>JAGSMS010000019.1:7446549-8687641 GCA_029286595.1 Bhutanitis thaidina
TATGCGATCGGTTATGCGTCCGTCAAGCATTCGAACTCCGCCTACTCCCGCTCCGTATGCCACGCCTACACCACACTTATTATTGTTCGCAGTCATTGCGATCTAAAAAATATTTAATAAAATTTATAATTAAATTATTAATAAAATGAATGTATTAATTATTAACTGCTGAACTTACTTCCCCAGCACATCGTGTCCCATGTGAATTACGGTTTTGCTCCTCATGCCTAGGGTAAGGATCGGGATCGTGATCATTGCAGTCCCAACTGATTTCCGGATCCTTACAATGGAATTGAATTTATAAATAAAACTACTTCATACAATAAATATTAATTACGTCATATTGTGACAAAATAATATCCCCATAAGTAAAAATAATTTCTCTGTTTGTAATCCAATCTCTACGGATGAGTAAAAAAGTTGGTTTGGCTTCCTGGCTTTCTCCCCTCACAAATTCGGATTACAAAGTAACCGGTGCGACGCTTCGGCCGCCAAGTCACCAGGACTAAAGTAGCATTGAGGAATTTTAACTCAAACGTCAGGAGCTCGACACAATCATGATATGAACTCAATCGCTTTATAGAGTTATAACAACTATTAACCAGAAAAAATTGATTATAATTACGTAACATACAATATTATCTTAAACTATAGTAAAATTAACAGTCTGTTAAAATTTAACTTTTAGTTAGCGTTTACATTTAAATCTCTTGAGGCGTCTTCTACAGTGCACTAAAAAGAAGAAGAAGAAAGGTGCAAAGTTCGGTCTGATTTTCTTCTTGGC
Source organism: Bhutanitis thaidina (assembly GCA_029286595.1). Taxonomy (NCBI): domain Eukaryota; kingdom Metazoa; phylum Arthropoda; class Insecta; order Lepidoptera; family Papilionidae; genus Bhutanitis; species Bhutanitis thaidina. Next base: position 7,447,334 of record JAGSMS010000019.1, read on the forward strand.
CCCAACAAAATTAACCAACACCTACACTTTTAATTAACTAGGACGTCAGAGAGCAAACGAAGGTGTGTAAGTTGAGAAAAATATACATTTTTGTTTTCTGCAAAACGCGTTGTAGTCGTCCAATCTAGATTAATTAATTATTATTAACAACACCTCAAAAATTATTTATATATTTCGGGTTTTTGGAGTAAGATAATTAAATAATAATAAACATCAATCAGTCAACGATCGGATGAATCGACATGAGATGAGCAGAAAAGAAAATTAAACAAAAAAAAACTGCGGTCGAGAATTCGAAAATACGCCATTCTACTACGGAAACTTCCTCCAAATGCCTCGATTGTACTAGGAAAACATAATAATCACGTAGTTCTCGCGTAAGTCGGTGTGATTGTGTTCCACGCCGTCGTCCAATACGGATATGCGCACACCACGACCATTGTAGCCCATGCGATACACAGGCAAAACGTTCAAGTCCAGACGGGGAAGGTTTTGATCTGTACGAGTGTCTTGCTGAAAAAAAAAAAAATTCATAATCTACGGATATTTTTTTTTTTTTATAAAATTGTTAGTTGTGTTTAATTCGTTTAAATCCTGTCATTAGACGTTTTATTCGTTGTTATACTATTTTCTTACCAAATACCATTCGTAGCTCCAAAGCTCATCGTTAAACATGGCGCGTGGTTGTGCCTCTCTTTTAATTTTGTCTTCAGGTTCAGAAGGAAAAACCTTTTTGTCATCCACTCGCTTCAATCGCTGCAACTCTTCGTCCGGACCTCGCATCGGATACCTCTTCACTCGATTTTTGACAAATGATTGTTCTGCCCATCGTATCTGAAGTGAAACAAAAATTATATAACTACTACGTTTTAGTTACCCACTGCGAAGGATAGACCACACTTTGGATACTCTATGTGGCATCAACTGGTTCTTTCACCATAGATTTAAAAAATTATTGGGGGAGAGATAGAAATAGATGAGAAAGATAAGGAAAAGACGGCTTTTTCCATTGAAAACTCTGGCCGTTCAAAGTTCCGGCAACTTTGGAAAGATCGATCGGACAATTGTTAGCTGGTTTTATTTAGTCAGGGTGGTGTGTTCGCGGGGGACATCACGCGTTGGCAATCATGGCTCATTTATATTCCGAGTGTGTGAAGAAATTACCTGCTCTCCTATCTGTCACTCGTAGAACGAAAGACGGTGTAACTCCAACAGCCCCGTTGCGGTCGTCTGCTTATTTCACGTTTCCACTAGCGTGGAATAAACAAAGAGCACCCTGGGGAGTCCAGTGGAGTGGAGTCGCTAGCTCACAACCACACGCGATAGCACCAGGCGAAGCGGAGATAACGCTCACACAAACCCCGTTGTGTGTCGAATCATTCGACACAACACACAGACAGCCATCTTGGCGTATCCAAGTGGTATTTGAAAAACTGAGCCGGCTTGAAGCTGATTTCGTTCTTCGTTCAAACAACAAGTTAGTTATTCAGGTCATGTAAAAGATGTGAAGAAGACAGATACATCTAAAACACAGGCTGTAAGGAAGTGTCCTGTTCCGAAATACAAAACTCAGGTTCGCTCATTTTTGTATTTTGTTTGGTACCGTGTTCTTATATATTATTATCATTTTGGGTATCGGCGGTTTGAGAAAGATTTTATCGGATATTACGACACTCCTTAACAAGTTGACGGAACAGAAAAGATTTTGTGTGAAATGAAAGATAATTTATATGTTTTATTAGGAAACCAAACCATAACAATTTGTAAAATTTATTATTGAATTATAAAGTTTCCGCACCTTTTTTAACAAGCATGTTAAAAAAAATTTGCATCTGGACGAACCTCCCACATCTTTCGCCCATGACAGGCTGAAAAGAATGGACTGAGTGGAAAAAGTTTTTTCCACATTAGCAGTCAAATAGGTATACTTGTCATTTGAAATCCATTTTGGAATACATTAAATCACGAAATTTTTTACTAGACACAGAAGTAATACATTTGATTTTCGTGGTTTTTTCACTAACGTAAAGGTTGATGTAGTGTTACTGTGGAGCAACGACATCTCTTGATCATCTAAGGAACAAAATGGATCCTTCACACAGGCGACCATATTATTATATAATTATTATTGCAGTGTGTGCAAGTATTTCGAGACAGAATCTCAAGAATCATTATAGATGGCGTTATAATAATTATAGTCGAGCAAGCCCAAGCCTTAATATAATTGCTATAGCGCAGATAGCAGATCGCCAAGTCAAGCGGCGGCTTTGGCTGCTGTTCGAATAGGCCGCCTCGACCGGGGTAGTACCACGGTCTCGCAGAATACCGGCGTGAAGTAAAGGCATCTTGTACTTTAGCGTTAAGCTTGGTGAGTGAGGTAACTGTAGGTCCTCCCCCCCCCCTCTTCATGATCCCTTCCATCCCCCATAAAAACTGAAAAAAAGGCGGGCAACGCATCTGCAACTCCTCTGGTGTTGCAGATGTACTTGGGCGACCACTCACTCACCATCAGATGAGCCGCACGCTCGTTTAGGCCTTTCCCATAAAGAAAAAAAAAATAGCCGGCTGCATGTGCATTATTTTTTAACTCCTTTTTTAAGACCCGTTTTGCGTCGCCTCAGGTGACCGCCATGGCTGCTGAGATTGACGGACAATCAACATTTTCGAGTGATTTCATGATTGATTACAATTACCAAGAATATTTTAAACATGATCCGAAATTTAAAAAAATTAAAAGAAATATAAAAAAATATGTTTTACGTTGGAGATGCCATGCAAGTGTTTTCCAATCGATTATTTAACCAAGTAGAAATATTGTATAGGGCTAGTAATTTGTAATTAATTTGAAGGAAGAATAATGTTCACAAGAACATTATTCTTCCTTCAAACAACATTGCGTATCTGCAATTAACATTATATTATACTATTGTTACGAATGCGCGATAAAGTCGTGTCAACTCTTACGTCTTCGAATGTCAAGTCAAAAGAAATTATGTTTTATAAATTACCAGTCGTGGTTAACAAAACTCTTTGGTAGGTAAATAAGGGTGGCTCTACTGCTGGTGGTTGAAATATTAACCTATTTTCTTCAATAAAAATTAAATACCGTTTCGCGAATGTTCTGGAATAACCGAAAATAAAAAGACGATCGAAATTCGGGACTATTTAAGGGGACAGTTCAGAGGTGTTTTTGAAGTAAGTGCAAGGGGAAGATCACGAATTAAAAGAAAAGAAAACGAAGAAAAGAACAGGAAAAGGAAGAAACGACAGAGGATTGGTTACAATCAGGAAGACCCGTGGAAGATCACGTGCGAGAGACAGCGCTTGAAGAGGAAACTCTGCTTACTCCCTAGTGTTAAAATAAATAGAAGTTTAAGACCCAAAAACGCAATCCGTAGCTCGTAACACTATGTATAATACCTTATTTTTCCCTAGTTGTTTATTTAGAACAGATGTTAAACCTTTGGGAATAGATAATAATTTTGCATGTTGTTTGACAGTTTGATAGATATTTACTGCATGATAGACTACATGAGAGTCAAAAGTAAGCGAGGCACTGAAAGACAGACCAGCGGGTAGACTTTCAGGCGTGCAAAAGACGTTCTACTGGCCTATTTACCTTGATGATGTGGAATTTTGGTGTCAAAACATGTGTTAAATGTGAGGAACGACCGGGAACAAGTAGTAGATTCCTCCTCTGGCTAGAAATAGTCTGGGTTGGTTGGCAAAGTAACTAGCGCAGGATGAGGAAAAAGACTAGTGACCGGTTGTAATTGAAGTCTCGTGGATATTAAGCGCAAAGAACACCGCAATGGTGAAGAAAGGCTGCACCCTTTGTGACCTTCAATAAAAAGAAGTTTGAGAAACCGGCCTTTCACTCCAATCCCGCAACCCATAGCTCGTAATAATATTGATGACCATTTTTATTACACTTTGCAAAAAAATAAAACAATAATTCTCTGCGCAAGTGTACCAGGCCTATGCCAAACCCCATTTATTTATATAGGTATGTACTGGCACAGAATAACTAACTGTGTACTAATATTATTAATTACTCACTCTGCGGTCTTTGTTAAGTGTCGTAGTGTGCTCGGCGGGCGTACGTCTTTGTTTCATGTGACCGTAGGCTCGGAAGGTGTACGTATTCGAGAATCCAAGAACCTGAAAATAAAATGTTTATGTCATTGACATAATTGTATTCTACTCATAGACGAGAACGTCTTAATTTCATCGCCTCACTAACGCCATCTAGTATATAACACGAGTAGTATATAAGAACTTCTCATACATTTTGGTCAGTTCGGTGCCCATGTCATTAATCTTTGCGTGAATGTTAGGTTATAATATTATATTTGTTATTCATAATTATTACGTTACCGCTTTGTGGACGCTTGTTTTTTTTAAATTAGGTAACAAATACTTAGTAAGTCTACAACTTCAAATATTGGCCCCGATTAGCAATGAGTCTTTCGAAACTCGTACGATTTGTATCGTTGGCTTGGACAGACACTAAGACGGTATCTGTAGTAGTATTTACACCTGTCATGTTGTCCCGATTAAGCTCTGATGAAATGTGGGTTGAATTGACTAAACATGTCACAGACATCCCACCCCAGTACCCAATACGTAGATACAGGGTACACGGGCGTGAGAGATCTATAAATATTTTATCTATGTAAATTATCTTATTGTTATCGCATTAAAGTGTTGCAAATTTTCCATTCAACTCGATAAATGAGTTCTGTCAAATAACGATGCGCTAATCTTTACGTTAAATTTATAAAAAAATAAAAACTCATCAGAGAGTTATTATTTGCTAAAACAATTGGAAACTGACACAAATAGAGAATCTATGTTTGATACCTTGCAAAAGTTTTTCAAGAGACAGAATTTCCCATTTGCGATGTTTTGTCAGCTGCTACCGATGGTGCTAATATTATCAACTATGGAGGTCCTTGCTGATCATAATGAACTCGGAGAAGTAACTATTATCTTATCTCTACGTGGAGTTGGTGGCAAGTGAAATAATTTGATTATCAATAATTACTTGCCAAGGGACGGACAGCCTCTCCAAGGAAGCAAAGATAGATACTACGATGGGAAAGTTTATTTAAACTAACCCTTAGTTTAATCTCTCTCCCCTTTCATCAGCCTTGCGATTCTCTAAGTTACACAACCCCCAACTTTTAAAAGTTACATTTTCGTATTCTTGTACTTTGCTCACGCAGCACTTGCGCCACTCGAAATTACGGCTTTTGTTGGAACTACACAAGGTTGACAATTCTTTTATGAAAAGCCTGTCCTTCGACGATCGCCTAGCCTGCAGCCACGACTTTACTTGTGAAAAGCAATGTTGCTTATATGTGTAAATCGCCGTCGAGCACAGCCACTAATAGCTGCATAGGAGACGTTAGAGAAAAGCACTGCAGAATAAATAAACTAACCAGCTCGATGGTACATATTAGTATGTATTGTCATCGATTGTTAATACGTGTGCATTACCCAAAATTATTCGTACTTCTGGAAGTGAGTGAGTGAAAATTTAATTAAGAGATACTAGTAACATTAATACAAAATTAACAACATTACGCGCATAAGCTAAATAAAAAGGGTTAATAATAATAACCTGAAAGAATAAATTTGCATGTGCCGGTCATGTGCTGTCTGGAACAACTTTTGTACTAAGAAAACATAATCCAGGAGCTGTGATGTGACACGTGACTCCACACACATGTTATGCGACGAACGGATAACAAGTACAAGGTGTTACATGTAGAGAATGCCACAACACTCACAGCCGTAGTTGTTACTTTACAACTAGTTATTATTACAAGTTATTTTATTATATTTATAAACATATTGTACGTTGAATATATTTTGTTCCTACATTTCATATATATATATATATAATACATACGTATTAATTAATACACAGTAAAAATATTTTCTTTAAGCAGAATTAAAAAGAACACACCGACTTGAATGAGGTTGTGTGTCACCGTCACCACACATTTGCCAAGTGCGACAGACAACATGTTGTCACATCAATGGAGCCATGTGAGTTTTCACAGTCACGTATGTACTGGGAGAACAGAATAGTTGTGGAAGTCATGATATATGATCGCGTATGTTGTTAACAAGGGGTGAGTTAGCAGAGAGGGTGACAAGAGGTCGTTCACTTGAGATGGGTGGGTACGTAGAGTACCTACCTACTGTATAATTTTTTCTGTGTTGTCGTGCGAGATTTAACCTTTATGTAAATATTTAAAAATTGTATTTTTATTTATTGGACGTATTTTTAAAATACTGTTCATGAATGAAGAGATGACAAATGTTTTAATTTAAACTAAGGAAATAAATTGAAAAAAAGTTGGTACTACACAACATTGTCAAATGTTACTGACATATTACACAGTCCATGTCATGAACGATCACAATGTAATTATTTATATTTTATCAGATCACGTGTGATCATCATTTTATTTCATGTTTATGGTAATAACGACTTTTCCAAAGGTACTTTTTATATTATAATTATGATAGATACATTGCTTTTTAACTTTAGTCACATATTACGTCGCTAGATGTCACTGCATTGAATTAAATCGCGGTATGGTCTTGTTCGTTGATTATAAATATAACCTATGATATTATATATATCTTTACTCTGGTTTCCCTTCAAAACGTAAAAATCTTTCGCCTTTTACTAAAGATTTCCGTGGAGGGGAACACTCAAATGAGTCTTACTCAATTTTTGATTCCCTACGCAAGTAGGGATAATTAAATATTTAAATGTCATAGTAACCTATTAATAAAAATCAGATATTATATCATATACGATCCCGTCAGTGCCATGTCCAATATAGCATGGATATGGAATTGGTGTTCATAGTAGTAGTATTTATTATATGTTACTGGAGGGGCCGCGTTGCTTTACCATTATAACGAAAAGCCAACAACATGGAGAACTGTGGTCTGTACCTATCAAAAACACCACTACACCACAGAGTAAGGATTAGTAGTGTTAACAGCCTTTAAAAATTACTCATTTACTATAATTGAATTAACCACCAATTTTAAAAGAAATGGTTCGTTACAAAATTAAATCATAAATAAAGTTTCCGCGTAACACTAGCTAATCATAGACAGTTAACAACGCTAGATGTTAATCATAACGAAACATAATCGAAAGACGATGTAGTGACACGAATTGAGAAAGGGATGCTGAGCTGGTTTGGACATGTGGAGAGGATGAATGAAAGTAGGTTGACGAAACTGGTAGAGTAGGGAGAGGAAGACCTGGGCGAACATTTCACGATAAAATCGGAGACGTTCTGAAAAAAGGCCAGGTCAAAAGTACTCTAAACCAACGAGCACGCATGCGACGATTGATGAAAGTGGAAGAAGCGAAAGACGTATGTCAGGACCGTAGCAAGTGGAAGAAGATTGTCCCTGCCTACCCCGTTGGGAACAAGGCGTGAACATATGTATGTATGTATGTATAACGAAACAGAAAAATGTTTCAGAACGTGCATCGTCGAAATATAATTGTCTTTGAAAGAGAATAAATGGCGAGTATCGTAGGTTTTTTTTTAATTTCTCTATATAGTTGTAGTCGAGTAATTTTTTATCATTTTCAAATATTTTGGATACAACGCGTAATCGTTAATTATTATCATTGCTTCGTGTAACTATAAAACAAGAAAACAGTGGTCTTTTCAGCTGAAAAGCTTTTAAGGGAACCGTTGCAGTTGACAATGTTATATTAATTAAGTCTGTCTAAACTTTAATAATCTGTGCAAAGTAATTAATATTGTACTGATTTCATCATTTCATACGCGAGAAAGTCTTTGAACCAAAAAAATATCATTTTCCGATATTAGTTTGTGAAGTATCGAGTTCAGTTAATAATTCTAATATAATTGTTACCAATTTCACCTGTTTTGTGTTGCCTTAAGTGTCAGTTCAATAAAATGATTATTAAAAGCAGTGGCTGTATCTGTTTACTCCCTTTGTACATATTTTGTGTGATTTTAGCTGGGCTACTAACAATAGGTTTAAGCTGGTGACGGTTTCTTAAAATGTTCATTATGCAAAATTGATAACTCTTAATTCCTTTCCAGTGTTATTATTAAATTCAATTATTTTACTAACACATGAAGGGTTAATAATATAATTATTATCGTTTACTTCTCACCCCCATGACTGACTCGATATTGGCAGAAAAAAATGACAAAGAAGAAGAATGTAGAGATATCTTTTATTTACACAATATTTTTCTCCCGTTCTGCCGAACTCAAACTCCATGACGTAGTTAATGGGTTATGGGTTAATGGGTAGCAGTCCAAGTACTGACGCTACGTTCCCCAACCAGCCTAGTGAGCATGAGCTCATGAGTTCGCTTCTTCATTCAATATATGTGGTAGGTGGTTTCCTACATTAACTTCAGGATTTCTTTCGTACGTATGTTTCTTTCTAACTGTAGAATCGTACTCATCTCATCAAAGCATCATCTGTGCTATGATATTATTTACAAGATCCGTAGAGTTTGGAGGAGTTTCTTGACAAGAAGACGAATATACGTTATTTTTTTTATATGAAAAAATTTTTGGTACTAAAAAGCTTTTGTACTGATACATATAATGATGTGTAAAGTGTAGTAAACACCAAATGTCCGTGAAGACCGTAACTATTTACATTAAAATAGTTGAAAATTTCTTGTTAAAAAATTTGAAAATCAGAAACATTACGACATTTAGTTACAACAATCCAATATAACATAAACAGTTACAATATAATATACTCGCAATCTAACGCTTCTTCCTTCTCACCTCATTGCAACTAACCACTTATGATAGCCGGATACTGGCTGAAGTTTTCATGAAAATTATGTAAAATAGGCGTGTTCGCGATTTTGATGTCCTAGTAATTTATTTACAATGTGGTATGGCTGACTTACTTTTAACATTTTGTTAGTAGAGAGAGAGGAGCGAGGATTAGCTAACAACATGTCACGATACATTTTTTGTCAAGAGTGGGAACCTACTTGTCAACGAATTAACTCAGTCCTGTTTGTTTACAAGGACAAATCCCCATCTCTAGCCACCATGTTCGTAACGATGAAAAAAAGTTACAAAAATTATTTAATAGTCGTGAGTTGGATGAAAATAAGACTATTATTTTTATTTATTTTATTTTTATGTCGTGCCTGGACTGCGCCTAGTGTAGGCGGCCTTGTGTAGAATTCTACCAAAATTAATAATTCGTAGGCATCATGAATACGTAAAAGTGTTGACTATGCAGAAATTTTAATTTTTTATTTAATAAGTTATTATTTCGAAGGTACCGAAAGAAAAGAGACAGTACTTTATGTAATTTAAAATAAGACTATTACATTAATTTTACCCCGCATGGAAGCATCAGCATTACATTTTTCATTTCAAGATCGTGAAAATAAAATATGTTGTCGTAGTGTCGTAGTGTAGTCGGTTGTTAACAGTTAACAGCAGTCGACGCTCTACGATTTCCCGCCATAATATTTCCACGCTTAGTTCATAATCAGGGCATGTCTATTTATGTACTGCACCGCATCGCACTTTTTTCACAGTGGTGCCGTTCATTGAAGAGAGAGAGACGCTGTAACAATGTAAACCTGTAACGACCTGAAAATAAACTCTTACAAATTTCTGAACTCCTAGTAGAAGCGACGCCGAAACTACCGTTAGCGCCGCCTGAAATTTTCATGAAATTGTTGGCGGATGAACTTCGGAGGTGAAAGAGAATTAAGAAATAATGTCTATATGAAATCAAAAGGTGACTCCTCGACACCGAATTTGACTCGCGTATTCTTCTCTACACTCTCACTGACTGACTAAGATGGAGTCTCCAACCTTTGTTATTCCTATATTAAAATGTTTGCAATAAGAATAAATATTTATTTAAACAAATCTAAAAAAGTTTGTAAAATCAATTTCTAGAAATCTTTCAGTAAATTTCAAGGTAACACCCGCAAACCTCTTCACTCGAAGGAGATTAAAAATGCTTTGTCGGACTAAGATAAAATGCCTAATTGCCCGTGTATTACACTGGCCATCTATACCTTCCAAACCGTAACAAAACAGTAGTCGCACGGCTGATTAGCGGCAGAAATAGGTAGGAAAGTGTTGCCTCACTTAGTTTGGTGCTCAACGTGTATTACATGCAGTTTTAGCTTCTATGATCTACACTACACTAACTTTCCCTCTCTTAGTACATTTTTTCTTGGAGTTATTATTACTATTTAAGGCCGAATAATTTTTTCAATTAAATTTATAATCTTATATAATATAAATTAATCTGGTTCTATTCAAAACTAATTATATGTAAAAGAATTATTTTAAATAGTGAACTAATAGAAATGTGTATAATTATTCCTAACTTTCCCATCACAGCCAGTTAGTGCCACCGCAGTTAACTAGAGAGAGGTTAGTAACCGGCTGACGTAAACCTAGTCAGGCGTGAAGTAGATTTTAAAAAACAAAGCGTAGGACGCTTATTGGCGCCTGTTGTTTGTATGGTTAGAAAAAAATTGATTTTAACTTCGGTAAATAAGCAAACTGCCTAGATATCTCGGTAGATACCCGTTAGGGAAGAAAGGTTCTCGTTCGGCAACCTCGTATTGGCAAATGCAGTGTAAGAAAAGGTAGAGAGGTACGGGAAGTCGATGGATTGTTGTTTGGGTGGCTCAGAACTGTGATTTGTAGCAATCTTTAGTTCAGAAGTGGTCTTGTGACGGCCTGTAATGATGATTAACTTAAATTGTAGCATTCAGTAATAAGCTTGGAATAATCAACCGTCATCTTAGATTACATCTTATTGATTGTAGCCTTCCATTTTAGATGCTGCTGCCCGTCATCGGTTTGTATATTTTCGATCTGGAATATTTCAAGAATAATCCACTACCTATAAACGGACATAGCATTTATAATGCTTCTCTCGTAAGTCCACAGTTATGACATCCACGGGAATTAATTGGAAGGCTGATTTTCTTCCATGACGCTACCATACACAAGGGAATGGTCTTGAAAATCTCATGGTTTTAACCCTACGCACAATGGAGCGATGGTTTTTTATGCTCCTATTGCTGCGGCGTGGAAGAGGCTCTAGCTAAACTGAAAGATGCTTAACGTCTTATTAACAGGGAAATAAAATAATCGCCTATTGATTTTAAAGTTTATTAATTTTTAGTTAAACATTTTATTCATTAATACAGCTTTTTGATGAAGCTTTATACATACAATGTTTTGTTACTCGTTTGTTTCAAAGACGACATGGCAGAATTACAAAGCATCCCGACAAATTGAAACAAATAACCCTGGCTAATTCCTCACCATTTGTCTACATTATCCTACGTTGCGTAGACAATCTGTTTAAACAAAACAATGTGACGTCAACGAAATGATACCACTCGATTGTAACGTAACATAACGTTAAAAAAAATTACATTTAATTGTACTTGTGAAAAGTAGTATATTATAAACATTTTCTTTTGTCTCTGATACATTAATGCGCCATCTATTTGTAATAAGCTAAACTATAACAACAAATAACAAGACTAAAGATTGATGCGAAATAGAGTAAAGTAATTATGATCCGTATAATAGTGAAATTACATTAGTGTAGTTTGTGAAAAATCTTTTACTTATCCAGTAGGCGTTTTGTTGTATTCCTTAATTTTATTATCTGTGTGTATGGTCAATGTGTGGGTGGTGCAGTCAATGATATTCTATTAGTCTATAGTCTATTTGTAGACGAAAAATACGTACTGTACGTAGTAGCAGTATCAAACTTAATTCACTCATTATTGCCACGTCACGATGCCGTTGTAATCTAAAGAAGAGAGGCAAGAATATTTTTTATTTTTTGCGTATTTATCTCACATCAGTGATCGACAGGTAGCACGCGTATTGATAAATCCAAAGCGCGCGTGTTGTCAGTGAACTACCACTGCTCTTTACGTGCAAAATTAGAATTTTATTATTGAAGCCTGTGCAAATGTGCCAACGAATCATACCTATGTTCAATCAACCGAAAAAAAGATTTACGATAACTAGCGTCAAAACGTCGCGAGATATTGTCAGTTCAGCGTCGCCAAAGAATTAAATATTAAAACTGTGGCGACTCACTGCACGGCGTGCGGTCAACCCCTCATGCCCTGCTGGTGCCTGGGTTTGCCTAGGTGGTATTATACTACCCTATCAGTCTATCTCCACCCGCGGTATTTAGATCATAGAAAGAAATAATTGTTTAATAACTTTAAAAAGATTTCACATTTTTACCATCAACTGGAGACCACAACTATATATATAAATATATATAAGGTTCCCGAGTGGCAGCCACGTACAGGCAAACACAGTGTAGGACAACCCCCCACAAGATGGAGTGACGACCTGCGCAGTGTTGCGGGAAGTCGATGGATGCAGGTGGCTCAGAACCGAGCTTCGAGGCATTCCTTGTGGGAGGGCTATGTTCAGCAGTGGACTTGTGATAGGCTGAAATGATGATGACGGTGATGATATATATACATATACAGATAATCAGTTTCATTAGATTGTCAAGATAAGGGTGGTGCATAACAACCTTAGGATAATTTATATAATAAATCTACCTAAGATTAAGGGAAGGTTTAAGTTTATATTACCTAAAGATTATATGTGTCACATGGAGATCCGTGGTCAGGACACTCGCTTTAGTACAGAGCGCGAGTGACATGGGCTCGGCACCGATAAAATTGGCAATAGCAATGTAAATTTTTGTATTTATTACTATATACTCGACGGCGAAGGAAAACATTGTGAGTAAACCTCCATCTCTGAGAAATAATTAAAAATATTATTTCGACGACATAAGACCGCAGCCAATTCGCTCTGGAGCAGCGCGGCGGGCCCCATCCCGGCTCCAAAATCCTTTCAGATATTTGAGAAGGAGGCCTTTGCCCAGCAGTGGGTGCTTACAGGCTACTACTTAATGATGATGTATTACCTTACACTCTGTACATTCTGTTAAAATGTACAAACGGAAAATTTAGCCCGCTGGAAATTAATTAACTGTAATGGAGTGACGAAATTTGACATTTGTGTACAGATGGAGATAAGCGTGTACGATAAGCCAGGCAATACACTGGCTATACTTATCAATTGATGGACACTCGAAGCGTCGACGGCGTCAGAGCTTTGATTTTAAAGTTATCTCCCACGGGCACTCCACACCGCCCACTGCGTTTCGTTCAAGTGTTCGAAAATTACTTACCTATGCAAAAATTCTTACCTCATATAAAAATAATGACATTTTCACAGCATTTTAAAATAAGGTAACATTGGACATCTACAGCGGGCCCATAGTTTTGTTGTTTATATAACTTTTTCTAATGAATTTCTGATGCGCACAGTAATAGAGTGGAATATTTTGCCTGCGTTAGTGTCACCGAGAAAAGTGAATAGGCTAGTGGGCTTCCTTCACCGCCATTCAACACCGTATGGGATTGTGGTGTTGTCACGCATTAGTTCCTTTTCTCTTTCTTAAATTTAGTTTATGTTAGGAAAACACCAATCTGACGTCACAAGCTTTTTCGTGTACTCACTTAAATAATTTACCCCCTTTCCCTGAGCGTCAGCTTAGATCCGTGTCTGTGCTTTTAGGTACAAATTAGTATAATTTGACAAAACTTGTTTTTCCCGCGAATACGTAAAGTCCCAAGAACCAATTCATAACTGTTACGTCTAAATGCATTATGTTAATAATTAACTATCTGTACAATAATATTCTGAAAAGTTGAAACAAAGAATAATAATTATATATTTCAAATTTGAAAATAAATTATAGGCTTCGATCTGTCACCGGAATTAATGTATTATTTCTGTTAGGCCCTTGGAACATCTTCGGGCACGTTTTTAATTAAAGCATAATAATAATTTAAGTCAATGGTATTATTTAAAGCACTTTTTAATGTTAAAATGAAAGTTACTTTACTTTTTACGAATCTTACAGAGCCGACGCCGTTATGACTCATTGATTGAGCGCTTTATTTTTCACGTGTCATAACAATAATAATATAATTTCTATTCTTGCGTCACGAATGAAAATATTTCTTTGTACATATCTGCTGGGGCATCCTAGTTCGCTACCCCTTACCAGAATGTAAGTTGTAATAATTAAAAATGTTGACTTTCCACGTTTACGTTCTCGGCGGTGAAAGAAAACACAACAACAACAACTTGCACCTTTCGCTACAGCATACACATTTTGTATGCTTTTTGTATTACCTAATGTTTATGTCCTACTGGCCGATCTCAACCACGACAACAAAATCCGAACTCACCCGATAGCGACACGAAACTTTGTAGTGCCGCGAGTGTACGCGAAAACACATGCACTCACTCATCCTTACCTTCCCGTATCCGATGTGATGATTTTGCGATAAGATCGAAGGATGGTGTCAGATGGAGTGTCAGAGACACGGGCTGGACACATGGAATACAACACAAACATAACTGAAAAACAATATTTTTCGTACAATAATGAATCTTGATCTCCGCTGTAACGATAGTATATTACTAACAAAGCCATAGTAAAATATAAATACGGAATCGTTATGTGTCTAAATAACTAAGGCCAAAGGCCAAAGTGAACAGACATATAGGCATGCGTGTACCATCCTAGGCCTCGTCTTCGCTTTCCATCGGGCAAGATTGAGGTCAAACGCCAGCCTATTTTTCATAAAAAAAAAAAACCCCACTTCAGTTTGCCATAGCGCAGCCACGCTACCGGCTACGTTACTGATTGGTTAATTGAAGACGACAGAATTCAGCCCTCGACAAGGAATGTCAATGTAATAAAAGACAAGTTGGTAAAAAATGTGACAAGGCAAGCTCGAACTATTTCTTTTCTAAGTTCAAAATTAATGGGATATCAGAAGTTATTTACAATCTTACCGGTCCGCCAAACTCATATCCCAGCTGTAATGCAACCAGCTGCGCCACTTGATCGCCTCCGTCCACTTCCACGGTCCACTCATTGATGAGTTCTTTCGATGTCTCTAAACCGTTGTGCAGATCAAAATAGCTATTCTCCCCTGGTGTCCAGGTACCGTCACTCAAAAACGACGTCGCGTCAGACATTTTAACTAAAGATTTACTATTGATAACAAAAATTATAATTCGTAGGAACAACATTTGGAAATGTTTTGAAAATTTTATATTAAAATAAAGTTAATTAAAAATCAGTTTTAGTTTTTTAAACAATATCCGCAGAGGTTAAAAGCCAAAAATGAATGTTAAACAAGCATTCCGGTATTTTTTTTCCGATGGATTCGTGTCAGCAAAGGACGCGGTAGGTCCCGAACGAGCGACGCGTTTAAATGAGAGTAAATGTTAGGTTTTTCAACTAAGTTACTTTATCGACTACTATATTAATTTGTAGGCAATCTTACTATTGTACGTCAGTATGAGTATGATATCCTTAGCGTCTTGTATTTTAACTAAATATTTGAACGAATAAATGTTCTCCATTTCTCTAACTCTCCAACATTTCTCCAACACGCTAGTTTAACAACAGAACAACAGTTCACCTCACTAACGGTATATTGAAGTATGTGCGAAGCTTGACAAGCGGGTTGGCGATTCTAATGTTAATCATGTTATTAATGTTAATCATTATTATCACAACAAGAGGATGTTAGGATTAATATATGTTAAAATGGCTTTTTCTCTCAATACCACTGACACTTTAGACCTTGCTAGCAAACAAACGTGGCCCTGACCACCATATCGTGGTGAAGGGGAGCACCATCAATAGTGCGAGGGTATCGACCCGCTTGCCCGTCGTGGTGAGCATGTGAAAATCTTCCACGTACAGCATGCGTTAGTGAACCAGCTCCATCACCGGTTCGTAGCATATGTAGCGCTATTATGTATTTTGTATATTAGGTATCGGTATATTCTATCGCTATTTCCACCATCAATCAGTGTCATCCGTTAGTGTGGTGCACCCAACCGAGTGCAGGTGAGGGTGACCTGCGAGAATAAGACAGAACAGGACCCTGTGAATAATCGGTATATACCTGGGCAATACCCATGAGAGCCTGGGTACCCGGCCGTGGTAGCCTAGTGGTCAGCGCGCTCGCTTTAGTTTCACAGAGCTAGCGAGTGAGACCTGGGTTCCATCCCCGGTGCCGGCACCACTAAAATCGTTAATAGCAATTTTAAGTGCTGTATTTACTGCGTGCTCGAGGAAACCTGCATGTCTGAGAAATAATAAAATTATAATTCGTAGGAACAACATTTGGAAATGTTTTGAAAATTTTATATTAAAATAAAGTTAATTAAAAATCAGTTTTAGTTTTTTAAACAATATCCGCAGAGGTTAAAAGCCAAAAATGAATGTTAAACAAGCATTCCGGTATTTTTTTTCCGATGGATTCGTGTCAGCAAAGGACGCGGTAGGTCCCGAACGAGCGACGCGTTTAAATGAGAGTAAATGTTAGGTTTTTCAACTAAGTTACTTTATCGACTACTATATTAATTTGTAGGCAATCTTACTATTGTACGTCAGTATGAGTATGATATCCTTAGCGTCTTGTATTTTAACTAAATATTTGAACGAATAAATGTTCTCCATTTCTCTAACTCTCCAACATTTCTCCAACACGCTAGTTTAACAACAGAACAACAGTTCACCTCACTAACGGTATATTGAAGTATGTGCGAAGCTTGACAAGCGGGTTGGCGATTCTAATGTTAATCATGTTATTAATGTTAATCATTATTATCACAACAAGAGGATGTTAGGATTAATATATTTTAAAAATGGCTTTTTCTCTCAATACCACTGACACTTTAGACCTTGCTAGCAAACAAACGTGGCCCCGACCACCATATCGTGGTGAAGGGGAGCACCATCAATAGTGCGAGGGTATCGACCCGCTTGCCCGGCGTGGTGAGCATGTGAAAATCTTCCACGTACAGCATGCGTTAGTGAACCAGCTCCATCACCGGTTCGTAGCATATGTAGCGCTATTATGTATTTTGTATATTAGGTATCGGTATATTCTATCGCTATTTCCACCATCAATCAGTGTCATCCGTTAGTGTGGTGCACCCAACCGAGTGCAGGTGAGGGTGACCTGCGAGAATAAGACAGAACAGGACCCTGTGAATAATCGGTATATACCTGGGCAATACCCATGAGAGCCTGGGTACCCGGCCGTGGTAGCCTAGTGGTCAGCGCGCTCGCTTTAGTTTCACAGAGCTAGCGAGTGAGACCTGGGTTCCATCCCCGGTGCCGGCACCACTAAAATCGTTAATAGCAATTTTAAGTGCTGTATTTACTGCGTGCTCGAGGAAACCTGCATGTCTGAGAAATAATAAAAATTATAATTTCTAGGAGCAGCGTGGCGGGCTCTTCCCGGCTCCAAAACCCACTCAAATATTTGAGAAGAAGACCTTTGCCCAGCGGTGGCCACTTACAGGCTGCTACTTTACTTTTACCTGGTAAAGGATAAAAAACGAAAAACATTATTCTGCAAGAATCACGCCTAATGTATTGCGTTAAAGTTTGTGAGCTTCATCAGACGTGCTCAGACAACTTTTTTTTTTATTGAAGCCCGAAGTGCGCTTCAAGAATAAAACGATATTTATAAAGACGTTGCGCTTACACCATTGTGAAGTTTTTAGACGTCATTTATCAGTGTGGGGTTGGGCAGTCCATTCAGCTGAAAATGCCATTCAAATTCATCAAACAGAGATTGTAATAAACACAAATTAAGATGAATGTAGGTAAATCTACTAGTATTAACTGTGCCCGCTGGTCGCCGAAGTCGTTTGCGCGGCGTGGCGGTATAGAATCCATGAGAAGATTTATGTGTGTGTAATAAATTATAAAGGACACGTAAAATACCTAATACAAATAAGAGAAATAAACAAAACAATAAAGAAAGAGAAAAATTAAACAATAAGTATCATTGTATTGTGTACATAATAAAGCCTCTCTGTAAACAATACTTTTGGCATAGGTATTTGATTTCGATCTATTCCGATAAATATGTAAACAAGCGGGTCATTAACCCGACCATAGACTGTTCAGTGATGACAAAAGTGGTGCCGCTTACAAATCAATAAGTTAATGGGAATGATTCGATTCGGTTAATTAAACAAGTAAAAATTTAAGAGAATTCAGGGGAAAACTACGTACTGTATCCATATATACAGAGTAACACAAATGGAGCAGTGATGGGGAGTGTTAGTATCGACATCGATTATTTGCGCCAAAGCTGTAGAGGCCACCGGGGCAAAAGCGTATCTACCATGGGGGGTTTTAGTCGGTCCGGCATCTTCAATGCTGATCCCGACATAACCAGTCACCGGAGACGGTGACTGGTAGGTGCACCTTTCCCCCGCGAGAAACTAAAAAAAAACATTGATTATTCCATCTAAATACACAATTTCCACCTCTTTAGAATAACACAATAAAACATCAATATAATATATAATAAGTCTTCTTTTAAGATTGTTATGCCTGTACCAGGAGACACCGCTCTGCCATAATTTTATTCTGTTTTTATGTATAAGAAGTTTAAATACATAGAAGGCTCAATTATAATTTCGGAAATAAACTTAACATAAAATCTTAAACAACAACACTAAACAAAACAGAATATATCCAAGCAATCAAATAGCTTTGAGAGACAATAAGCATGATGGGCCGTGGGGTTGAATTAAAGTAATGGTGTCTGGAACTTTCTGCCTGTGAGTTGTTTAATATGCAGAATATTTTCCTTGCGCACGCATTCGCCTCATACATACTACTCTTACCACATTCCAGCAAGCCGCATTCGATGCAGGCTCGCCAAGCTCACTCGGAGCGGCCGCCTCGGGCCAGGTACCACGGGTTCTTGGTGCACCGTGGACAAGGTGTTCCAACCTTACCTAACCAACCATTATAACATTTGTTAAAAGTGTCATACGAGTAATTTGGCGTACCAAATAAATTATGCTCACCAAATTGGCGATTTATTGCAGAATGGACCAAATTAAAAGTACCCATTATCCACGAGCGTGTATTCTTAGATGTACGGGTGTGAAAAATGCAAGAGCAGTGTCACTATTGGCCCAAATGAATATCAGTAGTCTTTGCTTACATTGACACAATAACGACTACATAACAATTTTTTGACGTTGTTACCTAACAGGGCCTGAGATACAAACTACCCCTTCAGCCGAGCGGTTAGGAGATCTGCCTCAGAATTAGGAGACTGAAGGTCGATCTTCTATGTGAAGGGCTAGTCCAGGACCAATGAGTTTTACAAAACTTATATACGATTTGTATCGGTGGCTTGGAGACTAAGACGTTGACGGGCTCACCCACTGTGTTCGTCGTGAGGGCTTATTTTTTTTTATAAAGTTTTAAGTACCGTGAGTATTAAATGAAAACTTTGAGCAAATATTTTCGTCACAAAAGACCTGTTATTTGCAGAGGAATGAATATCAAACATTTGTCTTTCATTTCGTTTTACTTTTCAAGTTCAATGACATACTTAACGTTTTTGTTTATTTGTTGTTTGTAAAAAAAAAACAAGCTTACAGTCCACCTGATGGTAAACGGTTACTGAAGCCCGTGGACACATGTAAACAACTTCAATCGTAGAAGGTTACAGATACGTTCCTACTCCTGGGAACTAAGATGGAATAACGCACAGCCTATAATTATACTGACTCTCTATACCTTTCAAACCGGAACAAAACATCAGCAGCACTACTGTTTGGCAGCAGATATGGTTCAGTGTCCTTCTCTGCCAAGGAGTCATCTGGGTAGTTGACGCTTCCGCTTGACCAAACCCACACCAAAACTGATACGTTACGTAATTGTCTATTCTGTTAGTTCGGAGTTAGCTGTGATTAGAATCCAGGTACCACGTTGATCGCTTAGCAACAGGAAGCTAGGAATTTTGACGCTATATGTTATGGGCTGGATGGCGCATAACATATAGCGTCAAAGTATTAACGCCATCTCAAGGGCTATCACACTCATTATGTCCTCTTCTGGCATAGGGATAGGGCCCAAGAAAGGAACAATAAGAACCCTAAGGAATCGAACAATAAGAAACGCACGTTGCCGGAGTGCCACAAGCTCTCTATTTGTTCTCAAGTCTCCCTATTCGTTCTCATGAGCCTTCGCTCTCTCTCCTACGATAAACCGATTGGCTCTACCCTTCTTTCTGCTAACGGCCTTTTTAACATCAGTTACCTAGGCTAACGGATTGGTGAATATTGTGACAGTGAACGTGCTATATGCAGTGACTATAATATGTAGAACTACAGCAGAGAAGTATCTTTGAAAACATCATATAGTTTCAAGTTTTTCATTAAATTTATTTATATTTACTTTATCTTTTACTGTATGTAACCTACGTTACGTGACAACACAACAGGTAAATAAGCAGTAAGCGGTTGAATACGGTTTTTATGTTAAAGTATGTAGATTATTTTGGACGAACTCAAAAATAAAACAGAAAGATACATTTCAAAACATATTGATGGTAAAATAAACAGAAAAGGTAATTTTTACAATTTTTTTCCTCTTCGTTGTAATTTTGGCGACATCTTCCTTTATATACTAAAAAGTTTTCAGAGCTAGACATACATAAAGTACAATCAAGTTATGTCGGTGAAATATAGATGGCGCTTTATTTAAAGACCTTTTTTACCTTACAATCGTAAAAACGTAGCTAAAAGAATTTATATCACAATGAAATAGTACTAATGAATAGGACCTTTTCATTCTAAACATAATATATATATACCTAAAAGTTATCATTATTTCCAATATAAAATGTAAAATAACTTTTAAATGTTCTAGTTAAATAACTAGTCACACTGCTTATAGTAAGCAGTAGGAAATTGTGAAGCGCCTGGTAACTGGATACCAAGCCAACTCCCCAAATGGCCAAGTCGCCTGTTAAAAGATAAAGATAACTAACAAATTAACAAAACAATATCAGCTTGCATATATCCCACAGCGCATTTTAATTACAATTAGTGAGGTCAGTGGAATTGGTGGGATTATAACCTTAATTTTAATACGTAATGCAAAACCTAACGCATACCCGCTCTCGCTGATTCGGCGGTGCAAACCCGACATAACCCGTTTGGTAAGGACTGAAGTCCCACGGCGCCAGGGACTTGGGACACGGCCAGTGGGATGATTGGTTTTAGATTTAATTTCATTTACTACTGGATCCCAGGTCGGTGGTAGCTACCAGCTATCTTCTCTATTGAAATTAGGATGTTTTTGATTTCAATTGCCACGCGAATCGTCCTTCATAGGAATCGGTGTTCTTTAGCGAGGAATCGAAACGTCGGTAATATAAAACAAAAATCAAACGCGACAAAATCCGTTAATAATAGTTTATTTTCAAATGTGCAGCAGTAGTGTTCGGGTAAATAGCAGAAATCATTATGAGATTTTTTAGTACGAAACGTTCACATGCCGGAAGCAGATACGGTAAAAATAAATCTCTAGACAGCATTAGTGTAATGTAAATATTGCACAATCGACATTGTGTTAGTGGGGCGATGCGAGCGACCGTGAGCCGAGTAACGCCCGCCAGCGTAAACAAACCGTTTATATCCATGGATTATCTAGTGTGGCCCCGCGTGAAGATACCAACTATACCGTATAAATGTTTAATTTTATCATATTAATGATCCAGTACACGTGACTATATTACAAACATTTAGAATTACTGAATACCTATTTTAGGATATCATGAAAGGCAAAATAAGCTAGTTCAACTTAGGTACTTAGGTTCTTGCTCAGCCTATTTAAGTACACCGCTGAACATAAGTCTCTCCCAGAAAACGCCTGCAAAAGTACATTTTCATGAAAGGTTTGTCCATAGTGACCACGCTGGCCATGCGCGTTAGTGAGAGCAGTGCCAGTGTCTCTTACAGTAGTAATGATGTTGCCCATCACTATTCCGTAGGATCTAATTTTTAACCACATTCTTTTTATATTACCCAGGAATGATAGATTCGTAAAAAGACGGATTCGAACCTACAAACCAATAATTAATTAATTATATTTGGTTCGTTTCAGAATAGATATTAAAAAAATATGGCAATATTGTGAAATTAATACTCAAGTACCAGGAAAGCATGACAACTAAAAGTCGAGAATAAAAATAATTATTCAACAACTTAAGTATGTAACTTAACTTAGCTTCGCTACACTTTCTTCTATGGAATGATGCATTGTTTACATTGTAATACTTCTAATAAGGCTAGTTTTAGGCCTTACATTTAAAATCTCTTTCTCGGCACACTTCTAGGGCACAAGATGAATCTATCTTTCAAGGTTGTTTCATCGTAAGATTTCGTGATCAGCCAGTGAGTGGTATATGACTTTTGTACACAAATCTAGATAAATTTTTAAAATAACCTTTATCTTGAGATTGCCGTCGGAACTCAAAGAACTTGATGTTTATGATTTTTAGAGTGTATTCTGTCGGTCAGTGCATGTCTTTAAATAGGAACTTGTTTCGATATTTTCGTAATGGTGAGTTTCGAGAGAATTTGGTATATTTTTGTTCCATTTAAGAACCTCTGAAGGTTTCGTCGTTTAGTTTTATGTTCTCCTTCATGATTTTATGGTTAGTAAGGTAGAAGAACTAAATTAAATTATATTTCAAGCATAGGACCATACTATGTAGGCACGAATTGTGAAAATGCATAATATTACAAAGATACATAAAAGTGACAATCAAATAATTATGCATAATTTCCTATAATTTCGGTCAGTAGATAATGCTATCTTAATGTCATTGGTTCTAAAACTTCGATGATTTTGTTTGTGTAAATTTTACATATGAAATTTAATGTGCCAGTTAAACTGCATCATTATAGATAATAATTTTATTTATTGTATAGGATCCACCTGATTATGCAACACCTGCAACGATTGTGCGAGTAGCAGTAGCCACTCATCGGTGGACTGACTGCTGGAGTTTGCAGATGCCCGTGGACTACAGTAATTACTTCGACCGGTAGGAGGTTACAGAAGCGTTATCAACACGGATAACTAAGACAGAACTCTTCAGTCTGTAATTATATTGGCTGCCTTAATATACCCTTCAAACCATAGCTGCTGTTTGACGCACAGTAGTTTGTTTAGTGTAGTACCATATCAGAAGACTCCTTGGTAGAGAAAGAATAAGTACTAACTTATAAAATAATATAGATTATAAATAAAATTAAACTCAAGGAAAAGGTTAAATCTAGATCCATTTTCATTGTCCAGTATTCTACTTGAAATAAGATTGAACTAGAACTTAGGAGCTGTTGGTATATTTTTGAAAATGCTCTTATCTTATAGAGAAATACTAGCGAACCATGAAGACTTCGCACGGACTCTGTAATATATGGACGAAATATGAATGTGTTATACACATAAATCTTCCACAAGAAAGGTTCTAAACGTCGGTGATAACCGCGTTGATGGCTATTCGCTTATAACTTCTAAACTATGTGGAAGTTATAAGCGAATATAGACATACACAATCATAGATAATAGAATAGATGTAGACAAACACTACTTGCTGGATCGCTACTTTATTTTATACCATTTAAAGGTAGAAAATGGTATTATTAACCCTTTTAATAATACTTAACAGTTGTATATTATACAAGTTGGATGCGACCGTCTGACATTAAATACAACCTTATATTCTATAGGCCATTTTTAGATCATATACTAAATATCAATTACATAAGTACAGTAGTTTAGTTACTGGATACTTTTTTAGTTTTCGTTATATTGATTCAAGATATATTTGAGCTAATACTTAACTAGGCTAGAACTAGGCCAAAGACCTTATCAACATCCGTGCCAGTGGGGCCGCTCGCACATATATATTTTCACAGTTTTCAAAATTCACGACAAAATATTTTTTTCTTAATTTCCAGGTAACTTGTCCACTAGTACTAACCAAGTTTACATTAATAGTCAATAAGATCGCTTACACCTGTATAATATTCATATGCTAGGTATACTTTCATATACCTAATTTAGCCCTCTAATTCTAATACAGAGTAAAGTGTTAAATAGTACAATATAATGTGAGGGTTAATTATATCTACAGGTTTCTGTATATTTTCTCCTGATAGATAAAAAGCCTTTAATTGTTGTTTCCTTTTATAATACATTTATAGTTTCTCTCAACGACTTTGATGTAAGGCATTTCAAAGTCTTTTTAAACAGGTTTAAATTTGTTATTTCATTACGTTTTTATTTAAGTTAACATTTTATTTTTTGTTTGCATCTCGCGACATGGACATCACACATAGTGCACGCACGATCGTCCATGGATACATTAAAGCTTACTCGTATTCCATCAACGACAGCATTGGACTCTATTTTGAGAACGGCTCTAGGCGGAGACAGCGGCTTTCAAAGTTATTGTTTAAGGTATAATAAGTTAAATAGAAAGCGCAAGCTCTGTTGCAAGGCACTGGAGTGTCGCGTAGTGTTGTGCAAATATGTTACATTTTGTTCTGTAAGGTTATAACGCTGTCGGTGTCATAGCTTTGAAACACTTAAAATTCTCTTATAACGAGTCATATCAAGAAGTAAGACATTAGAAGGGTTATATGTAAATCTTATTGAACAAATCGTCACCAAGGGTAAAAGTTAGTAATTTATACGAAAAGTTTCGAAGTTGTCCTCCTTTTCACTCTTACTTATTATTTCTGTCGCAATTTAGCAGTGCAACTGTTGCCGTCTTCCATTTTAAAGGTTATAAAAAGCCAGTACAGTTACAGACTGTGGAGCATTCCATCTTAGTTCTCAAGTTGTCTCAAGTGTCCCATGGTCCGAAGGCTGCATTAGCCACTTTTCATTAAGTGGACTATCAGCTCGTTTGTAAAGGAAAAGCCCTAACCAATAAAAATAAACTTATTTTTGCTCACGTTCAGTACAGAAATAAATATATTATGTTAAAACAATTTAATTTATTTGTAATCGGGTACATAGTATATAAGGAGGACTTATGAAACTCTATCTTGATCAGCTTATAAATGCAATGATTGAAATTAAATTACATACAGGCCTTCGTCATAAATAGTTAATCAATTATCGCTGAATGGTAGTCTATGTTGCTTATAAGCGCAAGAGTAAATGGGCCACATTGAGTCTGGTTTCTCTAAACGCTTACTGTTATTAAAATTATTGCGGTAATGTATAATGCTATGCTACATTAAGTATTTTACAGTATGTTTAGCTCCTGGTAACATAATGAGTGAACTAAAACAATACATATAATAACGTGAACAAATAGATGAACGTTTACACAAGTGTAGGTATATAAGTTCGATCTGGTGTGCTTTTCGGAACAATTTAGTAAAACTTTTCCTGCTATTACAATAAATCGCAAATACTACAATGTTACAAAGATTTTAAAATAATTACAAATATTTCAAAAGTCACAAAGATTTCAAAAAGTCACAAAGATTTTATAATAATAGCGAGTGAAATAACGTGAAATGCACACAAAGATTATTGAGATTATGGATAATGAAAATAGAACAACGTTAACAGATTATATTTAATATTTGCAATGAAACTCTGAACCAAAACAGTTTTCTTCAATGAGAATTCTTTTTTTTTCTCATTCGAGATATAAATAAAAGTTTGAATAGCTCTGTTCAAACGCATCCGCGCGGGCGCACAGTCGCAGTCGCGATGCGCGCTCCGTTCAAACCCGCGGTCTGCGCTGCTATACTACTTATCGGCCCTGTTCTCCTGGTAAATTGTCATCAAGATGATAGAGGTTACCACGCTGAGAACGGGTACCATGCTGAAGATGGGTACAGTCACGAAGACGCCATTGACGCGTGAGTGTGATGGAATTCAGTGAAGTGTTTTTGTGTGCAAAAAAGGCTTTTTAGGTCCTTGTGAGGATCCAAGATGAATGAGTAAACCTTCTCAGAAAATATTTAACAAGTAACAACTGTACGTACATCATAGATAGAGTCCCTAAATAAGATGCCGACGTAATCCATCATTTCTCTCTATGACATTGTCGGCTTGCGGAAGCGGTGGTCGTAAATCTGGTACGAATTTAAAAAGTGTGTTTATTTTTATTTCAAGATTTCCATAAGGATGTATGCGTTCGTACACGAGAAACTTACATTAACTAACTAGGCATAATTACACTTGCATAATTTACATTAATACGAAATAAAATCTTGTACGGTTTCTTCTTATATTTATGAGATAATTAGACATTGAAATGAAACTGATTTAGCATAAGGTTACACAATGTCAAACATTTAATACAAATTCAAAGGAACACAAAGATTCAAAACCGCAGACCAATCACATTTTGTTCACATACTCATAGTATAAATACCAAATACTCTGCAACTCTAAAGAAATTGTTCAGAGTAAACCGGCACACGGTTCGATTTCAAACCTAACCTAACCTAACCCTCTTTTTATTTTTCGTAATTTTATGTTTTATGTTTAGTAATAATATTGGTGATGTTATTACATCCTGTTAACCTCTCCAGCTAAGCTTAAAACTTTGTTCCGGGAAGTGAACTCGTGACAATAGTCGAATACCGGGACTCGAACCAACGATGTCACGAATCGCAGTCCATAGCCTAAACCAACAAGACTTTTTCTTCTTTTAATTAGCCTGTTAACAGTGACGGGCCTCTCCCATTGGGAGGGATTGTCATAATTGCCAAGTCCTCCTGCGCTTCACTTCGCAAGTGGGTTGGCATTTGGCACACGCAGTACCAGACGCCTCGAACTGTAGACGCTGCTGACGGTTTTCGGTTCGTGTATTTTCAATCTATCATTGTTTCACGTTATTTCCGCGGTCTAACGGACGTCATGAGATTTTCAAGGCTCCCTTAGTCAACTCTTACGAAACCAACAACGAAAAGTACAGGGCGGCAGAACTTTTTACGTTGCCACTGAACGACAACCAAAGACCTATAATAAAGAATCTCGAATGATTACATCAAATAATATAATTTGAAAAGTAGATACGTAGATAGCTGGAAGTAAATTGGAATCATCTTTAGGTATCATATATTTAAAATAGTTTTGTTATAACATTTAAATTATTACTACATAGTGGTTAGCGTGGCTGATAAGGTTCCTGGGTTCGGATCTAAGTCGAGCGCATGTCCGTAAGAAGCACAAAACATTGGTTTTCGGGTCCGGTTGTTTTGTGTTGCGCGCCGCGTAAGTGGCACTGCATCTAACCCTAATTCCGGTCTTATCACATAGTTACGGCAAGGTGTGCCTCTGTGGTTGCGCGTACACGGCACCATAGTAGTTTACGTTTAATGACAATTGAGATGAAAACGAAATGCCCACCTTTTAACTGGTGGTTGCCTCCTTCTCTTCCAAATAGCAGTGCAATTACTGCCGGCATGGTAAGTAGGCACGTATAGAGAGTAGCCCCCATGGGTGACAACTCATCTGTAACCTTCAGCGATTGAAGCTGTTTGCAGGTGTCTTTGGTCTGCTGCACCCACTTACCACCGTGTGGACTGATAGCTCTTTTTTCACATCTATCCAATAGAAAAAACTACCGGATAATTTGGGAAACTATATTCTGTTCTAAAACTGTGCATTTATAGTTAAAAAATCACAATAAGAATTCGCATAAGATTTAAGGAATATTTTTTACGAAGCTGCATGTGACATGCATTATTAAACTAGTGCATGCGTTTTTTTTAAGAGTATAGTTACATTAGATTAGTTATAATAGATTTAACGATAGCATATAGCTAGCTCGTTTTCATGAATTCTAGATAGGCTTTGTCCTTTCACCTCTGTACTTAGCATTAACTTGGAGAGAGAATACATGAATAACTTTAAAAGGTAGTATTTAGTAACGTATTTTGAGTACTTTGTTGATTTCGTACATGGTTAATTAAATAACAAAATTATTTAATTTTCTTATAGTCCATTAATTTAAGCTCTTAGTATAAGGTGTAGACAATATGGGATAAGTAAATAAATAATAATATTACTATTTCAAAGTACGGTTGGCAACCGCTCTTGTCACTTAGTGCAACAGTCCTGTAAGGTAGAAGGAATGCTCCTTTGTGGGGTGTCCAATCGGACGGGCTCGTTGAAATGTGTTAAGAATAAGTGCGAAATGAAATGAATAATGCAGTCAAGATGGAGGCGGTTGTGTGACGACCATTAACAATATTAAAGTCTATTTATAACTTAATTAGAAACAAGTTCCCTAGTACAAAATACCCGTGGTAGCTCAGATGTCAACACGCTCGCTCTAATTTCATAGTAAGCGAGCGGGTTCGAATCCCGGTATCACAATAACTGTTAATTTCAGTTTTAAGTGCTAAATGCACGTGCTCTGCGGTGGACTTGAACATCGTGCGGATACATACATCTGTGATATCAAGACAATATATTTCGAGGAGATGCGAAGTCCGTCCCGTATTGGAACGTGGCGGATCCCTACCGCGTTCAAAGCCTCTCAAATTTAAGGAGGCATTCGCCCAGCAGTGGGACGTACGCAGGCTGCTACTTTACTTTTAACTAAACGAAATGCGGCCAGAATAATGCGTAGGCTTTGATCGGATCAGCAGAGTGAAATATCTTTTATGTCGAATGCATCATTTAGTAGGGAGGGCTTTTTCTTATTTTTTTTCTTCTCTCTTTATTTAGTTCAAATAGGTAAATGCTAGTTCTAGCTCAAGAGTGAAAAGGTCTCTGCCTACCCATATCTTAATTCATTAAGGTTTTTTTTAATTTGGGAGAGGGGGCAAACGAGCCAGTGGCGCACCTCATGGTAAGTGATTACCGTCGCCTACGTACAAATGCAACCACCAGAGGCTTTGTCTGCCTTTAAAGATATATGGGATATGGGAAAGAGGATGAGAAGGGGTGATGGGAGAGGGGGGTTTGTTACTCCGGTTACCTCACTTACCGAACGTAATGCAGAAGCACAATGCACCGAACGAAATACATCTACTTCACGCCGGTATTCTGTGAGTCCGTGGTACTACCCATGTGTGGTCGGCCCATTTGAGCATCAGAATAAGTTGCCGAATGACTCTACCGCGTATTCCAGTCTCGGCCAAGGCGTCAAATAGCGAACACTAGCTCGGTAGTTCTCAACTATCAGGACACTAACCCAGTCTCAACCTTCCCGTGTCCGATGTAAAGCTGATGCGATAAAGTTAGAGGAAAGGCCAGATACAGCGTCAGTGGGACATGGGGGTGGCAACACAACACTACCAGATCCGAAAACCATTTATTTTGGCAGTTCAGCGGGCAATCTTTGTTATTAAGCTTAAGTAGGTGTTTTTTTTGATATTGCGCGATATCCCCTCAGTTCCTCAAACTCAAATATTCCGGATGTTTAAAGAAATTTAAGACATTGTCTCCTTTGTGACTAATGAATTTTATAAATATAGTTGCCAACATTGCAAAGACATTTGTATTAATCGACGATTTAAATCGATACCGTAAAGTACTATTTATCGCAGAATCCTTAAACTTTAAAAAAAAAAACGTCCGAGGTCAATGCACCGCTGATGAATGAAGCACGCCGCACAATTGTGCCGCAATGCGTCGCTTGAGGTGCGTGCGTTCATAACTTGCGGCTATAAATACCGGAGACAGGACTCTTTGAACCGCTTCTTGGAACTTACTGACAGCGAGATTAACTGATGGTGTCTTGATAATAAAGATTAAGTGAAAAGTTTTTCAATCATCATTGTGGTTAAGCTAAAGTGACTACTTGTACATGCTCCATTGCTGAATAAAGGACTGCTTTTATTTTAGAGAAGGCTTTGGGGCCGGGAAGAGTTCTCCGTGCTGCTCCAGTGCGGGTTGGCGGACTTCACATGACCACGAAAAACATTTCTTAGGTTTCCCTCTCGTTCGAAATTCAGCACTTTAATTCCATTCCATGCCTGCGCACGATTTTTGTTTTACATATGATCAGGACATAAACTACATATTTATCAGTTTTTCTGCAGGAGCTTTCATATTTTCGTAAGATCTTATCTAATATATTATATGCCTCTGAAAGTCACGACTGGTATGTACCCATGTCGGCGCACATCCTGCGTGGCGATCCTTTTCATACATCGCACCACTGATTAGGCAGGACAGAAACTTATTATTTTAATTTAAACATTGAAATATACCGGATTCGTTATGTTTTTATGGTCAATGTATATTTTTTGTTTCATTTGTAATTTATCATATTTAAACACATTATTTGCTTTATTATCACTTTGTATTTGTTGTGCATGTACCTTATGAATGTATCTTTCTTTCTAGATTTCTAGATTCATCTTCCCCCGAGGTTTAAAAGTCTAACCTGTCTAGTTAATTTAAAAGTCATTTTCCATCTTGAATATCACAATATGTTCGTAATCAGTTATGATTCTAGTCAAATATAAGCCTTTTTATTGTAAGTTTGTAGGTCATTGGTGATGTGGCGGCTGCAATTAGATGTACTCGTGTAATAATCGAATGATTTCCGTTGTTAAAATTGCGATATCGGCCCGGTGACTTCATTGCGATCAATGACGTCACCGTATGTGGGGCACGCTCCCGATAAGACAGACATACTTTTATATAACGCACAAATATTAGCACGTGGCCTACGTCATTGCATAGCATATGTTGATTATTTTTATTGTGTATAAATAATGATACAGAATTAAAAAATTAAATGTTTTTATTTTTCGTCCAAAGAAAGATTAATTTTCGTTTGTCAATGTCAAATCATGTTATTTAATTTCGTTTAAAAAATAAAAAAATTGTGCACCACAGGGATCGATGCTTGGTCCGTTTTTGTTCTTGGTCTATATAAATGATCTCCTTATATGGTACGAAAATGTCTAAGATACTTCTGTTTGATACCTGATTATAAGTTTAAAATTGTACATTGGAACGGCCCAACAAAATACTGAATATTGTTTCCAAATCGTTTTCAGGAATCAATTTACTTCTATACGCAGAAAAAAACTAAACTACTACATTGTAAAAGTCATCACAGAATGCTGTAATTAACTTAGAGAATACAATTCTAAATTTTGAGAATTCCAACATTATTCCATCATTTTCGCTATTAGCAGGATCAGACAGTTGACTGATAAAGCAACAGCCAAATTAGTTTACTTCGCATATTTCCACAGCATCATGTCCTATTTGGTTGATTGGAAACAGTATTCAGCTTCTGTGAGCAAGTGATTCGGGCAATACATAACTTTGAGCCTCGCGTGTCGCCACGCATTATGGGACTAATATCTTGACATTTCCGTCGTCGTTTATTTTTGAAAATATTACGTACGTACAGAAAAAAAATATATTTAAAAAAAATCTGTCTGATACAGAACGAGTCGAGGCGATACGCTTCTTATCTACGGTTCTTAAACTTAACTTTATGAAAAAGTCTTGCTATAAAATAGATCAATACGTCGAGGACAAAGATTCGTATAATCTGATTTGTAATAGTTGTTAATTTGACATTGTACCAGGTGTGTAGGGGTGTAACGGGTGTCCACGGGCTGCATTAACCACTTACCAACAGGAGGATTATTAGCTCGTTTGTCACTTGAAACTTATATAGAAAAAAGTTAAGTCTGTCCGTCTGTATGAAAGCGCAAATCTCAGGATCTACCAGTCCGATTTTAAAAATTACTTTTTGCGTTAAATACCCCTTCTGTTAAGGAAGCTCCGACCCATATGACCGGAGCGCAGATCGTATTACACAGATGTAATTATGGTTGTGTTTGTTCTCAGGGCCGACAGGAGCGTGGTGTGCCCGACGGACCGACTGCTGCGCTCTCGGGAGCTGTGCCGCGTGGACGGCGCCGACGCCCAATGCATCAAGTTGCACTGCTGCGACACTTATACGTACATTGCTGGTCGGTGAGTGTACGGAACCCATATTCTACCACTACTTGTCCACTTCTACAGCAACCACTGTTGAACAAAGGCCTCTGCGAGATAGTTTGGTCGAGATCGACCTGAGATTGGCTTCAGTGCATTAAAAGTCAAAATGTTTTAAGCATAAAGTAAGCTCGTATTTTAGGGTGACCAAGTACGACACCGAAAAAAAATATATTTAATTTATAATTTTTTCGAATTGGAACATATATTCGGAGATAGAATAAAGCTATCCATCTCATACGGGTGGCTTTTAGTGAATTGTAATTGAGAACAGGGGCTATTAACATGTTAACCACTGCAACTAAACCTATGAGCTATCTGGAGTGGTTCATGACAATAGTCGAATGGCGGGCTCGGACACGTGACGTCATTTCGCAGTCCGCACCATAACCCGTTAGGCAATTGACGCTTCAGAAAGTGAAATATGTTGCTTCCAGTTTTTTCTCTCTTAGCAGTAAAGTCAAGGAGGTCGAAGATATTTAAATATTTACATTATTACTTCCAAATAATATTAATATATAATAACTAATAATATTTCATTGAATGTTTAATTATTTTTAATATCATTCGATTCTAGATGCATTCCAAATACGGTGGACCCTTGCAGCCTGAAGTTGTGCGAGCAGGCCTGCAATCTGCGCGGCGGCAGGGTCTGGTGCACCTGCCACCCAGGGTTCCAATTCCACGAGGACAACTACCGCAGGAAGGTGCAACCTTTCTGTGTTGGTATGAGCCTGGATCTTTTTAATGGATTGCGGTGACGTACACCCTAACATCCACTTGCTCCTGCAGCTCATGGACACCTTAAAACAACTTCAATCGAAGAAGTTTACAATGTGTTGTCACCTCTGAAGACTAAAATGGAATGCCTCACAGCGTGTATTATTATAATGGCTCTTTATAACTTTTAAATCTTTAACTTCTAACCGCAGCAGAACTAAGGTAACCGACATAGCCGTCTGAAAACAAATATTAATCAAAATAAGTTTTGAGTTAATCGCATTTTCTTTGTTTTCATATGTTGTATGTGCGTGCTTGAGTGAGTGTGCGGAGATTTGTTGTAAGAGTGAACCTGCAATCTTTGTGCGAGACAAAGTGTTCTTCCAGACGCTGACGAGTGCGCAGAGAACAACGGAGGCTGCGAGCAACGTTGCGTGAACGACCCGGGCGGCTTCCACTGCGTGTGCGCGCCGCCACTCAGCCTCGCCGCCGACGGCAAGAAGTGCGTGCGGCGGATGGCGCTGGCCATACCTGTGGGTAGTTACAATGAGTCTGTTCTGTCATCTTTTACGTCACGCGACTTTATACGCAATACGATGCGTCATAAACTATAGAACAGTTTTATAATAAGGAAAGAGTCTCAGTTAACTGTTACGGTACAGGCTGGCCTAGTGTGAAGATCATAGATTATCATGTATGTTAAAATTTTCTGCAATCATAGACATAAAGGATTGGTTTTGGATATTATAATTAAATATTTTTTCTTTTTTCTTTTTCATCTGCCTATCAAAGCTTGCTATGTAGTAGGATTCCACCACTGTGGCATACCAGGGTTAAAGATATAATAATATAATTACAAGCTGTGAGGTATTCTATCTTACTTTTGTTTTCGAGAAAGGCGGCAAACGACCAAGCGGTTCACCTGATGATGTACGTGATTACCGTCGTCCATGTACATCTGTATACCCGAGGATCTGAGCACCAGAGCACCAGAGGGGAGGAGCAGTGGGCTTCCGGTTACCGCCCTCACCGAGCGAAACGCAGAAGCACAAGATGCCTCTACTTCACGGCGGTATTCTGTGTAGTACCAACCCGGTGGAGCCGCCCATTCGAGCAGCAACGAAAGTCGCCGCTTGGCTCTACCACTATTCTAAGATATTTCTCAAGGGTGACAAGAAATCGCAATCTGTAACCTTCTTCTGTAGAAGTTGTTCCATGTGTTCACGTGTTGGAGTAGCCACTTACCATCGGGTGGACTATTAATGCGTTCGTCATCCCAATCCAATAAAAGAAAACTACATAGGGTTTCTGCGCTAATGATGGAAAAAGAAATCGGTCGGAGATGCGTCATTATCGTATAATTAAGCGTGTAGGTTGTCAGTACATTATGGAAGGCAGATACGGACTTCCGTTTGACTACGACCACAAACGTAATCCTGTTAGTCGTCGCAATTCACTTTTCGCATCTGCGGGAGATAGATCTTGATGGGTGAAGAGCCTGGTTTGCTCCCGGATAATGCGAGGCAATAATGAAAAGGTTTTTAAATACTGATTATTTATTACACTTATACAATTTAAATATATTACACCTCACATAAAATTAACGAATTGAAGATGAGTCCTGTTTTTTTCCCAGGAGCCATTGCCCCTCGTGCGGGCGTCATCCCGATGCTATGCACCGTGCGACACGGTGTCGTGGCTGTCGCGGAAAGTGAAACAACTTAACGATCAGCTACACGCGACACAGCTGGCGCTCAAGAAGATGTTGGAAAACCCAATACTCAAGGGTGAAGGTGCGTATCGCACGGGTAAGTAAACTTTAGAAATCGTTTTGCTCGAATAACACGCTTGCTTAACTGATAGGAGATACGCTGTTGCCCCGACGGAAGAGATTCCCGAGCAAAAGTCCCGCAAGCAATTTTTACATAAGAGCAACTACGATGCAGGCGGCGATGGGACGTTCCGCGTTGTGAAGCTGCTGCCTTCACCTGTGTCGCGATCCACCCTGTTAACGAACGACTTCCGTGAAAAAGGGGGCTAACAGCAGTCCCTTCTTAAGGTGGTACGAGACCTACGCTTGGCTTACCATCGATGACGGTGGAAATGGAATTTTAGAAACGACTTTGGGCACGAGCACTCCACGTGGAGACCGTGCACCTGTGCTTGATTTCATTAAACCGCTATTTACGTCGTCCCTTCCTTCTGTGTCTGTATCCCGGTAAAAGTAGCAGCCTATAAGTGCCCACTGCTTGGCAAAGGCCTCCTCAAATACGAGTATCAGAGAGGGTTTAGGAGCCGGGATGGGCCCGCCCCGCTGCTCCAGTGCGGGTTAGCGGGCTTCACATATTTTCTTCACCGCTGAGCACGTGGTAAATACAGCACTTAAAATTGCTATCAACAATTTGAATGGTGCCGGCACCGGGGATCGAACCCAGGTCACTCGCGCTCTATGAAACTAAATTGAGCGTCCTGACCACTAGGCTACCTCGGTATCCCGGTACCTGTTTTCTATTTAGCCCGCCTCACAACGCCCGTCGTTAGTGTGTATGCTGTATTGTTGATATCTCGCCTTGTCACGATGTACCCATATTAAATCTATAATCGAAGTTATATATAAAACTGGTATTAAAAGGGACATTTCGAAAACCGGATGTTTGAAATTCTATAGATAAGAGCGTTTCAAGATTTATTTACATTTTTGATATTCGTATAATTACAACAAAAGATATGATTAAGCAATTATTAAATACGCCGGTATATAATTTCAACATTAACTAATCCTATATATTCACACATCATGACACACGACAAAAGGACTGCGACCCTTTGTCGTCAAACGAAATGAATTATAAATAATTCAGAAACTACAACATATTGACAATTATCTCTGACACTAGTTTTATGACACATTTTATTTATTTATATCTATCAAGTCAATTATAAATAATATTCTTGTAATATTTTCAACCTTATTGTAATGAGAGAGTTGTGATTAAGATTAAAAAGTTTTTATTGTGGTTTCGCTGCGGTAAGCGCTTTAGGTTTATACATAATGCTTTCTAAACGTACCCCTGATTTATCAGGCAGCCAATAAGTGGAAGTTGTACGGTTAAACGTGTGTTATTAACTGCTCCGAATCATTTAAATAGTGAAGGATATTACAACTAACAATGACCGCCAGTGTATCATCTTCAACATTTCAGATGGCGATCGATTTGCAGAGGGCACATTTACATCCAGGGTGCTAGACTCCACGGCGCCGTTGGAGGGCGGGTACTGCCGGTGTGAGAGAGGGCCCAGAGTTAGTAGAACACATTCTGACGTAACTCATTAATTCATTTAACTAAAATAAGTCATTTGTTGATTCTGTAATACTTACCATACCATTTTGGCGGTGTATCAGTAGTTTTCCGTTCATTACTCTTCTAGGAGCTATGATCTCTATGATTTTAACATTTAAAAGAAATAATAAGTAGCCTTAGACACTTCCTGTAGATTTCATCGATGAGTTGTAGGTATAGCTACGTAGTTTTGTACAGAGAACTAAATGTTTACGTTAACACATGCCGCTATTGCGCAACCTTCTCTAATAATCATTCGGTAAGTGCACAAAATGGCGGCTGACAATTGAACAGGAGTCGAAAGGGTGCGGACCTCCCGTCATGGCGGGAAGCAGAGTACTTTTATATGGGAAAGTTTTAGCTGCTTAACGGTCAAAGTATTTTAGAAGTTGCAATAAGAAAAACATGGTGTATTGACTGTGACAGAGAGATTGAAACATATATATGAATAGATTTTTTTGGTATAACGAGAAACGGACCTTCAGTAAAAATTGGAAGGCAAATTACCACCTTCCCTATAATCTTCTATTATGCCTGCTTGGGATCATAAGAATGACCACTTATATTGTTGCTTATTATTTTGCTTGGGCGAATTGATCTTGAATTGATCGATTATCTTGAATGGAACGAAATCCCTCTTGACATTAAAAAAGCTCCTAATAAGTTTGCCTTTAAAAATAACATCCGCAAACATTACAGAAATGTTGCAAGTCTGTACTAGTGCTGCTGTTTTTTATTGTGCCGCTTCAGTTGTTTGTCCTGACATGTATATTATTCTATGTATATATGGTATATTTGTATATATGTTATTTATATATCTATCTATGTATGTATCTATTGTAAGTATATATTTTGATATTTATATCCTTTAACTGGTTTTTTCTCTTAACAGTATCGCCTCTATTACGTATATATCTCTGCTTAGCCTAATGGTTGACTGGGAGAGAATGCCTCCAGGCATTAAGTCCGCCATATGTACGAACTAGTGCATAAAGATTAAATAAATAAATAAATAAAATAAATTATTTTGATTAAAATCGTTATTTTCTTGGGCAGCTCTGGGCCCACCCCAGGTCCTTCCTACCTGGCTACGCCAATCCAGACAGGCTCCAAAACGCTTCAAAATATGAGATGAGGCCTATGCCGGCTGCTACTATTTATCCTGGTGCTTTACTTCAACACAAATCATTCGTATTCGATTTCTAGGGACCTCCGGGCCCCCCTGGTATGGAGGGACCAAAAGGCGACACGGGTCCCAGGGGTTCAAGGGGTACGCGAGGTCCAAAAGGCTCACTAGACCTGATGCTGTTGCTCATTGCGGACTTAAGGCATGATATCCGCAACTTGGAGTCGCGCGTTTACAAGGAAGGGGAACAGTAAGTGTATGTTGTTTGACTGAGACACCTTCGAAGAAATAATGTGAACTCTACATAATATCCCAGTTTGAGATATATTGTCGGTAATAATTTAGCTGCCAAATAAAATGTGAATCACCAGTTCCCATCCATCACTGTATATCTCCTGGTGAGAGTAGGTTACGGTGGCCAATGTTTCACCAGAGTGGAGAGTTTGGTTGCGCTGCGTCATACCAATTGGTAATCCACAATCCGTAATTCCCCTTATGGGTGATGGGCGTGAGTGTTTGTTTATATTTATCTTGTGAGCTTATGAGCCAGCAACTGCGTGTAGCTGGTGAGACGGGTCATTGTTTCCCCGCGCTGTAAGATGAGGTTGGGATTTGGAGAAAAAGGGTCTTAGATTTAAAACCAGTGTATAAAAATTATTTAATACCAAATGCATCATTATTATTTTAAACTCTGTGAACTTATTGTAATTATGCCATGTCCCTGACACAGGAAGTAACCATTTCTCTAAAACCTTAAAACGTAAATGTTGCATTGGATACGGGAAGATGTGGAAGTGTCAGTGGTATGTTAGTGCTAATGACGACCGATTGGCTTATTGGTTGGCGATCTTACTGCTGCCCAATGGGTCCTGGGTTCGAATCCCCAGTCGTAGCCAGTATTTGGACAAAAGATTAATCGTTGGTTTTCTGGTATAGTTGACGACGTTTAGACACTGCATCTCATCCTACATAGGAATGTACATTGAGTGCCTGTTTGTGTATTCACGGCACTATGATATCTCCTGCTCAGTTGACAATTACCGATAGTAATCAGAAGTTGCCACCGTGGTCGAAATCAGTCAGATGGACATCGTCATCATATTGTTAACACGGCACTATCTCCGTATATTGTCTTGTCCAGGTGGGCACGTCCCATTGATGAACATATACGTCGTGGAGGACGAAATTGGCCTCAAACCACGGTAAGCGTATACATCCGATATGTACTGAATTCAATATTACAACTGATTTTCGATTTCGCTTCATTTTCCAGCCCGGAGCGTTTCAACCTGCAGAAGGCGTGGCGAAGGCAACGCAAGCAAGAGAAGCTGGAGAGAGAGAGTGAGACGGAGCAGGAGCTGGAGGCGTTCACCGCGCCGCCGGTACACAACCCGGACGGACACGTAGAAATTTCGCCTAATGGTGAGATTCGGAACACGTATATTTCGGTTTTTCCAAAGGTGGAAGAGCTCTTCTTACGGCCGGGGTGACTTTAAGATAGCATGATGTAAAGGTCTGACTGACATGATTCAACCCATCCGATCCAAATTCCCATATCCGATGGATGGACGACACTTCATAAGATCGGAGATACGGCTGACTCTATCCCTGGATCAGATCGCAGTGTCAGAGGAATGGGAAATAACACAGCATAACCAGACCCCAAAAAACCAATAACTTGTGTTTTTGCTTCACAAATAGGCTCCGGCTAAGATTCGAACCCAGGACTCCTGGATCAGTAGTCAGGTACGCTTGCCACTAAACTGTGCGGTTGTAATTACATAATAAATGGTGCAGGTCTAAACGGCGAGATCCCACACGATTCAGAGACTTCCACCGACTGGACCTCGGCGAGGGGTGTCCGCGGGCCGCCGGACCCCGCGCTGCAGCTGGACGACATGGACGAGAAGCTGCGCCAGTTCCATCTGCTCGCCAACACCACCAGCCCAGGCGACGAGGAGTTGGACACCGATTACGATTATAGTTTCTACTAGGATTACATAGTACAAAACGGATGTAGTTTTTCATTTCACTTATCTATATGATGTATATATCCTTTCAGTTTACATAAAGGCGCGTCTAAGGCTTGTCTTCATCTGTAGCTGAATTTTAATTCGGGATCAACAGTTCAGCAGGCCTCGCTGAGATATTTACGCGAGGAATGCACACAGCATCATTAAAAATGTCAATTTAAAATTTTTCGGTACGATTATGGCCAATTCTTCATATATATTTTTTTTATGAAAAAATAGGCTTGCGTTTGACCTCAATCTTGCCCGATGCAAAGCGAAGATGAGGCCTAGGACGGTACACGCTTGCCTAGATGTCTGTTCACTTTGGCCTTGAAGATTTCATATGGGAGAGGTCAACGATCTGCAGTTGACTATCAGGCTGGTAAGGAATGTATAGGCATAGGAGGATTACCCCTCGAACCTCGAGTCCCTGCATTGAGGTGGCGGCGGCCTCGGTAACCATGTCCTGGTCGCTCATGGTGAAGTGGAGTCTACTTAGTCGTGGTAATGCCAATCGGCGGCTTTTGCTGCTGCTCGAATGGGCCGGCTCGTCCGACATGGTATCACGGCTTCGCAGACAACCGGCGTGAAGTAGAAGTATATTGTGCTTCTCGTTCGGTGAGTGAGGTAACCGGAGCCCCACTACCCATCCCCATCCCCCTTTCTCATCCTTCCTCTCATCTCCCAAATACCCTTAAAGGCCGGCAACGCGCCTTCAGCACCTGGTGTTGCAGATGTATGTGGGTGACGGTAATCACTCACCATCAGGTGAACCGCCTGCTCGTTTGCCGCCTTTCCAATAAAAAAAAAACATGGCTGGTCTGCCAGTGACCAGCCTCGAGGTGCCCGCTCCGAGCGAGTTGGAGGACTGTGGGGGGAAGATTGGCGTTGTAACGAGATGCCCTCCCTGCCTTCCGCAGCCGTGGTGGAGTCGCGGGGGGTGAAGAGTGTTTGTAGCACAAGGCCACATGCAGATGAGGTGGGACCGTTCTGAATACTTTTCCGTGCCAGAAATATGAACGGCGTTGGAGCGAAAGACCCAGAATTAATGTAGAGAAGAAAACCACAAACCCATTTACTGCAAACTATGCGTTCACTGCATCTATTCTGCGACAGGGCCAGACAAACGCGGTAAATTCCGTAAAATAACTTTCATTACAATGTTAACTCATTTAAGTTCATGGAATCAAAATTGCAGATTCTACTTGTCAGCAATAAAATAAATTTTCAATAAACATTACACATTTAATATTATTCGTTTCATAACATCCAGATATTCACTTCTAATTGAACCTTCTCGCGACAGACGCAAGGCACAATTTAGCTCGCAACCGACGGCTGGTACTGAGCGGCGAGGCGTTTGAACTCGTTGGCCTTGGCGTTGTACTCCTTTGTGAAGGGATGCTCTTGGTGCGTATCCAGCAGCTGTGCTAGGTAGCGCGACGACACCTGGAAGAACAACGTAAACGTAAACTACACCAGCCTCTTTTTGTCCACCGGTGAACATAGCACTAGCCTGGCATTTTTTTTTATGGGAAAGGCAGCAAACGAGCAATCGGTTCACCTGATGGTAAGTGATAACCGTCGCCCACGTACATCTCCAACACCAGAGGTGCTGCAGGTGCGTTGCCGGCCTTTAAGGGTATTTGAGAGATGAGACGAAAGATGAGAAAGGGGGATGGGAATGGGTAGTGGGCCTCCGGTTACCTCACTCACCGAACGAAACGTAGAAGCACAATATACTTCTACTTCACGCCGGTGTTCTGCGAGGCCGTGGTTCAGCCGTGGACCAACCCGGACGAGCCGGTCCATTCGATCAGCAGCTAAAGCTTGGCTCTACCACGTTAGAACAGAGAATCAGAAACAGAAAACGGCACACATTTCTTGTAAGGTTTGTCCAGATCTCTACGCGGGGCGAGCGCTGGGACGATTTCGATTCAGCACATTCGGATGGGTATTACTCCATCGTTCAATCACAAGAGACGTTGCAGTAAGGCTCAAAAGTTATGTTTGTAATAAATAACTACTAATGCTTAAATGTACGTCCACTGCGGATGGCACCCGGGCCGTTTAATGCCTCTGGAATCTTCAATATGATCTGTTTCCAATAACCTTCGGAATGCCGTTTATTTATATATCTATGTATGATATCTGTTATACATGGAGATGCCGTTTATGATCATATCTTTATCCTCAAATCAACCTATCCTGTACACGTATACCGTGATGGTTGAGGCTATGGAAATCGGCAGAAGGTGTAAAATCAATACGACAATGCAAAACCCAAATGTGATTTTCAAACCCTAGAGACTGACAGAGGAGCATTGCCAGTGCAATGAAATACCCGAAATGTTCCTTTTAGGGTCAACCTGCACTTTAGAAGCACGGCTCGAGAAATATACTTTGAATTAATTTATATTAATCCGACGCGGTGGGTGAAGCGAAAGCTTCACGACCTATTTATTGATCTTGTAAGGGGTTAGGGAAAATCGATATAACATGAATCAAGTCCGAAAAAATATATGAAACGAAATTAGTAAAAGTTAAGTCTACTCAAATATCTGAGAGGGTTTTGGAGCCGGGAAGGGTCCGCGCCTCGCTGCCCCAATGCGAGTTGTCGATCTACACATGTCCTCGAAAAATTTTTTTGACATGCCGGCAGAGGCATTGCAGATGGTTTCTATTGCACAGCACGTGGTAAATTTAGCATTTAAAATTACTATTAATAGAATATCGCTGGAAGTTCTTCATATATTGCGGTTCGACCTTAACTAAGTAAGTTTACGGCGAATGCGGTCCGTACCTCCGGCGGCTTCCCGCTGTGCGCGGCGGTGACGGCCAGCCCCAGCAGCAGCTCGGGCTCCTGCGGCGCGCGCGCCTGCGCCTCGGTCAGCATCTGTTCCGCCTCCTCCCACATCCCTGAGGGGATGACAACGTACATGATCTACTAATACTACACTTTATCGCGCGAAATAAACTCTGAAAGTGAGTTATGTGTCTTGTATTCAATAATTTTATTAAATTAATGAGAGATTGAAACATTTACCCACATGTGGGGTGTTACTTCGTTCATTACAATTAATTAAGAAACCATACCTTTCTGAGTATGGCTCAATCAAATATGCTTAACATCTTTTCATATAGTGCGTTATATTAGTGTTTGATTTCTTCGACTAAAGTTTTAGTTCAATAATTTGTCGCTAGGTGTCGTTCATCAATTTAGCAACGCGGTATGGTTTGACTGTAATGTATGCTTATAGTCTTACTTGCTTATATGCTATGGAGAAGCCGTTGTTTGAATAATAATAGTAATAGCTTCCCCAGCCGTTCTAGAAGAGCGTAATCAATTAGTATAACCGTAATGCGCTGACATGCATATGTTTCATTTGCATTACAATTCCATGCTATTTAAAATGATATGATAGAATCCTGCAACAAACCTCCTTCAAAAACTGTCTGTAGATAGTAGGATG
Source organism: Bhutanitis thaidina (assembly GCA_029286595.1). Classification (NCBI taxonomy): domain Eukaryota; kingdom Metazoa; phylum Arthropoda; class Insecta; order Lepidoptera; family Papilionidae; genus Bhutanitis; species Bhutanitis thaidina. Next base: position 7,489,995 of record JAGSMS010000019.1, read on the forward strand.
GATGTACATATCTGTAGCCTTGCTTATTAGTGTGCGTGTGTGGGTGGGTGCATTAATGTGTACGTGCGTGCGTGCATTAATATGTGCGCACGTCTGAATGTGTTTGTGTTTCTGTGTGTATATGAGTGCACGGGCTGACCTCTGGAGGCGGCAGCGGCGGCGCCGAGCGCGGCGGGCCCGGCACCCAGCGCGCCTAGCCGCTCCGACAGCTCCATCACGCTGTAGTGTGCGTCCTGCACGCCCGGTCCGCCCTGCAACACGCAGCTCGATGTATTAGCGACCCGAGTCAGATACATGACACTACCAATGGACTGAGTCTATTTGCCAGACATTACATTTCGGCTGTAAAATTTACCGAAGTGTCAAAGTCAGTAAAACGTCTTAACATCAAAATCTCTGAATGGGATAACATATCATCTTTGTTTGTCAAACGCTGCAGAACTGCTTTAATTACCGCTAATCTGTTTGTACAGCGATAACACAAAGATTATAGGCAAATTTCTATACACTTTATGGGCAACACTCTTGTTCTTTCTACTACAGCATAGAACACAAATCGCTCTTAACATAGTGTGTCTTTCAGGAATCGAAAAAGCCAGGATATTACCGATAAATAAAAAACGGTGACAGATGACACGTGACAAACTACAGACATCCATTTTGTCATGTTTTTCGAAAATGTTTTGTCCCTATTGTACCATGTTGTGTATAACGTCATTATAATTGTATCGCGTTTTACTTTATAATCCAAACGTTTCGGATGCTTTTCAACACATACACTTAAGTTCCCTCCTCTACTTAACTTTCATCAACGATATAGATACAGTACAGTAAAGTTTATCTTTTCCGTTGTTTTATGAGTACAAAGAAATAAAAGGCCATTAAGAAGCTGAACTCTTTCTAAAAGATTTAAACAATATGCAAGAATGAATGCTATAATGTAAATGTTGTTGTTGAATGCAAACAAAATAACGGAATAATTTCATTGACAAAGATGATATACATCTAAACAGAGATGAAAAAATTTGAGATCTATGAGCTGCAAAATTCAGGGTGTTCAATATTTTCTTTTACGAGGGTTTTACTTGATCTTTTGGACTGCCCTATGTAAGAGAAACTTCTTCAAACATTACATTTATAAACTATACCTTCCAAATAAAATGTAGTTTATAACCTTTTTTAAAGGCAAGATATGACAGCATGCTTCCTATAAATATGTGCTTAACTATTACCTCTCCCGCATCAATAAATTTGATGCATAGAATATCGTAGTTTTTTTTTTAATTAAAAATTTAAAGTTGACTCCTTTTAGATGGAAAATAGATAGACCTTTAAGACCTGTTCTTCAGGAGGTTCGTCATTCAAATTCTGAATTAATACGGTAGTGACCTCATGAAACAGTTCGCTGCGTTTGCACTTTGCTTTGAATATTTCATGCTTGTGTTTCAATAAATAATCAAATATACTCTAATTAATTTCATTAATATTTAATTTCGCTCTATCACTGTCAAGTGCTAAAAGATCCATTAGGTAATATGCCGAGACCAAATCTCGCAGACAGGTGACGAGGAGCAGTGTCACTAACGCGTAGCAAAACCAAAAAAATCTCAATTTGCTATTTAATTATAATACAAAGAAAAAGCAGATTCAAACTTTCCAAAATTTGATGGATTTCCTTTTTTAATTACGGTTACAACTTCCGAATACTATCGGCAGTTGTCAACTTCGTAAAAGATATTATAGTGCCTTTTATGTGGAATAAAAAATCTGTATAAAATATAGTCCAAAAATGTCTGCATAAAGACCAAATGTAGGATCAGAACCCTAAAAACCAAATTTTAAATTATTACCATGACAAACTTGAAATTAAAAGACATTGTATTCACCTGTGTTAAATTGAGCCAAGCCTGCGCCAACTGTGTGAGAGTGCCGTCGTCCTCAATATCCTGAAGGAGTTTCAATTGTTTCCGTGCAAGGTCCGGGCGGTTCATTGCCAGTAGACACTGCAGCGTGAATGCGCGTAGCTCCAACGATTCTGCTCCATGTAGGATTCTGTAAATCCATAAATTCTCTATGAAAATTGTTAAATATCAAATAAAATATGAAATTATCATCCCCAGTCAAGTTTTAGTATGTATCTGACAATCAAAAAATGTTTTGTTAAAATATATTTAAGTAATGGTAATTATTATTAACACTTTAAAAAAATTCCGTGTATTCGCCAATAAATATGTTCTTCTTGGTATTCTAGATTTTTGTCATATTTTTTCTGGTAAGATAGAGGTTTATGTTATAAGAAATAAAAACTTATAAGAACCTAAGATACAAAATAGTTTCAGGAGTGTCTGTGTTAATAGTAACAGCATTATCTTCCAACTGACCTTTGATGTTGCAAAGCACTTTAAGATGAATGCCAAGAACTTAAACAGGTTAGCCCAATTACAAAATAAATAAACTGTTTAAACATACTTAGTTACTAAATATGTTAACAACAAATGAAACATGTACATATATGTAAATGATCTTACTTAAGAGCAGCTTCATAATTGTCTTCATGGTAGTAAATGGTGGCAGCGACAAGAAGGAAAATATCATTGGATAACTCTGTGCCCTTTGCCACCTGCAAAATTAAAGAAACCTTATTAAATACTTACAAATACTAACTAAATAAAAAATATTCCGCTATTCAACTATTGTTGTGAACCACTCAACAAATACTAATACTTAGTTCGAGTGGTTATTAATGTTAAAAGTATTGCTAGAATTGTGTAAATAAAAAAATTAAGTTGATGAAATGTTGGATTTGGATTCCAGACCTACTAAAGGCACTTGATTGACACAAAAGTTCAATCAAAATCAGTCAATAAATTTTCAAGATGAATCTGTTAACTACAAACATACTAAATTTATTGCGCTGTTACAAGAACATATATTTAAAGTATGTAATTAGAAAATAACAGACTTCAATTTTATTATATATGTTTTACCCTGGCATCTATTTCTCCAACTATAACAGGCTTGATTGCTCCTGGAGAAAGGTAATTGATGAGTGTCTTCAAAGGCTGCAGCATTGGATCAGCAGTTTTCAACTCCTGCAAGACAATTCTGTAATTCCCCTGAGCAATATACGCACGATAGAGGAAGGCATCTCGCTGAAGTGCTATGACAGGTGAAGAAGGCTGGAAATAAAGAGTTCAAATATTTGTTAAGATAATCATATGGATTTAATAGTTAAGTATATTAGCACTCAAGATCTCAGACATTTTAAATCTTATTTTAAAATATTATAAATAAAATCTTGTATTTCATACATATAAAAATAAGCATTGGTTAATAAGGCATAAGTATTATTCCATGTTTGCAGATGTTTATCGAAACAATTACTGATCTTTGCTTTTTCATTTCTCCGCAACATTTATCAACATTGCCATGATTCAGAAACTAGTAGCTACTGCAACACTTGATGATATACATATTTTTGATATAATAAGATTAAGTCAATTAACATAAATGTTTGTATAAAATATAATTTGTTTTATATAATGAACAACTATAATTTCATTTTAGTCTAAGTGCCATCATATATAAGTATTGTATCATAGTATATTATTTGAGTATTTCTCTGTTCAATCTAATGGTAGAGTATGCCTCTTGGCATTACGTCTGCTTTTTCTTCTGTTATGTGCAAATAAAGTTAAAATAAATAAATAATACGAAAAATTGTATTTTGTCAAATCAAATAATTTATTTAAATTCACAAGATAAGAAATACAAATTTTACTTGTCAAATGTAATTTTTTACCCAAAGGTCGCTACTTTGAACACTAGACAGACAACAAAGTGATCCATGATAACGATTATGGATCTATGCAGCTCCAGAAAATAAAGATTATTGAAGAAAGGTTGTGTTTAAAAGATGATATTTTCTCATTCTTTCCACTTGTACTGTTAAGCAATAGATGGTCAGCGTAGACCCAAGAGTTTCACCTCTTAGGGGCTTAACATGATTTTATCCGGCTTTGTTTAGACTACAAACAGTATAAACATCGAAACACGTCATCCAAATCAGTACTGACAGATAAAAAGACAGTACAAGATATATTTGCATAATTTACAGTAGAAATACATTGAATAAGACTTACGCTAACACTTTGCGCTTCGTTAATCGCCTGTTGGTAATTTCCAATGTAAAAAGCATTTTTAACATCGAACAATTCATCAACATCTTGCTGCTGACGTGCCATTTTGACAAATACTATAGACTGTGACACTGACAGTAACAGACAGTGACAGTAACTTTTGCCAGTCGTGTTCACAATGTCTTAAAAGAGATAGATCGCCTATGAAACAAAATTGACCCACAACACAGGTGACACTTGACACAATTCCAAGATAATGTATAATAGATGGCATTAAATTAATGTAACGAGCTAGCGCAAAAGTAAATAAAACAAGTACAGCTCTGATAGCAGATTGCTGTATAAAATATATAGTGGTTAACTGCTTTATTTATCTGTGAGAACTAAAATATTTTTTTTTGATAATTGACAGCGATTAGATCTTTCTGGGACTTGTAACCGTATATGGACATTTGGCAACAGTGTTATCTATCTACCAGTCAAAGTGATATTATAACCATTTTCGGATAGCCAATCTAGCTTGAAAATTTGTTCAAGTATATCGACGGTAAATATAATAAAAAGTATAGTCAACATTTATTGCAGACCTGTTGGTGTCACTAAAATGAAAACGACAATTTCCAGCCTGCAATTACAGTATACATTTATAGTAGTATCTAGTATTTTTGTATATTATAATTACAACATTTTCTATAAGACACAACCATCTCTATTCGAGTTCACGCCAAAAGTTCAAGCTAGCTGAAGTTACCACGGTTATGTCTCGATATTGTTTGCCTAAGGCAAATGATATATATATCACGTCATAGACGGCCGGATTTGACATGGAATGTTGATTTTCCTCACTACTCGTTTTCAGAATCCTCCAACGTAAACAGTACTCTTAATTCTCCTTTTTTTTTTAGAAATTTAATTAAACATACGAAATAAATTTCTTTTTTTCTTTTCAATCAAACAATGCACTAAGAGAACTTGTCCAGGCGCATCTGCCAATGACAGACACCCTGCGTTCCTGTCGATATGCTCGACAACCAATCAAAACAATATTCGTTTCAATGTAAACAAATAACGCATTTTACAAATCAGCAATTCTTAAAAAATCAAAAGACAATTGTTTACTATGTAAATTATAACGAATAAGAATAATAATATAATAAATAAATAACAACAACAGTACAACCTAGTAGCCAGGATTCTACATCAGGAGCTCGCTCTGAAATAGAATCTCTTGGATCGGAGACTACCTTATTATAAGTACTCGCCGAAAGCCGTGCTCGAAAATTACCGCGTCAGGCTAAATTGGGACCGGTCCATCATCACAGACAGGACGATTCTTGCGAACGAGCATGATATCGTGTTGATAGACCCGGCACAGTCGAGGATATTTTTGATCGACATCACCATTCCATTTGACAAGAATCTCGTGAAAGCCGAAACAGATAAGAAAACCAAATATCTGGACCTGGCTCACGAGGTGACCGACATGTGGGGTTATATGCCGACCGAAATTATTCCTATAGTCGGCTGGGACTCCGTGGCGGACCGCTCCGTGCTCAAATGCAGAAGTCGGTGCTACTCGATACCGCTCGCATCATCCGCCAGTTTCTTTCCCTTTCCCCCTAACCCTCGGCCGTCTAGTTTCCCCTGGCGATGGCTTCCATCTAGTTGGGTTATAATTTATTTATTTATTTTATTGTATTTCATGTATGTTTACATATTTATATATATCTCCCAACCAGACGAGTATATATCTAAATAATAAATAAGAATAATAATAAAATGGCTTCTGATTAATAAATCGAGTAGTTGTCGTATTTTGGTCGTAGAATGCACTCTTACAGCGTCCTCTATTTGTGACATACATATGTATATTTATATACATGTATTACATTCATTTTATGCATATATTTAAATATGCGTTCTGCTTCGTCTACTGATTCGATACAAAGTAGATTTTCTTAATTAACTAATTCCAGTTGCAGGCTATAAATAGCCATTGCTTGAGTTAATAAATAATTAATAAATTTGGAATTCAATACATAAATTTCTTTTAAATTTAAAATTCGGAAAGTTTTCAAATATTTATCATTAGAGCTCTAATGCTCTGCCTATGCACCAGTTTTGATTCTTCCATATTGCAATTTTGGATTTCTGAATATGGTAAACAGTTGATGTAAGTTTGGTTTAAGTATAATTTCAAGTTGCTTAGTTTCAGTTTCATTTTATTTTATTTCTGGATTAGGCTATCGGAAGTCCTCGAACTCTTAGCCGAGCCAAATGTAACTGGGCACTTTCTGAATAATAAATTAATTGACTTACTTCACTTCGTCGGACATCGTTAATTTCGTGACATATATTTTTGTAGAGATTTTTTCGGTTGAAGACCCAAATAAGATATTCCTCCTTACTTCTACACTCTATAATAAATACTTAATTCGTTTATCAGAAGTCTCTTCGGGATCGAGACAAAGATATCTTTTCTGTTAGCGTAAGCGCCTACGGAAAGTTAAAATTGTATGGTTGTGTGATTTTGCTCAGTATAATGTCTCGTGTCGGCTGCTAATTTCGTACAGAATTTTTTTATTTCTTTTCCGAAAAAAGAATTTCCCGAAGTATAAAGTCTAATTTAAATCGTAGACAAAGCGTTAGCATACACTCGATCCCTGTGTGTTTGAAGTTCTGTGAGCGAGAAGAATGAGTGTTTTGTATTTTCCTCTTTAATGTAATCGTTTTAAATAGTTTTGTCTAAAGTTCGTCGTAAAAAGCGAATTCTGCTAGAAATGTATGCCGGCTTGTTCGTGCTTTCTAGGAGAGGCAAGGCTTCGACGGAATCAAGACTAACTTGCGGCAGCAGCACCCGGCTGTGGATTTAATAAAGCTCAAGATGATGATGTTGTTCTATTTAAAAGCTAATAAAGTTGTTAAAGCCATTTCGTTACGGTTCTATGTGTGTACATAGAACCGTAACGAAATGGCTAAAAGAAATAACAGACGACAAACCTCTGAAATACCTATGTAATAATAATTTGAGCAGGTAAAGCTCGATGCAAACGTACTCCTTTGTGCCCATTTATGCATTTGTACTTTGGAGACTGCTCTTATCTCCGTAAGTAATGTTACCTCGGCGCACGAAGCGCGTGGAACAATGTGATCGGGTGTTGAAATAGATAAGGTTAGCACTTCGCCAGGTAGTCGGTGCGGCGGCCGGGTACAGTACGCATAATATACACGCATGCAGCTTTCGACAAATGCAAACAAATGGTACACATTTTTATTGAAGCAAATTTTTCTGGTTGTTTGGTAGATAACCTTCCGATCGCGATGAAGCATGATTTAGTTTCCACGTTTGACGAATATCAACAAATGTCAGTATAAGGAGATATATGATATGAATAAAGAAATTATGTATCTTTTGCTGTATAATGTGACGCATTCTACCGATACATTCCTACTTTACTAAGAAACCCTCTCTGATACTAGTATTTGAGAAGGAGGCGTTTGCCGTGCCGTGCCGTAGCAGTGGGCACTTACAGGCTGTTACTTTACTTTACTATACTAAGAATACTTTATGTGAGTAAAAAAAATCTAGAAACATTCGAATGTAAGGAACATTTGAACTATTTCTCCAAATTACAAAATCACCTCACACGCGGCTCTGGCGAGCAACTTCTTCTACGAAGCCTCTTACCTTACCTTTAACAGCCTGTAAATAGTCCGCTGCAGGCCTCTCCTATAAGGAGAGGAGGAGGAACAGCCATATCGCCACGCTCGGTATGAAAGTGCCAAAAGCATTCGTGCCCTTCATGGAAGACTCAACATGCCACACGAACTTTATTCAAAGGAATGGTTTCGAACAGATTCGCTTGAATGCACTAAATTGGTCCTAATCATTATCGAATCGTAAAAATTTTCTATTTACCAATTTCTAAGTTTCTAACTAATCAATTCAAAAGCCTTATGTGTTTAGGAGCAAGTACAGTGAAAATGTAAAACGTATAAAACGTTGCAGACGTAAATCTCATGGCGATCGACAGATGGCGTTATAAGTATCTCAAAAGGTACCAGATAGATAATACAAGGAGTGACAACGGGCAACAATGTCTTAGGGAGGTCGCGGAGTCTTTTTTTATGGGTCATCAGGCAAACGAGCTAGAGACTCACCTGATGGTAAGCGACGATCGCCGTACATCTGCAACACCAGAGGAGCTGCAAGTGCGTTGCCGGCCTATAGGGACATTTGGGGGATGAGAGGGATAGGGAGGGGATTTGGGGAGGAGGAGAGTTGGCCTCCGGTTACCTCACTCAACGAACGAAACGCAGAAGCACCAGATGTCTCTACTTCACTTCACGCCGGTATACTGCGAGGTGGGTGGAGGAGGTGCTACTAACCCTATCGAGCCGGTCCACCGAGCAGCAGCTTAAGCCACCGCTCGGCTCTACCACTTCGAACACGTCTGGTGCGGCGATCACTAACCCGTTTGCCTAGCATGGCAGTTATGGCAAATCATGGCTTTATGGCCAGCAGTAGACTATTGACAGGCTGATGGCCAATGATACGTGTGACTTTATATTTTTAAAATAGTTTTCGGTGTCATTTAACTGCTAATGAATTGTGTTTGTGACCATGCGCTGCTTGTGCGAACTGGTCAGCTTGAGGCCGCAAATTCTGCATTAGTTTTTCTTCTTAAGTGTGATTGTTTTACTTTATCTTAGAAAAAGGTACAATTGCCTGCGTCACTGTTCAGTATCCCTATATAAAATCTGTTAAAAAATGACAATAAAAAATTATACCTTCTTTCGTATTTTGTTCTTTGTCTAAGGAACTAACGAATGGTGGTAGAATGTAAAAAATAAAGACAAAGGAAATTTTAATTTCTTACGTTAAATAACTGAACTGCAATTGGAGGTGCAGTAACTAAGGGTCCCGCAGTCTAGGGTTTGCAGGATGTAGACTGTTCCGGATATGGGTATTTGTCCATGTACGATTTATGTCTGTAAACTGCCTTCATGAGTCCTTGGAGAAACACATACAGTAGGCTTGTATGTCTTCTTTTTTATAAAACCCTGTGTGCCTTCACAGGAATAATAAAAATAATTTTTCAATTTGAGTAAGTAACCGGCTTACTGCTTATTGTAACAAACAAAACAATCCTAAGATGCTTTGTGTTAAAACGAAATGTTTTTTAAATTTTTAAACGATCTCTTGAATACAAAAACCGAACGTTTTATCTCTCGTCTTATCTATTCTAGGAACTTTCACTTAAACAATGCTTTTTATCGGGCCACATAATTTATTAGCGCTTATTTAGTTACGACTATCCGAATTACAAAACAAAAAAAAGGTGTGCAAAGCCGGATAGCTATTTACGAGTGAAATTAAGGTATTGTTAACCATGCAAAGTAGTAGAATGAAACATAGACATTGAGACGTTTGTCTGAAAATCTTTTGTGCTTTATGCTTTACTGAGTTTACCTTTAGTGATGATTACCGAGAATCACACAACTGTGGCACCTTTCTGTCTGTTTGCATTTTTAGTTTTATTACATAAAACATAACGAAGTATAAATAATACAAGATCACTTTGTTGTGTCCGTCATAAACGTTTCGCTCGTTTGGTGATGGAGAAAACCAATAGCTTCAGAGTCCTGTAAAAAATTAAGTTACTAAACTAAAAAACTAACTCATCAGAACCTACTAAAAAGCAAGGAAATCTTCAATCTCCGTTGTTGAGAAATAGATTGATCCTTTACATATAGTTTTCTACTTCATTTCCGAATTGTCTGTATTTACGTGTTCTAATATGCAGGTTGCATTAGACGTTACAAACTCAACATTGTATTATTCAGCCTATTTCTATGTCATGTACCAAATATCAATTATGTAAGTACAGTAGATAACTCACTATATAAAGTAGGTAGTTCGCAGGACAAGTCTTAAGTTTTTGCTATTTTACCACATATTTGTGCTACTAGTTAACAAGGCTAACGACACCCAGGGTAAAAACTCTATCAACCCACCGCTCCTGAGTCCACTGCCCGCGTTAGAAGTCGCCGATGCGGCGACAATGAAATCCTGCGAGGTCGCCGCTCTTACAGGGGTCAGTAAACTATTAGTCATGACGAATAGCGATTTTAACTCTTAAAAAGTTTTAGTATCTTTTTATGTTATGTTATATATATATGATATTTAATACTCCCGTAAAGTACACGCGTAAATGCATACCCTCAACCTTTACCCTCCTGCATCCGAGGCAATGCTTATGCGATAAGATACAGCGGATACGGTGTAAGAGAAACAGAATACAACAAAATATAATCAGACCCGAAAACAAAAAAATTGTGTTTTACAATTTCGTTACAATATACGCACGATTTTTTTTCTTCATCTTTCTTAATCATCTTTTGTTCGCGTAAGTTTTTTGTTATGAGTTGGGATGACAAACATGGTAACTGTCCATCTGATGGTAAGGGGCTACTGCAGCCCGTGGACACCTGCAAACAATTTCAATCGAAGAAAGTTACGGATATATCGTCACTCCGAGGACTGAGATGGAATGCCTCGTTGCCTGTAATTATACTGGCTCTCTATACCTTCTTCTGCTGATTGCCAGAAATCCGTAAAAGGGGGGTATTTGTCCAGACGAATCCTAAGCAGAGAAGGAGTCCTTCTCCTAGTAAACTGCTTTAAGGCCTTTCCACGAGGGCTAGCGTTACTGAGTGTAGTGGCGGTACTCTCTACTAGGCTACACTAGAGATGCTGCTCCTCATTACTAGTCTTCAAGATTTGGGTTCGGCATATTTGGCTGGACATTCCGCCATCAGTCAATTCCAAGAAATAAAAACCACCGGTTTCTTACTACGTTCCTCTGAGGGAGAAGAGACAGCCGAAAAAACTTAGTAGGTTCCAATTCAATCATTGGTTCAAGCCCTCTACATAGGGGATCGAAATCACGTCTCGTGATTAGGAGGTAGATCCCTTAACCACTCGACTATCGTGGCTTTTAATTTTTCTTACAATTCATAATACAAAGGCATAAGCGAATCCAAAAAAACTACGTATTTTATATATATATATAAACATGTTCAGGCCTTTGCCCAGGAGCGGGCATTTTCAGGCTACAACTTTATTTACTGTATCCAAAATAATGCTTTAATCATCAATTTGTTTACACTATTGATTGTACCCGTGCTTATCTGCCTTTCCCGGCTTCTAGGATACTAAATGCTGAAATCAAAGAGTACTTTACGTTAAGAAGAAGAATTCTTTATTAGCCTATAAATAATTTATTAGTTCAAAAATAATTGGTTTTATTTCTATTAACTATCAGCCCCTGTTCGTGATTTCCTGACAGATGTGTGGTCGTAAAACGGAAAAGGACTGTCAGCCAAAAACATGGACTCTTTCCTTTGACATTTTCCCTTACTCGATTAAAAATAATCAGTCATTTCAAACATATATGACTCAGAAACTTTTACTTAAATTAAAATTTTGCAGAGCTGAGAAAGGATTTTTTATTCTCAGTTGCACAAACAATAAATTACTTTGAATTTTTAGTACCGTCAAAGGTAACTAGAGGTAATTAATAAATAAAACAAGGGAGCAGCATTCTTGTGAACAACGCAACTACAACATAATCCCTAACCGAAAGCCTATGAAGCCCGGCATTTCTTATTTTACAACGCAACTTATGAAAGTGGTGGTTTCTTTGAAATCACTAAATTAAACAAGGTTAAAGACCAACAAACTAACAGACGTTTATGTATATTTTATGTCGAAGCACCGTTCAACACTATTTTTCGACGGTTGATTAAATTGTTATAATTTCAAAATTAAATATTCGTAACTTTTAACTACATATTTATCAGTCTGCCTCAAAGTCTTTAGCCTAGTAACCGATAAAATAATATTTTTGTTGAGGACACAAATTTCCATAAATTTCTTAAATATATGATTGTTCACTACAAACATAATCCAATTACAATAAAAAAAATGTAAAGTTTTGTATACGGTATACGCATTATGTTTAAATTATACATTATAAATAACATACGTACGTGGACGAAGAAAACAATCAAATTTGAACGACAACAAAACGCGCTCAGTCTCGAGCTACCTACCCACAAAACGGCCTGTAGGTACGCGCGCCCTACAAATGCAACCGTCAAGAAAATTATAATCAGCTTGTGTTGCGAGGGGCCGGTGCAACGACAGATGCGAGCCGGGCCTGAGAAAGCCACTGCTCACAATGGTACCTTAGGGTCAATGGCAAGCTGAATGAAATTTTTGCACGGCAAATTCTGATCGGAAGCTACTCAAAGTTGGGGGACCTTTGCGGCGGTGGGAAAATACTTCTTGCTCCTCCTGCAATCCGTAGGTATACGCTTTGTAAGTAAATTCATAAAGGTGAGTTCTATAAGCTATATGTTAGTGCATTCCTACCGTTCACGTATTGTGTATGTAAGACGTATTTTACATTTTTAACATCAAATTATAAACTTTATACAATGTCATTATTAATGAAATGATGGCAAAGTAGTTAGGGGAGCTGAATCAGGAGACTCGAGTTCGATCCCTATGTTGAGGGCAGTGGTGCCACTTAGCGCTTTCGGAGCTAGATCTAACGCTTTTTTGGGTCACCAAGCATCCTTCTTTACTTAACAACTCCTAGTGCCAAATATAGCGCCATTTCATGATACGTAAAACTAAAAATCTAAATCGTTTGGAATTGATCCTTTTATAACGATGCTAATGAGAAAAAGGTAATACCTAGTTCCTATACCATTACGAAGGCAACTAGATAAGAACCTAGTCTTAAGAATAAAAATCTAATTACGCTATAAATGTTAAAATTAACATTACCACACGGGGGAACGTGACTACGGCTGCTGTAAAGCACTCTAAAGGTCGAGAATATGAAAAGAAAATTAAACTTGATAAAATCCGTACATAATAGTATCAATTTAAATGTGTAGTGTTCGCGTAAATTCAAGAAATCATAAGTTAAATCGTTCTTTTGGTTTTTCTTATGATAAATAAAATAAAAAATCACAATCTCGATCAAAATCCGTCTGTCAATTTTCTTTTTGTGGCAACACTACAGGGTAAATTTGGGTAAATCTTGCGTGTACTTTTGCGCTCTTTCGAACCAATGTAGCGCTCCTGGCATAAGCAAGGATGGCCGTCCTGGTAGACAGCTCTAAACATAAATACGTTTTTGAAAAACTTTGGTACTCGTATGAGCTTTTCGAAACTTATGTATAGTTGGCGTGAACAAGGCAACATTACCACAAATAAGCTTCGGTGCAAAGTAAGGATACTCATCATCATCATCATCATTTCAGCCTATTAGAAGTCCACTGCTGAACATAGGCCTCCCCCAAAGTAAGGATACTAGAAGTACTAAAATATCCAGAACTCAGAGTATTGGATATACGCTCGTGAGTGTAATAATTTCAAAGTTTAAACTTAATTGTATCAGTTGTTATTTGTTGAAGGCTTGAGACTTTTTAAACGTTTTAATGGAAATTCCTATCTTCAGCAGTGGACTAAGACGGGCAGATGAGGAAAAAGGCAAGACATATTCGATTGTATTTTTTATGTATTCTCACCAATTACTACTAATTCCAATACCATTACAATCACCAACTTCGACTAGTGTTCTTTGTCCTAAAAAAATTACTTAGGTCTGCAATACCAACAATTCAAGGTTTATTTCATCAACATCATTACATCCAGTCACAAGTCCACTGCTGAACATAGGCCTTCCCCAAAAATTACCATAAAGCATAGCCCGAGCCACCTGCTTTCGATTTAATCTAGTTAAAGTTAGAAATAAGATTTGTAGTAATTGTAAGCAAAATTCGATAAGTATTGAACAATCATTTCACTATCCGGAAATAAGAATTAATTCTTATTGTACGTTCATAGTCACTAATACATTGACGCACCTACTTCATTCAATCTCTGCATCACCCTCAGGTAGACTGGTAGAGAGTGCCTCAGGCATTAAGTCCGCCTATATACACATCACTGTATATGCAGTTAAATTAATAAATAAATAATCGTTTTTTCACGGCCGGATTGCCTAGTTGGTAATGACCCTACCGTCGAAGCTAAGTGTTGCGGATTCGAATCTCCCTAGGGACAATTTTTTTTTTATTGGAAAGGCGGCTAACGAGCAATCGGTTCACGTGATGGTAAGTGATTACTTTCGCCCACGTACACCTGCAGCACCTCTGGTGTTTATTAAGAGGTGGGAGGGATGAGGATGGGGGACGGGATAGGGGAGGGGGAGTGGGCCTACGGTTACCACACTCCCCGAGCAAAACGCAGAAACACAACATGCCTCTACTTCACGACGGTGTTCTGCGAGGCCGTGGTACCAACCTGGCCGAGCCGGCCCATTCCAGCAGCACGAAAAACCGCCGCCGCTCACATCCTCATGGATGTTTAAATATTTATGTGTGGTTAAATAACACACACATAAATATTTAAACATTCATTACTCTACATGGGCACAAGTATATCTATCTTAGAGCCATACAGTTACCAGGTCATAAGAAATCCTAGTTAAGGACTGGAACGCGTGTGATTGTCAAAACAACATTAAAAATTATACATATCCGAGAAAACAGATGATTACGTAATTATTTGGGTTCTGTATAAGTAAATTAAGTATGTCAATACTTCCTTCAAAGTTCCGCTTTGTGCTTTTCTGAGTATTGGGTCAGAGGTCAATTCGTTGTTCCTGTTCACCTCATTACTTGCTGATAGCAAATAGTTACGCAATTCATTTCTTATTTAAGCAACTGAAATAGAAAACAAAGGCCAAATGTCAATCAAGTATGATTTATTTTTGTACCGATTATTATGTAGAATACTGTTTATATAGTTGCACGTATTCGGCGGTGAATTGAAACAGCGAGAGGGAGCCAGTATGTTCGTGAAGTAATAACAAAATATATTTCGTGATCATGTGAAGTACGCAATACTGGAGCAGTATAGCGGACCTTTCCCGGAAAAAGCCTCATAAAGATGGAGAGGAGGTCTTTGCCCAACTGTGGGATATTTACTGGCTGCTACATTACTTATTTCTACAGTATATCTTATGGTGTATACACATGTAGTGAGTACATGTCTTGGCAGATTTCGATCACCGTGGCAACTTGTGAATACTGTCGGCAGTTCTCAACTGTGCAGAATATATTGTAGTGCCTCTATATAATAACACGTGGTAGAGCCAAACGGCGGCGTTTGCTGCTGCTCGAATGTGCCGGCTCGACCGCATTTGTACCACGGCCTCGCAGAATACCGGCGTGAAGTAAGTTAGTAAGAGGCATCTTGTGCGTTTCGTTCGGTGAGTGAGGTAACCGGAGGCCCACTCCCCCTCCCCACCCCCTCCTCATCCTCCTTCCCATCTCCCAAAAACTCTCAAAGGCCGGCAACTCACCTGCAGCTCCTCTGGTGTTGCAGATGTACGTGGGCGACGGTAATCACTTACCATCAGGTAAACCGCTTGTTCGTTTGCCGCCTATCCCATAAAAAAAAAAAAAATTCAAAAAAAATTTGAAGTAAAACGAAGCAATTATATATTACTTTACAAAGGTTTTAATAACCTCGTGAAAATCTCTTAGTCTTACAACAGTGTTTTCTACTAATCATACTTTATCAAATAAGTCTGTCGTCAATTCTCTGTTAGCGTACACTTCCACGTAGAACATTTTATAATGGTACCCATGGTGTATAATAAGTTTTAAATTGGGTATAGTAATTAGTTCAATATTAGTGATTTTATGACAAGGGGTGCGTCGCGGGCCAAACTGTCAAATATGACCTTGCAAGCGGACCGGTATTCAAACACGATAACAATGGCTATTAAGTTAGGTGAGCTGTCACATAGTGTAATGCATAATATGATGTACATACAGCAACAATCTTTGGTAGTTTATTTAAAAAAAAACAAGAAACACAGACTATAAATATCCACGTCCTGTGCTTAGATGATTCGAATGCAGGGCCACTACCAATTAGGCTGAACTAATAAAGGCACCGAAAGAATATGTAAGTTACTTTCCTACATACTTACATATGTATGTAAGTTACATTTATGCAGTACACTTCGTTCCAGGTGAGGACGCAACGGTGAGTCATGGTTCACACCCATATTATACCTTTGTGTAAGTACCCAATGGGGACGTGGCGTGATTGTGTGCAGTAAGGCGCTTTTGGGGAACTCATAACGTATGAATGTATCGGATATACTCAAAGGTCTGTAGTACGTATTCGTATTTTGAATACCGTTGTTGGAACAACGCTTTAAATATTATATTTGTTACAAGTTCAATGTTATTACTCCAATAAAAATGTCTATCTGGGATTTATGAACTATGTAAACACACTGGCTATGTTCCGCGAGTTCACTCGCTTTTAATACGAGTTATAGATGCTGTTTCATGCTCACTATGAGTACATGACCAATGTTTATGGTTACCGCTCCGCTCCCAAGAGTCGGATTTCGATATTTTGACCAGTAACGTACCTTAGTAAACGTACAATCTAACTCATTGTAATGTAGGGTACATTGTTATAAAAGAATATCAGGTGCTGATTGCTTTCGATCACTGATCATTGCGATATCTTTCGTTCATCGACCTAAAGCTTTCAACTAGGCAGGAAATAAAATTATTGTTCTGTCAGTATTCTACCCATTGTAGCCCAGCTGTTAAGGTGCACGCTTTAATTTCACAGTACGCGAGTGATCTAGATTCGAGCCCTTGCGCCGGCACTACTGAAATCGTTAATAGCAATTGTAAGTGCCGAATTTACCACTACCACGTTCTCGGCGATGAAGGAAAGCATCGTGAGGAAACCGGCATTTCTGAGAAATATAAGAAAATATTATTACGCGGACATGTGAAGTCCGCCACATTGGAGCGAGGCGGCGTACTCTTCACGGCTGCAAAAACTCACTTCAAGTATTTCAAAAGATGCCTTTAAATATTTACTTATGTTATTTATTAACAGACTTTGTTGCATTACGTTACGGTACTCTAGTACTTATTTGTGCAATAATTATTTCGACGTAACTCGTTATGTTTGAAGATGAGAAGTGAGAAAGAAGAATAGAAGGTGTTCCATAGCAATAATAATTTTTGTGTTGTCCACATATTTGAGATTCGAATAACGCGTTAAGTGATTTCTTGTATTTAATTTTTTTTTTAAATTGCGACGTTTCGGGGGCTCGACAGCACGGGTTCTTTTGCGAGGATATATGGTCTCTCAAACCTAACGTAACGGTTCCAAAACATGACTGACTAGACTTCCCGGAGTTCTTTTTTCCACTTCCCACATGATTCCTGATGAGGATGACTTCGATTCCTGATTTCAATAGCCACGTTAATCGTCCTTGGCAGGAATTGGAAATTTTTCATCACTTCAATAGTTCACTGAAGGACATAGATAGAAAACATTTTTTATATTAATATAAGGTTCTTAAAAAGGTTCTCCGTCCCTCCGACGTAACAATTTTGTAGTAACACATTTTTTTTATAGAAGAAGGGGCGGCAAACGAGCGTGCTGCTCACCTGATGGTAAGTGATCACCGACGCCCACGAACATCCATAACACCAGAGGAGCTACAGATGCGCTGCCGGCCTTTAAGGAAGGAATAGGCTCTTTTCTTGAAGGTCCCTAAGTCATAACTGTTCGGAAATACCGGTGGCGACAGCTGATTCCACAAAGTCGAAGTGCGTAGCAGAAAGCTTCGATTAAAACGCACTGTGGTGGAATGCCAACCATCTAGGTGGTATCGATGAAACTTCGAATTCTGTCGCGGTGTACAATGGTGAAACTCAGCGGCTGGGATCAATCCGAACAGTTCCTCAGAACATTCCCCGTGGTAAATTTTGTAAAAAATGCAAAGAGAAGCAACATCTCTTCCCAAGGCTAAAATATGTAGTATAATAAACAGTAAAATATGTAGTAGTAAAAAAAACAGTCGACAGACACATCGCATCGAGATCTGAACGCACGAATTGAACCTCGCGGTCGACAAAGTTTTGCGATTATAAAATTTAAAAAAAGTGACCGAAAGTATAAATCACATTGCCAGGTTTACTTTTTTAATATTTTTTTATTTGGTGTAGGGGGTAAAACCAGCAAGCGGGCCTCCTGAAGGTCGGCAACACCAGAGGAGTTGCAGGTGCGTTGCCGGCTTTTAAGGCTACTTGGGGTTTAGGGGGGAGGATGGGGAGGGGTGTGGGGAAAGGGGAAAGCAGGCCTCCGGTTACCTTACTCACCGAACGAAACGCAGAAGCTCAAGATGAGCCTCTACTTCACGTTGGTACTGACCCGGTTGAGCCGGCCCATTCGAGCAGCAGCAAAAGCCGCCGCTTGACTCTACCACGTACAAAACACATAGCAGATTTGACACATTCATACTATCCATGCTAATATTATAAATGTATACAGAACGAAAGTAACTCTGCCCGTCTGTTACGGTTTCACGGCTGACACCGATTCTGATGAAATTTCGTATGCAGATGCCGTGAATCCCGGGAAAAAACATATGCTATTTTTTTTCTCATTGAAATTTTTTCTCATGCACGAACTCGCCAGCTCGGCTTGTTTAAAATATTTATGTGAATTTTATGAAAGCTTAGAAACTCTTTAATATTAATTAATCTACTTATTTATTTATTATCTTAATTATTCGACTTAATCAAGTAGAATTGTTTATGCTTGCGATTGTTGTCACTTAAATAAACTTCAACACATTGACAATTATTATCATCCCTTGCACTAGGTTTACAACACATGTTATTTATTTATATAGTTATATAAATAAATAAAAAAACCTACCGGTTTCGGCTTACGGCATCTTCAGGGTATCATTCATCTATTGAATATTCCAAATAATTGAAATAAATTGAATAGGTTTTATGACTCTTAAAATAAACCATAAAGTCTTTGAGAGTTTTATAAAAAGGGTCTAGTTCTCAATTAAGAGCTTAAGGCTGTGAGCCCTAGAAAAATTCCAAAGAAAAATTATTGTCTCGGAATTTATTACCATTTCTGTGAACAGAAAAATGTAGTGCAGGACCTTATCCTAAATAATGTACCATTTGTAAAAAAACAAATTGTCCGCTGCCTATACTCGTAATATAACGTTATATAATATGAATCAACGTACGTTTAATATTATCGGTAAATGGTCTTATGTACTAACAAAACATCTCAAACTTATTCATCATATAAAATTATCTTCAACTGTGATCGAAGAACAAGCTCCTACGTTTACAATGACAAGTTTCTTATTCCGACCCGTGTGAAGAAACTTATGGAACATCTGCCATTTGCCTAAGACGTCCCGAACCTCCCCAATGCACGCGCATTTAACATAACAATTACCATTCAAATCTCTCGCAAACTTCGACTTCCTGCCGACCGACATTTCGCACCGTATCTCGAATAATAAGCGGGTCATTGAACTTAAAAATGCACAGAAATTTGACCCTTTCTGAAAGCCTTCATTAGCAGAACAAAGGAATCGCCCATTTATAAGTGCGTAGATAATTTGCAGAAGGCACTACGGAAATGGGAGCGATCAAATCTTATTTTTTTACGTCGCTGTTTAATGGAGTTAAGCTATCAAAGTCCTGTTTCCGCGCGAAACCACAGACTTTCATTTTAGCGGTAGGCAGGAAGTCCAATCACAAATTGTTCAAGCCTTACTTTGATACAGTACAATTTAAAATTAAATTTTTATTTAAGGTATAACGTAACAAGTAATCAATACTTAAGTCAGGAGATAGGCGATAATTAGTTTTTACGATTAAGGCACACGTAGGTATAGTAAATATACGAATTTAGAATATCATATAAAAAGATGTACCTACTTTATTTTTAATTTACTTTATTTTTTTAATAAATAAATAAATATATTTTACAATTACACAAGTCATCCCGTCCCAAACATATATAAATATACATCCCAATATATAAATATACAAACATCCATGACTCGGTTACAAACATTTATATTCATCATACATCAATTTATTACCTAAGTATCGTACCTACATATAGGTGCGTTGTACCTTTAGCATATGCTTCAAGATAAAAGAAAGATGCAAAAGATGGATGACAATAAAAAAATATAAACTATATCTAGAAGCTATGACGTTCGTTGGCGGCTTAAAAGTATTTTCAATCTTACGATTAGGAGAGCATGTGAATTTTACATCACTGCAGGACATTGACCTATTCCAAAAGGTGGATGATTTACCATATCAGTCTCGAAAAACAATTGTTTGTGTTTTTACACAAATTTTAACTTCGGCTGGGTTTCGAACCTATAACCCATGGCCCAGGGCTCACGCACGCTAACCACTAAGCCACGCGGTCGTCATTCATCATCTATTATTACATCTGCTACTGTTGCTATCTCATCTTTTTTTTTTTGAGAAGGCTCTGAAGCAAACTCGTAGGCATTTACTATAATTTTAAATAAATAATCAAAGACTACTGTAATACATTCTTCCCTAAAGCCTTGAAAATCGCAATGACTACATGATGATGATGAGGATGATGATCGGACAGATGCACCCGACTATTAGCATGCTGTTGAAAATACGTTAATATGCTCACTTTCCACCAAACCGACGAAAACGAGACTGGAGGCAAGCCTTGTCTAAAGTTGGCCGGAATAGCCAGGAGATTTTCAACGCTTTTTTGCATACTCCTTTCTTACGATATCCACAGGAAGAAAGGAGGTGGCAGATTCTAGCAATGCTACCACAGAGTAAACTTAGCACCTTTGACTTTTTGTTGGCAAAATTGAAGACTGTGCCTTAAGTAATTATTCTTGAGTACGTACAGTGATACATATTGTTATTTTATACACTAACGACGTCTCAGCAATTGGCGATCCTTGAGTATTACATTTTTGAATCCTTTTATTTTACTTTACCGCAGTGGATATATCCGGTTTAATAATCCGTTGCTTCCGTTAATTGTGAACGTGTTGGTGTTGTGTAGCGATTGTCATGTCTCCCTTCGGAACTATTACTTATTTGCTTACGACGAGAACATTGAAGCTCATGGATACATATAGGAATAGTAAAAAAATTACACAATTACTTGATTTTTAGTTTTATTATCTATGGTGTAAAAGGTTCTTTGAGTTAAGAGTTCGAGCCATGTTAGCTGAGTGGTTCGTGTGCCGGGGCTGGTGCGAATGCAGTTTCAAAAGGCTGAATATACATCATGCACGGCGGTGAAGGATGTACCCAAATTTTTTTAATGTATCACAGACTTAAAGTCTACTACCTAAGATTGGAGTAGTGTGGAGCTCCAAAAATAAGAGGAGGCCTTTGCCCAGCAGTGGGGCATTTATAGGCAGCCACTTTACTTTATCTTATCTTTTGTTTGATCTAATTTGTTTATAATTCAAGACAAAATTTTGTATTACCTTACGATGAGTGCACAAATAATTTATTATAATTAAATTTAATGTCTGTGTAAGGGGACTTTTAGCGCAGCGCTTCCATCAACTTTGTAACTTAACCTGTTCACAAATTTAACCTTAATTTACACCTGTGGTAATCTACGCCCTCAAATAAAAATGTAGACGTTACACACTTCTTTATGAAATATTACTCAATTTATTATTTCGGTTTGAAATTTGGGTTTCATTTCAAATGTGTAGTATTCGAATAAACAGAAGAAACCATTATATAATTTGGGTTTCAAAAATACGTTATAAATAAACATTTATTTTGAATACCGTAGTTGCCCGAAAAGTAAGAAATATTTTTTTTTGTTGTTGTTCAAATGTTAATTCAATTATAATAAAAACAACAAACTTAATAAAGCACTGTACAACTAAGTTAGGGTTCCCAAATGTTTTTAATCGATTGGAGTAGTTTTCAGAATAAGCTACAAAAATATAGTTCGTGAAGCTATTGAAATCAAAAAACATCGTCATTTCAATAAAGAAGAGGGCTGGGTACTACAACCGTCTCGGGATCCAGTAATAAATAAAATTAAATCTAAAACCAAGCATAGTGGTATGCTTGGTTTTGGATTTGACGACCTCAAGATACTGTAAGGACATTCTGCGTAGATCGGACCAACGTTAATAATTAAAAGCTGAAGGTAGCCCGAGTTGACTATGACATTTCTAACACTTCAGTCCCTCCCTAACCACGGCTGCTGTAAAGCAATCGAAACGTCGGGAATATAAAAACTAAAATTAAACGCGAAAATAATAGTTTAATTTCAAACATTATACCTGCAATATATATAGTATATTCAAGAAATAATTAAAATGAGGGATTTGTTTGTTCTTAGCTGTTAGCATTGCAAAAAAAAATATTGATCTATCCAATTGAAACATAGTATTTTTAAGTACTTGCTATATATTTCTTCAACAGTATGCAGTACGCAGACCCGAACTCTACACACTACTTTTTGTTATAGTGTTGGCAACCCCAGGGTCAAGTACTTCCTAAAGCCTGGTACCTCTAGAATCTAATGGCACTGCAGGAAAACAAAGTTCATCAAAATAATATCTGCTACTAAAGAATGTACAGGTTTGGCCAATACCCCGGTACAGCCTATGCTACTTTCGAGTTCAAAAAATTTGGTATTAAAACATACTTGTTTTTTATTACATGTTTTGTAAAAAGAATAATTCGTCTTTAGTCGTAATAAGTTACAGTTGTGATACTATAGGTCTGGAAAAAGCAATTCCGGTTAATACAGATTTTTTTTTTTGAAAAACGTTAAGCGACCCTTGATATCTTTACATTTTTTTTATGTAGCCAAACTACATTTAAATAAAAGTCTTATTTTGAGATTTTTGAAACTTCGTTTGAAAATCTATAATACGCAAATACCCAACTCTGGGTGAAAAGATGCCAAAACTGACACGCTTTTACAAAACCTGTAAGAAACGAATGCATTAATAATAAGTTTGGATTTTAATATGATTTTTTTTTTGCTTTCAACAGGGGCTTATACATAAAATGTAAGATTTTTAAGATTCTACTCTACTAGACCCTACCCTATTATGCATCGCGATATACTCGTAAGTACGCCAGAATGTCAATATTTTGTGGGTGTGGGTAGAACAGCCTTGTAGCACAAATATCCCAACAAAAGATACGTTTGTTGATTGGCTGTAAACTAAGCTATTAGACATAAATGATGCAAAACCTAGGACATCTCGTAGAAGATATATGGCGTCTATGGTCTACAACACATCTCAGCTGTCGCATTATGCGAACAAGAAGACACTCACGCAACGTCCGGTGTCACGTCGCTGACAGTGTGTCGTTGGTTTTTTATATAATTGGTAAATTAACTGTACATATCTGGTTATTCAGTAAATAACGTAGAAAATACTAAAGACAGTAAATTTCTGGTTGCAAACGGGTTAGTCTGTCTTATGAAAGTAATGAAAAATTTTTATACTTTCAATTTTAGACTTTCTTGGCCGAGGAAATATTTGTATGTACTTACTTTGCTTTGACACACTGCCCCACACACACACACACACACACATACACACACACTCCAGTCATACGCGTGCGCTCACTCACAATCACATAGAACTAAGGGTTCTAGAAATTTAATAATTTAATGTTGAATAAAAATGTTGGATTAATACAGAAACATGTATGGTTATGGAAGAGCGGGAGGCCCTGACATAAGTATCTCCCAACCTTGTGTGTAAATATGTTAAAACGTTTGTTAAAATGTTAAAAAATATACAGCATGTTATTCAATGATGTGCTTTTTAATTACATAACACAGGAAACGTAATTTGGAGACATTTTCATAGTAATAAAATATCTTACGTGTTGAACCTGTGGAAACAAAGACGTAGTTTCATATTTATTAAATATTATCTAAGCTGATTACAAAAGCTTCAGTAAAGTTTAAATAGACACACAGACCGACACAGACTGTAATTTTAACATAAGATTTGTTTTATTCATCGAATCGCAATAAATTTTTTTAGCACTCACGAACGTATATCAAATAATGGACTGGTTAGAGGTCTATAATGTATTACCATCGTTTCAACCCACTTTTCCCCAGCGTTTGGAACAACGTAAAAGGTGGTAAGCCAGGTGCTGTCTGATTGTTCACACAAGCGAAACAAATCGTACATAAGTTTTGAAAAAATCACCGCTGAGTGTCTTCTATATAGGGGATCGAACGTGGATCTGCCCCATCCACTAGGCTCTGCGTGACCAAACAAGCTTCTGTAACCTGCAATCCCCTTTTCGCCTCTCTTGGGGGCAGAACGTGACTGGTGGCGAGCATCTGCATCATCATTACATACACACAAATAGCAGCCGAGTACTGTATTATCATCATCATTTCAGCCTATCACAAGTCCACTGCTGAACATAGGCCTCCCCCTAAGATTGCCCATTTGCCATGCGAGCGGGATGGCAAACACAGTTTTTTTTTGTTCTAATGCAGGAAGATGCTGCTGCCCATCTAATATAAATTTTTCCCTCTGTCGACTTTTACGACACCCACGGGACAAGAAGGGATACCAAATTCTCTTATACCGCCACCACACGATAGTATAGTACAGATGTTAGATATTTTTAATATTAGTCGCATTTTACGACACCCATGGTCAGACAGGGTTGGCGCTATTCTTTACTTCCGGCAGCCACACGGGATGAGTACTGTATAATTTCACAGAATACGAGCAACCAAGTTACAATAAGAGAACTTGTATTTACTCGAATCGGTACCGCATATTTGAAATTAAATCATTATTTAGGGATCGTGTTTAATTTTACTTTTTAACACCGACGTTTTGGCTGCTATATAGTGCTTTACATTACGGACAGATAGACAGATGTACGTCCCTAGGTGACTATGGGTGCTGTAAAGAACCCGAAAGTTCCGGAATAAAAACTAAAATTAAACACGGTTAAATCTATAAACACTTTAACTTAAAATTGTTTTTAACACAATTCACCAAAATAAATAAATCCTCGATATTGAAAATAAAAGGAGATAAGGAAATTAAAATGACTGAGAAATAATTAAATGAATTAGAGAATTTATCAAGTCAACCAATTTACAAGAAGTAGTGTTGCGGATTCTTACCAGCTCCAAGACCTTCTTTTTTAAGGATAGTGTTGGCCTAACCCAGCTATGGGGAATGTTTTACAAACACAATTATACAACATACATATAACACTGCGTCAGGTTTGCAATTTATCACAGTTAATGCACCTTATTACGTTCCAAAGCCCTTTTCTAGGACCCTGGTACCCTTTGAAGGATTAACGGCGTTATGAAGAGACATTATTTAATAAAGGGCTATTTCATAACTAAAGGGAAGCCACCGTAAATTATAGTGTATCACAAAATGATCCTTTTCTGAATACTGTGTGAGTTTGAAGTCAAATGAAAATTTATATTTATGTGAATTTTTAGAACTGGAGCACAGACCGTGTGGTTTAGTGGCCAGCGGCTTCCTGTTGAGACGATGGATCAGGATTCAGATGCTTCTGCTAGATAGTCAAAGACTAATGCCAGCATTTGTAGAGAACAAAAATTGTAGTTTTTCATATCTGAATATTATGTGAGAGCTCCGCATTGTATCTAAAAAAAAAATTGTAATTAGCTGAAACATCACAACGTTTGTTTTGCTAATCTTATAAAAAAAATCATTGCACTTGATTGATGCTAGCGAGCGAGAGCTAGTTCGCGACAAGAGCTAGTCCTTGTCTATATACAGGCAAACAGAACTCCGAATATAATAAGACGCTGCGAAAAAAAGACCGGAACCAGCTCAAAAACGTCGGCTGGGAAGTCGTTCGATAGTTTAAAAATTGATTCCCCATAAATGAGACAACACATCCGCTCGATCTCGAAGGAGAGCGCCGCAACGTTCGCGAGGACTCGGTACAGTCAGCAGCATAATTTTAAACGGAGATTTGCACAAATTTGTTTCTGAGACCCACGATAATTATTTGTTCTTATACATAGATAGGAATGTAAGAGGGAAATATACCATTTCTTTCTCCAAATACCAAATTTTACCGCCTGAATATGATGAAACCTGCTAGCTAGTGATAGGGAACAGCTTCAAGGTACCGGCTCATCAACTCGCTTGCCCAGAGGGGTAAACCTTCCAAGAAACGTATGCCTGCTTTTGTTGGTGCATACTTATAGAGGCCTTTGTTCAGCAGTGTACTAAAATAGGCTGATGATCTGATTATGAGAAAGTCAAACAGAAAGTGATTTACAATAAAAAAAAATATTATATTTATTTGTTTTATTTCTGTATATTTTCGAATTGAACCTTGGTGACAGATAATCTTATAACCTCTGCACCGTAAGGAGGTCGTTAATTTAATGATATCCTTGTTTGCAATACAGTCAGGAACAATAATTAACTACTGGAAAACAGTCTTGAGTTTTATAACGGCGTGATATGGTTTGATGAGGAAATCTTTTCTTAAAGCTATTTTAAGCTATACTACTTCATGAAAACAAAAGCTAGAACTTTATGAACACTCAATCGAACACACAAGTGTCCAGTACAAACATCAAGACAAATTCGCAAACACATATCGCCCTCTACTGTAAGCCGGTATTTACGTTCGTGACTGTACGCAGCAAAAAAAAAAACGCGTCGCTCACAATAATAGAGCGCCTCGCATCTGCTATCCGGCGTTTTATAAGCAGATGTTCTTAAAGGGCCCAAGTAAAAAAAATCACTACCTGCGTGCACTCATTGTCGTCTGTACTTACTCGAACTTGAGACGGATCGAACTGTGGCGGGCGACAACGGCATCTAGATAGCCGGGCCATTCCCACAATTGTATGTTTCGTCAGAATAGTGAAGGCAAGGAAAATTACTTAACGATTAATGTTTTTTTTTGTAGTTCCAAAGTGAACAGACATTTAGGCAAGCGTGTACCATCCTAGGCCTCATCTTCGCCTTTCATCGGGCAAGATTGAGGTCAAACGCAAGCCCATTTTTCATTAAAAAAAAAAAATTCTTAGGTTCTAAAAATACGAACAAGTAATATGATCTTAATATTGGTGGGTGCTCTTAATGTAGGCGATATATTGGCGATTGAGGCAACCCTTACGGCTGTGGTACAGTATAAGTACACAAGTTGCTGATGTTATGAATCGCTATGGTATTCTTTGTTTATGCATGTATGTATGCATTGGTTTATTAGTCTGTGGAGAAATGTGACGGAAACCCTTTATTTTTTTTATCTAATGCCGCCACTGATGTATTTTATATAGTTCTTCAGGAATCCGTCTAAACTATAAATTTTTTTTTGCTATAGTCAGTCGAATAAAAAAATCTGCATAGAAGTTTCTTACATAATAAACGCATACAAACATATAATTCAGAAAAAAGAAATGAAGATTATAAATTGTTACAACATTATTAAAAGATTAGCTATATATATCTTGAATGTATTGAATTAATGTACGTAGAAGCAATATTCGGTGACTACAGCCAAAAGTATGGACACCATATTTATACTTTGTACACGACATAAAGAAGGAATCCACGGTTTTCATACACGGCCATTCTTATACTTTTCTTTATGGAACAAGGAGATCGTAATTGTGTTACTTGTTCGAGCAAAAAGCTGGGTCTCTTGTACCCTTGATTTTTTCCAATACCAATTGTTCAATGGAAACGTAAACAAAGCATGATAACAGGGAGATGCAATAATAACTGAATAATAATAGCCTTTTTACGCCTACGTAAGACCGTACTAAGTGAATGTCCATTCTTAAAAAATACGCGTGTTTTTTTGCCTTTTTGTATATAATAGGGTTATGTACCTATCTGGTTTTGTTTATAGTACAAAAAGTACTACCGTGAGAACATATTCATGTTTTTATGTTTATTAGACCATAGCCTTTTCCTCCGATACCTCAACGAAACCCTCAGTGTGTCACAGCTGCATTGGTTAAATTGTGAGAGGTTGTTTACTTCTCCCCAAAGCCCTGAAGTATTATAAAAATTGAACTTAGATGTGGAAATTTATAGACATTAGACGGTTGCCAGGGCAACGTACGTTAGTCGGCATGGTCCTGTCAACCTGAGGTGAGGTGTAGAAAGAGATAGTATATTCTTCCTTACAGTATAAAGAAATCTTTTTTACGTGGCAGAGCTAAGCGGAAGCTTTTGCTACTGCTCGAATTAGCCGGCTCGACCGGAATGGTGTCACGACCTTGCACAACACCGGCGTGGAGCAGAGGCATCTTGTGCTACTGCGTTTCGTTCGTGTAGTGAGTGAGGTAACCGGAGACCCTCTGCCCCACTTCTCTCTCATACTCCTTCCCATCTCTTAAATATCCTTAAAGCCCAGCAACGCACCTGCAGCTTCTCTGGTATTTCATATGAACGTAGACGTACTTACCACTAGGTGAGCCGAACTCGATTGCACCCTTTTCCAAATGAAAAAAAAAGGTTATTGTGATAACATTATACTTTACCCCTTTCCTTAACAGCCTGTTAGTGGTACACTGCAGGACATAGGCCTCTCTCATAAGGAGGGTTTGCCACAATCGCAACGCTTGGCAAGCGGATTGGCGATCGGAGTTCTGGAGACGTCGCTCCTTAGGCGCTGCTGTCCGTCATCGTACTGGTTAATTTTGGTCTCCTATATTTCGGGATGGTTATTTCCCTGGGTCGCCTCTTAGGGCATCTACGAATAGAAACGCGGCGGCAGATTCTTAAGCAGATCTCCATATATGGCAAAAATATACATATCTTATAGTTAAGCGTTGTTTTTATAGGCGATCCACGAAGAGGATGTGCGCTATGAAAAATAATATCACGCTGTAATTTAATCAAGGCTTGCAGCATCCTCGTCTCATTTAATAGCTAAATTAAATATGTCAATAACAGACTTAGTACCTAAGATTCCTCTTTAGTATTCATATAAAAGAGTTACGGACTGATCGTCGGACTGTAATTTTTTATAGATTTTAATTTAAGCCTTTTTGACTTACGGTAATCGTTTCTCTGAGAATAAGAAGAACATAAGTCTAATTTAGTTCTAAAGTTTCCTAATTTCCTAATATTTCAACTAAATTAAGAAACTTCAGAATGAAAGGTTTGATTAATTACTTAGATATGTATTTACATTAAAATTCTTACCTTCTTTGTAAGTCCGTTTTTCAGCATACTGAAGAAGCTGAGAATATACTTTTAAACAGTGTCTAACTTATGAGAAAAAATGTGTTGAAAAGCTATAGATATATAAGTTCTTATTCTATGGCTGAAATTGGCTGTATTGATATTTACCAGACGACACTGACAGCTGGTTAGGGTAGGCAATGAATTCGTCTTCAAAGAGGTTAATCGAAAAGAAAATGAAGGCAGTCCTCGATTATCAATCTATCCACTCAAATACGTTTCCTATACACACGAAGGGGAGATATTATAATTAGCAGCAATAAGTACAAAGTATCATTTGTTCGTCAATGATGGAGTAAATGTATGTTTAACTATACAATGAAGATAGGTTCTGGGTATGCCGTTTCTTTAAAAATAATAGCTGTTTATGTTTTCAATAGAAAATTATTAAGTATTAGAAATGTAAGTTGTACATGATACAAGTTTAATTATACTACTCTTCGCACTTTAACCATAACATTCTATTTCATCAGTCTTTCGAAAGCACACATCTCTACATACTTTTAAACGTGGTAGAGCCAAGCGGCGGCTTTTGCCGCTGCTCGAATGGGCCGGCTCGACCGGATTGGTACCACGATCTCGCAGAATATCGGCGTGAAGTAGAGCAATCTCGTGCTTCTGCGTTTCGTTCGGTGAGTGAGGTAACCGGAGACCCTCTGCCCCACTTCTCTCTCATACTCCTTCCCATCTCTTAAATATCCTTAAAGCCCAGCAACGCACCTGCAGCTTCTCTGGTATTTCATATGAACGTAGACGTACTTACCACTAGGTGAGCCGAACTCGATTGCACCCTTTTCCAAATGAAAAAAAAAAGGTTATTGTGATAACATTATACTTTACCCCTTTCCTTAACAGCCTGTTAGTGGTACACTGCAGGACATAGGCCTCTCTCATAAGGAGGGTTTGCCACAATCGCAACGCTTGGCAAGCGGATTGGCGATCGGAGTTCTGGAGACGTCGCTCCTTAGGCGCTGCTGTCCGTCATCGTACTGGTTAATTTTGGTCTTCTATATTTCGGGATGGTTATTTCCCTGGGTCGCCTCTTAGGGCATCTACGAATAGAAACGCGGCGGCAGATTCTTAAGCAGATCTCCATATATGGCAAAAATATACATATCTTATAGTTAAGCGTTGTTTTATTAGGCGATCCACGAAGAGGATGTGCGCTATGAAAAATAATATCACGCTGTAATTTAATCAAGGCTTGCAGCATCCTCGTCTCATTTAATAGCTAAATTAAATATGTCAATAACAGACTTAGTACCTAAGATTCCTGTTTAGTATTCATATAAAAGAGTTACGGACTGATCGTCGGACTGTAATTTTTTATAGATTTTAATTTAAGCCTTTTTGACTTACGGTAATCGTTTCTCTAAGAATAAGAAGAACATAAGTCTAATTTAGTTCTAAAGTTTCCTAATTTCCTAATATTTCAACTAAATTAAGAAACTTCAGAATGAAAGGTTTGATTAATTACTTAGATATGTATTTACATTAAAATTCTTACCTTCTTTGTAAGTCCGTTTTTCAGCATACTGAAGAAGCTGAGAATATACTTTTAAACAGTGTCTAACTTATGAGAAAAAATGTGTTGAAAAGCTATAGATATATAAGTTCTTATTCTATGGCTGAAATTGGCTGTATTGATATTTACCAGACGACACTGACAGCTGGTTAGGGTAGGCAATGAATTCGTCTTCAAAGAGGTTAATCGAAAAGAAAATGAAGGCAGTCCTCGATTATCAATCTATCCACTCAAATACGTTTCCTATACACACGAAGGGGAGATATTATAATTAGCAGCAATAAGTACAAAGTATCATTTGTTCGTCAATGATGGAGTAAATGTATGTTTAACTATACAACGAAGATAGGTTCTGGGTATGCCGTTTCTTTAAAAATAATAGCTGTTTATGTTTTCAATAGAAAATTATTAAGTATACTACTCTTCGCACTTTAACCATAACATTCTATTTCATCAGTCTTTCGAAAGCACACATCTCTACATACTTTTAAACGTGGTAGAGCCAAGCGGCGGCTTTTGCCGCTGCTCGAATGGGCCGGCTCGACCGGATTGGTACCACGATCTCGCAGAATATCGGCGTGAAGTAGAGCAATCTCGTGCTTCTGCGTTTCGTTCGGTGAGTGAGGTAACCGGAGGCCAACACTCCCTTCCAATCCCCCTCCTCATCCTCCCTCCCATCTCCCAAATAAAAGTTTAAAAGTCGTTACATTAAGACGTTTCATCACTTTTACAACATTATGGTTCATTATTTCATGAAAATCTAAATATCTTATCATTTCCATCTCAATACTCTTTCCTGCGTACCAAGTAATATGTTAATTTGGCTTTTGCTCCAGCTGGAATGGGTCGGCTCGACCGGGATAGTGCCACGGCCTCGCATTACACCGGCGTGAAGTACAGGCATCATGTGTACTTCTGCGTTTCGTTCGGTGAGTGAGGTAACCGGAGGCCAACACTCCCTTCCAATCCCTCCTCATCCTCCCTCCCATCTCCCAAATAAAAGTTTAAAAGTCGTTACATTAAGACGTTTCATCACTTTTACAACATTATGGTTCATTATTTCATGAAAATCTAAATATCTTATCATTTCCATCTCAATACTCTTTCCTGCGTACCAAGTAATATGTTAATTTGGCTTTTGCTCCAGCTGGAATGGGTCGGCTCGACCGGGATAGTGCCACGGCCTCGCATTACACCGGCGTGAAGTACAGGCATCATGTGTACTTCTGCGTTTCGTTCGGTGAGTGAGGTAACCGGAGGCCAACACTCCCTTCCAATCCCTCCTCATCCTCCCTCCCATCTCCCAAATAAAAGTTTAAAAGTCGTTACATTAAGACGTTTCATCACTTTTACAACATTATGGTTCATTATTTCATGAAAATCTAAATATCTTATCATTTCCATCTCAATACTCTTTCCTGCGTACCAAGTAATATGTTAATTTGGCTTTTGCTCCAGCTGGAATGGGTCGGCTCGACCGGGATAGTGCCACGGCCTCGCATTACACCGGCGTGAAGTACAGGCATCATGTGTACTTCTGCGTTTCGTTCGGTGAGTGAGGTAACCGGAGGCCAACACTCCCTTCCAATCCCTCCTCATCCTCCCTCCCATCTCCCAAATAAAAGTTTAAAAGTCGTTACATTAAGACGTTTCATCACTTTTACAACATTATGGTTCATTATTTCATGAAAATCTAAATATCTTATCATTTCTATCTCAATACTCTTTCCTGCGTACCAAGTAATATGTTAATTTGGCTTTTGCTCCAGCTGGAATGGGTCGGCTCGACCGGGATAGTGCCACGGCCTCGCATTACACCGGCGTGAAGTACAGGCATCATGTGTACTTCTGCGTTTCGTTCGGTGAGTGAGGTAACCGGAGGCCAACACTCCCTTCCAATCCCCCTCCTCATCCTCCCTCCCATCTCCCAAATAAAAGTTTAAAAGTCGTTACATTAAGACGTTTCATCACTTTTACAACATTATGGTTCATTATTTCATGAAAATCTAAATATCTTATCATTTCTATCTCAATACTCTTTCCTGCGTACCAAGTAATATGTTAATTTGGCTTTTGCTCCAGCTGGAATGGGTCGGCTCGACCGGGATAGTGCCACGGCCTCGCA
Source organism: Bhutanitis thaidina (assembly GCA_029286595.1). NCBI lineage: Eukaryota > Metazoa > Arthropoda > Insecta > Lepidoptera > Papilionidae > Bhutanitis > Bhutanitis thaidina. The sequence continues at coordinate 7,523,007 of JAGSMS010000019.1, forward strand.
TTACACCGGCGTGAAGTACAGGCATCATGTGTACTTCTGCGTTACGTCCGGTGAGTGAGGTAACCGGTGGCCAACTCCCCCTCCCCATCTTCCATCCTCATCTTTCCTCCCAACATCCAAATATCCTTAAAGGCCGGCAAACGCACCTGCAGCCCCCTCTGGTGTTGCAGACGTACGTGGGCGACGGTAATCACTTACCAGCAGGTGAGCTGCTGGCTCCTTTGCCCCCTTTACTATAAAATAAAAAAATATATACCTATAAATTACAAGCACGAGTAAATTTTTATGAGATTCAAAACCATTTTGTTATAAAACACTACTTGAAATAGGAACTGTATAAATCAGCACATTGGTATTATCACAGATAACTTTCCATGCCGACCCAAAGAACACAGATCTTGTGTAACACGGCGAGCTTTAATTAGGCAACCAAATGTGGTGTACATCTAAGAACGAGTAGTAGTACGGCAATCGAGTTAGTGTGACTACATGAGGAATACAGTTTTAATGACAAGCCGCCAGAGGCGTCTGCACGATGAACACGTAGGAGCTGGATGTCTCAGTGACGTAGACCTGCTGGCCACTACGACAAAACACAACCTTTATTGTAGCTCTCAAAAAGACAATGCGAAAAAGTTTATTTACTTCCTGTGGGTGCTGGAAGAGTCGACCCTAGAAGTCTCATTGCGTCCGATAGAGGGCGGATTAAGCAGTTAGGTATTAGCGTCCAAAGTGTGCGGCATCTGGTGAGTTTAGTTTAGTAGGTAGGTTTATTAAATAGGTGGTAGGGCCCTTCAATGCCTAGGAGTGTTCTGGGTAGATATCACTCTCTTACCTGGCGCCTACCAGCACACAACCACTGTTGTGTTCCGTTTTTAACATAATTCTACATAATTTGATTTGAATATAACATAATAGACGATTCAAGCATCAGAATATCAGCATTGAAACGCTTAAAAACGTTGCGAATTAGTGAATTCTAGAAATACTTACTGGGATTCGAACTCAGGAGCAACGGTTACACGGCAGGCAGGTACGCTAACCGTTTAGGTACATGGTACTTTCAAGTGTATGATCGACAAGCCGTCTGATGTAGAATTAACTTACTACATGTGGATACATGTAAACTTCACAGAGCGTCCGACGACGTAGGAACGAGGCAACGACCTTGCACATGCTAATTACGTGTTTAGTTATTTATTGCGCATTAATATAAAGAGCTTTATGTTTACCTTTTACTGAGGAAAACTGCAGACAGAATATACCATCGGAACTAATGTAATGCGTGTATTTCAGCTTAGTATATAATACTATGTAGTGGTAGTAAGTAAGTAGTTTACTTTAGTTATAACAGTCAGGCAAATACTAATTTCATCCGATTTACTTTAATTTTATGTTATGCGATATCGATACTCTTGTGAACCGACTTTGATAGTTATTTTTTTTTAAATAGATAACCTATTCAATAAACACATCAAGAATTGGACCCATTAAAATTTTATGAAAATATATCTCCCTTTAGGGTGGGTGGAATTACATATTAAATGTGTATTTCATTACAACAATATCTCGATAGTTTCTTAGAATCAATACAGTTTATTAAGCTAAACCTAGATGAGATGTCAAAATGATCCTTATGGCAGCCACGCAATAATGTACCGACCCGTTTCTCTACGTGGATGTCGGAAGGGACTACTTAGGAAAAACCTTGAAAATCTTATGGAAGTCTCCAGGAGTGAACCCGCTGTCGGGGGTCGCCATCTCCCGGAGAGGCGAAATAGGTTGCATTGGCCCGTTTGCCTACGTTAAGTCGAGCCAAATAGAAATCCAGAGATTAAGGATTACTACTACTGCCCACTCCGATGGGTGATAGGCGTGAGTGTTTATGACAAATTAATATTATCGTTTACCATATTCTTGATCGGCCATTACATGACAATCAATATTAATAGTAAAATTTTACATTTCGCGTACGGTTTACCAATACTTACCATACCGACGTCGACTTGGTGAGCCCAGTGCCGATATCATTGCACTGGTAGGGCTGCTCCAAATCTAATATTTGGATTCGGTCTTTTTTTTTAATGACCTCACCATCATCAGTTCCCTCGAACGGAATCCCAGTTCAAACCCAAATTCCAAATACTAGGGAGCAGCATCTCTGGTGCAAAAATATGGGCACTACTCTCGCCAACCAGCCTATCCAGAGTTTTAAGAGTAGGAAATCTTCTTAGTAAGGCGTACCAGCTTTTGATGGTAGCGTCCATTTTTTGAAAAGCCGTAAGTCCAGCTGTGGACCGTTTACAGGCTGTTTAAGCTGAAAGGAACAACGCTCCGTCCAGTTTTCTGTGATTTAATTGGTTTACTGGTCCGATTCAGTATCATAATTAAACTAAACCTTGTTAAAATATAGTACGGTATGATTTTTAATTAGGCAACCAAATGTGGTGTACATCTAAGAACGAGTAGTAGTACGGCAATCGAGTTAGTGTGACTACATGAGGAATACAGTTTTAATGACAAGCCGCCAGAGGCGTCTGCACGATGAACACGTAGGAGCTGGATGTCTCAGTGACGTAGACCTGCTGGCCACTACGACAAAACACAACCTTTATTGTAGCTCTCAAAAAGACAATGCGAAAAAGTTTATTTACTTCCTGTGGGTGCTGGAAGAGTCGACCCTAGAAGTCTCATTGCGTCCGATAGAGGGCGGATTAAGCAGTTAGGTATTAGCGTCCAAAGTGTGCGGCATCTGGTGAGTTTAGTTTAGTAGGTAGGTTTATTAAATAGGTGGTAGGGCCCTTCAATGCCTAGGAGTGTTCTGGGTAGATATCACTCTCTTACCTGGCGCCTACCAGCACACAACCACTGTTGTGTTCCGTTTTTAACATAATTCTACATAATTTGATTTGAATATAACATAATAGACGATTCAAGCATCAGAATATCAGCATTGAAACGCTTAAAAACGTTGCGAATTAGTGAATTCTAGAAATACTTACTGGGATTCGAACTCAGGAGCAACGGTTACACGGCAGGCAGGTACGCTAACCGTTTAGGTACATGGTACTTTCAAGTGTATGATCGACAAGCCGTCTGATGTAGAATTAACTTACTACATGTGGATACATGTAAACTTCACAGAGCGTCCGACGACGTAGGAACGAGGCAACGACCTTGCACATGCTAATTACGTGTTTAGTTATTTATTGCGCATTAATATTAAGAGCTTTATGTTTACCTTTTACTGAGGAAAACTGCAGACAGAATATACCATCGGAACTAATGTAATGCGTGTATTTCAGCTTAGTATATAATACTATGTAGTGGTAGTAAGTAAGTAGTTTACTTTAGTTATAACAGTCAGGCAAATACTAATTTCATCCGATTTACTTTAATTTTATGTTATGCGATATCGATACTCTTGTGAACCGACTTTGATAGTTATTTTTTTTTAAATAGATAACCTATTCAATAAACACATCAAGAATTGGACCCATTAAAATTTTATGAAAATATATCTCCCTTTAGGGTGGGTGGAATTACATATTAAATGTGTATTTCATTACAACAATATCTCGATAGTTTCTTAGAATCAATACAGTTTATTAAGCTAAACCTAGATGAGATGTCAAAATGATCCTTATGGCAGCCACGCAATAATGTACCGACCCGTTTCTCTACGTGGATGTCGGAAGGGACTACTTAGGAAAAACCTTGAAAATCTTATGGAAGTCTCCAGGAGTGAACCCGCTGTCGGGGGTCGCCATCTCCCGGAGAGGCGAAATAGGTTGCATTGGCCCGTTTGCCTACGTTAAGTCGAGCCAAATAGAAATCCAGAGATTAAGGATTACTACTACTGCCCACTCCGATGGGTGATAGGCGTGAGTGTTTATGACAAATTAATATTATCGTTTACCATATTCTTGATCGGCCATTACATGACAATCAATATTAATAGTAAAATTTTACATTTCGCGTACGGTTTACCAATACTTACCATACCGACGTCGACTTGGTGAGCCCAGTGCCGATATCATTGCACTGGTAGGGCTGCTCCAAATCTAATATTTGGATTCGGTCTTTTTTTTTAATGACCTCACCATCATCAGTTCCTCGAACGGAATCCCAGTTCAAACCCAAATTCCAAATACTAGCTATGGGGAGCAGCATCTCTGGTGCAAAAATATGGGCACTACTCTCGCCAACCAGCCTATCCAGAGTTTTAAGAGTAGGAAATCTTCTTAGTAAGGCGTACCAGCTTTTGATGGTAGCGTCCATTTTTGAAAAGCCGTAAGTCCAGCTGTGGACCGTTTACAGGCTGTTTAAGCTGAAAGGAACAACGCTCCGTCCAGTTTTCTGTGATTTAATTGGTTTACTGGTCCGATTCAGTATCATAATTAAACTAAACCTTGTTAAAATATAGTACGGTATGATTTTATCAGGGAATGATGTTACACGGATTTTTTTGTGGCTCCTGTTCTTAGAAAAACATAGTGGTCTCGCTATATAAATAATCCAGCGCTTCAATGTACCGGCACTCAGCTAGCACCCCTTAACGGACTGTAGCGCTGGTCTCCACGAAGAACACCTCAGTCTTCTGTACAATGTGACGAAGGGCATGGCTGTGGTAACTTTTCGACTACGACGAAAACTTCCGAATTCTACTCGGCTTTATCTTCTCATAGCAAATGTAATACGATTAAATCAACGTAACAGGACCAGAACCCTAATTAATAATTTATCGTTTTACACAAAAATAGACTCCGGGCGGGTTTCGTAAACACCACCGAAATCGAGAATACGACACGTGTTCCGCCTCGCAATGAGACCTTGGCAAGTGATATGGCCCTACCCTACGACAAACTCCTGGCGATATAATATACGCAGTTAATTTGACGTCGCTGATCACTCGGCGGCGCATGTCACCACATATTTAATCTGCTTGTTATTAAAAAAAGTATACCTTTTTAAATATGTTTTAAAAGTAAATTAGTCGTTATAACAGCCTTGACGTTTTATGTTTACCTTTACTGAGGAAAACTGCAGACAGAATATACCATCGGAACTAATGTAATGCGTGTATTTCAGCTTAGTATATAATACTATGTAGTGGTAGTAAGTAAGTAGTTTACTTTAGTTATAACAGTCAGGCAAATACTAATTTCATCCGATTTACTTTAATTTTATGTTATGCGATATCGATTTTTTTGCATTTAATAATTATTAACATAATTAATAGGGGAACTCTTGTGAACCGACTTTGATAGTTATTTTTTTTTAAATAGATAACCTATTCAATAAACACATCAAGAATTGGACCCATTAAAATTTTATGAAAATATATCTCCCTTTAGGGTGGGTGGAATTACATATTAAATGTGTATTTCATTACAACAATATCTCGATAGTTTCTTAGAATCAATACAGTTTATTAAGCTAAACCTAGATGAGATGTCAAAATGATCCTTATGGCAGCCACGCAAGAATGTACCGACACGTTTCTTTACGTGGATGTCGGAAGGGACTACTTAGGAAAAACTTTGAAAATCTTATGGAAGTCTCCAGGAGTGAACCCGCTGTCGGGGGTCGCCATCTCCCGGAGAGGCGAAATAACGTTCCATTGGCCCGTTTGCCTACGTTGAGTCGAGCCAAATAGAAATCCAGAGATTAAGGATTACTACTAGTGCCCACACTCCGATGGGTGATAGGCGTGAGTGTTTATGACAAATTAATATTATCGTTTACCATATTCTTGATCGGATATTATATGACAATCAATATAATTAGTAAAATTTTACATTTCGTGTACGGTTTACCAATACTTACCATGCTGGACCGACGTCGACTTGGTGAGCCCAGTGCCGATATCATTGCATTGGTAGGGCTGCTCCAAATCTAATATTTGACCTCACCATCATCAGTTCCCTCGAACGGAATCCCAGTTCAAACCCAAATTCCAAATACTAGCTATGGGGAGCAGCATCTCTGGTGCAAAAATATGGGCACTACTCTCGCCAACCTGCCTATCCAGAGTTTTAAGAGTAGGAAATATTCTTAGTAAGGCGTACCAGCTTTTGATGGTAGCGTCCATTTTTGAAAAGCCGTAAGTCCAGCTGTGGACCGTTTACAGGCTGTTTAAGCTGAAAGGAACAACGCTCCGTCCAGTTTTCTGTGATTTAATTGGTTTACTGGTCCGATTCAGTATCATAATTAAACTAAACCTTGTTAAAATATAGTACGGTATGATTTTATCAGGGAATGATGTTACACGGATTTTTTTGTGGCTCCTGTTCTTAGAAAAACATAGTGGTCTCGCTATATAAATAATCCAGCGCTTCAATGTACCGGCACTCAGCTAGCACCCCTTAACGGACTGTAGCGCTGGTCTCCACGAAGAACACCTCAGTCTTCTGTACAATGTGACGAAGGGCATGGCTGTGGTAACTTTTCGACTACGACGAAAACTTCCGAATTCTACTCGGCTTTATCTTCTCATAGCAAATGTAATACGATTAAATCAACGTAACAGGACCAGAACCCTAATTAATAATTTATCGTTTTACACAAAAATAGACTCCGGGCGGGTTTCGTAAACACCACCGAAATCGAGAATACGACACGTGTTCCGCCTCGCAATGAGACCTTGGCAAGTGATGTGGCCCTACCCTACGACAAACTCCTGGCGATATAATATCGCAGTTAATTTGACGTTGCTGATCACTCGGCGGCGCATGTCACCACATATTTAATCTGCTTGTTATTAAAAAATGTATACCTTTTTTAAATATGTTTTAAAAGTAAATTAGTCGTTATAACAGCCTTGACGTTTTTATGTTTACCTGACATTTGTCGGCATGAAATTCAGATTATACAAAAAAAATCTCACCCATGTGAGGTGTGGAACACTGAAGAGGATATGCCTGGCAGTGAAACATATTCGACGCTAATTGTAAAATAGAGAATAGACATTCTAAGCACGTAATTGCCGATAGCAGTACAGATGAAGGAAGTCGAAAATAGCAGTATAGCCGTTTTATCTGTTATTTCGGCAGCTGAACAAAAATGTTGTTGTCGAAATTAGGACGTAACGTGTTAAGTCACGAGGGTTGCAGAGGTATTCAGAATGCAATATGGAAGTCTGTGTACCTATGCTGGAAAAGTCTACGTTTTACGGACTATGGAGAATTATTTATATATCAGGTACCGTAAACATGAAAGTACATTTTACGTCGCATTCATTCCTCACAATTGGACGAACTGGTTAAATTGTTGGACATTCTGATGATCTCAAAATTTAGAACCTAATCTAGATCGTTAAAACATTATAATAAGTATTAATTAGTGCAATGGTTTTGTTAACGATAACATATCAATGTCATAGAATTTATAATTTTTATACGATTGTTGCCATTTGTTGAACGGTCGGTTTGTTATATAAATAAATAAAATGTGGTGAGGAATTGGTTATAACAAAAGGTTATAATAATTGCCAATATCTAAAGTGCGTGCTGTCTATTCATTACGAAATGAATAAAAACATTTAAAAGATATAAAAATTCATAGTGCATCTACTTACACACAGTCGTATAAAGGGTTGAAGCGCGATGCGAGTGCGTACCTCAGTGTGTAGGACCTCCCTCGAACGGAATCCCAGTTCAAACCCAAATTCCAAATACTAGCTATGGGGAGCAGCATCTCTGGTGCAAAATATGGGCACTACTCTCGCCAACCAGCCTATCCAGAGTTTTAAGAGTAGGAAATCTTCTTAGTAAGGCGTACCAGCTTTTGATGGTAGCGTCCATTTTTTGAAAAGCCGTAAGTCCAGCTGTGGACCGTTTACAGGCTGTTTAAGCTGAAAGGAACAACGCTCCGTCCAGTTTTCTTAGATTGAATTGGTTTACTGGTCCGATTCAGTATCATAATTAAACTAAACCTTGTTAAAATATAGTACGGTATGATTTTATCGGGGAATGATGTTACACGGATTTTTTTGTGGCAGGCCCCTGTTCTTAGAAAAACATAGTGGTCTCGCTATATAAATAATCCAGCGCTTTGATGTACCGGTACTCAGCTAGCACCCCTTAATGGACTGTAGCGCTGGTCTCCACGAAGAAACCTCAGTCTTCTGTACAATGTGACGAAGGGCATGGCTGTGGTAACTTTTCGACTACGACGAAAACTTCCGAATTCTACTCGACTTTATCTTCTCATAGCAAATGTAATACGATTAAATCAACGTAACTGGACCAGAAGCCTAATTAATAATTTATCGTTTTACACAAAAATAGACTCCGGGCGGGTGTCGTAAACACCACCGAAATCGAGAATACGACACGTGTTCCGCCTCGCAATGAGACCTTGGCAAGTGATATGGCCCTACCCTACGACAAACTCCTGGCGATATAATATACGCAGTTAATTTGACGTCGCTGATCACTCGGCGGCGCATGTCACCACATATTTAATCTGCTTGTTATTAAAAAAAGTATACCTTTTTTAAATATGTTTTAAAAGTAAATTAGTCGTTATAACAGCCTTGACGTTTTTATGTTTACCTGACATTTGTCGGCATGAAATTCAGATTATACAAAAAAAATCTCACCCATGTGAGGTGTGGAACACTGAAGAGGATATGCCTGGCAGTGAAACATATTCGACGCTAATTGTAAAATAGAGAATAGACATTCTAAGCACGTAATTGCCGATAGCAGTACTGATGAAGGAAGTCGAAAATAGCAGTATAGCCGTTTTATCTGTTATTTCGACAGCTGAACAAAAATGTTGTTGTCGAAATTAGGACGTAACGTGTTATGTCACGAGGGTTGCAGAGGTATTCAGAATGCAATATGGAAGTCTGTGTACCTATGCTGGAAAAGTCTACGTTTTACGGACTATGAAGAATTATTTATATATCAGGTACCGTAAACATGAAAGTACATTTTACGTCGCATTCATTCCTCGCAATTTGACGAACTGGTTAAATTGTTGGACATTCTGATGATCTCAAAATTTAGAACCTAATCTAGATCGTTAAAACATTATAATAAGTATTAATTAGTGCAATGGTTTTGTTAACGATAACATATCAATGTCATAGAATTTATAATTTTTATACGATTGTTGCCATTTGTTGAACGGTCGGTTTGTTATATAAATAAATAAAATGTGGTGAGGAATTGGTTATAACAAAAGGTTATAATAATTGCCAATATCTAAAGTGCGTGCTGTCTATTCATTACGAAATGAATAAAAACATTTAAAAAGATATAAAAAAATTCATAGTGCATCTACTTACACACAGTCGTATAAAGGGTTGAAGCGCGATGCGAGTGCGTACCTCAGTGTGTAGGACCTCAATGAATGAGTGTCTAGACGTTTTTGTGAGGTCTAGCACGGTATTCACCTAAAACAAAGGACCTTTTCACTCTCGCCTTGAAGAGAAATAAATTATAATGGTCAGGGAAAATAGAAAGCGGTAGAACATTCCAGAGTATCGTACTGCGCTTTCAAAACGAGGGGCACAGCGTTATGTTGTAAGAATAAGCAAGATGTCAATTAGGTATTTAAGAAAAAAAGCTATTCAAAAGCTTTTATAATACTGACTAAAGACTAAAGATTGTTTAGCAAAGTGTAGGGTTGTCACGAAGCTAGATAAATAAATAAGCAAATACTTGTTGGGTTTATTTTTACCGTTCAAACAGTTCATCAATTGGTAAGTGGCTGGCACAGTCCAGCAAGCAAAAGTCAATCAAATGTGCTCACAGCCTGTAATTATAATTTACTAATGATTGTACTGCTAAGTGAAACAGACGACATCCTGGCAGAAAAGGACCAACAAGTGGCGCTACAACAATAACCTGTTAGACCCAAACGGCGGCTTTTGCTGCAGTTCGAATGGGCCGTCTCGGAAGGGGTATTACCACGGCTTCGCTGAATACCGGTGTGAAGTACAGGCATCTTGTGTACTCCTGCGTTTCGTCCGGTGAGTGAGGTAACCGGAGGCCAACTCCCCCTCCCCATCTTCCATCCTCGTCCTTCCTCCCTTCTTCAAAATATCTTTAAAGGCAGGCAATGCACCTGCAGCTCCTCTGGTGTTGCAGATGTACGTGGGCGACGGTAATCACTTACCATCAGGTAAACCGCATGTACGTTTGCCGCCTTTCCTATAAAAAAAAAGTCCATATGCAATTTATGTATGTAAACTGCCTGTTAAAAAATTAAAAAAAGAACCTACGCGTGGAACATACGCGTATATATAATAGATATATCTCTTTCCTAAATACTTTTTATGTTACTATTAACTCTTTCGTTTCGAACGTTGACAACCTTGGAACGGTTAGTGACTTTTCTTCAATCGACCTATTTTTCGGCGTACGACTTTTTACTAATCATACCATATCAACCCGGGGTGCAGCAGTAGTGATAAAAAATTTAAAATTAAATAATCGGTGCCATTATTAAATTTTGTAATCCTGGCGATGCCGTAAAGCGGAATCGGTGGTCGAGGGTGTGTAGCCACATTAATTCTCCTTAAATTAACATCTAGAGATATATAACATATTAATATATATAATATAAGATATAAATAATTTATGATCTTATTTTTAAATGTGATTTTCTTTATACAATACATGATTACCAATATATGAAACCATGCTTTGAAGGTCAAGAATAACACGTTAACATTTCATCGTGGCATAACGTCACACGGAATTGTTGTGAAATATTTTTATTGCATAGCGGATAAGCCCCCTGAGAGTGCCCCGTGCTTATAATCAAAGTTGTCAAGAACAATTTCGAGATATCGACTCGCCTACGGTTCGAGTAAACAAGAATGGTTGATCAAATCGCAGATTTTGTTTGTTCAAGCAATATTAGCTCATTCTTAATATTTGTAACTTACTGTTATAAAAATCACAATCCAATTTAATAGTTACCTTAACTGAATAATTACAAATGAATTTATTTACATTTAAATTGATTCATGCTATCTATTTTATGTTTTGATTTAGTTTCGTTGTTTTTGCTACTCCGCCTCCTGGAGATTTTTGTCTGGTTGAGTGGGAAAAAATGCCTCGAGGCATTAAGTATGCTATTTGTACCACTTAGTGCATATAAATAAATAAATAGTTTTAGTTACTTTTAATAATAGCATATTTATTAAATTCACATCTTAATGTCTGAAATACCGTGTTGGACGTTACGTGCATGTACTGCACACATTGCATAGCGTCTCTTACAGAAATATACTTGAATATGGACATTTGTAGAATAAGCAAAAACTCATAATGTTTTCAAGGCTCCATTTTTCAGACTTAAGCTAGTTGTGGTCATAGGCAAATGTGCGCACAAACTTCCCTTTACGCTGGAAGTCAATGGATGCAGGCTATCGGCTGCGGATTTTTTGGAGGACGTTTATGGTTATCAGTGGCTTGTAACGATGATCATGATTAAGCTAGATCATACTATGGAACGCTTAACATGTAAGTACAAATAAATCTTGAGCGCTTCGATTGGAGATGAATCTTCATGTATAGAACGAGACTTTGTAGAAAGCGACATTTAAGTATTCGATGAAAGGTTGTTCTGTTTATTGTTTAAGCTTCTACAGTATCCTCGGTTCCCACCAAATAACATACGCATCTTCTATTTTTTCCACGCTTTATTTATTTATTATAATCCTTTGACTATATGTATATTCAAGAGCTCAGTAGCCGATCTTTGGATCAATATTTCATAGTACGTACCTATGCGAGTGACTCAGGTTCAATTAGAGGACATATAAAGTCCGCCAACCCGCACAGGAGCTGCGTAGCAGACTTTTCCCATTTTAAATTCCGTCAGAAATGAGAAACCTTTGCCCAGTTGTGGGTTTCCTACATATATGATAAATGAATCGTTCAAGAGAGGTTTGAAGGGTCGGTTGAATGTACCGATGAAAATTAAATATTGTAGCGTGTTGAAGTTCTTACACCACGACGTAGCGTAGTTACTCTTACGGCGTAGGTTTCAACCTAATAAGTTATTTATTTGTTCATAAAGAATTTAAAATAACTTTACTACAAAGTATGACTACATATATAAACAAGCAGTGTCAGCAGATGCACTCATGCAAGTTACTACATTCCTAGTAGCATTAACAAAAACGTGTTAAATGTTGCCCGGCTCTCCGTCTACCCCAAGTAGGAGCGCGGTAGTACGTATAAGTTATGTGTAGACCGGCGTGCGTAAGTACCTGCGGCAAGTCGTGTTACGGCCAGGGCGGGCGGAAGCTGCGTCGCATCCCGCCTTATTGCAGTCGCCGTTGCCCCCCTACCCGCCCGGCGTCCCCCTTCCCCCCTCCGCGCACCGCCCCACTCGTCGCCACGCTGGGCGCGTGCGCCCGCCGGCCGGCGACTCAGTTCACCGCCGCGCCGCGACAACACCACACGTGCGTACATGACCTAACGCGGCGATTAGAAACGATCGAACGCGTTCCACAAAAATCAACTGTAGTGATACGAGGGGGCAACCTCTCGAAGCCGACAAGATTGCATCACAAGTGGAAATGCCGTCGAGCCTTTTCGGCGAGCTGGGCGGCGGTGGCCTCGTCGAAGACCAGCGCGCCTTCCAGCTTGCTCTCGAGCTTAGCATGCTGAGTTTGGGCGAGACGCTGCCGACTTCGAACTCTCTAGCCAGCCCTATCGGATTCGCGCCGCCGCCCGATGACCGCGCCAAGAAGTCGCAAAACATGACCGAATGCGTGCCGGTGCCGTCTTCGGAGCACGTCGCGGAGATCGTCGGCAGACAAGGTACCGTATCAGAGATTGCGATTGAGGTTAGCAGCGGTGCCGGGCGAGTATCTCCCTCGCCTCCCTTACATAAGGGCGCACGTGTCGCGCCGGCTCGCTTAGGTTATGTTCGATCATACGACACCCTAGGAGCGACTGTGCATCAAATTACTCTCAATTACTTTTTGTTTGTTTACCCTCGCAAAATTTCTATCGCAATGTTCACCGCGCCCGAGATTAGGTAATCAATCATGGTTCGTCTTATATTTTGATAGTTCTTATTTATTTTATTTAAAAGCAAAGAAGTGTAAAATTATGAGCAGAAAATTTATATTTTTATTGTATAGTTTAATTCCTAAATTCGAAACGCAACGTTTCAAATCAGGTTTAAAGTAAAAAATCATTGGATCTAATTAAGAGGTAGAAATCGACAAAAAATTTACCCCAAGGGATGGTCTGTTTTTCAAGCGTAAAAAATTCCGACAAAGGCGCTACGAACCGAACCTTATCTGAGACTAATTTCTTAAAATGTGCAACGAATTTGCAAAAAAAAAACAATACAGGCCTCATTTTCTCGTCGGGAGAATCTTCCATGATTGCGCTCAAAGGATGGACAAATTGTGTGGTATGTGTCCCAGGTATTTCTTCAGATACATATAAATGTTAGTAGCAATGTAGGTAGAAAATTGTCTTCATGGTTAAAATATCACGTGTTTCTTTTTTTTTGTCTTTTTTTGCCTTGTGGTTAGGAAAAACGTTATACCCTCTGTAGGAATTTCTTCTGTGCAGTGAAGCCTGTGTACATACATATATTGCACATTAACAAACACCTAGACAGGAAATAATTATTTGTAGTCCATTTAAATACTTATCCTGTGCGGGAATCAAACCCTCACCGCCGCCGCCAAAGGCTTAGCCACTACAGCACCGAGCTGACAAAGTTAGGGACATTATGAAGGAATATTATATTTGTTAAGATTTGAGGTTGTTATAATTCTTATATCATTAAGCCAAACAATATGAATTTGTTTTGCTTGTAATTAAAAGGAATTAATTGAATTGTTTGGCTAAATTTTTATTGATAATCTCTTGTTGTAAATAGGACCGACTCGTCCAGGGAACAGATTGTACTTAATTTCTTTTTATTCACCGCTTATCACGTTCTGTCGTCAGCCCCTACAACAGTACGGTGTACACCTTAAAGTAACTAACAGTATCAAAATAAAGAAGGCCACGCGTTGTTAACGTAAAACGAGGGGTGCCAAAAATATATAATAATAAAAATAACTCATAAAAATTCTAAAAGCTAAAACAAAATCGATGAAAAAATTTGTGTATTTTCTTGAAATGGAAGTATAGTTTCGAAATACCTATAAACTTTTAAATGTGTATTTAATCGATACGTATGTTATATAGTATAATATTAGTTTTTATACTACAGGTAATCTTAAATTAAAGATGTTTAAAAGAAAGAGGTCGTGAGGCTGAGAACCTAAAGCTAATGGTGCTAATGGTGTGATTTAGCAGTTTGGTATTAGAAATTCATTGTATCGAACAATGAATTTCAAATACCAAAAAAATCGATTTAAAGTATTTATTTAATTTATAATTAAGAAATTGTTTATTTGCTGGCAACCCTATCGAAAACAGATACCACTGCCACGAATACCTACTATTTAATATAAAGTATACGAAATAGGTAATTAGTTTAGTAGGCGTCGTGAATAAATTTCGGAATATCTTTGAATTGAGCCGTCAGTCCGTCACGCATTGGCGGAAAGTCGGGTGCGACTCCCATTGTTGGTTGTTGTTGGCGGCTCTGGTACAGGCTGCGTGCGCAGACGCGACAAAAATATTAAAACATCTCATATTGTATTGTTGTAAAGCTCTGAAATAGGTTTCCATTACTCTATGACCATCAAAATAAAAATTTAGCGTTAATGTCACACAGTTTATACATTTTACCGCCATTTTCTATTGTCATATTTAATCATTATTCCGAATTAGCGTCCGCCCGAAGCATCGCCCGCGTGGTCACAATTTTTGTCCTAATATTTCTATTTACTGGCATATTTCTGTCAAATTTCAATAATACAAGATACAGCAGATCCTTCCAGCGTGACAAAAATAAACTTTTACGTTAATTAAACCTAGCATAAGGCATTTCAGTCCTATGAGTAACCTAGGCACATTAGAAAAAAGCAAAACAACAAAATATTACTACATTTGAAATGTTCGATAAAGTGTAACAAATAGTTTATAGTTAGTTATTAATAACAAAATAGTTTAATTCAAAAACAGAATACCCAATCCAACTGAAGTTTTGTACTTCTACTGTAAAATATACCAACACATACGATTGGCTACTATGTTTATTGCGTACGCTGAGGGAGGGCGGGATATACGGGGTCAATATACAGAGTAACTCTGTCACACACTTGTAAGTGTAATTTGCTCGTTTACATTCTAAAGTAATGAGTCTCACGCAGATCTAGTAGGTTATACGCAGTCTGCAAGACCTAGTCAGTCGATTATGATTTTGTCTGAAACTATTCGCCGTTTAAATAAAACATTAAAATTTTCTTATAGTATACATATATAGTTATCGCAGTGTTATTCAATAAAACATTGTGAAACAGCCTGAAAAATTATAGCATAATGAATAATTTCCGAAAGTTTTGGTTTAAACAGCCTTTCTTCTCTTTCCAGGCTTGCTTTGTTATAAATATTTTTTATCAATGTGAAAACCCGACTTTTGTAAAGCTTATAAATTTCCGGATACCAGGATCGCATAATTATGTAATATCTAGACGCTTCTTTCAGATATTATATATAGCCTTCTACCTAAAGGAGTTATGTCTCGATCGCGTAGCACCATAGATCGGTGCTACTTGTTATTATGCGATAACTTGCAAGAATCAACTCTTTATACTATTTATACTATAGCAAAAAATATGTTTATTCTCTAATTTAAGGTTTGCTACGCAACCCCTATTCATTTCGTTCGGAAAAGAAATATAACTAACTTCCCACGATTTATAGAAGAGCAAATTAACTCCGACTACAATTAAATTAAAGACTGGTATCAGGAGCGCTGATGTTTGAAAGGTTATTTTAAAACGAGTCTGCGCAACAGAGAGGTGCATTCCGTTCAAAACTTTTCCCATAGCAAAGAACAATAATACACAATTATAGTGGACTATATTGTGGTACATTCCGTTGCGTTTCCAGCCGAAGCTCATAAAGGCTGAGCAAAAAAATTCACCCGCACACACTTGCAACCTTGTCTCAATATCGAGAGCTGCTTTCGGTTAAAGAACTTTGCTTGCCGTGGCTAGCTGCCCTTTAAAGTGACAAGGTGGTAAAGCGGGCGTTCTTTATTATGTGGGTTACATCTTTATATTTAGGTCGTTTCGTTCGGGCATCGCCGTTCGAATGTTTTAGTTTTGCGACGCAGTTTGTTTTTTCGTTCGTCGGCAGAAATTAACTGTGCTTTGGCTTCCCAGTTTTCTTTATTTTTATTCTACATAGGCAAACGTTTGATCAAGTTTCTGATCTGACTGTTAAGACCAGTCTGTTAGTTTCTACTCGCTGATCGCAAAACTACTTATCAATGATATTTGTACGGGCTAGGGTAACAAACATGCGTGTGGTGGTTAGTATAATAGGAATGTAGGAATGAGTGCATGTAATGGTGATCGTGGTGAGACTGGTTAACTACTAAACTGCGCACGGCCTCATGGTTTGAAGCTGACCGGACTATTTTTAATTCATTAAAATGTTTAATAGAGGATCATTCGTCATAATGAAACTATTACAAATGCTTTTCTCTTGCTGGAGTAAACCTGCGATTAGTAGCAGCTGCGGCCCAACTCATAGCTACTGCGCCACCCCGTGTTTAAGGTAAGGTTATGTCGAAAGCGATCGATCGCAACGCACCGCATCGCATGGCATCGCAACGCAACCCAACCCAACCCAACCAAATCCAATCGAACCCAATTCGACCCAAAGCAATTCCAGATACTACGCACCTTAGAATTGGTTGTCCGTCACCGGTCTGAATAATTATAATATAGAAAATTGCCCGAAGTATCAAAATTTTCTGTCATTTGTATTATTTCACGGTGTGGAAAGGGGAGATAGATTCTGCTCTGTCACCATAAATCTTACAGTAGTAGTGATAGTTACAGTATTTAAAAGCGACGATTGCACAGTGGTATACACATAGGGCATCTGTCTCAATCATCATCAATCAACACTTCGATCATCTCGACATGGGATCAAATCCTCGGAGACTCGGAGGGAGTTCGATCTCCTACGTGGAGGGCTCTTACCAATGACTTTTCGAAACTTAAGTACTAGTGTCGTGGGTTTTTGGACACCACAGGGCTCACCACCTGAAACGTTATCCCATAAACTCTGGTAGAAAAGTGGGTTGAAAGGACTAAATACGTCTAAACCTATACGTATACGGTCGTGAGAGCTTATATTATCAACACCTATAAGCTATTTGTCAACATACCCTATAACAGAAAATTAACAGTGACTTAAATCAACATGCTTATAAAAAAATACTGCACTAATTTTATTATATATTGAAATAAAATTCTAAAAGAACTGATATGAATAACATCATTAATAAATCTATTAAGCAAATTGAGTGTGCGATACTGACCGACTTCATCCGTAACATTGGTAGCACTGCAACTATATTGTTGTTCGTAAATATGAGCCCGCTCATTACGTCCACACAACGCATTACTTTAATAGCCCTAAATAACATTCAGTCTGCCGTTTTTTTTTAATGCTGTGAATACTCTAGATTCTCAAGGACCCGATAATATTCTAATTACTTGGTATAATAACGAGATGTTCCGATAACAGAGGCCTTCGCCTTTAAGTAATAGGGCAAGTAGTAGGGTAATAGCCGAAATGTTGCTAGTGTACGCGATTTAAGCAACAACTTGGCCGTTGTGTGAAATATTTTTAATCTCTACTAGTTCTTCTCCGCAATTTCATCGGCGCATGGTGTATGCATGCATGTATCGGTATAGATTTATTTATAATGTGGTTTCTTATTAAATAGACACATTATATTAATAGACTTCTGAACAGTGAATGTAATAATCTGTTCCGTTCTCTGGTGAGATATTAAACCCGTTCTGGTTATACCCGAAATATAATAAGTTTTTAAGTAGTCCTAACTTTTCTCTAAAATAGGTCCAGTAGTTCTTGATTGATACCTGAACAAACACTTGCTCGGCGGTGAAAGAAAATGTGATGATCAGGTAAATATTTCGAGAACTCTCGAGGAGGATGTGAAGTTCGTCTATCTGCACTGGATCGGGGTTGCAGAGGCCTTTGCCCACCAGTGGGACATTTACAGCCTGTTATTTTACTACTAACAACATAGTATAAACCGCATAAATAATTTCACAGCTAGCAAAATGTTAGCTAAATAAAAAATTCATTCGTCCATTATCCCCTCACGTTTTTCATGCCTTACACATTCATTCGTTTCATGTACCTATTACTTTGATTTCTAAAGTTCTTGTTTAATTTCGACGGGAGGGTAGATCTATAGTAAAAAAAAAACTCAAGGCAAAGGAACCAAATCTGGTTCTGCTTGGATTCGCTATTTGCTGACAAAAAAAAAAACAAAGATTCTCGAAGACCAGCGATTCCTTTTTGTAGCCGCTGCCTAACCAGTTTACAATGGAACAGTGGAATGGTCGAATGGTAGAAATTCAATACACACTTGGTTTACAGAAATGCTCGTCTTGTGCTCGCACTTAATCACGAATATGATTTTTGCGCGGGCCGCTGTGTGCGAGCGACGTGGGCTTTTATTTTTGTCTGGATTTTTATGTATGCGTTTGTTGTCTGTATCTGTATTGAGAGTTGGAATAGATTTTTTCAGATTATCTGCTTTTGTGTGTTTCAAAGGGGGGTTATTTTTTTGTATGGTTGGAAAATCGTTTTGTCTCGTACGGTCCGAAAATAAATAAAATATTTGAATTTTTTTATAATGTTAACAGCCAAATTTTCGTTTTTATTAAGATTTGACGGCTCGGTGGCTTAGTGGCTAAGCGTTTAGCCGAGGCGCTGTGGGTCGCCGGCTCGATTCCCGCACGGGACTTTTATTTGTATGGACTACAAATAATTATTCCGAATCTTGGTTTTTGTAAATGTGCGTTTTATGTATGTAGACTGGAGAGACACACGAGAAGTTCCTACTGTGGAAGGTAACTTTATATCAAAAACCAAAAAGGAATCTGTAACACATTTTCCAGAATAATAATGTTCTTAAAATGAATGCAACATCGACATAGATATTCTTCTATTATTGGTTATCGAGTACTCGGAACAATGTCTTCGATTGTTTTCATGGACTTTCAATTTTGAACTGCTACAAAACAACATTATTATCCATGCTTGACTTATTCATAAATACAGTTTCAATGGCAGACTTATTACATTTTAATTTTTAATAATTACCCGTACGACGGAAAGTAATATCCGTATTAATAAAAATGAAACGAATATAGGTACATATAGGAAATAATTGTAGGTCTCGGAGTAATTTTTACTAAAAAAAAATAGTAAAACAACTACTTCGCACTGTCTGTCCGTACAGCAGGTGCTTTTGCATGACAAAGGACTAATTTCAATACAACATACATTTTAAATTCCTCTCAAAACATAATTACGACCTTATAACTACGCACTTTCAATGACATGAATGTAAAGTGTGCACATCCTTTTTGCTAAAACGAAATAGTTCTCAATATCGGTCTTTGTGCTTTCGTAATAAGGTGGTTGGCCGTGGCAGAGGTGGACCTTTGTTTGTACGGAATGACATGTGTTTGAGACAACGCAATATACCAAAAGGAGGTTGTTTAAAATTCTCGAGTTTACGCGCGGACACGCGGTGACGTCACGTCCGGCTCCGGTGGCTCGTGTCGCGCCGTTTCGATATCGATGTTCGATTGTTTCGATGCCGATCGGACCTCCTGTCGGTCCCATTGATGTTTCGATTTTTAGTAGCGTCCTGCAATGTCGAGCATGTTGTAAGTTTCGGCGACTGCCGATCCTGTACCATCTGATCTAAATGGATCACAAGAGCTTCATTGAGTGGATTTTTATATTCATATAGCATGCATGCATGAATAAATTATTTGATTTGATATGGGACTAAACCTTATATTATCGTGACTTTGTATGGATTTAAATTATCCCTTCACGTGTCATAACTTTGAAACAGTTGAAATAACTTTGTTAAGAGTCTTATCCAGGCAACAATATGAGGGATAAAATTATTATAAAAAAGGTTTAAAAAAATAAAATTATCTATACCCACGAAGTTGCTTTCGCCTGCTTCACCCACAGAAAAAGACATTTGACATCAAATGTAAGAAGATTTAATGTTTTATTGTCAATTCATTTTATAAAAGCGTTTTTTTACAATTGTTACAGTTTTCTATTTATTTAAAATGTTCTAATAGTTAGAATAATATTGGCAATAACTTTTGCACTTTGGTTTTTTGCAAAAGTTATTCAAACAAAACAAATTTATGACTAACTAAATTAATATATTATACCCGTATGGAACTGACCACAACACGCCGAATCTACTCGCAGGTGCTGTTAACACTGCATACCTACGGTAAGTACGGACCAGCGCGTAACTAATAACGCCCTGTCACCAGTAGTCGTACTGCCAGCTCGTTCTCGCGTGGTATTTGAATTATTATAAAGTAGGCCGTAACAAAGTTCCCAAAGCGTCGCAGTGAGCAATTCATCCCCGTCAGTCACGAGCCGGTTCCGCTGACGACCGTCAAGACCGGTTCTACATCATTGACTGCCAACCCCTCTCTCCGTACCTCTACTCATCAACTTGATATACACGTTTTTTTTTTTCAAGTAACTCTCGATTTTGACGCTTTACTACTGGAAAATTACAAGTTTAATTGTTTCCAACGCCGCCAAGTTTTAGTCAACTTGTTGCAGGATTGAAAGCATCATACTATTTATATATTTTCTACAGCTTTTTCTTAGTCAAATGTTAAATTTATACTACATACGTTAGAAGAACTTTTTAGTTATTGTTATTAGACGTTGACCCCCCGAAAGGCTGACAACTCGATGTTTAACTTTAGTCTTTGCTTATCGATACGATTTTAACATTTTTGTTAATGTCAAGATTTGTTTTAGTACTACTAGACGTAAATTTGCAAGTATACTTACTAACTGGGTAGAAGATAAGTGGTACATTATTAAATGAAAGAGAAAATAATCTAGTAAAGCTAACGTGCGAGTAGAATGTACTAAGATCGCAACACCGACTAGGCGGTGAGAGGGAATCTGCGAGATTCGCAGTGCGGCTCGGCGTGTGTTCCGGTCGACGCCACCGCAGTCAGGGTCAAGGCTTCGGCTCCTGCACACTTCTGCACGCCTGGTACACGCGGGGAGCGCCCTCCGATCTGCACTCCTCGATTCGAGCGGAAATGGAGCGCTTAAATGCTGAATCTGCTCGAAAACTTTTTTGCCACGACTTTAAGGCATCATTTTTTTTTTACTCCAGCTTGCTTTTACAGCAGCTTTCCTGGATATAGACGGTAAAAATTACGTTACAACCACAACACTAATGTTGTCCCATAAACGTCAACAGTGAATTAAAAACTTTTAATAATCGCTAAATTGGTTGTTAAGCGACTAACTGCTATTACTTTAACAAGATTACACAAATCTTCACTATCCGTTGACAATTTTTGAATGAAACTTAGTCGGCGGAAAAAAATAAACGAGCATATGGTCTCGGCCCAGAGACGTCCCAAAATTCCAGAGCCCTATTTTTTCTTTAACTTGACAGATGCATTCTGGGACGCCGCTAACCGCATCTTGCGTCCTTATCGTCCGCTCGGAAATGAGATCTATGGTTGCGTCTACTACGACGAAATTATGGGTTATTTTAAGGTGTATCACTCCATCTCTGTCGCTCGCCGTGGCGCCAACGCCTGGGAAAGGTCCGCTCACTCGCTCCTGTTTATATTGTATGGTGTAGCAGCATTCTTAAACACAGCTACTTTTTGTTTTCGAAACGACACGATCTAACCGCAGAGTGCAACGAATTTAACGTACCTAGAGCATATGCGAGTACATGCGTTGCAAAAGAAACTGCGTGACGTCACATTGCGACGGCACCCCTACGTCTGCTAAACTTAGGGACCCAAATGAATGACTTCCTAATTGCCGCGCCAGCACGAATAAGCCCGTAATCCGGTGCGATAATCGCCACCATCGTTTAATTGTGGACCTTGAGCCCTTTTGTTTCTGAGCTGCGAATCGATTGTCGGACGTCTGGTTACGAGTACTTGTAGACGCGAGTGATTATTTGTTAGTCGTTTATTGAGTCTTAAACGTCGGCGTGCCGTGATCCGACATAGTCTCAATATGAACCGGAGTTGAGCTCAGTTTGCGTTGTTTAGGTTTGCGCCGTACGCCTGCGGCCGCGGTGGCGCGTCACCAGCGACGTTACGGGGCGACAAGTCGATATGCTTCCCGCACTGATGTTGACAACAATCCATCTCGCGCTGTCAGGCGGCGCCGCGAATTAGACTCACTCCCATTTCGATTTACTCATCGTCCAGAGCTGCTCGTAATAAGCGAGCGTCGTCCGGCGACTTTCATTATTGCGCCTCTATGCTCGGCCATTTCTTAGAGATCGTGCAATTTCTGCTCAAGATTAATTTATTTGTCGCGGACTACATTATTGTGCGGTAAAAAGACGGCGCGTTCGTGTTTCTTGTACCTAAAGGTTTAATGACAGGATATGATGTTAATGTGACGCGAGTCAAAGTCCTGGGGGCGCAGATGTGCGAAATGTCGTCGACACAAGAATGCAACCGTCCTAGTCGGCGGCACATGCGCAGTGCGCGCGCGGCCCTGTATGGACGTTAGCGACTTAATTGCGAATCAACAATTGCTCGAATGCTCAATAAATTCTAGCCGTCCTCGCTCGCCGTCGAACCTTGAACGTGAACTTAAAGGTGATTATACTTCTCAATCAGTCGTCACGTTCCGGTTTAGAAGTGCATATTAAACAGACGCCTCGCTTTTACTTACATTGTACGACCTGTATTAAACTTTCAGGCTTTATGCATTTTTAATAGACGAGTACACATTCTAGGAAGTTATTGTTACTTGCTATGTGTTATTCGAAAGTTTTCCTTTGTAAATTATAGCAGAGACTATAAATTAATTGATACTCTTATGTTTTTGTAAACCATACATACCGAAAATTTAAAATATTTTCTGGATAACTTATCGGGAACAAAAGCGTTACTCACATGCCAGCTTAATAATAAGAAACGAAAAAAATAGAACGGGTCATCGACGGTTTTATACTATTTCGACACAGACAGAAAGGTTAAATTAACATTAATAGTAATATTAATAATACTTATCGTCGCTTCTACATCTGCCGTTAACCGTCGTATGTTTGCTGCGCACCTGCCAACCCGGCCAACCGTCTTACCCACCCTGCCCCGCAGGCCCACGATAGCGAAATAACTGTGCCCAAGACGTTTCATTAAATTTTACTTCTTTGGTAGTGATGCTATGAAGTTTATTGTAAATATCCTTTTAATGCCATTAATACAAAAACATGTTATACCTATTTATTTACATAAATGCACGTCTCCGACATGTTTAAATATCTTTGTTCGATATGTTCGTAAGCTGGTCTTTGCATTTCTCGCATATTAATGACTGTAGATAGTACTTAAATGGATGACTTATGTGACTTAAAATTTCAAAGAAGTAGTTTATCTGTTCCAGTCAATACTAGAGTTGTGAAGATGTTAGTTCTGTAATAAAAAACAATAAATTATTTATAGAAATACATTTTTGTAATATAAAACTTATAGGATTTTTTTTATATAATAATGAAAATGATCATATAAAATAATTTAGGTTTTTATATAGTTTAGTTTATCATTATATTTGCTGAACGTATTTTTTTGGCAAAAAAGATAAAGAGAAAAAAAATCTAAGCCGAACTTCATCAAGTATGTTTGGATACATTACAGGTGCGTTCCGTTTTACGCTGATTTTCTTTTACGGATGTCATGCGGACTATTCGGCGAAAACGAATAATCGTTATCGTTGCATCACTAGTTTTTTTTTTTATTTAAATGTCTTTAACGTACACAAACCTTCCATGATTGAAACACCTGCCGATAATTATAATTATTTTATGACCACCTTACCCATACATTTTTGACCGATTCATTTGTTTTTTTAGGTTATATACATTATTCCGAGTAGGCTCAAGTTCGCTTTTGTAGTTTTATTTTGTTTATAAAGCAATAAAGCAATTTCAATTGCCATTAAGCTCAATTTAATTCGCCGTGCATATAATAACTTCCTATATTCTTTTGTTAAATTACACGATCAATTCGTATATTCATATTTTTGTTGCGTGTCTTGGTGCACACATATCTGATTACGTTAATGTTTCATTGTATAAATCAATAGCGATGCACGACTAATTTCCATTATTCTTATTTTCATTTATACCGCTCGAAACTAGACTAACTAAACTTTAGTAGTATATTGTTAGAGCTTCCAGGCAAGACGGTCGTTAGATTAACGTATTATTAATGGAGCCCGTCGGTTTGTAACGTCTCGCGTCGTTATTCAATGAAGTTGCGTCGGCTAGGGCGAGCGCGGCAGCTGCGCTGTCCGTTGCTGAACGCGCGCGTGCGAACTGCCGTCAACGGGCGCCGCGTTCGACTCGCTCGTTCGGCAAGCGCCTGCCGGCAGGTAACAGTTGCAATTGGGGTTCCATTCGCCTACTGGTGCAATGCCTTGTCTGTCCGTACTTGTGTATATCAAATTCCTTGTACGTATGTATGTATGTTTGGTACGGATTCAACTTAAAAGCTATTTAATGGGATTCGATAGAATTCTTTTTAATGTTTCATAAGATTCCAGAAGTGTTATGGGATGTTTTAATATGTAAGTTTGTTTGTTTGTCGGTTAATAACGCTTAAAAGACGGAAGTTGTAGGTTTCACATAATAATAGGATATAACATAGGTTTATTATCTTAATTAACATAACATAACTCAATCATAAGCTCCTAGTGCTACTATATAAAATGCTTTGTTTGATATTTGAACGGATGTAATTCGAGAGCTATTTGGCGATGTTTTATCATACTTTATAAACCAAATGCCACATACATGCAGATGGTAGTCGTTAAATTACATCCAAAGGACTTAACGAAAATAAAAAAAAATGGAAACGTAGATTTCAAAGAGTTCTCTTGGTACCAAATTTGTGAGCAAATATGCCGCAGCCGCGGACAGCCGCTGGCGTTTTTATGCAATTAGAACACACGTTACGTTAAATGGTCACTGTGATAATTTAAAACATTGTTAAAAAAAAGTTGTATATGTTTGTCTATGATAAGAATAATTAGTTTTGTTAGTGGTTAATTAAAGAAAGTTATTTTGTATAAAATTTTATGATCAAATACATTTCATATCATCTGTGGCATATTGGTCTGCGCTTCTAAAACAGCTTAAATATAAATTTAATATTGTTACAGAGTAATGTTGAAAATGTTGATGTTCGCGTACCCCTGCTCTTTTATTATCACAGATGCTTAAAATAAATATGGTTATTACCATATACCATATTTAAATATTTAAAAAAAAATATTAAGAAAATCTAGCCGTGAATCTTTGGTACGGTGGATTAAAAGTACTTGAAATTTTGCAACTGGTGTTATAGAAAATTTAAAGAAAAAATGTTTTTTTTTTGTAAAGCGTGTATGAAGAGCTGAAACGTCAACGAAACATAGTGATGAATGACTAATAACGAGCAGCGATATTTTCCTTATCCAATTAAAATAAGTTAAACTATTGATGTGTTATTTGAATGGGTAATTTACATTATTTCTACAATGTGCCAATCAAGCGCGCCTTTTGTTAACAGCTAACACGACTAATTATGTTTTTTATGTTTAACCTCCATCATATTTATATTGGGTATAGTATACTAGAAGTGCCTACTGAAATCGCTTGTAAATAAACAACGTCCATGTATTTATTTACACGCATAATCCTTTACTAGTACTACTAGAAGTAGCAGAGAAGTGGAGTGTAGAGTGACATAGTAGGGACACTAAAGATCCATAACATGGATGTGGTAGGAAGAGACTGGCCGTTTCAAAGCGAATCAATAACGAAATCAAAACTTAATATTTAGATTGTAGTTGCAAATATAATTATTATATAATAAATTTTAATTAACAATGAAGAGTATAAATATTTAGTTCCGTTTTGTAGGTAGTAACAAAAGTCACATCTGAGACTATAAATTCATATTACTATTTAGTTTAGCATTATGAATTACCTTGAAAAGTAATTAAAAATATTCTACAAAATTTATTTCACGCGA
This sequence comes from Bhutanitis thaidina, assembly GCA_029286595.1. Classification (NCBI taxonomy): domain Eukaryota; kingdom Metazoa; phylum Arthropoda; class Insecta; order Lepidoptera; family Papilionidae; genus Bhutanitis; species Bhutanitis thaidina. Next base: position 7,549,249 of record JAGSMS010000019.1, read on the forward strand.
TTTTAGAATAAGGAAGGATTAATATATGAATTCAGCAAAAAAAAAAAACTCGCGTACGAAATCACGAGTAGTAGCTTGTATTCTATTGTATTTTTTTAATTTTATTCAGATAACAAACATTTTTAGCGTACGAAATTGGAAGCGTATTATTACCCCGAAGTAAAATTTTCTAAATATAAAAGTCACATCGCACTTTTGGTTCAGCCGATAGTTCGTACGTACGAACTAGCCTACTCCAGATTACGTAGCGAGAGTTCCTATGATTCATTACATTAGTGACTTATTGCGTCCCAGTAATCGTTTGCGGACGCTGGGGTTATCGCCTCTTATCACAATAAGCGGAAATTTATAACTACTATACGGTCAAGCACAAGACGACGCCCGCGCCCAAGATCATTTTTACTTTTAATCAGTTCAAGGACAGAACAAACGATCTCTGCTTTTTAACAAATTCATATTTTTTTTTATATCCCAGGAATTTTTAAAAATGGGACAATATTTATCTTAAGCTATTGTGAAATTCCTTAACGCCTGGAACAAAAGGTGCGCTTTGTCGAAAAACATAACTGTGTAGGAACCAAAATGACCACCGAAAAAAAGGCGGCCGCGTCGTCAAACGCCCGGGCCGTTATTATTAAACTGCGGGGTCTTTAAATTCCCGTGAAAAAGTCTACCTGCATCTCGAATCTTACCTGAGCACTTATCGGCCTTATTCTATTAGCGATAAATTAAACGTTGTGTCCGGGGGATTTATGTGCACTTCATTATTTTAACATTGGCACAGAGGTTACTGAACTCGCGTTAAGAGACGAACGGGTAACTGAATATGGTTGTTTACTGTCTCGCGAATAGTGAAGTGCGGGTTACTTTTAATCTGCGTATAAACAATTTTTAACTTTCGATTTTTTTCGTAATGACTTTTTGCTTGCACCAGGAGCGCATACGTCGCGCGGAGCTAGCTCGTAGCGTAGTGGGTGGCAAGCGTTCGTTGTAAGCCGATATTTCCCTCGTGAAAATGTTCAATGGTTGGTGTCGGATTGCAAGAGCTGTGCGTGCGTCTTTAGGATTTTCGCCTCGCATGCTGGTACATTATTACGCGTCATTAATTATTATAGAAATTTTTTTTTCTGAAAAGCTCTCATAAGCCACCTGCCTGTATCGGAGGTCGGTGTAATTAAAGATTACGCGTAGGCTCAACAAAAGGCGTCTACGGTTGCCGGCTGTTGTGTTGTTCGGGCTCACCTTCGACGGGGCGGTTCAACTCTATGAGACTCAATAAACACTAGATTTTTAATCATACTTTATAATTGACTATTTTAATCATTGTAATTTTAAGGATTATAATACAAAAGAAAATAAATAATTTAATTCTTTTTTTAAAAAACATTTATGACTTCATTTAAACCGGATTTTTTCATTTAAATAAGTAAATAAAATATCGTAGCTTTAGGTACCTTTCGGCGCTACTCGCGTAGGGGGACGCAGCTTACGAGTAAGCAGTTACGCTAGGCTGAGGCGGTACAGCTGGCGGAAAGACGCCATCTGCCAGGCGACGGCGCCCCGGAAACTCAATTTGTTTAATTTCAATTTTTCGTAATTGTACACGTTCGACTCTCTTGACCGTGTCAGATAAGTGCCGCATTAACTTTGCCGGTAACATTTGCGGTTACCGACACGTGCGCACTAGGTCACACTAGGCCGGAAAATGTAAAATTTATTATACCTGTATAATACGATAGTTAATGTAGGTACCATATTGGGTATCACATTTAATTAATATGAAAATATCATTGTGAGTAAATAATGTAAATAAATTTAAATAGAATTAAAAAAGTAGTTATAAAAAACAATTCCGAAAATATTTTTAACAGTTAGTTGGTTATTGTGAAAATAAATAAAACTTAACATTGAGCACGCGACTAAATTACTAGGTTAACATAAAGTGTAACGAGTTATGAATACAGGTAGATATTGAGTTTACGAAACGCCATCATCGGCTTTAACATCTGCTGGTTTCGCACCTGCCGGGTTTTTACCACTACGCCACACACGGTCTTACGGCGATGAGATTATCTGATAAGCTCTGTTGCTCTGGTAAGAGTTTCGCCATTTACAAAAAAAAAACATCGCCAACTAATTGAATAATAAATTTTCGATACTGTCTTTCTTCACATTTTTTCACTCACTCACCTTTTTTTATAAAATGTATGCATCAAACTTCAATTTAAGAACAAATGTCAATCACACAACACTTAGGGATATAAAGCTCACATTCTTTTTTTTTGCAGAGCATTACAGTCCTCTCCTGGATGTTGTTCTGTAGATCAAAGACACTGACAAGGTAATGTCACTGTCTATTGTACAATATCATATCGCTTTATAATATCATTCTTCGTTGGTGATGACATAAATAATTCACTGTTAAATATTTAGACCCGGTCCGAATTAGGAATTTGGTTTAACCAACCACCAGGCGGGATTAGTTAGATTAGATCGCGGTACTGGATACGTCGAATCAGAGACTCTGATTATCCACAAAGATATCCGGAAGTGATTTATGCCATCTCCTTATGGACGTACTACACCCACTGGATGACATTGGATGGTAGATTTTCTTTCGCCTCTACCACATGTTGTATCTTTCTGCCAACCGACTTATCTTTTCAAGGCTTGCGTCCTTGTTTTATAATTCACTAGCATGTCAGACGCATGGTTACAAATTTTGCCCCAAGAGATTCTCTCTTAATCGAGATTTAAAATTATCCTATATCCTATTCGATAGCATAATCTACATCTCTGTCAAATTTTGTACATATTCAGTCCTTTATGCGTAATTGAATGACCAACATACAAACTTTCCTCATTAGTATGGTATTCGGGTTAAATGACTTAGCGTTTCGAGTATCAAAGGAAGATTAAAAAAATTAAATACCTTCGAACATACATACTTATAATTCTATATATGAGTAAAAATTTCACTATGTGTATTAGTTTAAAGGTGTATTAGATTTTGGAAGAAATCTTTCTGTTTGATATTACTTATTAGAAGTCTGGAGGAGTCAAAATCAGATAAATAAAAATAACTATTTTACAAGTCCCATATAAACCTGGGACGTAAAGTAAGTTAAATTTTTTATTCTTACTAGTAAACGATTTTACTTACATTCAATATAATAGGTCTGTAATTGACGTTAACTATAAAACTTATTTTGATCAAGTGGGATAAGGTTGAAATTTTCCGACAAAATTTTCAAAATTCAATTTAAATTTTTAAGATTGAAAATTATTTTGAATCGAGTTTCTCTTATATAAGTTCGCATCTGCTTTCTGCGCCTTAAATTTATTAATACATTAAATCGGCCCATGATCGCTGTCGATTGTTTTAAAATCGAATACAAGTCCATTCGGCAATAACGAGCGCATTAAATAAAGTATAAAACGATTATATCAGGACGCGCGGCGCAAGCTCTGAAAGCGAGAGCGGCGCGGCGGCATTCCGTAGTAATAATCCTTAGTATCGAAAGCTCTGCGCATCAAAAACATCGATACTGGAACACGCGATTCCGCCCGCTATTTCTCATGCGATTAGTGTTTTAAATTTGCAATGAAAACTTTTACTTTTAAATAATTTTTTTTTCAATGCTTAAAGCTCGTACGAAAAATTTCAAGGCTTGATTAGAGTAAATATACGTCGGAAATTCTTATTTCTTAGCTTATACGCCCCCATCCTCATATGATCTTTGGCCGAAACTAAATATATGCTAAAAAGCTAACCTTACCGCTGGCGGTATTGAACAGCAATTTTATTATAATTGGCAACGCGGTCAACGCTTCTCGGAAATTGGTTTTTTCTCTTTATTTCCAACATTTAGTTGATCTGGTTTTTGCGCAGGAGTCGCTCCGCGGACCTTTGTTCTCCATCATATTGTTTTTAATGTTCAGCCGTCGCCCGATAACGTTACGGTACAGAATGTGAACTTTAATAATGCGTGCTTTGATCAGTCAATATTTGGCTGTTGCCGCTGTGGATAGATATAGATTGAAAATTTAGATTTATTTCCCACTAATAAGAGTGGAAGACTGGAATTCCTTACGCCCGGATAACTTAAAAGAAAAGATTTTATAATTGCAATGTAGATTAAGTCGAATATAGAGTAATACTTAAACCGATTGATACTACAAATCTAGTAAGAATGATGAATTTTAATTATCGATTTAATTTGATTCGTATTTACTTTTTAATATAAACATACCCCGCGTAACATTATTAGGGGTAGCCGGGGTGGGCGGCGATATGGTAACCGGAGGGAACCACCTGACGGAGCTGTGGCCAGCCGACCGCGAAGGCAGGGCCACTCGCACAGAAAAGTTATGCTCGTGAATACCTACAATTTCACTCTGTGTCGGCAACTTATCTAAAGTAAGTAAATAAACAATCAATTAAAAGGGTCGGTAGTGAACGTCAGATATATCACCCGTTTAATTATATTTAGGAGACCGATTTGCGCTCAACAAAGGCAATAAATAAGCGATACCGATATTTCAGGTATGTCCGACGTCATTAAAATGCCGGCGACATATCTCACGAAGATGTACTCGTGTCGCGAAATCGAATTCCATATTCTAGTGACACGGCATTGGACAAAGCGGTTGCTTAGCCGATTCTTGGCGACCTTCCGCCGTTCGCGTTTTTCAACTTCTTAGACCGACGGATATGTTAATTTAGAGGTCAACATAGTTTGGTGGTGCGGACTACAGAATGGGCGCGCTTTTGATGTCGCCGGTGTTCCAACAAATCATTCATTTCATAAATACATCTCCCGAATTTAGATTTTTATCGATTTTAAGAAACACTAACAGCGTCATAGCGCCGCCGTCTAATATCTCATAAATAAAATCGAGACAAATAAATTCTTTGTGCGCAATACTCAAAAGCGGTAAGTGATCGCGTCGCACATAAGTTATATGGGACAGCTATAAATGTCGTTTTTATCCTAATGAAATTGATTCGAGACACTTTAAGTTTGGTACGTCGTTAAATATTCGAATTTATTATAAAGTATATTCCGAATGACCTCCAATTAATATTCGGATTTCCGGATTCTATCACCGACCACATTGAAGACTGTTCGTCCAGCTTTAAGTACATTATTCAGTGCGATCAAAAGCTGCGATAATAAATTATAAATATCAACGTGCGTAGTCGGCTAACAGAGCTATTGAGTCAATATTTTACCAATGCAGCGTTTTTGTACAGTAATAAATCTAAATATAATAATTTAATTATATATTTAATCAAGTTGGGTAGGTCAGTCGTGTTCGGGAGTTTTTTCTTCGAGGCTCAGCTGCGCTCGTCATCGGCTTCGCCCCGCAATAGATCAAAGCACCCGCCGCCGGTTGACAGATATTTTGATATTTCGCATGCAGATTATCTTAATGTATGCACATGGATGACTTGCTGAGCTCCGGTGGCCTTTTTTTAACAATGTTACTTGTAAGTCACATTGGCCCGGTCGAGCTCCGTGCAAGGTGCTCGCGTGAGGTCCATTAAAATGTCAGCGTAAAAAAAAAAAAAATTCCACTTGTAGCTGCTGATTAACTTACTAATCGTTCGATCTATGCTTACTAAATCAAACGGCCAGCAACTTTATAAAGTTGTCTAAATCACTAAAGAAATCAATATGATATATATTTACCATTGATTGATTTTTGTAATAAATGTAAATTACCTTTGTATAACTTTTTTTTTAAAATGGTTTACAGTTTTTAAATATTATCAGGTACATATGTATGATTAGTAACTATAACTTTATTCGATTGCTTTTTATTCGTAATTACGGCAACGAAAGCTCGGCCATAATCTACTACTACTAAAAACTACTTTGCACAATTGCGCATGCAAAACAATAAAATGGCATTTATCAGTTCGAAGAGACGAAGAGCATAACCCTCAAGCATCGCCCGTTGTCAAACAAGTAGTACATGCATTTGTTATTCTATTTCCAATCCTACAAATATTATTAATGTGAAAGTTTGAACGCTCAATCGCACCTAAAAGTCAGAACGGAATTAATTAAAACTCGGTCAGGAGATATTATTATGACATGGAATATTACGATAATTTTTATCTTAATATTCCATGTCATATGGTAACGAGAGTTACCTTTGAACATAATTCAAAAACACGCGGGTGAAGCCGCGGGTAGTAGTAAGTATTGGAAATGGAAGTGGGTTTAAATGCTTGAATATTTGTCGCTCCTTAACCTTAACATCCCGTAAATAGTCCACTGACGTCACGCTCGGCAAGCGGATTCCTAGTAGGAAGAAAGCTAGTGGGAGATAGGCAGTGGTAGATTCTTACGCCGATACCACAAGCCATTGTCGCTCAATCATGCTTTAGAACAGAAGGTATTTTAATGAAGTTTGGCAAGGTCGAAATAGGAGATTGGGATCGACTTTGATCTCGACGTTGCGGTGACAATAAACGGTATGAACATAAACAGAAATTTATTTCACATCACTTGACAAGTATCTAAAGCAACCTATGTAGGTATCAAGGTTCGAAGCGGGCGCCAGCTGTGCGCTACACCTCGTGTTGTCTTCTTAAAGAGGTCAATTCCCAGTACGTTGCACTCACAAAATGACCTCGACACCCGAGACCGTTTTTTTCTTTGTTTTTCAACAGTAAAATGCGCATTTTCTGTCCGACTCCCAAAGTTATTATCATAAGTAGACAATTAATTTCGAAAACTGGTCCTTTTATTGGCGTGTTGTTATTTGAATAAATGTCGCAACGAATGTTCGTTGATTTTTTTTTCTGCGTCCGCGAAACTAATTGGTCGTTCAATGTAGCGAACGACAAAAAAGGTCGTGTCCCCCTGCTGACGGAGCTCGGCTAGACACGTACGAGCATTATAAGCCTGCAGTCCTATTCACCGTGTAAGTAGGTCCCCAAAATACAATTCTATAATTAAGTGGACAAGTAAGTAAAATATAAAAAAAAGTTAATTTATTTACTACTAGCAACTTTAAAGACAATGCAAGTGTGCCAACAATGTAATAGCCTATTAAGAGAACTGATTTTATTTAAAGATAATTTTAAACTTATTGTAATCAAAGTCGAAATAAAGCTACGAGATCATTGTCTATACTTCTTCTATGCTAATATATTTCGTTGTGCAGGCTAATCTTCAAATTCTCTTCGATCAGTTCTTTTAGATGTGTTTCTTATGATGTTTCGAAGGACATGGGCTTATTTCAGTTTTACAGATCCAGAATAATTTCTTGTATATACGCGACCACTACAGTATAATAGTTTAATTTCTACTAGAAGAATCCTTATGAATTGTCTGCAAACTTCGAATGAGGCCTGATATTGATCGTTATCGTTTAATCTTAGTGCCCTACAGTACACTACATAGCAATAGCGGGTCAGCAAACGCGAGGTAACGCGATCGAGTATGGTAAATTATCCATTGGCAGAGGTCTATGTCCGGCTGTAAAAGTTGCTAATGTAGATCACTTTTTCAAACATTAACTGGTGGTGTGAGTGGTAGCTAAGAAAAAAGAGCAAAAAGTTTTTAATTTTACGATTTTTTTTTACGATATTTAGTTATATAGCAAAAAAATAATCTGTTCCATTAGTTTGTTCAGAAGCAGTGTTCATTGAGCACAGCTGTCTGTGCTTGAAATATCTCGACACGCACCTATACGTTTCTGATTATTCGGCGCATACATACATACGGCTCTTTGTGATGCGCGCCATTCCGGGTGACCCCGGCGACCTAAACACGACCTATCGCAAACAAAAATAAGGCAGCTCATTCACGATCACGACATCTTGGACATCCTTGAACTAGTTAAACTGGGCGGGAGTAAATCTCCGAGACAGACGTGGCAACACCGGGCCAGCGAGAAAAAAAAGCCCCCGATTTCGCCGTACCGCTTAGCCCAGACGTATTATTATCCTATTATTATAGTTCTCGCTAGATCTGCCCCGCGGGGATTGCCGTCTTAATTTTATTTTTCCAATTCGACATGTTTAATTTCGTACAATATGATTGTTTAAATTAGCGAAAGTTGCTTTAGAATGGGTAACCCGTTAGACTGCGTACTCGCCTATAAATACTAACTTTTTATAAGTATAACACTTTCATATTTACTTTATATATTGCGTAAACCCAAGCGTTTCGCTTGTATTTTATATTTAAAAGCACAATTTCTTTTTAGGATATTTAATAACTATAAACAGTTAAACAATACCTAGGTATTATAAGAGTAAGAGTAAGTCTGTGGAAGATTTGTTTCTAGAAGAGACCACTGAAGAATGTCCTTCTATCGTCCCTGCAGTTTCAAGACAGAAGTAGTATGTAGGGTAGAAGTAGATTGAGGAACGAAAGACTAACTTATTCTGAAGTCCTTCGACTGCATTTACTCGTCATTCTATTTTTCGAAGGAAGTCCACTGTCTATCAGGCTACACCTAGCCCTTGTTTGTTAAGGCTTAAGCGTACAAGTAATATTAACGTTAATCTACCTTAAAAATACAAATTAACCTTAAAATGGCAAATTAATGTCATACCTCTGTAGATGAACAGAGAAGATGTTTGGATACCTTATTAATCATGACGAGTTCTTAAGAATTATTCACACAGAAAACGACGAACTTTAAGTCGCATCAAGATGTCATGGATGTGGGCAGAGGGGAACGTTACGTCGCATCAGTTGTGCTAAAAAAAATCACTTCAATATTATGACTTCTTTATGATTAGGAACTATGGCAAAGGACTGAAACCCACAAGAGCATAGGTCTGATACCAAAAGTAAGGTGATGGATTGTACTGCTAACTAAATTGTAAGTATTGGATTTCTGGGATCAGAATAAAAGTTAACCGTGTAGTGATTTTCTGTATAATACCTAATTTAATACCGTTTGCTTCGTAGTTCGCAACTTTTCATCTTGTATTGCGTCATTGCTGCAGCTCTGCATTCTGCCGTCACGCGAATAATTTGATGGAGGTTCATAATGATCTAAGATCATAATAACCGGGTTCGTGGACTCGATAAAAAATATCGATATTAATCATAATTTTCCTGTACCGTAAATAATATTAACTATTTTTACAAACTATGGGAACTGAGCGATGAAAATATAATCTAAATAGCTCATGCTTTTTATTTCGACGCTAATTTGCCAATCGATCAATAAATACCAAAAAAGTACTCCCAAACTATCTGTTAGAGATATCGTATTAACTCGCTTCATTTGTGAACCTAAATAAGTAGTTATTTGTACAGTATAATGACAGGTTTAGTGATTGCCTCTCCAACGTATTGTAATTATGAATCATAAACAAAGAGCTTTGGGTTCGGGGCGCAGAAAAAAACTGCCAAAAGCTAATCTGTTCACAGCAATTAACCTATCAGATACTATTTGCCGACGAAGGTTGTATGTTATGAGTAGATTTCCTATATCTCCTCAGTAGTCTATACTCGTATGTGTATTAGTTTCTTATAAAAAGGTACATAAATATATAAACGCTTAATTCTATAAATTGGATTTCTTAAAATAATATATCAATGAAAATCCTGAACATATTGCGTGATTGAATTTGTAATTCGAATCTGTTTCTTTTGAATTTCGATAAATGTTTTTTTTTTTAAATTGCCACGAAACAAAGGACGGGTTCCTTAACGTTCTTTTACGACTAAAGAAAATTTAACTGTTTTCACATACTGCGTTTATCACGAGTGCAATTTGGTTGCAGTATTATTACGAAGAAGTCGGTACTTCTTGGTGATACACAAAAGGTTTTTAAACTCAATAAGCGCTGCGTAATACGTTGTCTTTTCACATGAACCAAATTTAAAAAACAGCAACTACCTGTAATTTTCATTTAGAAAAAAGATTGTCATAAATAAATACAATTCAGTCGAATATCAATCAACACCATTTAAACATCAGTAAGAATTAAATACTAGGAGATAATAAAATACTTCTACGCTTGGGTGAATGCCCCAGTACCAGGACAATAAAAGTAAGAAGAGTACTAGATCGGTTTTGTAGACATTAGATAGACAAACCAGTTCCGCACATGATGCGCTCCCACACCAACAAGGCTTCTCTATGCCGTGATTGCGGTAACGACCCGTCTATTTAACCGCTTCATTTGATACCTTCTTCACTTGCTTTCTTGATGTCCTTGTATCTTGTGGTAGCAATCGCGCTATTGTTGTTTAACATAAAGACATAATGTGCGATATGAAACATCTGTTAAAAAGGTGAAGCTAATTTGATACGGGATTTTTCAAGAAGTTACGTGATCCCAAATTACCAATGTGAAGCAACAGTGCCAAAGATCGTCGAACATCAGAAACAGTTTGAGCAACTCGATGTACATACATATGTATAAAAGTGCACACACTACGTGGTACGCATTACGTGCATCCGGTGGACTTTCGTCTGCGCGGGCGCTATTGTCCGCCGGATGTCTTGTGGTCGCGCGCAATTTCACAATCTCTGCACTCCCATGACGCCCTAGTGGGGGGGTATAAATCAAAATATCTAAGTGTAAAAAGCCTTACGGGATATTCCCAATTTAAATGTCGATTGATCAACAACATCTTCCAGTTAACCAGAAGATGTCATCTGCACAAGGGGTCACACGTATTCTAAACTTGGTGTGTATTTATAAATATTCCATCTTCTTCAACCTATTTAATTCCACTGCTGAACATAGGCCTCTCCGAGAAAAGTACCCATTGAAAGGTTTGTCCATTACTCACCATGCTGGGCAAGGGGGTTGGTGAGCGCAGTGCCGGTACCCACGTCCTAGTGATTCTAGATTCTGGAGCGCTCCAGAACTATATTTATTAGCTTATTTTACCGGAAGAATGGCGAAAGAGATGATATATCCCCCTTTTACATCCACTGATTCCCTCGACTTCACCATTCGATAATATGCTATACAATATTGTTTATTAATATTATTACATTATTTTGTTTTACGTAATCTGTCTAAAATCGCCGCAATACAGAGCTCACGAGGTTGAACAATTTAAATTGCTCGCACGATATCTTTATAATTTAATTTGAGATAAAGTTATGCATAACCGGTATTGTATTTTTAATCAAGTGTAATTTAAAAAATAAAATACTGCTGGAATTTTAAACCATTCAATAACAAAATTTATTGGGTGGTCGCCATTGATCAATAAACAGAATTCGCGATAAGTCAAAGATGCACATTTACATCCTTTAAGAGATATATATGATGTATGTATTTAAGCCTTAATTGACAATCATTTATTTCCCAACAGTATGGTTGTTTGCGATTGCAATAATTTCTTACAAACGATGCGGCGTGAGTAATGTTTCGCGCCTTCACACCGAATCGTAAGGGACACCATATCAAGGTCTGTTGTTTACAACCGAAACCGACCGTGGAGGTCGAATTTAAGCTTACGTTTAAAAAGTTTGTTTGGGCCACAGTGGAAGCTGCAAACGATAATAGCCTCTAAAGCTCCAGTACCTACACGAAGTGAAGGATTGCCTCGGTGAGTTCGCTTGCCGTTGAACCAAATCGATCACTTTGTATCGATGCTTCAATAACGGTAAATTAGAAATTAGAAGTAAGTTATGTTATCGTCCCGGACCTACCCTGACGTCTTCGCTAGCGACCTTCTATCTCATTTATGCACTTATAAATAACTTTATCTCACTCTGAGACGTTTAACATCAATCTGTATTTATAGACCCGTCAGCTATTAACTATTCAATAACAAACTTCCCCGATAACGTGCTCTTTAACACAGGAGCGGAAAGAAATGCACGAGGAGAAGAAATAATAATAAATTAAATGAAATAATAAAAAAAATTAAGCTCTGACAGGTGGTCAGTCTGTCGCCGTTTTAGTGTTAAAACAATCGATATAAATGATGCAAAAATGCATAAGCTTCGAAAAATTCACTGGTACGTTCCCTCTACATAGGGAATCAAACCAGCCTCCTGATTCAAACCTATGGCTGTAACATCAAACCAATATAGCTATATTGGCTCTCGTAAAGTAAATAATAAATAATTAAATAATCACTGTGTTTGTGTCACTGATTATAATTGCAGCAGAGTAAATGGCAGATGAGGTCGTGCAATTGTCAACAATTGTAATTGTCAATTTTCATATCTACAATTTGAAAACGTTTAAACCTTAAGTCGTAATAATCTTCAATGAGCTCGAATGTTTATACATACTTGTTAGTTAGTATTCGTGGATGTACTAGTTGAGCACCTTCGATTCGCAACTATAATTTCAGTCGACAACTGGGATTTTATCCCGATTTATTTCGGCAAATCAACGCCACTCTACTCTAGTAGTAGACCTTCAAAACTCGGATAATTTTTTAGGTGCTCGCATTTGGCTCCCGGCGTCGAACTCTGCTTAAACCGCGAAGTTACAAGAAAGCGAACACGCCGAACTGGATATTCGACCCTCTTGCCTTTTGCTTGCTTGTTTTACGTTTTAATAGAAGGCTTAGGTTTTACAGGTAACGGTACAGCGGCAATTCGAAGCCGGTCATTTCGACAGCGAATAACCCGTTTATAATTTATAAGGTGGTCCGAGTGATCGCTTTTTACCACACTCCGTCGCCGACGTCTGGGAATCCGCAACAAAGAGCGGACCAGATTCCGTTTTGCATTCCGCGGGTATTCTCGTGCGTCGTCCGCTTGCGAGTTTAGCTTTTCGTTTCGATATCAAAATTTGCACCGAATCGATCCGACGAAGGTTCGGCTTCATGAATAATGTTCGCGCATCGTTTCCCACGCGGATCTCGTGCTCGCACTGATCGGGGGTCTCGACAGCGATATGCTACGCTATGCTATGCTATGCTCCGAGGCGTCGCGACGTCTCACCGTCGACTCTTTGTGACGACATCGGTGGCGCGCGGGCTTCACACTCTTCACACCCGTTGACCCACTTTCGTCGCAATAAATCCCGCCGACGAATTTCGTCTCGGCCGTGTCGGCTTTTGGATTTTTTTTCAACATCGAACACCGTTGCATTGGATTTAACGACCACCGTCGACTGACCGCCGTCTGACACGGCGATCGTAAAAGATCAGATTTTATTCCTTATTGTTCGCCTTTCGCGAAATCTAATTGAAGTCGACAGGGCTCGGGCCGCTGCGGTCTTTACGGGTTTTTAATTTTGCTGGTCCCGAATACGCCGAATTATTTTCATTCGAATGGTGATGAGAAGTCGTTCGGTGCTGTTTATTTATCACACATTAAAACTGCGCGGTTTCAATAACAAAGGCCGCTGGAGGAGGCGCGGAGGTGCGCCTTGCGCCGCGCGGGACGCTCGCGCCGTGCCTCGTCTTGTACTCTTTTTCAACAATTATTTTATTAAACTACTGTTACCTTTGAAATATAGACTTTACTACGTCGCAATAAGACTGCACGTGCAGCGCGAGTGGAGTTCGCATGCCTATGTCTATTTGTTTCGATTAACTTCGAGCTTCCAGACCCGTTTTGGAGGCTGCCCATTCTTCCTACTTTTTACTTAGAGCGGTTCGTCAACGACGCTGCGCCCGCGCAACTTATTGGCATATTAAAAGCCAATCATTATGATCAATTGGACTTAATTCGCAGTAAATGTAAAATGTGTGACCTGTTCGACAACTCACATTTCGTTTATACCAATATAAAAATGTTAAATCGCATAAATTAAGTCGTTGCTAAGTGCTTCATCGTCGTAAGAGAATTTTGGCCTTGACTGATTCAATTTCATGACTTTGTTGGATACATTTAGAGGCATCAATGTACAGCGAATAATTCAAAAAGGAGCGCAACCATGAATTGGTTCATTCTCTGACCAATAGAACGTTCTAGACGAATCTTAAGCTCTCAAGTATTGGTACGACGTTGTAGCTGTTGTAAGCTGACCCGTGCGCAGTCGCGTGAATCACTTTGTATTCGCCATAAGTCTAGTTAGCTCACGCGGCTATCGGAAACTCTAACGGCTGGGACGCCTATTTAAATACAACGTGACCAATCCGATAATATGAGCCATTATTTCACCATTATTCTTCTATACTGAGACCCGTTTATGTCAGTCCGCGAGGGGAGGCCATCCTAGTGTAGCTTTCCGCGGCCTCAAACGAAACTCGCGGCCTGCGTTTCAAATGGACGATACAAATGGAATTTTTCAGATACATTTGTATGTATCTATACAAAACTGCGTTCATTCGTTTGTGAAGCGTTGGGATGCAGTTTCACGCTAACACGTTGTTGTGTGTTTACGTTTCCGTCGTTGTTTACGAAATTTTTTGCGTGCGCAAGAGTCGATTGTATCTGTGAGTATTACTGGAGAATTATCATTTATGATACAACGGGAAAGAAGATAAATTATTTTTTTTATCTTGTGGCACAACTTGAATGCAGAAACATTATTAGTATATATTATTAGTAGCCCACTTTATGTCAGCCAACATAGCCAAATATATATATATGTGGCTACAAGTAGCGTCTGTTCTCGGATATATATCTTAAATAAGAGAGACCTGTTCAAAGCAGTGGGTTATTCATGTGTTACACTATATAAAAAAAACTTACTAATTCACATAACATATATAATGTGAACGGTCTTTATGTCTAATCGCTAAAGGTCATATATCAGAGCGAGACGTACAAAAAACACTGGTTTTACGTTTTATTACGGTTTTAAAATGTACTTATCACTTGAATGAGTTTATTGCTGTAATAACTTATTTTATTAATTTGTTTATTCTGTCTTTTACAGGTAAATGCCTGCACGACCCGTTGCGATCTTTGGTAAAGTTGTTATTTTGCGTTTAACGCCCTTGTTACAGCGGCCAAGGCAATTGGCAGCTGGCACGCGGGCTGGTAAGTTCGGTCTTAGATGTATGATGGCCCTCCTCTGTATTGATATTGCACCCAATGCCGGAATGCCGGGTAAATAAAAAAAATATATTTATTTATATCGAATTGAAATCCTAAAGCGCCACCGACTAATTATAAAGTAAATATTTAAATACTGAGCTGGTTTACAAAGAGATAAATGCGCTTCGATAATTTAATTGTAATTAAAGAAACGATGCAAACATTTGGCGCCATGATATGTATATTTATTCAGAATTACCCATAAATTTTACACCAAACCATCATTTGTTCAAAGATCAGGAGATCAGTTCTACAATGATAAATAATTATATAAGATAATCAAAATTTTTTAATAATTATTTTCAGAATAACATTTCTATTAAATTAAAAATACATACTTATCGTGAAACTTGCCGGGAAACATATAACATATAAGCTAATTAAACAATACAACATAAATTCAAATGCCTTTATCAAACTCCTCGGCGGCCTGAGACCGTTGTGACTCATGACGCGACACAGGTAAAAGTAAAAAAAAAAGTATCGGTGCGTTGAACCTGTCACTTGTAGTTCAAGACATATTATGCTGGACTAACAAACATGCTGTATTAACCATAAATACATATATATTGTCATCGCCTTATAGATTATGTACAAAACCACATTATAAGGAAATTTAAGTAACAGCTAAAAGACACAGATATAGTTTAAACGAGCTTCCTAGGGAAAATGACGGTGTACCTACGTCTGAAGAAGTGATACGTCGTCCAACTGTGCTCACAGTGAATTAGACGTTAGAGAAGTTGCAACAAACTGACCTAGCCCAAGCGCAACGAGGCACTTTCTTCTAAACTCAAAATGTAACCGTAACTATGAAGCGGGCGTCGTTTCCGGCGCCTGTGACGTCACGCCAGTCTCGCCGGTCGCCGCCCCTACTACGTAACCTTGGCGAGATGCGCCGCCCGCTCGCTCGCGCGCCTTCGCTTTCGTTTTGAACTCGAAAAATTACAAGCGGCCTGTACGATGTCCTTACCGCGATTCTCGATTTTAATTACATCGTTTGTTTGTCTAGTCGCTGGTGTCCTAATAAGATTGATAATCGATTTTAGTGTGTTAAGTATGATGCTAAAATAAAACAACGAATTATCTTACCAACCGTATTCGTTGTCCGTCGGTATCCGATTATCCAAAACGAATTCGAAAATCGAATCGGTCTAATCGCTGCATGCGAGAGCCGCGGCTCTGAACGCATTCGGCCGGATGCTGAAATTACATATATCTTATACAATTTATAATACGAAATAAGAGCAAAATCAGCGGTAATTTTTCACACGATCCATGAGGGCATAGTCGCCCTAAGCGCAGCGTGCCGGGGTGAACGAACTCGCAGCCTGTAATTTCGGACCGCAAAAGGAGCAAGACGCATTGAGATCGGTGATTAAAAACCTTTGTCGGTTCTACTAATATTTATATTTTCGCGATGCGCCCGACATGTAATTGGCGCCGCGCCGCCCGGCCCGCGGACCACCGACGCTTCATTAGTTTTCCTGGTATAGGAATCGTAAAACTATTCGACTTTTTATGTTCAGACGTGCGTGACTCGAACCTGGCCTTTCACGCCGACAAAGGATCGCGACGTTATAGGTACGTTTCCGAAAACGCGTTCAATAACTCATACGAGGCGCTATAAATAGCAATATAATCGCGCAGGTACACTAGTCGCGTCGGACGCGGCGCTCGAGTCCAAGGCCTGGGATATTGAACCTGGGGGCGACGGGCCGCCGAGAGGGACAGCCGCTACACCTACACCTACAGCTACAGCTACCACTCATTGCGATCATGAGGGGAACGTCGCGGCCTCACGCGCCCACGTCTCGCGGTCAAACCTTCCGCTGCTAATCCGTTCGGCGGCGCGATGCAAAGTGACCGGCGATCGTCGCGGTCCCGTAAACTGGTGCGGACTTCCTTAAACAAAATTATGCGGAAGCGGGACGACTCGTTAGCGACGCCGGATGCGAGACAGGGACAGGCGCCGGAGGCGAGTGCCACGACAGAGACGGGAGAGGTGCATTGCGCTGACGCATCGCGAACGTCTGCTCTCGTGTTTTTCCATCTCTTTTGCTTTCAGTTTCGTTCCTTGACTCGGGCACTTTTAACGTATAGTACTAGAGATACACGAGTATTAATCAACGATCCGTATCGGAGGGGTCCTGAAGTATTCAGGACGCCTTCGATACGGCTTTTTTAGGATTAGTGTTCCGCACTGGCCTTCGAATTGCTCCTGTTCTTTAATGCACTAAGAGTTAAACCGCTGTTTACCGGGAATAGTTATTGATGGGAAGGGATCTAAGGCGAACGTCTTAAACGTCCAATAGTAAAACAAAAAACAAAAGTTTTGGAGACTTTGGCACGATGGCCCCGGCCGAGCGCAAGCGCATGAACCTCTTTATCGGTCGCGCGCACTCCTGGCTAGCCCAAACTCTCGGTATATGGTCTCGATCCGATCGTGCCCATCGCCCACGTTACGCAACGTCGCCGACTCACCACTACCATCGGTTAGCACGTGGCGCGTTATCGCCGCTTCCAATACGCCGCACTGTTCTCACGGCCGAGTGCGTTCACACCCATAAACATCGGCGTCGGCTCGAAGTCGCCCGGTCGTGCCTTGGCGCTGCTTATTTGTGCTCGGCAAACATTTACGATAAGCCGTGAACGGGCCGCTTGTGCTTCCCACATCTGCCGCGACCTTGGCTCCCGCGCCCGTTGTGTAATCTCCTTATCAGTCACACTCCCCTGGTACCCCACCAGCGAAACTCGACTTTTCCGGTCTCGATAAAATCACCTCCATCGAAGCACATGGCCGACATATGCACACACACTTTAATATATGGACTCCTAACTCACGGCCACGTGTGATTGACGCCTCGTTAACATAATTACTAAGTTTTCAACTTGCACGGACGGGTTTCGACGCTTCGAAATCTTGTGTGCTTTTTTTTATCGCTGCGCTCGAAATCAAATGTTGGTGTTTGTGCGAAACCGAAAGTCGAGCGCTTTGATTAAGAGCTTTTGCGATGATGAAAAAGCGTCTTAGTTACCTAGGAGTCAAAGCTTAGAGTTGTGTGGGTGTTAAAAAAAAATTGTCTACCACGAAAACAAGTGGAAACTCGGCTGCTGTTGACATTTTAGTTAGGTTATGAGGTAGGGCTAGTTGCGACGCCGCGGCGGTCCTTCCGTGAGCTTTTTATTATTCCGGTAATAAATTAAACTGCGCTCGTTAATCGGCCCTTTAATCCGTCTGGCCGTTGACTCCCGCGCCCGACGCCTCGCTCGCTCCCTGCCACTACGACTTGTAACACTTTAATGGATTGACGCTACAATTATAATAAACATGTGTATACGACAATTCTCCCATTATTATACTACTGCTTAGACTTCATATACCTAAATGCTTCTTTTTTAATTCTTCATTGAATATTGTGTCACTCTAAATAATTCAAAGAATAGACAGTGAAAGAGATACGTAAATATGTATAGGAAATATACTGTAGTATCCTATGCCTCTTTAATATCACTGCAAACTAAATAAAAAAAATAATGGGCTGATTGTATTGCACTTTACCGGATTATTAAAGAGGCTTTGGTTATTCCGCGCCTTATCTCATCGTGGGTTCCGTAGGAGATTATACATAACGTCTTTGCAATATAAGCGATGGGCAGCTGACAACCTGTTTTGATACAGCATCCAATTTTTGTCTAGTGCTGTAACTGTCAACTTATAGGTAAGTCGACCCGTTTGCAGTTACATTATTTCTGCCTACCCCGTGCGAGGTTATCGGCGTGTGCTAGGGTTTTTGTTATTTTATTTATTCAAAATCCCTACGTCATCGTGGCATATGTTCTAATTGCTAATATAACTTTTCTAAACTGATTTTTATAAAGAGGAAAACTTGGTGATTTTTTTTTGTGTAAGAAGTAAACTCGAAACTACTAGAGCAAGTGGAGCATAAATAGAACCTCTCGGAGGAATAGTCGCGGAGTACATTCGTCGGCCGGTGGGTAACTCATCGCATTGGAATGTGGTACGTACACTCAGCCTCCAATACAAAGCCTAACCATCCCGCGTCAATTAGGATCGCCACAAGACCACACATTCTTGGATTAGTGACTTTCAAATGTAATAATATTCATAAAATCTGCTGATACATATTTAAATGTGTAACGTATGTATGTACCTAAATTATGATCATTTATGCATTATATAGAAGTTACAGAATCTAGCGTTTAGTTACTGATTTCTTTTATTTACGTGATTAATACTGATTTAAAATGAGACTATTATTTACGGATTTTCTCTTATATCTTATAAATAAAAGCCCGTAAATAATACCGGTGTTTGGTTTTTAAAATCCGTATAGTTTCACTTCTCTCATTAGTTACTCTAATAACAATGTCGAACCTTCATTATATAACAAATTTGAATAGATTTCATAGTAAGTTACATTTTGTTTCTCTTTGTTAGAGCGGAATGATACACAGCTTGAATATTTAGCGATATCCGCTGACTTCACCGCTTATAAAAAATTTGAGAATAATTAGTCAATAAAAATTCCGTCGATTATATACCGAGCTGTGTTGCACGGGTGTTGCGTAATTGGAGTAAACGACCTGAGAATTGGTGGCCTGCTCGAAGGTCTTCCGACCACGTGGTGGCAATATGGTCAACGGTCGGCGACCGTCGCGACTGCTTCTCACGTTGTCGTGAACTAGTTGTTACATTTCAGTAGTACCCTTGTTATTGTTACGATGTAGGAATTGATATGATCGGTTTCACAGGAGAGCAGCATATTAGAAGAGTAACAAAGTATATGTAAGCATATTTGCGCAGACCGCGTGGCGCATTGACCGGACTACCGACAACAACAGATTTTCGAGTTTATAGTGATTGACATTTTATACATATAGGATAGTAAATGCTTGATATTTTTGGTGTTCCAGTGTTCGAAATTGACCAGGGTATCAACACAAGCATACTATAGGCTAGTTCAGCTTAAGAAATTGAATTCACAATCCTACTACTCTACGACTAATATTGAAAGAAATCTTCAAACGCAGTCGCATTCATATATTTATAAAAAAAATATTGCTGTAAGTTACAGTTTTACTTTTTTCTGGATTTATTTCTTTGTTAGGGTTGTCAACTAACATGTTAAGTCATGTTGTTGGAAACTATTTTATTACGAATTTTATAACAATTTCAAACTTCAACTTATAATAAAAAAGCGTATTAAACATACTAAACATGTTAATAATACTGCCTTATTATTTTATGTGTCTTAGACTTGCATTATTACGTCTTAAAATTTTATTCAATCCGGTGTCTGGTCACGAGCGTCCTTAGATTTTATCTTTTAACTCCGAAATTATGTTTTTACTTATTCGACGGTTTTCAAACAGTTTTATATTGTTTTAGATTTGAACGAAACTTGCATCAAAAACACGTAAAGTGAACAAATTGATTTTTAACTAGCTTTGATTAAGCCTTTCTATAATCTAAGGTAATTCGTTTGATTGTTTACATCAATAATCGCCATTAATAAAATTAGTTGTAGGCGTTTTAATACGTTTGTATTTAAAACGCCTATAGTTATTGTTACAAGAATACAGTAATTAGCATCCAGTTATACGTTTTTACAAATTCTATTTGTCGTATTTAACACAATGTATTGCTGCGTTCACAGCAAACGTGTTAATTCAAGTATGATTAAAGCGCGCGATGGACGTCGTCATTTCGCGGCGCATCGCCTCGTAAACAAATTGAATGAACTCACGTGTGGATGTACCATTCATATGTACGCCGTTAACGCACGATAATTCAACAGCTCGAATGTTTTACTTACGAGCGACACACGAGCGCGGCCGATGACAAGCAAGTAAAATTTAGTTTCGAAATATTATTTTTAATTTTAATGTCAATGTTTGATATTTATTAACGTAGTAATTATATTCGCATTTTAAACAATTACTAAAAAATTTGTTAAGCGTTTGCTAAATAATTATACTTACAAATAAATTTAAAGAATTTGTTCCGAAATACTCAACAAATAGGTAAAAATTATCTAAGATTAGGTAGATATTCTATATAAAAGATAATTTTGTTAATGTAATAGACAAATAATACGTAGTTCGACGTAGTAGTGTAAGTAGCAAAAGTAACTAAAATGTAATTAGATATAAATTCTCAAATCTTTAATGTATAATTTTGTTATTTTAATCTTTTCGTTTACTAAAAAACGAATTATGCATGAGAGAATATAGACTCGAGTTGCTCACGATCCTGGACGGCCGTGAGTCCGAACGGAAACGAAGCGTCGCGTCACGGCCGCAAGGCGCCCCTCGCAAGACACTCCACTACGTGATACCGACGCAAACACTGTTCCGTCTCATTTGCGAGCATTTCCTCCAGCTCGCCGATCAGTCTGAATAGCCCTTAACACTCTCCATATTTTCCACACACAATTACGTAATCAATGCTGCTCCTAATTTAGCTGCGTTGTTTAATATCACACGTCGAATATTAATACGTAATATTCGACGTGTGATATTAGCGTAATCGTAAATGCCTCTTCATATATTTCGTCGCGTTGTGTTCCGTTCGATAAAAATAAGAATACGTTTAACAGTAAAGCCTTCAACTGTCGTAACTTCGAAACATCAAAGATTCTTATTGTTATAAGTCATATAGTACGGGGCTTCGACACTAGAGCGCTTGTTAGTTATCTATTGTATCGTGACGAAGATTTCTTAAGTACACGACTGGGGTTGGTCGGGTACTTTGTACATTATATGAGACGAGCGTGCGACTCAGCGCAGTATTTGCGGAAGAGCGGCGCGGGTCGACGTCCGCGCTCGCCGCCGAAGGTCAAGGCTGCGATCGGTCCTCCGCTAGCGCCCGCTAGCGAAAGAAAAAGTGACAGCCCGAACCTGAATAGAATGCGAGGACGTATAAAAACGAAAGCACCAACGCCTAATATAGAGGCAATTCCATGTCCCGTCTTGAACAAACAAAAAATAAATATTTAGATACATCACAGGATTAGGCAGCAAGAGACTGAAAATATTTATATTTCTCTTCTTTAGTTTTTTTCTTACTATTAATTTGTATTCGTTTGTGTCCGTCCTATCATATTAATTAAATGCTTTCCTTAAGTGGAAGATATGCCCATAGCCTTCACGCAAGGAAAACCAGACGAGTTGGTAAGCGCAGTGCCTGTATCCAAGCATGACTCTCCTCGCCATCACCATCACTGGGCTCTCAAATTTGTTCTGCTTAATCGGGATGAATTCTCCGCTATCATAGAGCCGCGTCTGTTGCACCTTTCTACCTAAGATCAACATTTGTAAAACCAGATGTCTCCTATATATTATTGAGACATAAATATGATTGGTACGGTACTTACTTTATGTTTTTACAACAACTCATAAATTCAATATAGTTCATTTGCATCCGTAATAACGTGTTCCCATGCCTCATTTACGATGTTTCTAGAATATATTTCATCTGGTCAGGCTAATACATAAAACACTTACAGAAATTAATTAGTGTTTGAATAATAGCGTAACTTTAAGACCTTTTAATTTATTCCTACATACATATAGTACATGTATATAGTTTATATTAGTACAATTATTATAGCATTACAGGTATTCATTCAAATTGCGTTCTAATTATAATTATTAAAACTCTTAAGTACCATTATAATTTGAACTCATACCGCGCCGTTTCGTTTGAACTCTTGTACACTCTTGCATAATATTTCACAACTTTATGCGCCGCAGTAACGTCTTAGAAACTGAAGATAGTCTGAGCTTATAATAATAATAATATCATCGAAAAAGTTATTCAAAAACAAATTTCTTTAAACAACTTTAATGCAACATTTCGGTATCCATAGTTACATTTGCTTTGCGATGACTCTGTATGGAGCAATGGGAAGTTAAAATACGATTTCTTTAAAATATATTGCCAGTACACAAACGACACAGAATAGTTGTTTTTTTTCTTAAAATTCCATGAAATCTTGCCTTGACGAACATACTGGAGGCACTACAATATCGGGATAGCTCTTATATCTTGCAAGCATTGTTAGTGGGATCGATGTGATTTTTTTTTCAAAACTGAGCTTGATCGAATTGTTCCCCACCAGGTGTAGACTCCTGTGAACCCAACGAGTAAAATAATACGCACCACCGTCCCCTATAAATGGTAATACCAATGTTGTACATGTAATTTCAAAATATCTTTTTAGGTCAAAGCTATTTGAGTTTGAAAGAAAATAACGCTAATTGACGCTGCGGAGTATAAGGCATTGGATTCAGAAAAATAAAAAACTTACAAGGTTTATTTCTGCGAACGTCGAGATGGCGGCCGGTGCGCCGGTCCTACCTCATTCTGTACATCTGTCCACGGTGCATTGTGTTGTCGCACGGGTTCACCGCAAAACAGTCCATAAAAGCTAACGAACAGAGATACAATTTGAGTTGACAAATGTAATAAATATTCTTAACACTCTTCGTCTTTTGTTCATCTTACAATATAGGTGAGAGTATTGGGCGGACGCGATTTATGAAAATATTTTTTTTAAATATAATTATAAAATTAAATTAATGCAACTACCTACCGATCCGCTCGTAAGGTCATATCAGTCAGTTGGACGCGCGGCGCACCTCCTGTATTTAAATCATCAATATTGTGCTAATAACTATACCCGCCTGAAAGTAATTAAAATATTGGAATCCTTATAAAATTTTGCACGGGAAAGTTGTAGACGCACATATCAGTCTTTTAACCTGCTAGACTTGTATTCTGTACACTTGTAAGACTTTTATGTCTGTTATACAAAATGTCTTACCATTTACACGATGTAATAAATGTTTTTATGTAAAGAAATAAATAACTAGTACCTTTGTACAGACCATTTCTTCCTATCATATTTCTTTTTTTTCCGATTTACTTGTGTTTACATAAATTATTAAATAAATAAATAAAATAAATAACTTAACAAAATTATTACTAAACATTTTTTCTAAAAAATGTAGTTAATAGTTTAGTATATATTTTTTTAGTACAGTGCACATTATTTTTGTACTCTCATAGAAGCTAATGTATATTAACGTACGTACTACATTTTATCTCTACTCTTTCTAAGGGAGATCCCTTTGACTGGTAGCGACAGCCTCGGGCATTAAGTCCGCGTATATACACATCGCTGTATATAAAGTTCAATAAATAACAGATTAAAAATGGCCGCTTTGACATATAAATACTCAGTGAATCATTACAAAATATAGTAATATTATTGTTGCCTACCATTAAAAGTTTTTTTTTCTGCTACTAATAAATACTACTACTATTCAATAAGAAAGTACTAGACATTTTTTAGTATTGACTAAAAACGGTAGGCTTGTTTCTTTTTTTTTTGGACTGATCAGTCCACTAAGTAGCCGACCGGGGGCATTGATTGATTAATTAAAACTAAACTAAACTAAACTATCTTGCGCAATCGCAAATTTTCGCTAACTTAGCTGTTTTCCTTTTCGGTTCGGCGATGTAATATCAGGTTGTCGCCTTACCATAATTAAAATGTTCCAATCTTGCGGTTACATTTACGATGTGTATCATTTTTGTTTAATGGCCCGTTTCGCTCCGAGTTCGTTCGATAATCGAACTTAGCACTCCTAATACCAATACCACACAACCTATTAGTCGTGTCATTGTAAAATACACTTAAAGCTTCGCGCGATGTGGTGCCTTTTTGAACTGCAGCATATTGTGCGCATTTATTTAATGCTGTTTGCGGGTTAGCGTCTGAAATCGTCGCCTTGATTCAGAAAGTTCTCGCGAGGGTTGAAAGTATGATTAGGTTATCTGAATTCGAATACAACTTGGGTTTTAGTACAATGGGGATAAGTTTAACATCTCTTAATTTGTTACTTAACTGCCTACTTCGTTAAGCTTATTCAGAGTTTAAAATATACGTAAAAGCCTAAGTAAATCTTGAATGTTAATTTAAGAAAATAAAAAGCAATATGTAATTATTTTGCCATCGAGTTTTTTTTTTCTTTTAGTTTAACGTGTGGGAAAGGTTCGCACCTATCCGTCATCGGCTCCGGTGACTGGTTATGTCGGGATCAGCATTGAAGATGCGCCGGACCGACTAAAACCCCCCACGGTAGATATGCTGTTGGCCTTTACAGTTTCAGCGGTAAGAGACTCGCGAGCAGGAGGCCCGCAAGTTAATAACCATCGAGTTCTGATCCAAATTAAGTGCTTATATCTTCTCACGCAAATCGATTGATATTTTTTCAATTTATTTTAGATACAACACGACTTATTCGTTGTAAACATTTTTCTCATGTCTATCATATCCTGGTAGTATCGAACAGATCGCGATTATACTTAAATGCTCACAAAAGCATAGCCGTCGAGAAACCACATTGGTAACGAAGCTCGTAAAGTTTGGATATCGTGCGTGTGTACGTGTGACTACGAACAGACTAATTTTTTCACAGTTTAATGTAATTAGCCACGCGACGCTCGGATCGAATCATGAGTGCTGTTCTACAATGTGTTCAATATCTTACGTAGCGAGCCGTGGAATGTTTCCCCTTGCTCAAACATCCTTTGGTGCACACAGTGACGTGCGACAGCGAGAGCGACAGCGGAAACGGGCTGCTATCGTTATACGTCGGCATTAACAATTTGAAACACAATGGATCAAAATATGTATGAAACATATATAGAACTTCGATAAACCCTCCGTATAAATCGCCAGAAAAATGTTATTATATTAAAAAATTCTGTCTGAAATTTTTCCACGTCAAAAAATTCCTACTCTGCGGCAAAGATTTCATTGGTCATTTAAAGACAGATGGTCTTTAAAGGTAGTAGTCTAAGTAGTCTATATAAAACTGAATTGAAGAAGCAAATGAAACCCTCTTAAACTGCTATTTGACCAAAGAAAACGTTAAATGTCTTAAATTTGTAATGAGAACAGTGCTTCCTAGTATTTTTTCAATGCTTTTACACAAAACTTCAGTAATACGAAACGACTAATAGCAAGTAATAAAGAATCGCTTAGCTTAACGTTAAAAAAAATTATATAAATATGATAGCATGCTATAAGTTTTTGTACATTTTCCATAAAACGTTGAACCGAACCGGATTCTATGTTCAGCTTGTCAATGGAGAATCACTACACGACGAGGTTCACACCATGCCACACGCAACTTTACGCGGATCAAATTAATAAAACATAGGTTTGGGTTCGCGAGCGTCGTGTGACCTTCTCTTTAGAAGCTAAATCAACCGAATAAACTCCATTGACAATTGTAATTTTTCTTTTTCTTTTAATGCTTCTATTACTGTATGTCGCTTTGGTATTATATTAAAAAAAAGTCTTGGGAACTAACGCATGAACCTTGGAGAAAAACATATTGTAAATAAAGTTTTTGTGACAATTTTCTTTTTCCACTTATTAATGCAATACAGTTTCGGTATTCAGTGATGGGCTTGTAAAACCTTGGCTAAAATTTCGGAATAAAAAAAATGTGTATACTGCCTACTAAACTACTGTTAAATGTCGTGAGTAGGTTAGCCAGATATTTTTGGAGAAACTCAGGACATGTAACAAAGCAACTTAACGCGTGACAAAAATGAACAAAGCTAATTATTTAAGGCTATTATTATCGAGCGAGTAATTTAAACCAATAACAATTAAGTTACGTGCTCAAAATTAATGATAAAAATGGACATGTGGTAAAAGATTATTGTTTGATTGTTTTACTTCTTTGTCTTGCTGAAAAATATCATAACCCGGAAAACATGGCTGTCCATACCGTTTCACGGAACTTCCCGCCTTGATCGAGACACCTGGCAACGCTAGTCGTAAGACAAGTTGAGGATTCAAGGTAATAGTAGCAGTGCCATCGACGAGCTTGTAACCTGTCCCTGCTCACAATAACTAGTATCTTTTGAAAAATTATTATTATGGAAAACTTTTACATGTGTGTGTACAACACGAATGGAATCGAGCGTAACGAATGATTGAATGAGTTTTAAAATACGACAAAAACCACGAGTCTACTCGGTTCCGAAAGCCGGTCGATTTAGAGAAAAAAAAAATTCCCGAGTTATTTTCCATTCCGAACTAGAATCTGGCACACACGACCACCACACGACACGTACCAGCAGCGACAATAGGTACGATTAGGTTTAATGCGGGTTACATTTCATCTTCCACGTAAAATGGCCGCCGATACAACTGGAGCGGAGCTACGTCCGTATGAACGTACTACGTACTAGTGTCGGATGCACCTAGCCGGACTAAATGTCACTCGGTGAGCCAATGCCGCATTTAGTCGCTCCGAAATAGAATCGCGTTCATCAACCCCTTGCGTTCGTTATTGCTCCTCCCGACACGACGTCTCACAACGACCCATCTCTGTGATCAACTGTGCTGCCGTGTTCCAGACGGCCAATGGAACGTGTGATGCACGAATGAATTATTGCAATGAACGCTCACAACAAGTTAACTTGAAAGTATGTCTGGAGATGTGTGGTTATTGAGGTGGTAAAATTTCCTCAAAGCTTATTCGGCCAAACGACGCTCTGCAATCTTTAGTTCCACATTAAAAATATTAATACGTAAGTAACTGTTTCATTGTCTGCCAGACCAAAGCTAAACAGACTTTGATAAAATTCGGTACCCTGGCGAAGGGCTGTTACTGTCCGGGAAAAAAGCCTGGAAAAATCCACGTCAAGAAATCGCGGGCGGAAGCTAAGCAATTAAATATAATAATAAACACACATATTTAAAACAAAAAAAATCGGCCTGCTAACAGCATACTAGGATATCATGTGTATACACCATAATAAATCTGTCTGTTATATCCTATTCACGCCTACCATTCTAATAGTAGTTAACCTATAGTATCGAATATCAAACCAAGACCGATTATCCGAAGGTAATTTAGCGCTGTCAAATCGAATCCGAAATTAATTGAGCGTTCGCGACGACCGCCGAAACCCGACCGCAACCACGGTCGCAATTTGGACCCGTCACAGTGACGGTGCCGCAAAAAATGTTGACACCTCGCGCACAAAAAAAAAAAAAACGATAACAATCGATTATTTAATGTCGATTAAAAACGTATCGATACCAATACGTCTTATAAGACTGATTGAACACTCAATAAGAAAAGTATGTTTATTCAAAAATATTGTTGATCGTTTTTTATTGAATTGTTGATTGATTGGAACGCGCAGAACAGGAAGACTTACACCAACTTAAGTACATTGCTGTACGTGCCGTGGGGCATCTGCGTAAGAATCTGCCACTAAGTGCTGACTAAGGGAATATCCTTGAAAATCGTAATGGCTTCCGATAGATAGACGACTACCATCTTGAAAACTACCAGATCATAGCACTAGTGGTGCTGCTCCTGATCAGAGATAGGTTTGAATTCCAGAGCCTCGTTTGTTTACTACCGTAGTGCACGTGCTAGTGTGGTTGGAGAAAGAGATGGTATTATCTACCTTCATTTGTTTTTTTTTGAATATAATATTGGCTTCCGTATTCTAACCTAAAGACAGTCAGTATATTCCTAATCTAAGACTAGAAACTAAGATGACCTTGGAAAAGACAGTTAAGGGGAGAGCACCGAATTGAAACTAAGTTAGCTTTATTGTTTAGTGTGACCATAATACCAAATAATTTAGGTCATGACCAGGTTTTAAAATTAAAATCGTAACATGTTTACTGTTTGGGCAAGCGGTTAGGCAATTCAAACATGTCTACTAATTGATTTTAAGAATTAAATGAATAATTAACCGCCTCATAGGTAATGACATATTATTCTTATAATATCAATTTCCTTGACGAGAGTAGAAGGAGGATTTGTAGATTTTACTCCCGGTCTAATACAACTTATATAAAGTTTAACTATGCGTTATAACGTAATTATCCTTTACAGTTAAACATCAATTAAATTTCCTTCTTCCCCAGACCCCAATATTAATACATGCTGTGTTCGTAAAACTAGTTTGTTTGTAAACAATTCCCGTATGGCGCACTTTTACGCATCTCCCCAAATAGCTGTCTTTTATTACACAATACGATACGTTTTTATCGCGCCTACGCTATCTAGAACGCCAAGGGATACGTCAGAGCGCAAGCGTTTAGTAAACAAAACGTATGACGATCGAGCGGATGAAAAAAATTATTCGTCTTTAGCTTTGATATCCCAGTATCTGGAAATCATAAATGTATTTGACTCAATATAGCAGAGCAGGTTGGTTGGTTAGTCGTTCCCAAGACACCACAAGTGACGTCCTAGATTGTTGTTGTATTTTACTATCATAGACAAAGTTATACGAAGCGGAAGAACTCCCTTTTTTGCCTAGTCGTCTGGGTAGGTTACCACCTACCCTCTTATATATTTATTACTAACCAGCAGTGCATCCACTGTTGTTCCAGTTTTGAAAGGTTTAAAAAGTCATAATTACAGGCATTCCATCTAAGTCTTCTTCGTTTGAAGGTGTTTACAGGTGTCCATGGGCTGCACACCATCAGGTGGCCGATGGGCCACCATCAGGTGGACTGTTAGTTTGTTTCCCACTGCAATATTAGAAGTCCAACTATGGGAAATTCTTAATAGCTTTACATTTGGTTTTGTAATATTTTGTACATTTGTACATAAATTACAGGGTCCACTTCTGTCCGATGTGTGCGCATTCTCTGCTGATCTAACGCGACCGGCAGTTGGACATCGACATTTTGTGTTGCGTTATTTCTAGCCGTGGCGGGCGCCAACTTTAGATTGTATGCTGGGCTCATCTGCATTCGGCGGCGTTATTTGTGGAGCTTAATAACATTATCCTCCATTCAAGTCCTGGGCGCCTGATACCAGTGGCCAGGGTTCATTTAATATACGTCGAACTATGACTGACTTAAATATATTACATACATAAATAATATATGTAATTATATATTAAAAATAAGTGTTATTCTTCTAAATAAGTATTAAAATGTTTAGGGTTGTACCGAGTCTTCGACTGACGCTAGTGAGTTAGCGTTATAATTTTAAATTTGAGCTTGTTTATGCTGTAGCAGTTAAGTTACAGCCGATTTAGGCGATAATGAAGATTTTAAGCTCGGGTTTCGCGGGCACGTCGTAAACGCAGCGTGAGATGGCCGCCTCGGTTTGCAGCGAGCGAGTTGTTTTTTCGGCCACAGTATATCAGTAATAACAAATTTAATATTTGTGGTTTAGTTGTATAGCAACATTAGACCACGCCACGAACATTGAACCATATTAAGAAAGAAATATAGTCTAAACACAGCTATGAGATTAGCTATTCCTAGAACGCGTTTTTTATATGTACAAGATCTGCCGGTCCGCAAAGTCATGTCTGCTTAAATCCGCAGATATGGCATTTTTTTTGGTAAATTACATATTTGATCAAAATTACCTTATTAGTTGATAATTACGTTACAACAGGAATCTTTTATCCTAATTGATGTTTCTAACTATACTAGTATAGGCTCTGCGATGAGCAGTCAGTCAGACTGGACATTACTTATAGTAAGCATAGATAATAAATATTTATAACCGGAACAGAAACTAAATTAAATGCATTTAATTTGAAACGGGGAAATTGTAACGCTTTTGTTTAGTCTGTGTGTTGTCGCTCATTTTGCGACGCGATCGTCTACATGAGGTTCATGTACAGAGCTTGCGCTCTCTGAAATATTAGCCAGCTGTTACAGGAGCTCTAGAAAATAAATAAAAAATAAAGCATGACGCTTGTAATTATATCCTTTTGGATCTAACATTATTTGTTCGATCAAGTAAACCAACCACCCGTTATTTAAGTTAAAATATATGATCTCGGACCAGGACACGTTAACTTCAAATTAAAACGAAACAACACTAGATGGAAATTGGGGCATCTTTCCGTTGGCGTGTGGGGCTTAGTTGTGAAGCGGCGGTCAACGCTCGGCAACAAGACGCCACCTTCGGAGTCACACCACACGCGAATCACGAGGTAGGGCTGCCAGTAGTTTTAACAGTGCAACATTATTGAGCTAATAGCATAGCTATACCTTTAATATCGTTATAATCAGGCATTTGGAGACGTTGTTTTTTTGTTTAAAATTGTAACGAAACATGTTGAATGTTCATAAAATTTTCGACAACGTTATCGGAATATTCATAATAATAATAATTTCCTTAATGCCTCATAACAATTTAGCGTAATTATAGGTGAGTTAATTTTATTTACAATGATCGAGAACGCAGAGGCGTTACCCTTTTGTTCTCGCTTTATAAATAATATTCGCAAATTAGTCGCGACTCGAGACCGATACAGCTACGTGCATTTCAGCTAACTGGCTTTTTATTTTTAGCTTGATAAAGTTCGCGTGTCATCGCCGCTATTACTCCTCAAGACACTGTTGACCTAGTAAGGGAGACGTGGTAGTGGTGGAATGAAATTTAGCACACCGTAAAGAGGGGTTTTAAATGTTTCCTTATTTGTTACGCGCTAATTACATGAATGAGTTTTAAGGGTGGATTTCACTTGTGTTAAGGGTTGTTTCGCCGCTGAATTCTAGTAAGTAACTATTACACGGGCAGGGCTACAACTCCGATCTAGATTAGACACGGTATTGCCTCGTAAGTTGTTACTAATAACTTTATAAATATACTTACTTAATACATTTAATCGACATAGCATATAGCTAAATAGCATAAAGCTTATATGTGTAAAGTTTAATATATGGATACACAAAACAATAAAACACATTGATCGAACGGTTCTTAACCACTTCCATAATTCCCACCGACTTCGTAGTTTAAATTCAGATACAAACTTTTAAAAGTACTAAAAAAAAACTAGAAACTTTTTCCAATTACAATTTTTACATCAAGCGCCTTGTTGATTTCATGTTTAATTTGACAGCCCGACATAGAAACAGAGTAAGAGCTCCTTAATAATTAATCTTTTCTCGGTCTGTTAGCCCTATATGGTAACAGTGTTTAACTATCTGCCAGTATTAAAGTGATTTTTGATTATGTGCATGAATTACTGTAGTATATAGACATTAGAACGATAGGTAACTTCTACTGAAGAATTGCTGAGCTCATGTGTCCAAAACGAAAAACAATGATTTCCGATTTCAATTAAATTTTCCAATTACTGTACACGTTCACAAGCACTTGCGGCATAATACACGATTAATGATATACAAAAAAAAAGAACTCTAATTATATAGAAATAAAAATATTTTATTCAAGGCACAACCATCACATTTCTATTTCGCGCCAAAAGGGCCTTTGTTTATTTGTAATTAATATAAAAAAAAAATGTGTTACAACAGATTGTACACGAATAATAATGTATTTGTTCGTTCGCATTACTATATTATTGACAACAGATGGCGGAAATTGTTAAGACAGTAAATAGGACGCCGCTGGGACGTGACGCGATGACACATCTTGTAATCTTCGTTCGTTGATGAAAATAATTGGGCTCCACGCATTTTAATTGTTCCTGCTATTTATGACAAATACTTACAAGGCATATCATAATGAAAACTGTATTTTCGACGGCGTATATATTTATATGTAAATCTTAATGCAATAGCATTAAACTCGCGTTTTCTACAGTTTTTTGGTACAAAAAAGAATAAATAAATAAATGGCCCAAATCGATCTGGGCATGAAGTTCAACACGCAATCCATACCTTCCAAGACCAATATAGGCCCTGCAAGAACATAACTGAGACCGAAAACAATGCCTTCTATGTAAAATCGCGTCTACTACGATATGGTTGGTCTTTATTTAGGCGTCACAAGGCGTTAAATCCATATTTGATTTGTCGGTTCAATTCGATAAATAATTCAATCAATCGACGTAGTTGATAAATTTTGATCCGTAGCTAACTTCAAGAGCCATGATTGAAACGAAAGTATACTTTGTTTTGTCTGTTTGCCGCGTGGTCATCGGAATCAGCTTTACCAGGTACCACCAAAATCGCAAAGGCTACGGACAGGTGGCTTATAACCATCTAGAAAAAAACCCAGACAAAAATAAACAAACCCATGACGGGCAGCAGCGGCTTCTAAAGTGCGAAAAGTCTGGTACTGCGATTGTCATTTCGCTTGCCGAGCCTGACGATCGTTTCTTATGGGAGGGAGAGGTTTATGTTTTATAGTGTATTATTTACGGGCTGTTAAGGTAAGGTAAGGCTAAGGTTTTTCGACAATGCTTAAGACCCGATATTTTTATTTATAGTAACTCGGCAATTTCTTTCCCAGCTTTAAGTTCTATTGAGAGATTGCTTGCATTCGTGAAAAGCGAATATCCCGGGCGTCGCTACAGGGAATGGATCGATTATAGTGAGATCGAGTGCTTCTTTTGTATTATTTTATGCACAACTTCACTCGTGTGTCACGTCTTCTATTTCGACGATGATTTATGTAGCAATTTATTTATTTTGTCACGATAGGAGATAAATTCTGTAATCGATGTTGTTATAGTCTATATTAATAATGTGGCATAATTCACATTTAATAGAGATGTCGTTTTGTCTAACCATAAAAACGCCAGTATGTTATTTTATTGCCGCGCACAAAGATATTAAAGCACAATGTTGGACTGCGTGAACGATCACACCGCCGCCCAGCCATCATTCCTCCTGCGGATTGAACCGTCACCGATCGATTCGGTTACGCCTTAATGTAGTATACTAGAAATAAAGGATTATTTGTTAATAACTTGAATTTATTCCATGTTGCCTTAGTAGAAGATGGTATATAGACAGCAAGTAGGCATACGAGTTGTTAAATGCTGGACAAATGCTAATTATTTTTCGATGCCTACAAATCGAATTGACGAAAAATTGTTAAAGCGAATGGTTGTCATTGAATTTCCGGTTTCAGCAGGTAACATAAATGCAAGTTAAAACAAAATTTTCATGTACTTGTACTAACATATCCCAGATTCTACTATATACTGTCTAATTACGCAGCGTTATTTCAAAGATATTGAGGCCTAATTATTATGCAAAAGTAATTTCTCCCTTCGTTATAACACGCACACACACACACACACACACACATATATATATAGACGATACGAGTAATTACACTGTTCTGTATTGTTCATTGACCTAAACTAACGCCAATAACGAAAATAAAAAAAAAAACTTAAAACGTTCGGCAAACATCTGAGAATGGTAAAGCACAAAATTGGCAATACGCGCGTGCACCAGTCCATTGTGTAACTTGCTCGAACCAATCTCGAGTCGGCGGTGACTCGCGGTCATTGCCGACGGCCAAGGTCGATAGTAAGGCCTGCCCCAGCAAACATAAAATAATATTAAAAATAGTATAATTTGCTTTACTCAGTATTGTCTATTATGTCCGTGGTAGGGGCAGGGCTGTCTCTTCAAATTTCATAGTACCTACACAGTTGCCCGCGTTCCTGCAGCTGCCATGTGGTCCCGCCACGCCGGGATAAAAAAAACTCTTCAGACGTGAACTGAAGAAAACGAAAATTCCGAAACCCTCAAAAACGAGCGACGGACATTTTTTGTTGTGTGTAAAAATGATGTTTCAACGCGGTTGTAAATAGTTTATGGTCGTATTAAAATCGATAACTACAAAGAAACGCTTTACTCTCAATATGTCGTGTATCCAGACCGTTAAGGGATTCTTTTTTTCCAATTCATATAACATTATTACGATGAACCGAGATCTACGACCAGACGCCCAAGTACCTACAGTGCGGTGATCTCCGAAATAGAATCATTTTCGGTACGTTGACGTTAGCTCCTGACTTTTGATGCATCCCTGGTGTGAGGCGTTTCAACTTTTAACGAATACGTTTGAAATTTTGAAACAAACTTAACTTATACTGCATGAATTTAGATTGCCTTAGCATTCTTTGTAAGCATTTGAAAAACCTTCGTCTAAACTGGAGACAATGTATCCCCGTAGAGAGTCATTTGTTTGTTTGTAAGAACTGAAGCTGTCCACTTGAAGTCTAGTACGTGTCGACGACGGCTTTTGCTGCTGCTGCACGAATGGGCCGGCTCGACCGAGGTGGTACCACGGCCTCGCAGAATACCGGCGTGAAGTTTGTCTTCTTGTGGTTCGTTCTGCGAGTGAGGTAACCGGAGGCCCAATATCCTTCTCCCCAACCCTCTTTCCCCCGTCCGCCTCTCCAAATATACTTAAAGTCCGCCCGCGCACCAGCAGCCCCTCTGGCGTTGCAAATTTGCGTGGGCATCGGTAGTCGCTGATCCCCTTTTCCATATAAAAAAAGTCACATTGCACCAGACACTTATTTATGAAACAAAGGTCCGCGTGACATGCATGTTCGACATTTTCGAAGAAATTGCTTTTTATATTCTTATTCCGTTAATTATAATTATTTTTGATTCGCCTTATTTAAATAAACATAATTATATACCCTATGTCACTCCCACAATGAAATCTAATCTAACCTGACCACCAACTCTGTGTTTTTTTGTAAATTGCTCTATTAAGCCAAATTCATAGTTCTTATTTAAATATAAAACTTATTAGCTTACGGAACCCTGGTATAAATAATAATACGATCTCTTATAGTTGTTTAAACATGTCGCGACACAAGTGTATTATTTTTACGAAAACTTGCAAACGAATCCAATATTTCAAGTTTCTAGATTCGTTGGTACTCTGACTCATCAACAGTTGAATGGGGACGCTTACCTCTGTGGTATGTTTAAGGTATGCTTCGGGTAGACTTATCAAGTTAATGTACTAGACGGAATAAAATCTTTGTTATTTTACATATATATAGCGATTAGGTATAGGTTATATATATTAGGACATAGGTTGGTCACTCAGAGTATGAATGCTATAAGGTGTCAAGGCACTAGAAGAAATTGCCTTCGGCGCCGCGTTAAGTCTGCACGCAGAACACGTACCAACGTCGCGAGCGTAGCGTGGCTGGCACTTCGTTAATTGTAGAATGTTCCAGAATCATTGTTACAAATAGAATTAAATTATTTTCCCATAAATATTTTGTTAAATTATTAATATAATCATTGAATTGGAAATAGTATAATACGATGAGCCGCAAACGTTACGTAACATCATTACGAAGTTGCTGACCTCACGTCTCTTGCAAATGTCTAGGCGGAAACAAACGTGGATTCAAACGTTCGGCAATGACTCCGCTTTATCAGCATCTAACGCGTTTATAGTGGCCTGGTATCCGTCTCCGTCCGTTCCGTACCATTCAAAACATGCAGACGATTTAAAAACTTTAGTTTTATATTAATAGAGATTACATTTGTTCAAGATCCTTAGACTAACATTGGCATAACTTAGGTCGCGGGTCGTGAGCAATATGACATTCCTAACGTACTACTTTGATATTTCGCCGGCGAATAAAAAAAAAACATAATATGACCCAAGCGACTTTTACCGTGAAATATATTCAAATACTTAAATTTCAAAATATTACGGTAATTAATGAAATCGCATTCTCACTGCGCGCGTTGCCGCTGCGTAAGGTCTATGGCAGTGCACGCAAGATAGTCCTGGTTGATCAACCGATAACACGAATATTATCGCCGTTATGTAAATCTGGCCCGGAACACCACTATGCTAATATTGCACATTTTGACAATGCTTATAAGAAAATGACCGGAATTTTGGCGTCCGTTAAACGCTTCTGATAGATCTAAATAAACATCTTATATTTCTTTGACAAAGGACTAAAATTAAATGTTTTTATTTTGTAACTATGTCTCTACGTCTACAGAACATGTGAAAACATAATCGCGCTTCTACTGGATACATCGGGAACTGTCGATGTTTTCATACAAATTGAAAGTTAACTTGGGTATAGATTACGTAGTAGTTAAAAGCCCCCACACTCTACCTTGACTGTCAAGTGTTTTAAACGAATGACGTCATCGTTGTCATCATCATTACAGCCTAAAGCCTACATCATTATAGACCAAGATTGGCACAAAGCACGATCCTGTGCCACCCGCCTCCATTGACCCATCTTGTAGGGTCCTCATACACTGAGTTTCCATGTATGATGTTGCCACTCGAAAACCTTAATATAGAAGGACACAAAAGGCGGACTTAATTACTATATGCATGACTTTAGGCATTAAGTCCGCCTTGAAACGTATCAACGCTTGCATAGAGACTTTCATATATACATACACACATACTAACAAACATACATTCATACTTTTGACAGTAAAGCAGACAGCGATAGTAAAACAAACAATATCATATAACATCCGGGGTCTTCAAAAAATGCACACAACCAATCTTTTGTTAGAAGCTTGTCTTATATTTTCATCAGGCAAGGAATTCTATAGCAGTGTAGCCAGAACAGTGAAGGAGTTACCAAATAACCCGGTGAAGTGTGAGAGAATACAAATCTTACTATTAGAGGAAGAAGCTTCACACTCTTTTTGCCACTCATCACTCCTCATCTTGATGGTCCAGGTTATGTCTGTTGCCCTAGTTCTATTTTACTACGGATATCAGAAATATTAACCGATGAGACCCAATCAGATCTACTAGGAAAGCACCACAGTTTTTACAACGGACAGGCGATAAAATAATACTACTGCATTACACTTAACTTGTTATATAATAATCTTAAACTTTTATTCCTCATAGGTACAATTGTTTAACACTTACTAGGCGTTCATAAGCTATCAAGAGCATACTAACTGTCCGAGTGCGCGGTGATTAGGAGGAGCGTTTACCGTGAGAGCTGGCGTCGGGCCAAGCAGGCCACGCCGGTGCGTTCACCCACAGAACACCTCGTAAATATAATTATCATTACGTTCGCGATACTTGAAAACATTTTGACAGAGAACGCCGCGTTATTCTCCCCAGACGTGACTTATCGCAGGCTCCGGCTACGCGCCGCTGAAATGCTCACTAATTTATTGAGGTCTCATAAAAATTTCTTACACCTTAACCTTGACTTCTGGAACTTGTCTTCTGCTTACGTGTGGTTCCTTATTAAATTAAAATAATTTGTTGGCATACATTATACGTGTATAATTAATTGACATTTTATTATAAAAATATCTACTCTGTTTCTCAAGGTAGGTATGTCCATATGATTAAATGTTTAAATAATGTGTTAAGTAGTGTTTTGCGCTAGTGTTGAGTGTTCTTCATCGGCCTGTTTTAGTCCACTGCTGAGCATAGAAAGCACCACTAAAAACCAGCATGGATTTCTTGAATGCGTCTGTTGCCCATCACGCTGGGCAAGCGGGTCGATGAGCGCAATGCCTGTAGCCCTGATACTGTGCACGTCAGGGATTAGGGATTACCTATCTCAAAATAGGTTTTAAGTTTCAACATTAAATCTTATTTATTTGTTTATTTCGGACAGCTGTGAGTGACTTACATTTTTAATTGGCTGTGTGTTATATTCATTTGGTTATGTGTTTCAACAGTACTGTTAAAGTAAGGCAAGCGGGATTCGAACCCTCAGCCCTCAGCTTCGTAGGTAGGATCACTACTAACTTGACTAACTTGATCTTCTCTAGAAGTATGTCTCAGTGCGTATGGGGACCGTGCTTACTCGAGCATCATAAATGCCTACCTAGGACGTCTACGTGTCACGAATGCTTATGTAACCGACAAAACAACTTGTTTGGGCAGTCGTGTCGAAAAATGAAGATTTTTATCAATAGCAAATAACAAACGCGACGCTCGTCTCTATACCTACTTGGGTTACTATCGTACCAGTCGTTTCTATGTTACGTTGTTTATTAGTCGTTTAGATGTTTCGCGTGACGACGACGGACATGATTTCTAATCTACTACCCACCTCCCGCGATATCGTCCGCCCCGGAATTTTACTCGCGCCTTTTCCGGGATAACAAATAGTCTATGCAAGAACATAGACTACTTTGTCCACTTGGAGATATCTTGAACCCTGGTCGAGGTCCAAGGGTTCCATACTCAATTACATCAAATTAATTTCAGCGGTTTAAACCGCGAAAGAGTTACAGACAGACAGTTGCTTTCGTATTTTAATGTCAGTACGGAAGCATGGGTGTTGTTAGTTATCGCCATTATTCATTATTGAACTTAGGTTAACTACACTAACTATACTGGAGTACAGGCTGGGGCTTGTCGTCTTGAGAAAGCCTTAACCAAGATCAAGTGTTTATCTAAACAGCCAAGGTCGTATGACTAATTATTGCGGTTTTTTATACTTTGTATATAACAATCTGTCCATCTTATGATCTCTTAGTGATTTTATTACAAAATATCATACTCTTAAACTTGCTGATCCGAAACATTTTTTTTTATTGTTATAAATCACGTCACAAAATGCCGTAGTAACACTTGCCATATGAGCACATCTTCTGTGCTTTTCTAAGCGTTTACTCTCCCCTGCCTAGCACTTACAATAAACGAGGATGATGATAATCAATTTGGTATTAAATGCGATATTACTTTTAAAAAGCATTTATTATTGCATTTGCGAATACTGAATCGTACGTGCGCATCCCATTTAACTTCGCCAAGCGTTTCGCAAAAGCACGAATGTGTTTAACGATGATTTTTATGAAGCATCAAAAAGACTTTCATTGCGTTCTTGAATGTATACGGTATTAAAATATGTGGTTAATTTATTTATATGAAGCTTTTTGTACAGTTTACAATTTAAAATTATTTTTTTATTTTATTTTAGTGTTGTACAATTTGACATTAAAATTTGTTTTTTTGATTAAATAAAAAATCCTATTCATGCTCAAATTATTATAAAACTATGTCTTACGGTCCCTGCAAAGGAAACAAAGCGTGACGTTACACATATAACTAAAAATTAAATTTTACGCTTACATAATTATCGTATAATCTGAAGTTGAGCTACTAATACCTACCTCAATGGGTTAACCTTGGTTGCCGAGTCGATCAGCATAATGTATTGGCTATTTATTCATTCAAAGTTAACGGCCGAAGCACGCGCTCCCTGCTGGCCGAAATATCAATGAATGGACCACCACATGATGTGACGTAACTACAATAACTATAGTCGAATCAGAGAACTGATGCCTAATCGAGCGAAATTGTCTCTGGCTTGGCACCTACTCTGTGACACTGTCTTATATAAATGAAATAATTATTTGTTCTTAACAAATTTTATTATTGTTATTCAGAACAGTGAGAACATCGAATTTATTTAAACTTGTTAAGTGTTAAAATTTATATTATTAAATTAAAAATTTATATTGACACTGTTATGTGCTTTCTATATAAGGTGTTGGTATGCAAAATATTTTATAACAAACCGGATTCCGTTTTAAGCTAACGCAAACTGTCCGAAGAGGAAAATATTGTGTGACCTCCTCGTCACTTTTTATTTCCTGGTGACCTTTTATACAAAACCATCATAATGGCCATGGTCTAAGATTCTGTCCTTCGTAATTATTTTGTTCAGAGTTTAGTTTACTCGGTTTAACTAACAATTTTCATTTATTTACACATAGAGGCAGGAATTTCCATAAATGTTCCAAGAAAAGCATGGATTTTCACTAAAGGATAAATATTTACCATCACTTGTATGAACTTTCTGTTACAAATCGATTGTTAGGGAATATTCGTATATCATATAATTCGTAAAGTTAGAGAGAGACACAGTTTCTTGTTCTTGTCGGTTCTTCACCAAGGAAAGTCTTCTGTTTAGAACCGGAGTAGATTTGGACATCTTCAAAGCAAGCCTTAACTACTATGGTTTATTTCTTTTTTCATTCCTGTGCTGTAGTTGACCGAAAACCGAAGACATATAAAAAAACTTTCAGTGACGTTAATAGTAGGGTAAATGTTTAAACAATTTTGTACACCACTTATAACATCGTAAATATTAGTTATTTCAGATGTAATTTGTATGATATTTTTTTTTCAATCTTAGTTTTCCCCACTTATTTTATCAAGCAATTCGAAGGAAGACTTGGATATCATAAGTGCACCAAGCTAAATCATACTTATTAAGGATTCCGGGAAAAGCTTACGCAGTAAGAAAACATAAACTTAACCGCACCCTCGTAAAAGCGTCCACTTTAACTCGACGTGACGGCTCCGTGAAGTGAACAGACTTCGAATATGTATGGAGGTTTTTGCTCGATTGACCTTGCCCCGAACTTACCTACATCGGAGTTCGTTCTACTAATGTATTGAATTCACAATAAATTTAGCGGTGCTATGCAACTTTAAATGTCAATTAGTTTTTCTGATTATATCTGAGTTTAGCTTCTTAAAGAAACCTTATTTACCTTACTATTCACTTCATTAATATTTCTCTAAGTCTAAGCATTGACATTATAGTTGCACTCTTTGGGTCTATTGCAATGGAGCAAAAACCTATTTTTATTAATCGTTTTTTTTGTCATATGTATTTTTATTGTACCTATAAATTTAGTGTGGCATA
This sequence comes from Bhutanitis thaidina, assembly GCA_029286595.1. Taxonomy (NCBI): domain Eukaryota; kingdom Metazoa; phylum Arthropoda; class Insecta; order Lepidoptera; family Papilionidae; genus Bhutanitis; species Bhutanitis thaidina. Next base: position 7,590,692 of record JAGSMS010000019.1, read on the forward strand.
TTATTAATTTTAAATTTCTTTCTTTCAGGTAAGCAACCAAGACACCAAGAAATTAGAAAACATTTTGGACAAGTATCTTAATATATCAGAATTATTTATTTACCTAATGAACACAACAACAATATTCACAGATTATACTTTTTTCGAGATAGTGGAGGCCTCATCTAGGCATAAAATATTACATCCGTAATCACTGCCTACCTCTATCGGATAGGCGTAAGTCGGGACATGCTAAATATATCTTTTATGACGGCAATTAAATTTAGTGGTATACTTGGGATATATGGCGTGGGTCGGGTCGGTTTTAGAGCAACTGTATTTTTAAAATAATAAAATCTCTTAATTTTCCTCTAAGATATTTACATACAAGTTAGAATTACTGGGGATGGGAAGGTAAGTCAAATATAGAAATTTGAGAACCGTAAGATAAACAATTCAAACACGTATTTTTTGGTCATTTTTTTTTTTATAAAGAGATACTACGTTTTGCCAGCGATTTTGTTCGCGTATAATGTATGAGTACGGATGAGAACACATTTATTATTCATAAGCTTCCAAACAGAACAGTTTATGTAACATTTAAATCGTTCAGTGGTGTTTGTCTATTAACCCCATTCTGGCCATTACTTATGGTTATTAACCCCATTCTGGCAATTACTTATAGTATTAATCCCGTTCTAGTCGAACCCGGTATTCCCCGGGTTTAAGGTATCAAAGTTTTACTTTGAGTCAAACCTGCACACTTCTTCTTCATTACCTAAAACTTCTTCTTCGGTTTTCAAACAAACAAAAAGGTTTTACCTTTTTCCAATTGGTCCAGCTTTAATTTTTTTGCGTAAAAATCCCGTACCGAAATTTTTTCTGAGAATAAAAGTATCGCAGTTTTGAAAATCGGTTCAGTAGTTATAGCGAGATGAAAAAAAAACCAAATAAATAAACAGACGAAAAGACGAAAAAATCTGTTTTTAGTAATTACAGGCGTATATCTTATTCCGAAAGGTTTAGTTTTTACAATTTTATAATATTAGTATAAATTTATTTTAAAGGCTTATTGCATTCCCTGTTCTTGTGTGTAAGATGTAGTTCTTAAAAGGGTTTATTTTACTCCCTGCATGACATGTAAGGGCGCCATTCGCTTAAACTATTATAAGCCACTGTTCTTCTCTCTCTGTTCTCATTGCAGTAGCTACGCCTGGCAGGCGGTTAGGCAAAAACTGTATATCAATGCTCTGGTTATGTATTTCATTGAAGTAACGTTCCCTACCAGTCTTGGTTACTAGTGCCATCTTTAGTTTCAACTATCGTCAACAGATGTCGCTACGCCTTGTGTATTAGATAGATGTTAAAAATTATTAGGTTAAGATAATTGTTATGTTTTAACTTAATTGTAAACTATTGATTGGTAATTATAAAATATAACCAGAATTTTAAAAAGATTTGGATGTTGAACGCCAGCCTATGAAATTTTTAAGCAACACCACATAAATTTAAGCATTTAACTAGAAGTTTCCATTCGTGCGTTGCCCCCTCCCCCGATTACCCATCCCTGCGCAGTGCACATAACACACACACATCAAACATTAAAAAAAGGACAGACACCAAAATAACCGCGACCCATCTTACCAATCTCTTTCATCGCTCAGATGTATATCTTGAGAAATAGAAACGAATTATACCTACTCTCTCTTTCTAACTTACGATATCCCTTTGATGTTCTTTCTCGCTTACGCCGCTATCCCTAGATGCCACGTGTCAGTCAAATAATGTATCATCGAGTCGTAAAGATTTCGATTAAAATTGTAGTTTATGGTATTGTTAAAAGGTCACTTATTAATCCAGTCCTTTTAAGTATTTGAAACTTTTAGCTCCCAAATGTTTAATTTAACATGTATTATTCTATGTTTATTAAAAACCAAACCTGAAATATCATTCTAAGTATTCACTTGTGATAATTACTTTACATAATTATAAAGACCAAAATGTACACTTCTTTGTAAATCACAATTGGCTAAATCAAACATTTGTTATAATGTAAATAACACGTCTATAATTTTAGAAGGGAAGTAATATTAACTCATTGCGTCTCAAATCGATCAACCTTTGGCTCGCCCGCACCAGCTAAGACACAATATCAATCATTATCCCTATACGCACATTGGACTTGGAAATTAAACTCATTAGCTATCAGTTTTAAGGTTGCTTTTACAAACACAATACAGAATCTACCTATTCTCTCCTCTATTGCCTCTTGTTACCTCTGCGCCCCTGGTATTACGTAAGCCGAGTGCAATGGCCGCGCGAAAACGCCGGGAAAAGCCGACTTACCCGGAAGACCCGGATGCTAAATTTCCTCAAATAAAGGTCGATGGTCCTCCATCTTGACTTCAAAATATGGTTGGTTTTTGTTGTATTTTTAAGAATACATTTTTCTTAATATAATGGTTGATGTTTTTAAAGCAAACTAATATATTAAACTATTCTCTACCTCAGTCTTTGTAGGTTTTCATGTAGTAGGTATTTCATGTCCTGTAATTTCCCTATTACATTTATAATGTGTTTTATTTTCTACATAAGTTAAAGGATTATTACGACTTAATGAATATACAATTTTTTTTTAAAAAAAACCTATAATTACAGAATTAGTCAAAACAATAGGCATCGACGTAAAATTCAAATGAACTCGGAGGCGTCGCGCATACAGATCAACGTATTTACAGTATTTATGAACATGCGTAATTAGCGGGGTGGATCCGAGGAATGTGGGTTAACTTCGCGAGCAGGGGTTGCCAATGCACCGGTCGCGGACCGCCGCCGGGTCGTTGACCGGTATCGATCGAGGGCACGCGCCCCTGCGGCGCCAACGCCTCCCACACCCTACCCCAAACTCCTCCCCCACCCCGTACGCCGCACACACGAGGAAACTTCGCTACTACCGCACCGCATGCGACATTTCGCTTCGCTGAAGACTACGATTTTTTAATGGTATTTCCGGACAGACAATAGTCTAAAAAATTATCACTAACATTGCTCACTAGAATCTAAGCAGATAATTTACATTGGTTAGTTTAGAAACGATGTTTACCAAAATATACGCTCTTTCAAATCATACTCATATTAAATAATATATTGGTAACCAAACAGAACATAATTTGTATGTATTAAATACTAAAATTTTTCATATAAATAGACATTAAAAAACCAACCCCCTAACATTATTTACCAAATATAACAAACAAGTCTTACATTTTGTAAATAATATTACTTATGTAAAACATGTTGTCAGCCTATTTTATTTATTCTTTACTGTTAGCCTTAAACTTAAGGTTGCAATGGGCGAACTTAATGCCAAGTAGCATTCTCTATCAGTCAACCCTTGTTATGGTGAAAGGTAGTTGGCAGGTACAAAACAAAGAATAAAAAAAAACTAAAGGTAGACTCCAATAATAATAAGTTGATAAATACATATAAACACAGCCTATTTTAGATTTCCGACGGAGTGCTAGCTAACAAACTGACATAATTTTTTTGGGGGGTTTGGCCATACTCACCAGGCTGGGCAAGCGGACCCCAGTGCGCCGGTACCCTCCCACTTGTGATGCTGCTCGGGCATGGGATTTGGCTTCGGCAAATTAGGATAGATATCGGTCAATCATTCGCCAGAGCATCGTTTGTTTCTTAGCTGAGGTCCACGTGCAGGTGAGGTTGGCATTTGGACAAAGAAATAACCGACTTCAGAATTATAGACGAAATTTTTGTATTATTATATTATTGAAACTGGTTTTCAAGCTAAGAATGCATGTCACAATTTGAACCTTGTAGACAAATTTACTTTGAATGTAATATTTAGATTTCTATAGAAGATTAAAAGGCGCTTTTTGGCTTCCATTATGGACAGGAAGCGTCCTATAGCGTTGTATAGAGAAACAGCTGTAGTGTAAGGGTGCGCGGGAAAGTAGCTTTGCGTTTCGCCGCGAGCTAGTACGTCGTGAGTTTGGCCACTCCTGCTCGGCCCGGGGTTGTTATGGTTACTTAGTCTTGATTTATGTTTTCCTAGTGACTAGTCGTTGCTTTTCCTACAGTATTTTTCGTTTTTAGCATACTTTTTTTTACATTAAATTTACTTCCATTTGTACTACTATCCTGATTTTTGCTAAAGTAGCGATATAAATTGTCGTTGTCTTTATAAAGTAAGTTACCGACTGGTACTTTCCATTTAATGAATGTTAAACTTATAGTTATTTTTTGGCCATCTGTGTACAAAAAAGATGTGCTCAGGTTACATTTTCTTGAATTCCCATCTTAAAATACATTTTTAATAAGTAAGAGTATTCTGTTCTAGGCAAATTAGAAATGTGTCATTTGAGTCATATTATATTGATTAGTACCTAATACCTCTAGTCTATTTTTTGAGTAAATTTTAAGCGTATCCATATTTATTTAACGAAGTATCTTATTAATTAACAACCATGCCGAGTAAAATGTGTAGTATAAAAAGAATATTTTAATCATAAAAAGTACACGAGCTCTTCTGCGTAGCACTAACCTAGTGGGGGGAGGGAGGCGCAGTGACCCGGTTCGCTACGGCGTAGAGTGCACTGCCCGCGTAGCGGCGTAGACGGCGTAGCGCTCAGTGATTATGCGGGCGGTTTTCATGCGGAAGTAGGTGTTACTAGTTAGCGCTTTAATGCTTTATGTTGGCAATGTATTGTGGCATTGTTGGTGCGGAATTTTGTTTTGCAGAATTATAGAATGCGTTCAAGTATACGTAGTGTACAATAATATATTCCATATTCATTTAGATTTCTAAGACTTCCCTTTTTTATATTCTTCTCAAATGTTTTTAAATAAATAAAACGCATCGCTGAATGTTCTGATATCAAAATCTCATTATGGTAATAATAATTTAACGCGAAATCCCTTTATTTGCTTAATTATCATTATGAAGCAGCGAGGAGTTTTACAATTTGCGCCATGGCGACGAGCCAAGCCAAGACATGAAGTGTCGGTGCTTGAGCTTCCTAGAAGGCTTAGCGAGACAATCAGAACCAAATGTCCTTATTTACTAATACGTATAAACGTTGCATGATTATGTTAACCTGATTAAGGATTTTACTTCTTGTATTTACATAGATTCCACTGTTCCGAAGTATTTCTGATTGTTGAGGAGTATTTCAGCTCTAATGTCAACCTCACCCATCCGGTGCATACCTGGCTAGCTAACATCGGAAGCCCTGGCATTCGACGGATGTCAGAAAACCCGAGCCGATGCTATCATCCGAACTTGCCGAAGCCAAACCTCGCAGATGCTTATGATGGAGAGCAGCGTCCCTAGTACGAGCTGCGCGCTCACCTGCCCGCATGTCGCGGCGTTGCGAATGAATGTAAACCCTACAAGAAATATGAGCCGGTTTAAAAACGATATGTTGCAGAGGCCCATGTGTTCACTGGTGGTCAGATTCCATTCCATACGTTAAGTTATACTTTTATACCAATTTTTTGTTTTAATCGTAACTTAACATTTCGTTTTGTAGCGAACCGGGTCAACGACCTGTGATTAAAAAAAAATACCTCCTTTTCACTCAAAATATATTCCGACGAAGCTGCATATTCTTCAGCAGATATAAGGAGGAGATTTATGTTTAAAACAAATATTTAAATCCTTGTACAAAGCCTGAGTGGTAGATAGGTCTTAAATGTATCCCAAAAATATGCCTCCTATGCATAAATTTCAACGATATTATATCTAGACTGGGGAAAAGGCAGATCACCGAAACCGCGTCTTATTTGGTTGCATGGGCCGTTCGTTTGGAGAAAACAATCGTGATATTGATTGAGGGGTCGTAAGTACCCGAGCGTAACTCCGTGGAGACTGCACGTCACTCCACGTTTTTGCCGCATTGGGGGCGCGCGAGTGGGACGCCGCTATGGTCGGCGTACAGTACCGAGTGAGATAGATGCGACCGCCACGTGGCAGCAGCCTGCTTAATAATTCAAACTCTAATATTGTATTTAGTAACATTATTTAAGGTATGATATATTGATATTTAAGTGTATAATCAAGCAAACACAAAGGTATATAAACACAAAGAAAAATAATTTATAGTTTATGCATATATATATGCAAAAGCTGACGCACAGCTCGGGCCGCGGTCGGACGGCGAGTGACGCGACGGGGCGCTGTTGACGTCGCAGAGCTGTCGTGTGGATGCGGGGTGCGTGTCGCGGGCCGCATTCGAACGCACCCGATCGCTTGCGACGCAGTACTACGATGCTAACGACCTTAACATATTCGATGTGGCTTTAGTTAAAACGTATCCAAGATGGGCGTCGAAAAACGAATTTAACATGTTTCGCAACGTGACATGCAAAATATGCTTGTGATAAATAATTCACATGGTAAACGGAGGGTCCAAACTGTCTTGATAAATATTGTTAACGGAATCGTAACGTGACAGAATATCAGGCCGCGGTCTCATTTCTGATACTGCACAAAATATGTAAAGATGTTATAGCTGCATATTTGCCATTATACATTTGCCTTCTTTGAAATCCTCAAAGGACGAACACCTGTGGGTGGGTCCTGTGGGACGGAAAAAGATTTTTCTGACCGTCGCTTATTATAGCTAGAGGATTAGCGGTAAAATTAGCAAAGGGATTTTAGGTAAGGTATAATTGGGTAAGGTATTAAACGGAAGTTACAGCCTGTAAAGGACTCACGGCAAAAGTATCTTCTCAATATTATTGGAAGCCGGGAAGGTCTTAGTGTTTTCCCGCCAACTACTGGACAAGTGTTACTTCCTCTGTGGCCCTTTAAATGATATCTATAAATGTATGTAATATATATTAATATAACATATTTGATTTCAGGGTGCAAGATCAAGGCCCTCCGCGCAAAAACAAACACCTACATAAAGACGCCAGTACGTGGAGAAGAGCCCGTATTCGTAGTGACGGGACGCAAAGAAGACGTAGCGCGTGCCAAGCGCGAGATTCTATCGGCAGCGGAGCATTTCTCTCAGATCCGCGCGTCGCGTAAGTGTGGCGCGGCGCCACCACCGCCAGCCGGCGCGCCTGGCCACGTGACGGCGCAAGTGCGTGTGCCGTACCGCGTTGTGGGACTCGTCGTCGGGCCCAAAGGCGCCACCATTAAGCGTATCCAGCACACCACGCACACGTACATCGTGACGCCGTCGCGCGAGCGCGAGCCCGTTTTCGAGGTGACCGGGCTGCCCGAGAGCGTGGAGGCTGCGCGTAAAGAGATCGAGGCGCACATCGCACTACGCACGGGCGCGGCGGGCGGTGCCGCGGGTACGGGTACCGGCGAGGGCGAGCCGCTGGCGCAGTTGTACCGCGCTGCCGGTCTCGCTTCGCTGCTGCGTCCCGAGCCAGAGGCCGCCTTCTCGTCGGCCGGCTCCTGCTCGTCGGGCGGCTCGTCGGCGCGTCTCGGCGATCTGCTCGGCATCTGGTCATCGACGGAGCGCGACGAGGGACTGGGCGAGTCCCCGTCTTTCGAGTCGCCGGGTGCGGGCGGCGTGTGGGCGTGGGGTCCGCCGAGACCATCGCCCGCAGCGTCGCCGGCGCGCGCATGCGCCGTGTGCGGCGAGCGCGGAGTGGCGGCGGCGCTGGTGCCGTGCGGCCACAACCTGTTCTGCCTGGAGTGCGCGCAGCGGCTGGCGGCGACGGCGGCGCCGTGCCCGGCCTGCGCCGCACCCGCGCATCAGGCTATCCGCATCCTGTCGTAAGCCGCGCCGCGCCACGCCGGCCGCGGACGCACCTTTTTTACTTAAATCGTTACGGAAATATTAAAAAGTATAAGTCGCGTAATCGAAATCCTGGTGCCAAAAGTCGGCGCCCCGCCGGCACGGCCCGTCCGCCGCGCCGCACCTAACGTAAGTCGGCAGAGTTACTCACGATATATTTTCTTATTATGAACGTTTTTTATTAGGTCGTCGAGCGCCCGCAGCGCTCGCCGCCGCAGAGTCGAGGTACGTTACGATAGAATTTCGAAAAAAATGCATAAAATTTAAAAAAAGTTGTATAATTATTATTGATAGCGTAAATGAAAAATCGAAAATTTATAAAGCTTACCTAATGTAGTAGCGTAAAGTATTAAGAAATCGTAATAATATAATAGGCGAGGGACGGGCGGCGCGGGGAGCGGGCGTCGCGGCGTCGTCCATTGTTTAGGGGCCGCCGCGCGACTAGCTAATGTTTGTAGGAAATGCGCGAGCGGTCGCCGTACCGTGTCGCACCGTGTCGCACCGCGCCGCACCGTGTCGCATCGTGTCGCATCGCAACGCGCCGCGCCGCGCTGTGTCGCGTCGCACCGCACCGCGCCGTGCCGCTCGCGACCGCCGCCCGCGCCGCTCCCCCGCGCGCCATGCTCACATTATTTTGATTATACGACTATTCGCTTAAATGATATTATACATACGTACACACTATGATTATGATAATATTAATATAATGTTTGTTTTAAGTGTGTTTTAATGTTTAGATTTTTATTGTAATGTTTTTATGAATGATTTTTATCTGTATGATTATTATTGATTATTATTTTATGTGTTGACGATGTTTTTTTGTGATGTGCGCCGGCGCCACCGCGCCCGTGCAGCAGAGTGCGGTTGGGACGTAACAGTGACGCGACGGCGATGGGGTGGGGATAGGATAGGGCGCGGAGGACGCGGGCGCCAGCCGAGGCTGCCGCGGGCTGTTTAGTGGTTATGATAACGAGTAATAAATTTAAAGTAATAAATGATAAAGAAATAATACGATTCATTCATTATTATTAAACTATAGTAGTCTGTAGCACGACATTGACTAACCATTACCTATTGATACTTATTAAGTATTATTATTATTATTATATTGAATAAATTTAAAGAATGCATAATTATATTTCATAGGAATCATTATTCTGTATAACTCTAGTTAAATATAACGATAATAAATATTATTGTATATGTATCGGACGACATTGTTGTTTGGTTTGACGGGGGGCGGATTTTATGGATTGATATTTTTTTATTTTTTTACCGTTATTAGTTTTTGACTTACTCATGTTAAGATACGCGAGAATGAAAACTGCCTATTAGATTATATTTTAAAAAATAATGGTTGCGTAAAATCAGCCCCCGACGTACGTAGATCCAGTGATTTTTATAAGTTTATTTTCATAATAAAATGGGTAGACGCTTTAGGTTCAAATAACGTTGTGAAAATTTGTGAAATTTTGTAGACTACATATCTTATTATAAATCTAATATAAACTATAACTTTCGAACAAACTCTTTCATTTGACCTCCCTTGTGCGCACACACACACACCTATTCCCCACTCCACTCACATAGACATCAACCTCCGTCTCGATCAATCCTATTCTTAAGACAGACATGTGACTTGGCTAACCAAATATATCTGTTATATATTTCAAAAATAAATACTGTAAAACAATTATAAGAATGAATTACAGGTTTATAGGTATTCCAAAGAGCAGTGCGCGTCCAAAGTTACCTGAGCGGGATATATTATGGTGCCGTAAATATAAGCTCATACAGTTAGTACTTGCGCTACACCCTCCCGTAAACCATATAAATAATAAGACCAAAGGAAGGATCATATGAAGTGTCAAAGACACGAGGTATTTAATCTATATGTTCCAATAGCTTTATATTACTGGCTCTCGGCTTCGAACACATGACCCGTTTAGGTTCACGTACAGAGAACAGAAGAAGAGTAACGAGCTTTAAAAATTTTAAAACCAACTCTCAGAACTATCAAAGTCAAGTTCAACTACCGACTCAATTAGTTGATGTGCTATAAACATGATCAATCCTTTCTGAAGATTAGTAATTTATAAAAAAAAACAGATAAAGTTTCCGGAAACTGGTCGAAATATAAAAGGTCATCTAAACCTGTAGGCCGTAGGTCTTACCGAAGAATTTGGAAAGGTGGGAGGGGGGATCACCATAGTTGCCATACATAGCCTCTACCCCTAGCCGAGGCATAATAATTTTAGCCTTGAAACGAGACTAATTAAAGCAGTTTTGCTCTAATTTAATTCTACACTATCTCGATATCCTCAATGAAGACATTCGCAGGGAGAGAGAGTTCTATCAAACTAAGGGATTCGTAAGTATGGTTAGGCTGCGGCCACATTACACGTCTACACTTCTACAAGCTCACCGAGATAGACAAGTCTCTCAAAAAATAAATATATTATGTATTGATGTCATGACGCTCGATTTCGACGACGGATGGCGGATTGTCGACATCCGAATGCTATCGACCTTTGTCAGCTGCACAGGACCACTCACACGTCATTACCTTCGTACATACGATGTGAAAGTTTATGAGATAAGATGGCAAGTGGAAGTGTCTGATGCAATGTCAGAGGTATGAGACGGAACAACATACAGAACCAAAAATCAATGATTTGTTTTTTTCCACAAATCTCCGCAAGGATTCGAACCCACTATCTAGCAATTGCTATTGCTTTTCTTAGTATTTAGTGTACTTAATTAAGTACACTAAATACTAAGAAATGCAATCGAGCTATGCTTCATACAACCAAGTAATCTGACGGACAAGCCTACAGGACCCTGCAGGAGGAAACTCCTTAAACCCTTTTACTACACGCCGCCATAATACCTATCATCAGCCACTGATGAACGTAGGTCTTCCCCAAAGATTGCTACAAAGCACGGTCAAGGCCCGCCGGCATCCATCTACTTCCATCAGCATTCCGCAGGACGCGTGCTCCATCTTGTGGGAGGTCCTATAAGGTGTTTGTGTGTACCAAGTTGCCTCTCGTGAACCGTGGCAATACTTAAGAAATGAGATGTTAGGCTTAATTTGATTTTCTCCATCAACCAGAGTTGCCTAGTGGAGAATGACAGAAGTTCGCTCATTGTTTCACTTTGCATGAGTGGAGACAACGCCGATATAAATACATTAAAATGTTACAAGAAATTGATAACGCTATTTTACTCCACCGTTAACCGTTTTACTACGAACTACACTTAACAATCAATTATACTTTTTCTCTGGGCGATACGTACTAAACATTTTATTTCAACTCGATACAAAGTCATCAATAGAAAGTTTATCCGATTAAATTATCTGCTATGAACCGATTTGTTTTATTTATTTATTTATTAAACTTCATGTACATGAAAATGTTTATAGGCGGACTTAATGCCAGAAGCATTCTCTACCAGTCAACCTTTGGACGATGCAGCGATGAAATAAAGTAGGTGTAGGTGATAGAATAGAGAGAACTAAAGAGAGGAAAAAAAAATATAATAAATGTAAATCTATATATACATGCAATATTTAAATACGCATACAATAATAAATAGATACACACGTACGTAGATACATTTATAATTTTTAAATATATTAATAAATTAAATATTAAATATGTATAAAAATAGACTATTACTGAGATGATTCTGCCATTTTTTTAAGAATATGTTCCTTAGCTTTCTTTTTGAATATGTACCGACTGTTAGACGCTCTGATTTCGAGTGGGAGTGCATTCCAAAGAAGTACGGATTGAACAGGAAAAGATAAATGGACAAAGCAGGAGGTATGTGAGGGACACTGGACACTTTTATATGGTATTGCTGGACATGACATAGGCATGTCCAGCAATGCCATATACCAGTTTATGTATAATTGCCTGCCTATATGAGCCCTGATGTACAATTCAGGCTGTAAAAGTCCACTGCTGGCCGACAAATAAACACCGACATCTATGGTATTACGAAAATATCTACACAGCCATATATTACGGTATGATACGAGAACCAAGTATTGTTCTACTTTCTATTGATGTACTTCAACACCAAGCATTCCTTGTAACAACTTACATCACTCAATATCATGTAACGTGGTTATCACTAATACCATCGGTTATACCCGATACTGTCAATAGTAGCAAGTAGTATTGCTGCAGCACGATTCGTTGGGCTCGACCGGGAAGATACCAGCGTAAGCTCGACCGTGGAACAACCATACTTAGCAGAATACTAGCGTAAAATAGCAAGATAATGCTGCTGTTTTGTATATGGCCGTGGGTTATCGGCTTAGAAATCTTCAACAAGCCCCCACCCCCGATTTCCGTTGGTGTCGTTAGAGGTGACCAAGCGAATAGCCTCGAGAATCGTAATGGGTACCGACAGGTACCTGACCAAATTGAGAAGACCAACGACGGACAGCTGCGTCTGCCATGCGAAGTTTCTGGTACTGCGACCGCCAATCCGCTCGTCTAATGTGGCGTTTATAACAAATCATTCTTACGGGAGAGACCTACGTCCTCCAGTAGACTATTCACACGCTTTTAAGGAAGGTAAGGTAAGGTAATTGAATCGAGACCCAGATAATGGTAACGGGCCGTCCATGGAGCTGACAACGCAAAACATTCTCAAATATTCAGAAGAGACACGCGGGCGAAGTCGCGGGCTGCCGCCAGTATACGAGTATGTGTGAAAGTTAGTGAAGTCATTTGGGAGTTTGTTACTCAATAAAATTGTCGTATGTGATAGAGCCAAGGAGCGTTCTTTGCAGCTTGACCGGCGTGAGTGCCACGGCGTCGCAGAATACCGCCGTCAAGTAGAACAAACGTTTCGTTCGGCGAGTGAGGTAACCGGACGCCTACTCCCCCTCCCCAACCCCTACTCATCCCATCTCCCAAATATCCTTAAAGGTGGGCAACTCATCTGCAGCGCCGCGCCTCTGTGTGTTGCAGACGTACGTGGGCGTCGGTGATCACTTACCGTTAGGTTACAGGTTTACAGCTTTAAACTTTATTTTTCGTTATCAAAACACACATACTAGCTACAGTGCAGAAAATATAGCTATGAAAATGATAATTATTCATAATTTGAGGCACGTATGTGTTTGTATGTGTGTGTGTGTAGTGTGAGAGGAAACATTTAGTGTAATTATACGAAACATATATTCCGAGGGCATTTTAATATATTAATTAAAATAGCCTGGAATCACTATCTCTTTTTATATTTCCGGCAACTTATGGTTTTTGAATTAACACGAATATTAAACATTTGAAATGAAACTATGTTTAAACGATTGTATTGCGTTTGATTATTCCATTTTATTTTCCGAAACGGGTGTTACTTCCATGGTCAAATTTGATCCAATTTGTATAATAACACCTAAGCGACTGCATGAATGAAATCATACGGAAATCTGCTTGATGGTTTCTGAGATGTTCGCCGACACACACAAATATACGTATATTTTAATGAGCATTACTCACGTATGCAGTAGTAATAATGCTCTAACGACCCAGCAATATGCCTGCTTAATTGCAAAAATTTAATTCCTATAACACGTCTTCATGTTGTGTAGCTTAATACTACGTATTTATGTCGTTTCCACGCAATTTATCAATAAAACAAGCACCTTCTAAACAAAGAGGGCACTACACAGCATCCTTCCACGCAGGATGTTGCCTGTAACCTGATACTGTAATAAAACCAACTTAATATTCAACTTTGCAACGCGAACACGGCCTTCGTGCTATTGTCATAGGGTTAGGTCTCGAGTAAACAACGGTTTAATAATGGTATAACATATTTTGTTTTGGTTAATAGCTACCTTCGAGATAGTAGCACATCTGTCGCTTCCTATCGCCACTCGAGCACGATCACACGTTTTTCACATATTCGAACGCGGTACGCGATCTATTTTTGGGAGCAGGTGTACTGTATCCTGTCAGATGGTTATGAAGTGAAACTTTCACATGCAGCCCACTAGTGTTGCGACTGGATTGAATAATTCATAACTAATGAATTACAATTGTTTCAAAGTTACGACACGGGAAGTGATAAAATACAAGAATGGTAAATAAAACGTGTACGGAATGGATTTTTTATGTACGGAAGGTTGAGTATTATAAACTATCAGCCCACCTATGGGCAAGAGGCTACTGAAGCCCACGGGCCCTGCGCACAAAACTCGATCGAAGTAGGTTACAGATACGTTGTCACTCCTGTGGACTGAAATGTAATGCCTCGAAGCATGTTGTTATACTGGCACAGAATACCTTTGGAACAGGTTGCACTGCTGACTGGCGGCTGTAACTAACTGACTAACTAACTACTAACTACCTAATGGTAATAATGAATAATAGAGTAAAGAAGAATATACCAAGATAGTCTCTGAAGCCCAACCTCACCTGCACATGATACCCCCAGCTGCTAAACAAGGCTCTGGCGATAAAGTGGTGGCGGACAAATGATGATGATTTTGCCGAATTCTAATCCAATCTATCAGTATGAGACATCCACTTGTGTAAGAATCATTTAATATAGTCTTCATAATTTCTTTAAAACGTGGTAGAGCCAAGCGGCGGCTTTTGCTGCTGCTCGAATGGGCCGGCTCGACCGGATTGGTACCACGGCCTTGCAGAATACCGGCGTGAAGAAGAAGCATCTTGTGCTTCTGCGTTTCGTTCGGTGAGTGAGGTAATCGGAGGCCCACACCCCCTTCTCACCCTCCCTCCCATCTCCCTAATACCCTTAAAGACCATCAGGTGAACCGCTTGCTCGTTTGCCGCCTTTCCCATAAATAAAAAAATTATAGAAAAGTCCCAATTTAACTACTGGTGAGCATTTGAAGACTGCTAACTTTTAATTATTCAGTAACTTAACAGACATAAATCTCTGAAATCCCAATGCCCTTTATGATGGAATCGAAGAAACGAATTCAGGTTACTGGGTCTATGTACATTGGGCGATTATCAATGTAATAAATTAAGTTAGGAAACCGATTGCGACAGAGTGGTGCTTAATTTAATAAACTCTTCAGCAGATGGTTCCATTTCGCACAATTGGGCAGCGACCCTCGAAATTATTAAGTTTTTTTATTAAATATAATGAAAGTTACTCCGTCGAGCTGGCGAATCTAATTGCAATTAGCGGGGCGTATTTTATAAGTCGGACACCGATAACCTATTAACGTCTTATGGTTGTCAATCTTGAGAGCGCAGTTTCTGGTAAACTATTTGATTACTTTACAAACGGTAAACCAGTTCTATTAAAGTCTGTTATTAGAGTTTGAAAGCTCATTAGTCGTTTGAAGGATATACGTCTCACAGTTCTTCGTGCTTAAATCACTACAAAAGCTGCAAACCAATCTCAAATATAAAGTAGCAGCCTGTATTTCCCACTACTGGGCGAAGGCCACCTCTCCATATTTCTAAAGGTTTTGAAGCCGAAAGGATCCACTGCTCCAGTCCGAACTTCATATGTCCTCGAAACATTTTTATTATCTCTCAGACACGCAGTTTCCCTTCATCGCCGAGCACGGGGTAAATACAGCACTTAAAATAGCAATTAACAATTTCAGTTATCGAATCCGAATAGAGGTCACTCGCGTACTATAACATTAAAGCCTGACCTCAAGGCTACCAAGGCTCTAATGTTAAACCTAAAGTATATTACGGTTGAAAGGGCGCTAAAGCCTAGATGCGTAGAAGGTACAGAGAGCAGTGCACTTTACTGAATTGCCAATGCCAGACCACTCGTACACTTGGCGTTGTTGCCCCGTCTGTGTAATTTAGGTCTGATAAATATGTGGTAATTATTCCGTTAGCCATATTGTGCTCTGACCGCTCATAGATCTGGTTCTCGCTTTTAGTTTCATATTACACTAGTGGCCTAAGTTCGATTACCGGTGTAGGCACCACTAAACTTGTCAAATGCAATTTTCAGTGCTGATTTAAACACGTGACCGCGGTAAAGAAAACCATTGCATGGTGGAATACGTTGCATTTTTGAAAAATATTGTAAATAAGTTTCAAAGAAAAATGAATTCTGCCGGCCCGCGCTGAATCTGAACCCTTTCCTCAGTGGTTTCTGGCTCTACTTATCTTCCGCCCTCTGGGAATATAACATACAACACACACCGTTTGATTTAATTGAGGAATGACTTCGCACGTTATTTTTTACAATAATTTTTGTTGCACTAAATGATGTTTTTGTTATTTTTGTTGTCAGGGCGCTCATTTTGTTATCATAGAGCACAAGTGACCTCCGTTCGATCCCCGGTGCCGGCAACACTAAAATTGTGATGAGCAATTTGAGTGCTGTATTTACCACGTGCTCATCGGTGAAGAAAAACATCGTGAGGAAACCTACATATCTAAGAAATAATAAAAAATATTATTTCGAGGATATGTGAAGCACGCCAACACGCACTGGAGGAGCGTGGCGGACCATTCCCGACTCCTGCACCCTCTCAGATATTTGCCCAGCCGTGGACATTTACAGGCTGCTACTTTACTTTTTTTAAGGCATAAGCACAGCGCATAAGGTAGCTGAGTCGATTATATATTCTAAAGAGAGATTCATGTTCGAAAACGAATTACACTTCGTTCGTCAGTTACAATTCGTTTTCGAACTACTTATCTTTTTAAAATGCATTCAAAGTTTCCGTCGATTTGTAACCACTTATTGGGGGAGCGAAGTCAAAACATTGTAACGGGAGGGCAACGCCATTGACATTACGAACAGTGACCGTGTAATGTCGGACGTACGTCACAAACTGACTGGTTATCCGAGCTACAGTGTGACGTAACTTCCCACGGGTTTTTGTCATTCCAGCCAATCGATATTGACTACTAATTTTTATCCACTTAGTTTTTGAATACTTCAGACAACTTTTGGGAAAAGTAATATTAAAGCGTATTTGAAACGAAAGTTACGTACTTAAAATCTTGTAAAGAATTCATGTATTAAGAAAATATATTTAGTTGTTTCTCAAATTATTTATAATGTCATTCTTCAAGTAACGTGTGTCATTCTATAAATATAAATATGTATATGTATATATACATATATTACATGTCAAGGCGATCTACACTACTGAGTTAATCCCCACTTTAATGTATGGTAGTGAAAGTTGACTATGGAAGAAGCATGAAAGTAAAATTAATGCTGCAGTTCGCAGATACAGCTGTCACAAAGAAGCATGCCAGGTGTGACTATGAAAATGTGTGGTATGAGAAAAGTTTGATTTGCAAGACGATGTTTTGACTAGGGTTAAGAAAGAAAGCTTCGATGGTTAGGACACTTAGAATAATGTAATCAGTGCGGAAAGAGGGAGAAAGCAAATTTATGTTGCAGAAGTGAGTGGCAGAATCGGTAAGGGACCCCATAGACGGAGATTTATTTATTTATTTATTTATTCTTTATTGCCTTAAGCTTAAGGTTACAATGGGCGGACTTAATGCCAAGTGGCATTCTCTACCAGTCAACCCTTGTTATGGTGAAAGGTAGTTGGCAGATTTGTTGAGCAAATTGGCGATATATTGAAGATGGGACAAATTAAGAGTACCCATAACCGACACGCATGTCTAGATGTAAAAGTAGATGTAGGGATGTGAAAGAGGCGAGAGAGGTATGTCAGGATCGTGCCAAATGGAAGGTAGTCACTGCCTACGCCTCTGGGTGACAGGCGTGGAGTTTATGCTAATATATATATATATGTGTGTGTGTGTGTTTCAAAGTATTCTTTATCGTTCCTTACATTGTTGTTCAATAAAATGTTTACTATATCAAAACTCTTTTGACCTTGTTTAATCATAATTTAACTTTGATGTTGACGGGGTACCGTAAAAGTGTGTCGACTTGTGTGAATACGCGCGTTATACCTAACCACACAAATTGTTGTCCGAGTAAAAAGGCAAAGAGAGGCACTTCTCTCCCTTCTTGTATCCCTGTGCGTTCGGCTTTACCGAGACACCGTATAGTAACGTTTTGAATACGTTAGTGTAGTGTGCTTTGCGACCTTGTAATGGCTCGCAGTTGGACCTGTAGTGTTCACTTATTTCAGGTACACTTCACTTCATACCCACTACGTCTTTCCTCCGCACCGGCTCGATCACGAATAACCCTCGCTCTTACTAACATAGTGTTTATAAGCTCTTTGGTTCCTACCGCGGACCGCGTAGTGCATTGCCTGAGGCGACAGAATTATACATACATATTATAAATACATTGATTTACGTTCCTTTATTAGTTTGTATTTATTGTAATAGGTATACTTTAACGTACTCTGCAGGACCCTTATTAGGAGTTTTTATTCTGCACTTTCAAAACAACTATACTAGATATATAATAAAAGCTCGATCCGTCGAGCTTTTCGTTCGTGCGCGACGAAACTCATGTGATATAGCACGTTTGTGGAACAGTTTTTCAGCTGCTCGCAACAGCTGGGCATGCCCGTGACACATGCCCGACATTCGTTTCCATCACACACATACGCCGTGCATTCATCAACGAACGTTCGCGCTCGTACATCTTGCTAACATACAAAGGTAAAGTTGAAGAAACAAAGCACTTGACTAAACTTTAACCTTCAGTTATATAATCATGTGATGCAAATATTTTTTTTTTAAAAAAAAACGATGTTTCTGTTTGTTTTTAAATTAACATGTTAACTTAAGTTATAAACATCTTAACAGGATACTCAGATGGATTATGGGGCATTATGTAATAGTCGTTTTTTTTAAAGGGAATGGGGTTGAACTTGCATGCGGCTTAGCTGATGGTAAGTGATTACCGACGCCCACGTACATCCGTAAAACACCAGAGGAGCTTCAGGTACGTTACCGGCCGATTGGAAATTTGGGTATGGGAAAAGAGAAGGGAGGCGAGGGAGGTAAACAGGCCTCCGGTTACCTCACTCACCGCCTCATGCCTGGTATTCTGCAAGCACGTGTTGTTACCCCGGTCGAGCCGACCCATTCGAGGAGCAACAAAGGGGCCTTTTGGGCTGGGCTCTAACACTTATACGAAGTACTTTGTAGGTCGTAGCACAAAAGTCTGGGTTCGATCCACTGTCTATGTCGACTTTAATGTCGTTAACTTCAAAAACATATCTCACATGTCTGAAAGCAGGATTCAAATCCAAGCCCCTTTCGCCCTTAACGTTTCAGATACTAAAATCGTAAGTAGAAATAAATAATTAGCGGATGCCAACACTCTATCAGACCTGCCACATCAACTTTGTAGGATTTATAGTTCCTGAGATTTCGTGATTAGTCAGTGAGTGGTATTTCTGTTTTTAAAAAAATATATATTATTTTTTCCAGTTTAATTTTTTTCAAATTCTCTTTAACCTGTGTAGTAATGAGAATACAGGTATTATAACTTTCTTTCAAACATTTTATTGCAATATGTTGGACGATATTAAAAAAAGTATCCATTTGTACTTCGTACAGTAATCTCAAAACAATTGAAGAGTTCTGGGTAACAGATGCGTTGGCAACGTGTTATGTAATATTGTGGGGGGGAGGAGGGGTAGGCCTTGAGAGGACGCACGTGCGAAGCCCGCCCGTTGCTAAGCAACCGCTAGAGACACTTATGGCCTGTCGAATCATGCCACACTCATTATCCACACTTTTAAAAACTTGTTATATTTTGTTTTTATAAACTATGTCAAACCCTCATAGTTACACTGCGCTGCTGTATTTTTATATCCGCTGTAGGTTGTGCGATAATAATCATAGTATGTAAAGGACCTGGGTTCGATCTATGCGTAATATTTTTATTTCATCAAAATTACACAAATATTGATATATCACTTGGCGCAATGGCTATAGGTTTGGCTGAGTTATTAACAAGGTCGCCAGTTCGATTCCGGTGCGTGAGAAATGTTTCTGCGACGCCCGAATAACTGTTTCAGGTCTCCAAACTAAACTCCTTCATGACACTAGAGAACATTTTGAAGCTGGGGTAACATCTTGGTAGAAGCCACTCTTGGCAGACCGATCGCGTCACGTCTCCGTGTGGCAAATTTGAGATGCCATTATCAGTTGAGAGCCGAGATATTTTTGTGGCGTTTCGTTTAATCCAATTTTATCTGCCTCCATTCAACGATCTGGAACCACGATCGTTGAAGCAGTTCTCAGCTTTGCCGAGTGTTGGTGGGTGTAGGAATATCTGCCAACCCCCTCTGGCTCCAGGCTGTCGTTGGGAGTCAAAAATCAAACGAAATTCAAAGCCTGATGACGGGCAGTAGCGTTAGGATGCCCGCGAACGCTTGTCAAGCGTGCCGTTTGTCGTTGGCTGTGTCCAGCAGTGTACAATTAACATGCTGATGGAGAAGGAGTTGTCGGTGGGTTAAGTGGTTCATACAACACGTGGCCTACGTTGACCAGATATTGAACACCAGCTAGATCATTAATAGCGTCTCCATGTCGCTTCTTTTGTAATAGCTTCCTTTTACTATTCTATGGAAGATTTTGTTCTTAAAGGTTTCTTACGCATAAGTTCACAGCAGTAATTTAAAATAAATGTTTTTTTTTACTGAATCGTAAATTAGAACGACATGCTTTATTTTGGGGGTAGATAGTATAAATCATATAATATGCCGAAATGATTGAGACCTGTGACGAGCAGCAGTGCCACAGATACGCGGTGTATGGTACTGCTATCTTCAATCCAATCTTCTATGTCCGGCCTCAAGTGCTACTGAATACGATGAAAGAAGCAAGCCTCTTAATGTGTTTAAGCTACAGTACGGGTGCGCGGACCTCCCATTGGCCTCGGTTGTGAGGTGTCTTTTTTGGTGAATACTCCAAGTGTTGCTGAATATAAAGAAAGAAATAAGAACGTGCTTTTACAATACGCGATCATCAAAATATCGTAAACATAAAGTCGTTGAAAGCTCTTTAGACGCCGTACAATTCGATGGCATTTAAGAGCTGCGTTTGGTGAGGTTGCGCGGCGGCTCGGCGGCTGCGGCGGCGCATCCGCCCCGTCACTTCCGGCGATCGCGTTACGCAGCTCTCGTACTTTTTTCTCCCATGACTCGACAGGATGAATACTTTTTTCGGTCCTCGATCGAGGATCAATGGGAATTAACCTTCGTTTGTATTCGTTTTTGTCGACCGTGAATGATTAAATTGAAGTGTTATATTTTGAAATGACGTATGAGAAACTGATTATGTTATTATTTATGTCCTGTTTGGGGTTTTATTAGAAAGGTAGGGTTACGATAAAACCCTACGGGCCCTTATTACGAAACGACGCTTAACATTTGTTTCGGCTTAAACCTAGGTTAAGCCGAGACTAATGCTAAAACTGGTTTTGCCATAACAGATCTTAATATATACATAACAAAGCTTCTAATTTAAAAAGGACCGGGTTCTTGAATTCAAAGCTTGGAGTTGCGGATTTGAATTCGGCTATAAGCACTCTCAGCGGTCACACACAAGGGTAGGCAGGCATTACGGATTACTATCTGGCACGACGGAGAGCCAAACTGCTGTAGCAATTCATATTTCGGCTCGTTCTATATTTATGCAACACACTGTGTTCTATATAATGCAATTCATTGATTTTCGGGTTGGGTCCCGTGCCGCTGACACCGCCGCCGCGCCGGACCCTCCTCCGATCTCATTTAATAAGTGTTACATCGGACACGGGAGAGGTGACTGGGGGACAGGCTCCACGGTGCCTAGGAGTCCTCCGGGCAGGTATCGGGCTTACCGCCTTTGCCACCAATCAGCAACTGCTGGTTCTTTCAATATCTAAACACATTGCTAATAATATGTAAATAATAATGATATTTCTGTAAATATCATACTATAATAAATCTGGACCTGGCTCACGAGGTAACCGACATGTGGGGTGGTATGCCGACTAATATTATTCCGATAATCGTCTCTGCAAACGAGATAATACCAGTCAGCCTCTCGGAACATCTGAGGCGACAGGGACCCCGTGACGTACCGCTCCGAGCTCAAATGCAGAAGGCGGTGCTCCTTGATACTGCTCGCATCGTCCGCCGGTTACTTTCCCTTTCCCCCTAACCATCGGTCGTCTGGTCTCCCCTGCCACGAAGCTCGGTCCTAAGCCACCTGCATCCATCGACTTCCCACTGCGCAGGTTGTCACTCCATCTTGTGGGGGGGGTCGTCCTACACTGCGTTTGCCTGTACGTGGCTGCCACTCGAGAACCTTTTTTCCCTTAAACGTTTATTTCTTCAACCGAATTTAAAAAAAAAGAGGGATATCAATCTGTATTTATGTGACGCGATTGTGAACTGATTTTGATGCTTCTTTTTTTTATTGAATAGGTTTTACTTCAAGAGTATCACCATTCAATGAATAAAATATTCTACGCCTTTAGTGGTTGAAGTCGGCTGTTTCTCTAAGATGTTGTTTTAAATTCACTTGTCAAAAAGTCAAAGTTAGCCTATAGGCTACAGGCTACAGGCTACAGGTACATTGTGAGGCTACAGGGAGTAGACTTACAATGTACCTATGTTGTGACACTGCTATCCGATTCATGACTTCGATAAATATTTAATATAAACGGTCCAATACGTCCTGTGCGGCTCGAACCTGAGTCAGATGACTCGGGTTCTGGGTCCTAGATGACGTATAATTACGACGCTACGGATTCCGCAAATCTTTCCAAGGCACTATATGCAACCGAAACTGTTTCTACGACTTCCGTTCGTTTCGAACTTTACTAAAATTATTAGCACATCTGCCTATTTTAGTCTTTCATGCAATATGTATTTCTTGGATAGTTTGCCCACACTCAGCCGTCGACACCATCGCAGTATCGCATTGCACTTGGTCCTGCTCCAAGTCACTCGTACGTAGCATTTAAGTTCGGCAAATTTGGATAGATATTCGGACATCATTCGGTCACCAGACCCTCGTTTGTATACCAGCCGGGTGCGCCGCGTGTATCTCACCTATATATATATATATATATATAGAAGGTATTTTCCCGGCAAAGGCCTTCAGCAATTCATGTTCTCCGGGCATATAATCCCGATAATTCAGAGATTCATGACTTTTTGATGATAAATACGCCATTTGAGATTTTCATAGCTTTTCCCTTAAAGGACCTGAATTGGGGCCAAATTCCCTTATGCCACTGCCACATTGTAAGTTATTTATATTAAAAAAAAACCGTACGTGCCTTTTTTCAACGTAGAAAACGTGCCCTCATTAAAGCATTAATTCGCTTTATTCAAAGCGTCCTGTCAAAGAATCACCCTTAAGCGGTACGCGTGGGTGTACCAGCGTACACTCATATTTTTAGGAACAACTCAGCGATGAAGGGAAATTTTCTTGAACCTGTTGGTAATAATAGCCTTTTGAAGCGTCTTGGAGGAGCAATAGAATATTATTTGTTTATTCTCTACACTCTGAAAAAATCTAATAATAGCAGTATTACTTCTAACGGACTTCAAAAAAAAAGAGGTTTTTATTCATCCCAATTTTTAATCCGATCATTCGGACATTTTTGATGTTTTTTTTTTCTTCAGAAAGGCTTGGTCCCGTTTTATTTGATGAATGAAATCTTATTTTATTGGATTGAATTTTTAATTTTGATTCTATCGAATTTTTATTGGTATTAAGGGACTATAAGCTAACAAGCCAGGAGAGTAATATTTGCAAAGCCCAAATAACGCAGACCAGCGAAGTATCGGCGCTGCGCTCATCGGCTCGCGTGACAAGCGTGGTGAGTGCGGGCACACCTTTCAAGAAAAGTGTTCAACAGCGAACTTTAATAGGCTGTTGAAGAAGAAGAAGAATTTAATTTGATGAAGCCTTTGGAGATACTGCGCGGAAACCGATTTTTTGTTAAAATAGTATGAAAGTAAGATGGCCAACGAACACATTGCACCTAACTTCCTATCCACGACATCGAAACAACATTAAGGTGCAATTTTCTAAGTGGTAGAGGCAAGCGGCGACTTTTGCTGCTGCTCGAAAGGGGCCGGCTCAACCGGGGTAGCACCACGACCTCGCAGAGTACCGACGTGAAGTAGAGGTATCTAGTGCTTCTGGTTTCGTACGGTGAGTGAGGTAGCTCCACTTCCTATCATCCCTCTCATCACCCAAATATTCTTGAAGGCTGGCGGTGCACCTGCGGTTCCTCTGGTGTTGCAGAGCACGTGGGTGACGGTAATCACTTACCATCAGTTGAGCCGTTTGTTCGTTTACCCCCTTTATTAAAAAAAACGTGGCTGTTCTCCAGCGTTGTGTTTACTTTTAAGTTAATAATTTTAGGCGATAGTTTTAGTAAAAGTTACATATACACCTGTTAGCATAGTGGTAAGTGCGCTGACTTTAATCACACGGTACGACAGTTGTACCCCGTGCCGGCACCACTAAGTATTTTATTGGAAAATTATAAGTGCTGAATTTACCACGCTGAAATCAGCGTTTCTGCGATGTAATAAAAAACAAATTATTTCGAAGTCTGCCAACAAGCAAAGGGCAGCGTGGTAGAGAGGTAGCCATCCCGGCCCTTCCGAAAAATCCAAAAACACTCTCAAATTTTAAAAGAAGACTTTTTCCCAGCTGTGGTCATTAACAGTGGACTTACATATACATTACTCGTCAACCCGACTGTAAAGCTTAACGATAACTGTAAAAATTTACACTGGGAATAGTCCATGTCCGGCCGTGGATTGTTAGCATTTTGTTAAAAACTTAAGAACATATAGACGAAACTTAAAATTCTGAAACGCATGTATAGGAAAAAGAACAGGGTGACAATTCGCAGAAAGCTTAATACTATTTGTGGTAAGGTCAAAGAACAACGTAATCGGAAAGTCCGACACAACTGACTCATAGGATTTTCCTGTCTAGCTACGATTCTATTATTATTCCATTATTATTACTCAAATATGTATTTAGGTTTAAACCCTTACCCTGTAACATTTTGTAGTTGTTTTACATGTGTTCTATGTCACAAGCGAATGAGCTTTCACGCTGAGGTGTCCACTTGGCATTCAAAACAAACAATTCGGTTAATTCTTGATGTGTCGTTGATGGATGTATTGTAATTTCAATTATTATGACACCTTTAGAGAAAATTAATAGCTAAAAAATGAAATAATTATTTAATATTTATTCACACCAGGTCATCGAGCATTCGTCACGTTTCGATACATGTTGTAAGGTGCATTTAGCCCCCTAAGGGAATCGCATTCCCGAATGAACTCGTCTTTCATCTTTTGGACACTGTACATTATTTAAGGAATGAGCATTTCCTTTATTGAAGTTCCTTTTGGCGCGTTTGGGAAAAATGATGAGTGTTTTTTTACGATGCGCGCGCACACCGACATCTAAGGACGACACCATGAAGTTGGTTCGTATTCGTCTCTCGAGTATTCGTTAGAACTAATAACTATATTCAAGGTAGTTATAGAAATGTACATAAATCTACAACACGTGTTTTATATCAGTGGAGTTAAAAAATATATTCATACATATACATGTGTATTTGTGTGATTTTAAATTTTATATGGTGGTGAATGATAAATTTTTTGGAGTAATCGTGGTAAAAGTGGCTTTTATATTATAAACTCTTTAAGGGGGTTTATAGATTTGAGCTATGTATTTTTTTTATTTGTTTACATTATATTAGTTATTTTTGTTTTGGTTCGCTAAAGAACTTTTTACGTACCTACGACACAGACACGTTTTTTTATTTAGGATCAGATAGTTGAATGATGAAGCAACACTCTAATTTGTTTACTTAGCATACTTTCCCAGAAACATGTCCCATGGAATATTACTGTGGGGATCTGCAGCTGGATTGGAAACAGTATACATTTTGCAAAAGCAAGAGATACGCCATCTATAACTTGGGGCCTCGTGAACTATTCAAAGAGACCAATATGATACTTCTGTTGTTGTTTATTTTCTAAAACATTATGGACGTACGGAGAAATGTGGACTATATTTAACAAAAACTTGACAGTCTCCTGTACAATGGATTGAAGCTATAGGTACCTAAATTTAGATTGGATAAAACCCAAGATTTTTTGTGTAAATGAAATTTTACAATAAAATCCCAAAAATTATAGTGCAATGAGCAGGCACAATACATAAGAAACTTTATTACAACAGTATGTCGTGGTCAAAGATGCGTGGAAGTAGCTTGTATTCTGCACTTGCAAATCCCTATATTGATATATTGTTATATCCCTATTTCGATATATTGTTATAATTAAAAAAGAATATAGCTCACATTTGATAACAACTAAAGATATCTCACTTCTTTTATATTTTAGCAGACTCCAAATAGCCCACAGCTGGACTTAGGCATCTCCTGATAGGACGATTATCCGTATAAAATCTTAGGTCGGCTATCGTACCAGACGTGTAACATATTTGACGTTCCCTAATCGGTCTGGATAATTTAGATCTGCCATATCACTGTGATAGTCTACTACTGGACAGAGGCTCCATACAATGCGAGGACTTTTATAATATTTCACGATCAGTCTGCAAGGGGAATATACCATCACTTTCTCCATATGCCAATTTCACTTGCACGTGCACCCTGCTAGCACACAAACGAGGCGCGAGCTCACAGTAATGAGGAGCAGCATTTAGCGCGAGGTTACAGGCGCCACGCTCACCAGAGCTGATGTCCAACGCGTTGAGTATGGGCAAACCTTTCAAGAAATGCATGTCGGCTTTTAGTGGCGCTTTCTAGGGGAGGCAGCAGTGGATTAAAATATATAATAACACTTCGTAAACTTTTTACGTTACTTAAGCCGCCACCACATATACCATCGGCGTACACACGCACACGCACACACACATACACACAAACACACATACATACATTTGGTTAATATATTTATAACAATACTACACGACAAGAGTGAAGCGAAGAAATGAAAAATGCGCAGTCTTATGATAGATTGAGAAAAAAATAGATTTATACATTTAATCTGGATAGTATGCGGGAAGCGAAATTATATTTTTAAAATATGGCAATACTGAAACTAAAATACCACCGAGCAATTGCTCGTGGTATTTTAGTTTTAGTATATTAACAATATGATAATTATAATTTCACATTTCTTAGATTTTAATGACAAGCGAGTGTTAAGTTATAAGATAATCAGTGTCGTCTGAGTTGACTAAGGGTGTTTAACCTGGTTTAGGCTGTATTGTCATAAGTGTGGTATCTTTCAATTTCTTCCATACTTAGAAGCCTAAAAAATGTGTGCTAATAGGTTTCTTATTGCATTGGACAAGCGAGGGAACTGTCCATCTTATGGTAAGTGGCTCCTGTAGCCCTTAAACGCCTGCAAGCAACTTCAATTGAAGAAGGTTACAGATGCATTGTCACCCCTGAGGACTAAGATGGGTGCCTTTCAGACAGTAATTTATTGGCTCTCTATACCTTTCGAACCGGAACACAAAAGCAGTGGCACTGCTGTCTGAAGACGGAAAAGGGGAAATGGGTAATATCTACCCAGAACGGCTGCTAGGCAGAAACGCTGTAAACCACCCAGATAATGGAAAATTTCGAGGACCTTTTTTATGGGAAAGGCGGGAAACGAGCAAGCGGTTCGCCCACGTACACCTGCAACACCACAGGTGCTGCAGGTGCGTTGCCTGCCTTTAATATATGGAAAATGGGTGGAAGGAAGAGGTTACCTCACTCACCGAACGAAACGCAAAAGCACAAGATACCTCTACTTCATGCCCGGTATTCTGCGAGGTTGTGGTATCAACTCGGTCGAGCCGGCCCATTCGAGTAGAAAAAGCCGTCGCTTAGCTCTAACACATACAAAAACCTGTCAATGTGAGAGAGAAGCCCAGCGGCTTTTTGTTTATTCTAATAATTTATGAAAATAAGAAAATGGTATTTTCACGACAACAAACATATTACGAAGGAAAAGTAATCACGAACTAGACTCTTGAATGATTTCCTGTTAAGAGCTGCTTTTATCTTATCGGGCAGGGCGTTCCAGAGAAGTGTAGCTTGAATAGTAAAAGAAGAGTTATTCATCAATATTTGACAGATTTTTGACCATACTGCTATAAAATTATCAGATGGACATGGCTTGGCTATATCGTTTTGGGGACATCACAAAATGATGATCCTTCGGAAGCCGAAGGATGCTGCGCGGGCTGGCGTGACTTCGAATGGACTCGAATTTTTTTTTTATTTATATGGAATGTTCGTTTTCTATTCGTCACTTAAAACTGCAATTAGTAATGCTAGGGGTGCCGGAACGGGAATCCGAACGCCGTTCGCGTACTAAGGAAATAAGGGCATTGCCCTTACCCCTAAAATAGCAAAGCTCTTGGACTAAGGGCTTGTTAGGGTGTGGTTAATGACGATGATAGTGAATGTGGGAAGACGGTGGTGGGTGGTCGTTACGGGATCTAGGTCTGTATAAAGCTTAGTGAAAATTATTAACTTTTATATAATACACATTCAATATTTAAAAAGGCCAGGTCAAGAGTACTCTAAACCAACGAGCATGCATGCGAAGATTGATTAAGGTGGAAGAAGCGAACGACGTATGTCAGGACCGTAGCAAGTGGAAGAAGATTGTCTCTGCCTACCCCGTTGGGAACAAGGCGTGAATATATATATATATATACACATTCAATATTTGAAGTATGAGGAGTAATTACTTATATGAAATGATCGCTAGATCTGTGCCACGTTTCCTTTAAAATTGTGAAATATTTTTCTGATTTCGTGCTACTGATGTGATTCAGCACAACTTATTTTCATCGAAGTTGTCGTGAAAGTATAACGTCAAAGCAAAATAAGCGAGACGTTTTCAGATACCTTTGATTTCCAAATTTTGTCACAAATTTTCCTATACCACTGCCGTGTATATTAATATTTCTCCGGCAACGGGGAATATGTTCTTTTCTCTAAACGACAACCTTTCCCCGATTGATGGCGAAATAAATGAAGATCTTCTCGTATAATATTTATTTGCTTCAATCTGCCTCCTCCTCAATCTCACCTCAATAAAAAATATCAAATTATCTACCAATATTGACTTGATCGATAACATTACCTATACAGATCAAAGGGCGGTTCGGAAAAGAATCATATTAGGTGTAATTTCTAACCGAAGTCATCCGGGTGTAACCTCAGCAACGGGTCATCGACACGGATGGATCCGGGTAAGGCGTGAGGTGGTTAAATTGGATCGACCAACGCCGGTAATTTTCCGATCGCGTGCCGCGATTTACGGCTCACACTACACCTTAACATAGATGTCGAAGTTAATTGAAATGTCTCCGACTTCGTGTTGCTCTTCTTTACTCGAGAGATTTACCTTAGAAGACTTTTCGACACACGGGATAACATGGCAGATTCTCTACGCCGTCAACTCGCGACGGACTACGTTTACCTGTCTCTAAAATTTGGGATGTTCCTTAAGATTCTAGGTGGTAGGATCTTCCTCTGCCAAGGAGTCGTCTGGGTGGGTAACACCCTTTTACCTGTTTCTGCCGCCAATCAACAGTACTGTACGTGGAAGAGCCAAGCGGCGGCTGCTACCCCTGCTCGAAGGTGTCTGCTGGACCGGGGTAGTACCACGGCGTCGTGGAGTGTACCGACGTGTGGTAGAGGTATCTTGTGCTTTAGCGTTTCGTTCGGTGGGTGAGGTAACCCGGGGCAAAAAACTACAACCAGTGTTGAGTTCCAGGTTGACTCACATAATGAGCGATGTGATGACGTACCTGTAACCTCCTTCGATTGAAGTTGGTGCCCGTGAGTTTCAAGGGCCACGTACTATTGGGTGGACGGTTAGTTCTATTCTCACCCCAATCCAAAAAACCTATTACTGGCTGCTCAGGGTGACGCAACATACATTCCTTACCGATGGTGATGAAAACTGTGTCCTCCTGGCAGGTGTCCTGGCGCCAACTCCTTATTCCTGTCGGAAGTAATCAGCTACGCAGGTTATAGTTCTGCGAATGTACGAGAAAACGCAAAAACATAACTTAAATTTGGTTCCCTACTCAATTAAAATAAAAAATCAGCTCAAATAATTTTTTTAATGTAACATATGTAGTGATTAAAGCTGATTTCAGATAAATGTAAAAAAAAATTAAGGCTCACTATTAATTTTATGTCACATAGAACGACAATTATGAAAATGGTTTTAGTCGAATAATTGGTAAAAGCGAGAGCTGTCAATTAATCAGTTCTACTTGATGTATGATGTCCTGGTCCCTCGGAGAGCTCCGGTTTGCGAGTCACAGGTCAAAGTCGTAAGAAGATTAATGTATACATGGCCCCGGCGGGACGCTTAAGTTTTTTTACTTACAAATTTGTAAGAAAACCAATATGCGCTTCTACTGGTTGATCTGGGAAACTACATTCGCTTTCATACAAATTCTTAGTAAACACAGTTTCTGTAGTAATAGTTACAGACTAGACCGTGTGGTATCGGCGTAAGAATCTGCCACCGGCCTTAAAAGACGCAATGGCTATCGACAGGTGGCGCGATAATCAACTCGAAAAATGCCAGACCGAAATTAAACAGACTATTGAAAGACAGTTGCGTCAGAGTGACGAGGTGTCTGGCACTGCTTTCGCCAATCCGCTTACCGGGCGTGGCGATTATGAGTAATCCTGCTTATTAGAAAGGCCTTTGTCTTGCTGCGGTCTATTTACAGGCTGGTACGATAAGTTAAACCAAGTTAAAACTAACACTGAGCGCACTGATCAAGTCCAATCGAAAGCTTGGTCCTTCCGGAGTGGCAATGTTAGCAGTTAGCAGTTTAACGCTATGCAGCAAACAGCGTAGTAAGCTACAGGCTTCGTACTTGCGTGCAACGATAACCTTTATTCTCCATAGAGGCGGGATGCAGGTCACAGTAACAACTTGATATCATCAAATGGGTTGTTTGCTCGTTTTCAACTTCAATTAAATGAACAAATAACAGCTCTCCTCCATGCTTTGTTAGGTGCGGCTAAAGATAGACGATGGCTTTTCACAACCAACAGGCTCATCTGGAGACAGTACATGACGGATAGCGAGCGTCGTCGCCAGATTGGCTGCCAGAGATATTAAACAATTTTTCTTTTCTTTATTCCCGTTTCCCCCCACCAAAGATAGAGAATAGCAGATCCTTACCCATCTGCCACCCGGTTTACTTTCATTGCAAATAAAACACTAAGTCATTACATAAGAAAACAATTTGACCTTTAGGCAACTAAAGGCCTATGCTCAATGGACCGTGAGTGTCGGTCAGCACAAGTACATGGTGCACCCGGCTAACTAACAAATGAAGTTCCGGCGCCAACGTTGAAGTACAACAGTAATGTTCTATCAAATCATCATAATGTCTGCAATGACAGATAGAGTAATTGTTAATGAGAATTCATAAATTCATGTTTTGTATATTGTAATATTTTCATACAAATAAAAAAAAAATCTTTCGATTGTTCGAATTTTTATTATCCCTTCACGTGCCATCAAAATATCATTTCTATTGCTTCAACACGTCAAGCATTAATTAATTATTTGACTAGCGGCTGTCCGCGACTTGGTTCATGTGATCATAAATTTTGTTCCAAGCTAATTTCTCTTAATTGAGATAAAAAGTATCCTATATGTCTATATAAGATTCCTAGTATTATACATTAATTTAAATAATTGTACTATTGTAATGAACCGTATGATAGCCGTGTAAGAATCTACCCACCCCATTTATGTGGTGGGTGTCGTAGAAGGCGCTTGAGGCTTAAGGGAAAAGACTTAGTAAAAAATCTTTCTGTATATCGTTTTTTAATAAAAAACACAAGTTTAATGAAAATAATATAAAATAAAACTAACACATTGTAGTATAGTAGCGTAGTCAGGCTATCTGGCACTCCCTTTCTTTCCATGGGTGTTATGAGAGAGCCAGAGAAATCTCTTGGCGATCTCCGAGAATAAACCCGGCGTCGAAGCTCGTCTACGGGCACGTTCCATAACCCGTAGAGACGAGACGTGGGTTGCGGGAGTCCGTTTGGCTTCGCGGTGCGATCCCAAAGCGAAATCTGTAATCTCTGCCTACCTCTATGGATGATTAAGTAATAATTATTGTCTACATATTGTCAGAATTTTCACGATGTCACTTCAAACAACTTCAAGTCTTAGGAATGTAATGAAGCAGACATTAATTTGTAATTACGATTGTTCTCGCTAGATGAAACTCAATCGTTATTAACACTACAGTAAATACACTTGTACGTAAAAGCAGCTACAAGAGTTTGTATTTTATAAGATACAATTTTTAATTTTGCCTCTTTCATTCACCCGGTATCGTTAGTGCGTTAACGGATATTTAAAAATCACACACACACATACACAAGCACCCAGGTTCCAAGTGTGGTCTAATTGTTCTATGCGTATCTATGTTAAACCCAATGGCTTAGTGACGACCGCATCGCTTGGAGGTTAGGTAGGTAGGTCAATCTTCTTCTGTGACACGGATTGTGAGTTCGTTTTGGGTCTGGTCGTGTTCTGTTAAGTCTCCGACCTGAAGCTAAAAAAGGTTCGCTACGCTGCTCCACTGCTGTTTGACGGATGTTACATGTCTTTGAAATATTTTTTCGCACCTGCATTTCCTCACGTGGAAAATTATTACTAAAAGTTGCAATTAACTTTATAAGTGTTACCGGCACCGGGATTCGAACCCTCGTGACCCGCGTAATATGAAATTTAAAGCTTGCGCTCGGTATCTCATACAACAAGGTTT
Source organism: Bhutanitis thaidina (assembly GCA_029286595.1). Lineage (NCBI taxonomy): Eukaryota > Metazoa > Arthropoda > Insecta > Lepidoptera > Papilionidae > Bhutanitis > Bhutanitis thaidina. The sequence continues at coordinate 7,623,231 of JAGSMS010000019.1, forward strand.
TTTTTTATTCATGCTGTCACTTCCAGTTAATTGGACGAGCGAGCATTAACTCCGTGTTCGCTTCATTACTTTCCCTTTGAAAGATTACCTCAATTCAGCGGAGTCCGCGCCGCGGTGTATTGATGACAAAATCAAATAGTGTATTTTTAATAATAAATCCACGCTTTTATACGATTTGTTAAATTGTAATAATCCAACAATTTTTCAATTTACCTAAATTTTAAAGTAATGCTGGAGCATAGGCGTAGGTTAACCACTGCAGGATAAATGTTTCCTCCTCGCGGGACTCTCGCGTAGATACTGTGAAACTTAAAACGAGCGGTCAGCCTTACGGAAACCTGAACCCTTGCGACCATTTAGCCAGAACTTTGTTTCAACGATTTGATGATTTTCACGATTAGAGTTATCGCAGTCGCACTGTCTGTACGTTCACTCAGTAATTATTTGTTAAAGCCGGACCTAACACAGCTGCTAAAGTTGTCGATTAGCTTATGGACTTTCTCACTATACCTAACGCATACTAAGACTCCATGGTGTTACACCTACACCGTTCATTGGCAGGCTAAGGGAATGATCGTGTATACATAGGCAGCGGAAATCAGAGCCGTGGTAGTTTAGGGCACATCACGGCACTCTAACTTGTTGCTTTAACTTCATAGTTGTTCGGGTGTTCCTGGGTTGGAGTCCAAGAAGATTGTGAAATGCTAATTTTAGTGCTGAATATACAGATCAAAAAAAACATTACGAGACAATCTGTACGTCTGTGAATTAATAAAACTTATCATTTCGGGGACATGTGAAGTACGTCTACTCGCACTGGAGCAGCGTGGTGGCCCCTTTCATATCGAAGACACTCACAGGTCGAAAGGTTATTTACCCAGTAACGTAGCAAGTCGCAGCAGTACATCAGTAGCCACGGAGGACTAATTAACTTCTAAAGTTTACATGAGCTTCGCGGAACAAAGTGAAGGTAGGAGGAGGTGCGCTGTCGGTTTCGATTCTGACATTTCGACATTGACAAGCCTTAAATGATATCAAAAGCTTTTGTAATTCTAAGTACACGTGTCCTAATTTCAACAAAGAGCTTGACGCCTGCTAACGTCTCGGGGTCTGTCTTTAACTCAACACCTAAGAGAACTTAAGAAATACTAATCGATTTTGACGTTCTTTAAGTTAGAATCATTTGAGTGACAGCGTAATTTCATGCGAACATTTTTAAAACAAACCCCTTTCTCATTATTAGGAAACATGAAACAAAGCTCTAGTGACCGTCTGATAGCGGAAAGAGTATCTGGTTTTGCCGGATCAAATCCCACAGACTAGTGATGAGGAACAGCATCACCAGTGCGAGGGCGTCGGGGCTACGCTCATTAACCTGTTTGCCCAGCGGTTTTGGACGGTTAGCCCACACTCACCACGTGTGGGCTAACCGTCCAAAAAAAGCGAGCCGACTTTTACTAGCGCTTTCTTGGAGAGGCCTAATGGGTTAGGGTGCGGACTGCGAAACCTGATGTCGTTAGTGCGAGCCCGCCGCCATTCGACTATTGTCGTGAACCACTCCAGACACATGCTGTAATGATTAGATGGAGGGTTAAGAGGAATAATAGTAGTAAAAGAAAGGGCTCTAGACATTAATAGTTTTACCTTTTACAATTATTGTGGAGATTCACCGCAACAACGTAAAGGTATCTCTCATCTTAAATAATAAAATAACTCAACACCTGTCACTTTACCAGCTTGATATTATCTCACAGTTAAAAGCCTGAAAAAAGCCTGAAAACCGGTTGGTAGATCTGCCCCTGTAGTAGACCTTAATACCAATCACGTGCCAATAAACTGAACGATTTGTTTCCTTGCCCTGGACACTAAGACTGAGACGGCAATAGGGGTTGCTCCAAATTGAGCCTGCTGAAAAGTGTTTTGAAACGATTGAAATTTTTGACTAGGTCTCTGACTACCCCAGTACTAGGTATACGGTCGTGACTGCGTTAATGTGTTATATATTTATATATTACAAACACGCAGTGAGAAAGGTATGAACTATACCGCTTGTCATCGTGTCACGGCGAACGAATGTAAAACTAAAACGAGCCATTTAGACTAGATCAATGCAGAATGAACGATGAATGCAATGAAATGACAGATATTTAAAAAAAATCGATGTCTTTCAGACTTTTACGTATTCTATAAACGAAATGGTAAATACTGGTTATTGAGCCATGACGCATGAATCGTCTTTAAGAAAACAGACGTGATCTGTGCGTAGCTCTGTGTTAAAAATGATGGGCAAAGGCCTCCTTCTCAAATATCTGTGAGGGTTTTGGAGCCGGAAACGGTCCTCCACTCTGGTCCAGTGCGAGACGGCAGACTTCGTATCGACATCGTGGTAAATTCAGCACTTAAAATAGCTGTTAAAAATTCAGCAATTAAAATAGCTATTAAAAATTTTGTACTTGCCGGCACCGGATATCTGCTTGGATTTCGAAAGTAAGGCGAGCCCCCTGACCACTAGGCTACCACGGCTCCTCCTAGTTCTGTGTGCTGTTTTCATTCTTCAATTTAAGAAAAAAAGAAAATAGCACAGAGCCTAGCGGCTGCTTTAGCTGCTGCTCGAATGGACCGACTCGACCGGATCATAGAAACAAACATTAGAGTAACAGACGAGCTAACAGTCTACCAAGAGGTGGCCACTGCAGCCCATGTACACCCACAAACAACTGTAGTCGAAGAAGTTTACAGATGCTTTGAACTACGACAGATATAATTATACTGGCGTAGTAGGAGTAGATTTTCAAACCGAAACAGAACAGTGGTTGCGCTGATGATTAGCGCTGGAAATAAGTAAGAGGGACCTTCCCAGACTACTAGACAGATGTTGTCGAAGTTACGACCGCGTGTGACCGCGCTCTCTCTTATATAAGAGTGAAGCTTTCGCAATAAGTTTTATTACATTCGCTATAATGCCGCCGCGTGAGACGCCAAATTCTCCGTTACGTAGTGGTTTGACGTCAGACATCAACTAGCGGCCGGACGAATCATGTCTATGACGTCTCGAAAATAAAAGAAAAAATATTGTTCAGAGGACATCTGATCCTTTTACAAGTTAGACAATTTATTTCATGTACATTAGTTATAACTTAAAAGTTGTAGGTTGCATCTAAATAGGTATGCACACATTATGATTAAACAAAGCATCTAAATATCAGTCGTAACATTAGTAACACAATTCTTATTTAACGTTGAGCTTATCTCGTAATCGGTAAACACCAGAGGAGCTACAGATGCGCTGCCGGTCTTCGAAATCATACTGTCCAAAAATTATCCTTTTAAAAAGTAGTGAAGTATCCGTTGGAGGGTTAACAGGAATATTAGTAATGTTACTTAATAAATAGCATTGCTAGTAGTCTTTAAAAGAAAAAAAAAAAACATACCTATGAACAGATACCGAGGTCATCCAAATTGACTATGATCACCATGAACGGGAGAGCTGCAATCAGCTGCAGTCAGCTGCAGCCAGCTGCAGTCAGCTACTCTAGAGGCGAACGATATCAACGGCTTTTCGAGGCAAATATAAAGAGAGGCAGAGTGGCGCGCTTAACGAGTACGCCGGGTCGTTCGCTCGGCGCGGACGCGTCGCCGCACACGATTGCTTCACGCAGACGTAGAGAGAAGCGAAGAGCCGCCTCTATGTGCTTTAATGTCGATATAGAATACCGACACTTGCTTCCTTATATTTGTTTTTCTTTATCTGTGTAACTCCACTTTTACACATACAGGTCTTTCTACAAAAACATCAACAAAAGCTGGTATGCCGTAAATAGAAAATGCCGTAGGTCAACGATACCCGCCCACTAGAGATGTTGCTCTGATTGATGCTGATTTAGGTTTTGTACAGTTGAATGGATTTTCCGGTAAAAGTAACTTTTAACACCTTTTTAAGATAGCCGTTGTCGGTTACAAATGTAATTGATTCCTTCGATAATTGCAGTTATAACAACATTCATATGTATATGTTAATGTTTATTAATATATATATATATACGGCTTGAGATTTTACAACTATTAATAGGTATGTCCCCCTAAGTCCTACTTACTGGTGATGTTTGCACCTTTCTCTCCACGAGAATTAAAAAAAATGTCTGACAAAACTCTATTGTTGTCCCACTTTATTCTTGGTGTTATCACAGAGAAGACTCCTAATATTTCAGTTTAGATTAGAATTTAGCTATTCTTGTATTACTTTACATCCGTGTTTTTTTTATAAATAATCCCAAATGAAATCTTCTGCCATTAAAATATTAGTACACTCAAAAATAATTAGCTCTGGTGCGCTCTGTCTGTATATCAGCAAGTGCTGCCTTTGAGAATTTATCTGAGTGAAGAAATCATTAAAATCTATTTGCATTGAAACTACGAATAATGTAAATTTTTGTAGCATTCATCATATTAATGTAACATAAACATTCTACAGTCGTGCGGTGGTAACCTTAGAAAATAGCCTTACCACCGTGGGTTACGTTAAAATCGACTAAGGTATCAGAAGAAAGGAATCGAGTGGCTGCCTAATACTGCCAAAATGATCATCTCGGTATGCCATGATCGTAATGATTCAGTTCAATGATGAGCGCCAGGTCTAAATGCGGGGTACCGGCCTGCCAAGTGCGGCGCTAATTGTACATCTTCACTATAGGAGACAGAATGTTAAGGAGATGGGAGGGACAATGGGGTTTAGGGGAGGTAGAGAGGGCCTTCGGTTACCTCAATCTCCGAACAAAACGCAAAAGCTAAAGATCCCTTGCAAGCGGAGGCATTTTTTTTATGGGATAGGCGGCAAACGAGCAAGCGGTGCACCTAATGGTAAGTGATTACCGTCGCCGATGTACATCTGCAACCCCAGAGGTGCTGCAGGGGCGTTGCCGGCCTTTAAGGGTATTTGGGAGATAGGAGGGAGGATGAGGAGGGGTATGGGGAGAGGGAGAAGGTCTCCGGTTACCTCAATCTCCGAACAAAACGCAATATGCCTCTACATCACGCCGGTATTCTGTGAGACTGTGTTGCCAACCCGGTCAAGCCGGCCCATTCGAGCACTAGCAAAAGCCGCCGCTTGGCTCTACCGCGTATCACCGCAGTCGTCCAGTGTCGCCGTGGTCAGAAGCGTCCTGCAGAATATTGTATTACTAAGTCAGGTGAAGTAGCACCTCGGTATTCTGCGAGGCCGTGATACAAACGACGACCGGGGGGTAGAGCCGGGCAATTCCAGCAGCAGCAAAAGCTGCGGCTTGGCTCTACCACGATATATGTATCCAGAGGCTCACATGCCTTCCTATTCCGCTCTCCCATTTCCCAAATATCCTCAAAGGCCGGACACGCCTGGTGCGTACCATAAGGTGTGCCACTTGCCAGTTTGCCCCCTTACATTAAAAAAAATGTCCAACAAATGCCGGATACATTATATCGAAAATGCTAGGCCAAAAATACACAGTCTGCTGTCAGCACACACTCTGCTTAAGTCCAATCGTGGAGTATTATCAGGCTTATGTTGATGAGCATTGAGCATATTCTATGAGCGAGAACACCCACATTATCTCACAACGGGTTAGCAGATTTCACATGCTTATTAGTCATCTAGGTTCCACCGCACTTCCACAAGGATGTTTTTCTTTACACGGTGGAACATCTGGTAAATTAACAATTAACTTTCACTTATAAATAATTTACAACAAGTAATATGAAGTTTCATATATTAGAAACGTGAATGCGTTACCCTTATAACAGAAACATAGTATCTACATTGTACCATCATAGTAGTTACGTTGGCAAAAATGTCTTTTTGATATTACTGTCTGTGACAGATAATTTAAAAAATGATTACCCTTTTTTTTCATTTCAGCCTATCACAAGTTCACTGCTGAACATAGGACTCCCCCAAGGTTTGCTACAAAGCTCGGTCTTGAGCCACCTGCATCCATCGACTTCCCGTAACACTGCGCAGGTCGTCACTCCATCACATTTTACATTATGTATTAAATCCATACCCTGTCAGCATCAACCTCTCAACATAAGAGGGAGAGGATCGTAATTCACAAAGCCGTTCCAAAACAAGTTCAATTAACGGACCCCTACCACCATACCTTACCAGCCTGTTTAAGCCCACTGCTAAACATAAGCCTCTTCAAGAAAGCGCCACCTAATGCCGAAGGTTCTCCTTGGACAAAGTTGGTATTATATGCTTCTGCGTATATTTCCTGGAGGTTTGTCCATACTCACCACGCCGGGTGAGTACCGAGTCTGGTCTGGTGAGCTCGGTACCCTCACACTCGAGACTCTGCTCCACATAAACCAACCCAAGTCTATGGGATTTAGGTTAGGCAAATCAAATTCGGATGCCTATTCTGCCATCATTTAGCCGACAGAGTTTCGATTGTTTGCGAGCAGGATGCACCATATGCCGGTGAGATTGGTCTTTGGAGAAAGTGAGAGATATACATTATATTCCACCGAATTAATTAATTTCTTACGTCTTAAGAATATTTCCTTCAGATGTTCTTATTTACTGCCGAGCGTATTTATGATGAATCAATACGCAAAGTTACAATGCCAATGATGCCGGAATCGCACGTGGAACGCGGATTGTTCGCGTACTTTAAAATTCACCTCGATAGGCGTGACCCTGAGCCCCTGAGCACCCCTACAGCAGCCCGTGTGATAAATATGTGTTGGATTCAAACCCTGATTCCACAAATAAGTACGTTTGTCACCTTTCTACAGTAGCTTTTCTGGTATTACAGCAAAAAATTAAAACTATTTCCCGTATTAAAAATAATAAGAGGTACAAGTATTTTATACAAGTTATAAATATCGTGCAAATAATTACATCATAATTACTTTCGTGATTAATGTACAATCTCATAAAAATCACAAATGATATTTAATATTGAACACTCTTCGAATATTACACTATTTCACAAGTCATCAAAACATTGTCAATAGGAGATGACTCCATGAACTAAAATTTATTTAAAAAACAATCTTAAATTTTCCGCAATAAAGCTTAGTTTTATTTGTAAAGCGATGTTATTTATAAGAAATTTCCTTCCCCTGTTTACAGAACACCGTAATCCTCAAAGGGATCCCCTGTCGTCACGTAGAACCCAATCTATATTCAAAGTTGTTTATACATGTATGCAGTGGATTTTATTTGTTTGTAATGCTCTCTTCAAATTTTTACGGTTACAAATTTAAAACGTTCTGTATTTGTATACATTTGTATACAACTGGTAGGCATAATTGAATTTTATAATATAAATAATGTTATAAATAATATGTTTAAATATTTCATTATACTCTGCATCCGTGACAAAGTTCATCATCTAGTTTCCAAGCGATAATAACAACAAAACAAACACAATAGTCGCCGGCGTTTGAACGCGCACAATAACAACCCCACACAGATAACCAATTCACAAGTTTCCCGACGTGAACGTTTGAAAATGGAACGCGGCTACATAACACTGGCACGGCTTACGCACACTAATCCACCAGCCAGGGTAAGTCTGCACACAGGAACAGAGAACACAAAGCGTTGAGCCACCTCGCCCCCCCGCTTGCGTGTAAGGCTTCATAGTTTATAGGATCGCGTCGTGTACCGTCGCAGTTCAATGTTTACTGGGCAGCGAGCGATGGAGATAACGATACAAGCGGCCACTCACACATTGCCGAGCAGGTTTCCCGGGCCCGGGCGTAGTACTAGAGACACATTGATCCACAGCAGAGCGTCTGGTAGCATCGATTGTGCAGTTTCCTGCAACCGCGCGTTGCCAAGGCAACCGCCCACCTCCTGCACCCCGCCTTTTGCTATTTAGAACTTTACTAGTACTTCGCTTTATTGGAATATTCTCGTCCCGTAACCAGGAGTAACGGTTTACTCGATAATTGAGTATCATTAGAATGTTTCGTAAATTATGTATAGGTATGTTCAAAATTGGTCTGGGAATTTTCCTTAGGTAAAAATATAGTTTGTCATTTAAGGAAAATGCCGTTGTATTTTATATGTGGAAATGAATTGGTCGAAAAGTGTTCCTGCTCTGCCACCCCTGGCGTAATAATCCCCGCAGCGGGAGTCGCAGCGTGCGGGGATATGACCAGCGAGTGGTTGGATTTGCGGTTAATTTGTAACAGTTTTGTTTTAAATTTCTAGTATTTTTACATGACGCCGTATTGTTTTACGTTTTAATTTAAGCTTTCAGTATACGTGTCCAAAGCTTTAATTTTACATTCGACATTAATTTATGTATATCAACTTGAATGAAGGGTACCATTTGTTTTTATTTTAATGCCTACCTCGCTTGCATTTGGCTGGGTAACAAAATATGGATTGCCGACCGGTTGATGGCGGAAAATTCGCCCGAATTTTTTGGCGAATTTTCCTGTCTAAATCTCAATACTAGTGATGGAGAGAAGCATCTTCAGTCCGAGGATACCGGTACTGGGAATTTTTTGCTTAACTCGTAAAAGTGAAGTCTTTATTAAATCTTGTTATTTCGGTTTATTTCAAGTTTTGGTATATCGTGTTGATAATATAATATGCCATTAGTGTTCTTTTTCATTTGTATTTTTGTTGTTGTTTTTTTCCATGCCAATGCCACAATATATATTAAAATAAATATTACTACCTACCAAGCATGGTGAGCCGAGGTAGCCTGGTGCTCAGGGCACTGGCTTTAGTTTCATAGAGACCTGGGTTAGATCTCCGGAGCCGGCACCACTAAAACTGTTAATATCACATTTAACTTCTGAATTTACCAAGTTTTCGGCGGTGAGGAAAACCTCCAGAGGAAACCTGCATATCTGAAAAATATATTAGAGGACATGTGAAGTTCGTCAATCAGCACTAGATCAGCGTGGACTTTCCTGATTTAAACACCCTCGAATGGACCGGCTCGGCCCCAGGGCCTTACACAATACCAGCGTAAAGTAGAGGCATTTTGTGTTTCTGCGTTTCGTTTGGTGAGTGAGGTAACCAATAGCTCATTCCTCTTCCTGCCCATCCCTCTCCCCAAATGTCCATCGGGAGCCGCTGGCACGATCCCCCCTTCCCACAGGTATCCCTGGGCTACAGTAGCCACTTACCATCAGGTGGACTGCTAACTCGTTTCTCACTCCGATTAAAATAACTGTAGAAGAAGCGTGAAAATAATACTAGAATATTTCTCCATTAACATAGATAGATTTTATTTTATCATAATTAATTCTTAAACTCATGTGAATTACCCAAAAAAAAGGTTTCTATGCTTTTTAGAGGTCTGCTCGAACTACTTATCAGCAAACATTTGCGATGACTCAACGTGGGTCAACGTACTTAGAATTTAGGGTATAAACAAATTACTAGGAGCACATATGTATGTGATAATCTCTGAAAATTGTTATTCACTCAGTTGGAGAGCCGTGGTGGTGGTGGTCAAGGGCCTTGGTACTCGCTTTAAGTTCACGGTACGCGTGTGAACCTTGATCGAATCTCGGTGTTTCTACCACTAAAATTGTTAACCGATTTTAAATGCACGTGGCTCAACGCGTGCTTGAATTCCTTAGTCGAGTACGACACTCACTATGATATACAGATATAAATAAAACGGAAAATTGTAATAACTAAGCAAATCGCACAGGCCTTGATCGAGCAGATTTATAGACTAAATGTGAACATGAAAAAATAATACACTTTCTTTATGAAATGTTCAAAATTGTGGTAAAAATATAGGCGTTGTTTTTTTTTAGCGCCATCCCGTTACCAAGACACAGGTAATCCTAGTTCGGGACAGGATGACGTGTGTAAGTGTCCAATGAAATATATGTGATTCGACGCTTCTACAAAAAGAGGAGATAGGTTGGATGATCGGCCTTCTCAATGTCAATTGTATTGTATTTGCGAATATTTCAATCAGCGATTCCAAAAACTTATTAATTGAATTAAAAGTAGCTGGGTAAAGGCCTCCTTCTCAAATATCTATATCTATAATTTTTAGCGGAGCCGGGTAGGGTCCGCGACGCTGCTCCTGAACGGGTTGGCGGACTTCACATGTTCTCAGACATGCAGTTTTCCTCATGATGTTTTCTTTCATCGCCAAGCACGTGGTAAATTAAAGACTTAAAATTGCTATTACCAATTTTAGTGGTGCCGGCACCGGGGATTGAACCTAGGTCACACGCGCTCTATGGAAGTGAAGCAAGCGCACTGACCACTAGGCTACCATGGCTCCTTTGAAATAAGTCATGGTGAATCTATGACTAGTCTAAAATTTTTGGAGTAGTTATTGTGTTTACCATCGTAGATTAAGAAATACATAGCTGAACATTTCTCACAACATTAGAACCATTTTAACATACATATTATATACATATATTCACGCCTTGTTCCCAACGGGGTAGGCAAAGATAATCTCCTTCCACTTGCACCGGTCCTGACATACGTCTTTCGCTTCTTCCACTTTCATCAATCCACCATTTTAAACGGTTGTAATATGGTATTTAATATAACGTAAAGCGTTATTATTAAACCATAACGCCCCCACCCCTCACCCCTCCCCCCGTAAAAGCCTAATCGATAAAAGACAAGAGGATACCATAAGTAGATAAAAAAATTGGCTTAAATCCAAAAACAGTAGGGAAGGAAAAAAAATAAAATTACACTTGTGAATGAAATTACGCCATTTATTTATTTTAAAGATGTTCGAAGAAGTTGTGCAAAGTAATTTTTTTTTCCAACATCTTTAAATCCTGGAATGAGTATCCAAATTTAAATTCAAGGTGTAAATTATCTTTTTTCTTTCACTAACCAACCGTGCTGTGTGAAAGCGGCGAAGGAATATACCATCTCTTTCTTTTCGTGAGAGTTGCTTCCGTTTATAAGGAGCCACGAATTTGTTCTTGTATTTTTAGAGATGGAGATCCCGGCATCTGTTAAATGCTACATTTGCGATTTTCTAGGCTTTTCCCTTCGCCTTGTCGCCTCTTACGAACACGCACGGGAAGAAAAGGAAGTGCCAGATACCAGACGACTATGATTCACGAACAAGAAGCAATATTGCGTATGTGTACTTAGTTAAAATTACTGCAACGCAATTTACACGCGCATACGCTATAACACGATGAATCAATAAATCAGGGCGGTTTTATTTAATATCATGAAATGGTCTCTCTCATCACATTTATCATTATGATTGTTAACTGTACTTAAAACAGAACTAGTAACTTGATATAGAGCGAGACATCGCAGCGGGGAAACTGAACTACGGAGTGAAAGCATCTAGACTTAAGTCTGCGTGTTCATATACAAGCCGGATGCGACGTAACGACATTAAATTGAACCTCGTATTGTACATGCCGGTTCTAGATCATATACCTAATATCAATTAAATAGGTACAGTAGTTTAGACACGGAATGCTGCGAGTGAGTGAGTGAGGTAACCGGAGGCCCACTCCCCCTTCCCATTCCCCTCCTCATCCTCCTTCCCATCTCCCAAATACCATTTAAAGGCCGGCAACGCACCTGCAGTACCCCTGGTGTTGCAGATGTACGTGGGCGACAGTAATCACTTACCATCAGGTGAATCGCTTGCTCGTTTGCTGCCTTTCCCATAAAAAAAAAAAGTTACTTGCCGTTCGTGGCCGTGTTTGTAGTCGCCGACTCGCGGGCTTCACATAACCTCGAAATATTTTTTTTTTATAATTTCACAGAATTGCAGATTTCCTCACGATGTTTTCCTTCACCGCCCACCACGTGCAAAATACGGCAGTTAAAATTGCTATAAACTATTTTAGTGGTGCCGGCACTAGGGGTCGACCCAGGTCACTCGCGCTCTGTGATACCAAAGTGAGCGCCCTGACCACTAGGCTACCACGGCTCCTTTGAAATAAGTCATGGTGAATCTATGACTAGTCTAAAATTTTTGGAGTAGTTATTGTGTTTACCATCGTAGATTAAGAAATACATAGCTGAACATTTCTCACAACATTAGAACCATTTTAACATACATATTATATACATATATTCACGCCTTGTTCCCAACGGGGTAGGCAAAGATAATCTCCTTCCACTTGCACCGGTCCTGACATACGTCTTTCGCTTCTTCCACTTTCATCAATCCACCATTTTAAACGGTTGTAATATGGTATTTAATATAACGTAAAGCGTTATTATTAAACCATAACGCCCCACCCCTCACCCCTCCCCCCGTAAAAGCCTAATCGATAAAAGACAAGAGGATACCATAAGTAGATAAAAAAATTGGCTTAAATCCAAAAACAGTAGGGAAGGAAAAAAAATAAAATTACACTTGTGAATGAAATTACGCCATTTATTTATTTTAAAGATGTTCGAAGAAGTTGTGCAAAGTAATTTTTTTCCAACATCTTTAAATCCTGGAATGAGTATCCAAATTTAAATTCAAGGTGTAAATTATCTTTTTTCTTTCACTAACCAACCGTGCTGTGTGAAAGCGGCGAAGGAATATACCATCTCTTTCTTTTCGTGAGAGTTGCTTCCGTTTATAAGGAGCCACGAATTTGTTCTTGTATTTTTAGAGATGGAGATCCCGGCATCTGTTAAATGCTACATTTGCGATTTTCTAGGCTTTTCCCTTCGCCTTGTCGCCTCTTACGAACACGCACGGGAAGAAAAGGAAGTGCCAGATACCAGACGACTATGATTCACGAACAAGAAGCAATATTGCGTATGTGTACTTAGTTAAAATTACTGCAACGCAATTTACACGCGCATACGCTATAACACGATGAATCAATAAATCAGGGCGGTTTTATTTAATATCATGAAATGGTCTCTCTCATCACATTTATCATTATGATTGTTAACTGTACTTAAAACAGAACTAGTAACTTGATATAGAGCGAGACATCGCAGCGGGGAAACTGAACTACGGAGTGAAAGCATCTAGACTTAAGTCTGCGTGTTCATATACAAGCCGGATGCGACGTAACGACATTAAATTGAACCTCGTATTGTACATGCCGGTTCTAGATCATATACCTAATATCAATTAAATAGGTACAGTAGTTTAGACACGGAATGCTGCGAGTGGTGAGTGAGGTAACCGGAGGCCCTCCCCTTCCCTATTCCTCCTCATCCTCCTTCCCATCTCCCAAATACCATTTAAAGGCCGGCAACGCACCTGCAGTACCCTGGTGTTGCAGATGTACGTGGGCGACGGTAATCACTTACCATCAGGTGAGCCGCTTGCTCGTTTGCCGCCTTTCCTATAAAAGAAAAAATACGCGATGTAATTATAATATAGTGCCACGATTTGATGCAGAAACTCCGAGGCCCTGAATACGCAGGACGAGTCAGGTGCAATGTAAGGGACCCGGGACGCAGCTCAACACAATTCGCGTTTTAGACATTGACTTCAGCTGAACCCGAACTCCGAATCTACCACCCATGGCTTAGCAGCTAGTTACGTTAACCAATAAGTCACGAACTCCAAGAGTGTACCTACTATCTTAAGCAATTATTTAAAATCTCCATCATGTTACTTTGCAAATCGTTCCGAAGCGGAACAGCGCTGCCAACATTTTAGTACATTATTAATAGCACGTTAACAAGTTCTTATAGGCAACGTTTATTTGATTCCCGCTCAGACGGCAGACGGGATCGAAACAGCTTCCCTACGTACACAAGCACGCGTCTACCGCTTCGATGCACCGAACGGCGTACCATGATAATCCTATAATGTTTCAAACACTGCTATAGTAAATTATGACCAAACTCATTGCAATAACATACATATTCAAAGAAATGATTATGGATTTACGACATTACGGAACTAAATACTGAAAAATTATCTGTGTAGATGTCGGAAGCCGTTTATAGATTTTATAGTGTGAGTCATGTAATATGAGTCACAAATGAGTTTTTCATCTACGCGTAATTTAAAAAAGACGATCAAGCGTGAGTAGGGCTCTCGCCGGAAGGGTTCAGTATCAAGATAATAATCTTCTAATAATAATCTTGATAATAATCTAATAATAATCTTGATAATAATCTAATAATAATCTAATAATAATCTTGATAATAATCTAATAATAATCTAATAATAATCTTGATAATAATCTAATAATAATCTTGATAATAATCTAATAATAATCTTGATAATAATCTAATAATAATCTTGATAATAATCTAATAATAATCTTGATAATAATCTAATAATAATCTTGATAATAATCTAATAATAATCTTGATAATAATCTAATAATAATCTTGATAATAATCTAATAATAATCTTGATAATAATCTAATAATAATCTTGATAATAATCTAATAATAATCTTGATAATAATCTAATAATAATCTTGATAATAATCTAATAATAATCTTGATAATAATCTAATAATAATCTTGATAATAATCTAATAATAATCTTGATAATAATCTAATAATAATCTAATAATAATCTTGATAATAATCTAATAATAATCTTGATAATAATCTAATAATAATCTTGATAATAATCTAATAATAATCTTGATAATAATCTAATAATAATCTTGATAATAATCTAATAATAATCTTGATAATAATCTAATAATAATCTTGATAATAATCTAATAATAATCTTGATAATAATCTAATAATAATCTAATAATAATCTTGATAATAATCTAATAATAATCTTGATAATAATCTAATAATAATCTTGATAATAATCTAATAATAATCTTGATAATAATCTAATAATAATCTTGATAATAATCTAATAATAATCTTGATAATAATCTAATAATAATCTTGATAATAATCTAATAATAATCTAATAATAATCTTGATAATAATCTAATAATAATCTAATAATAATCTTGATAATAATCTAATAATAATCTTGATAATAATCTAATAATAATCTTGATAATAATCTAATAATAATCTTGATAATAATCTAATAATAATCTAATAATAATCTTGATAATAATCTAATAATAATCTTGATAATAATCTAATAATAATCTTGATAATAATCTAATAATAATCTTGATAATAATCTAATAATAATCTTGATAATAATCTAATAATAATCTTGATAATAATCTAATAATAATCTTGATAATAATCTAATAATAATCTTGATAATAATCTAATAATAATCTTGATAATAATCTAATAATAATCTTGATAATAATCTAATAATAATCTTGATAATAATCTAATAATAATCTTGATAATAATCTAATAATAATCTTGATAATAATCTAATAATAATCTTGATAATAATCTAATAATAATCTTGATAATAATCTAATAATAATCTTGATAATAATCTAATAATAATCTTGATAATAATCTAATAATAATCTTGATAATAATCTAATAATAATCTTGATAATAATCTAATAATAATATTATAAATGAGTTATGCCGTTAAGGTAACCGACATAGCCGTAAAGATCAGCAAGCTGAAGTGGCAATGGGCCGGCCACATAGCTCGCAGAACTAACAACCGTTGGGGAAAAAAGGTTCTCGAGTGGCAGCCACGTACAGGCAAACGCACTGTAGGACGACCCCCCACAAGATGGAGTGACGACCTGCGCAGTGTTGCGGGAAGTCGATGGATGCAGGTGGCTCAGGACCGAGTTTCGTGGCAATCTTTGGGGGAGGCCTATGTTCAGCAGTGGACTTCTGATAGGCTGAAATGATGATGATGATGATGATGATGTCGCCCAGTTTCCGTAGCTCAGTAATGATATCACATAGCTCTCTTAAGGTTTTTCTTGAAGACGTAAAGATTAAAAAAAGAAATTCTCATTAAGAGCTTAAAGACTTGACTTAGTAATACAATATTCTGCACGATGGTTCTGACCACGGCGACACTGGACGACTGCGGTGATACGCGGTAGAGCCAAGTGGGGGCTTTTGCTGCTGCTCGAATGGGCCGGCTCGAATGGGCCGGCTCGAATGGGCCGGCTCGAATGGGCCGGCTCGAATGGGCCGGCTCGAATGGGCCGGCTCGAATGGGCCGGCTCGAATGGGCCGGCTCGAATGGGCCGGCTCGAATGGGCCGGCTCGAATGGGCCGGCTCGAATGGGCCGGCTCGAATGGGCCGGCTCGAATGGGCCGGCTCGAATGGGCCGGCTCGAATGGGCCGGCTCGAATGGGCCGGCTCGAATGGGCCGGCTCGAATGGGCCGGCTCGAATGGGCCGGCTCGAATGGGCCGGCTCGAATGGGCCGGCTCGAATGGGCCGGCTCGAATGGGCCGGCTCGAATGGGCCGGCTCGAATGGGCCGGCTCGAATGGGCCGGCTCGAATGGGCCGGCTCGAATGGGCCGGCTCGAATGGGCCGGCTCGAATGGGCCGGCTCGAATGGGCCGGCTCGAATGGGCCGGCTCGAATGGGCCGGCTCGAATGGGCCGGCTCGAATGGGCCGGCTCGAATGGGCCGGCTCGAATGGGCCGGCTCGAATGGGCCGGCTCGAATGGGCCGGCTCGAATGGGCCGGCTCGAATGGGCCGGCTCGAATGGGCCGGCTCGAATGGGCCGGCTCGAATGGGCCGGCTCGAATGGGCCGGCTCGAATGGGCCGGCTCGAATGGGCCGGCTCGAATGGGCCGGCTCGAATGGGCCGGCTCGAATGGGCCGGCTCGAATGGGCCGGCTCGAATGGGCCGGCTCGAATGGGCCGGCTCGAATGGGCCGGCTCGAATGGGCCGGCTCGAATGGGCCGGCTCGAATGGGCCGGCTCGAATGGGCCGGCTCGAATGGGCCGGCTCGAATGGGCCGGCTCGAATGGGCCGGCTCGAATGGGCCGGCTCGAATGGGCCGGCTCGAATGGGCCGGCTCGAATGGGCCGGCTCGAATGGGCCGGCTCGAATGGGCCGGCTCGAATGGGCCGGCTCGAATGGGCCGGCTCGAATGGGCCGGCTCGAATGGGCCGGCTCGAATGGGCCGGCTCGAATGGGCCGGCTCGAATGGGCCGGCTCGAATGGGCCGGCTCGAATGGGCCGGCTCGAATGGGCCGGCTCGAATGGGCCGGCTCGAATGGGCCGGCTCGAATGGGCCGGCTCGAATGGGCCGGCTCGAATGGGCCGGCTCGAATGGGCCGGCTCGAATGGGCCGGCTCGAATGGGCCGGCTCGAATGGGCCGGCTCGAATGGGCCGGCTCGAATGGGCCGGCTCGAATGGGCCGGCTCGAATGGGCCGGCTCGAATGGGCCGGCTCGAATGGGCCGGCTCGAATGGGCCGGCTCGAATGGGCCGGCTCGAATGGGCCGGCTCGAATGGGCCGGCTCGAATGGGCCGGCTCGAATGGGCCGGCTCGAATGGGCCGGCTCGAATGGGCCGGCTCGAATGGGCCGGCTCGAATGGGCCGGCTCGAATGGGCCGGCTCGAATGGGCCGGCTCGAATGGGCCGGCTCGAATGGGCCGGCTCGAATGGGCCGGCTCGAATGGGCCGGCTCGAATGGGCCGGCTCGAATGGGCCGGCTCGAATGGGCCGGCTCGAATGGGCCGGCTCGAATGGGCCGGCTCGAATGGGCCGGCTCGAATGGGCCGGCTCGAATGGGCCGGCTCGAATGGGCCGGCTCGAATGGGCCGGCTCGAATGGGCCGGCTCGAATGGGCCGGCTCGAATGGGCCGGCTCGAATGGGCCGGCTCGAATGGGCCGGCTCGAATGGGCCGGCTCGAATGGGCCGGCTCGAATGGGCCGGCTCGAATGGGCCGGCTCGAATGGGCCGGCTCGAATGGGCCGGCTCGAATGGGCCGGCTCGAATGGGCCGGCTCGAATGGGCCGGCTCGAATGGGCCGGCTCGAATGGGCCGGCTCGAATGGGCCGGCTCGAATGGGCCGGCTCGAATGGGCCGGCTCGAATGGGCCGGCTCGAATGGGCCGGCTCGAATGGGCCGGCTCGAATGGGCCGGCTCGAATGGGCCGGCTCGAATGGGCCGGCTCGAATGGGCCGGCTCGAATGGGCCGGCTCGAATGGGCCGGCTCGAATGGGCCGGCTCGAATGGGCCGGCTCGAATGGGCCGGCTCGAATGGGCCGGCTCGAATGGGCCGGCTCGAATGGGCCGGCTCGAATGGGCCGGCTCGAATGGGCCGGCTCGAATGGGCCGGCTCGAATGGGCCGGCTCGAATGGGCCGGCTCGAATGGGCCGCTTGCTCGTTTGCCGCCTTTCCTATAAAAGAAAAAATACGCGATGTAATTATAATATAGTGCCACGATTTGATGCAGAAACTCCGAGGCCCTGAATACGCAGGACGAGTCAGGTGCAATGTAAGGACCCGGGACGCAGCTCAACACAATTCGCGTTTTAGACATTGACTTCAGCTGAACCCGAACTCCGAATCTACCACCCATGGCTTAGCAGCTAGTTACGTTAACCAATAAGTCACGATCTCCAAGAGTGTACCTACTATCTTAAGCAATTATTTAAAATCTCCATCATGTTACTTTGCAAATCGTTCCGAAGCGGAACAGCGCTGCCAACATTTTAGTACATTATTAATAGCACGTTAACAAGTTCTTATAGGCAACGTTTATTTGATTCCCGCTCAGACGGCAGACGGGATCGAAACAGCTTCCCTACGTACACAAGCACGCGTCTACCGCTTCGATGCACCGAACGGCGTACCATGATAATCCTATAATGTTTCAAACACTGCTATAGTAAATTATGACCAAACTCATTGCAATAACATACATATTCAAAGAAATGATTATGGATTTACGACATTACGGAACTAAATACTGAAAAATTATCTGTGTAGATGTCGGAAGCCGTTTATAGATTTTATAGTGTGAGTCATGTAATATGAGTCACAAATGAGTTTTTCATCTACGCGTAATTTAAAAAAGACGATCAAGCGTGAGTAGGGCTCTCGCCGGAAGGGTTCAGTATCAAGATAATAATCTTCTAATAATAATCTAATAATAATCTTGATAATAATCTAATAAGATTATATGACACAATCATAGCCGATAAGGACTGTTCTTTATTGCAAATAGTGATTTATTAGTGAATAAAACAAAAATACACTAGAAGAAAACAGTTGGTCCAGGAGGCGGTCTTCGGCGGTAAAGCAATTTCTTCCAGACAACCCTTGCGTAGTGACTTGCTAAGGAAATGAAGCAAATAGAAGGGTGGCGTACATAATTTAAGATGAAAATGGATACAGATGTTGATGGCAGCAATTGAAATTAAAAAAAAGCGCAGATTAAACGAATAATCAAGTGGCAAAGCAAGAGTTACATATATATCGCTCCAAGGACTCATTTATGTAGTTTTTTGAATGAAAAAGGGAATGCACATATTGAACGTGAAGAGATAGGGAATTCCACCAACAAACAGCAGTAAAAGATTTTTGAAATGCGAATTTTATAAGCTAACAATCCGTATAAGGAAGCTCAAAGTTGCCTAGCGAAAGAAATGTTGTATAGTGTATAGTATAATATTCAATAATTTGTAATTAAATCAAATTTTCGTTTGTTCTTATTTTTATTATTTGTCATCGAGCTATGTTTAAAGTTTCTAGTTTATAGGGAAGTTTCTTAAATTCGATTACAAAATGTGTACCTAACAGACAAACAAACAAACCCATTGACAAGAGAGTAATTAATATTGTATTGTCGCCCAGTTCTGGGCTATCTTTAAATTTTTAAGTCTCAAGCTCATCGGGAAGTTAGTTTGAAATCGATTGCAAAATATTGCACCGACAGGGAGACAGTCAAGAAAACGACTTTATTAAAAATGTGGTAAAAAAAATAACAAAATATACTTCTACAACAACCATCCTGAGCAATGAAAATAACGTTTCCTGTATTTAAAGTAAAGAAAACATTCATCATTTATTTCACACGTAATTACAGCTAGTGTAATCTACACTAGCTGTAATTGTGTGTGTGTGTTAGACAGAATTGTGCTTATTTTGGACTGTCTGCAACAATATGTATGAACAGTGAAGCTTATTGTAAAGTGGAGCAGTTTTTTTTTTATTCATAACAAATACAACTAGGTTACAACAGCCTATCCTTTGAGGAATCTAAAACCTTGATAGTAATAATATTTGCTAGTATTTAATGAAGCAAACAAGCTTTGAGACGAAGCTCGAGATTCGAATACAAATACATAAATTTTCATTCGTATACAGTTTGCATCAACAAACTAGGTGTCTACAACATATTAAAATTAGTCCTGCGGTCTGCATCACCTATCGGCATACAGAATCACGTCTGCGCAAGCTTACTGTCCTCTAACAAAGAGAAATATGAGTGTAATGCTTGTGGTTTAAAGTGAGAAATAAATGGCAGGTCTTGCATATAAAGCAAGTATTTAGTTCGGAATATGCTTATAAATATAAAACGTATAACGTCTCGGAATAAAATCCCAGTATCAATATCTATGCAACGCACAAATAATAGCTTTTCTGTTCTAGTTGTATTGAAATGAGCACCGCGTCTTTAACATTTAATCAGAACCTTGCCAATATCATTGCATAATCGAACGGGAGGGCATCACATAACCCTGCGTGTATTGTAATAACATCTTATCTTTATATTCATTCTTTCAAAAAAAAAATTATGTATTGCAAATGGGAAAAAATAGACGCCAAAATAGCTTATTTAGCTATCAGTATTTGGTTATATTAAAATACTCTTACATTTATGGAAGTTTTTGATTAATTTGTTTTAGAAGAAAAAAACAATTATTTTAGTCTGTAGGAATAAAAAATAACTTTATGACACATTTATATTTAGGTATCACAAAGACTCAACTTTACCCAAAATGCGTTAATAAGTGTAATAATAAACTTAAACAAATCAAAATGATCCCTATATGATAGCATATAAGTCATTATTTCCCATACCTCGTTCTACATACAAACTGCGTTGCTCGTTGTCATATTAGTACACCATGCTTATATATGACATATGAATAACTAGCTAGGATATGTTTTCTTTGGGGAGACCTATAATTTGGCTGCAGTGCCCCCTATTGCGAAACGACTAAATAGTCTTAATTTTCGTTGTCGAGTTATCCATTGCGTCTTTGTTTCGCTGCGTGTTTCGAAACCGCAAAGTCCGAGAGACAATGTACGCGTATATGTGCATATATTACGTCGTCTGGGTGGGTTCAGTGTAAGAGATACCGTCTCGCCTCCGCATACAGCGGGCGAGACCTACCCCAAGGCAGAGCGCGTTGCCCTGTCTGCCTGCACATTGCAACAAAGGAAATGCCAAAGTTGCCTTCGAACAGCGACGTAATGGATTATTCAGACGCTGTGGGTTTTTCTGATTAGTTATCTTTACCCGCACTGTACAGCTAGTTTTTATCGACTGTGCACTATGCTATGTTCATTTCGTATTGATTAGTTCAATGACTATAAAAAAACCTATAAGAATTTGAAACAAAATTGAAATTATTACATTTTATACATTAAACTATTGAGAATGTAGAAAACTATAATACGGAAGCTTATTGTTAGCACCAATTAACTGTTTACTATCTTGTAAAACTTGCGGTAAGTTCCCCGAAATTTTTAATGTTCATATTTAAGGTAAAAACGACTATGCCCAATAATTGTAAAGGTATACCAAAGTTACTATTTTGAAGTGAAACTTCTTTGGGCGCAATGAGAGAAACATTCCAGGGTTGAATTTGAGTGCCACGTTTCTGTTAGCTCTAAGCGTCTTGCTTTTTGAATTGGAAGTATGTAATATTAATTTGTTTAGGTAGTGTACGTATTTCAACAGTGGGTAATATTAATTTTTAATTAATTAATTATTGATTAATTAATAATTGTTTATATTCTAAGCAGTTGTTTGCAAGTGAGTAGAAATTTCACTTCGGTCATATGTACAGACGCTGTTTTTAACGTGTTCCTAATCTATGTAAATATGATACATAAACTGAGATAAATCCAAATATTATAAAGACTTCGTACTTCGTATATTCGTAAAGCTTCGTCTATTTTCAACTACAAAAAGAAGGAGGTTATCTATTCGTTTTTTGTCTGTGTCGTGATGTCTTCACTGATTGTGAACCGATTTGGATATTTTTTTTTTGAACAAGCCATATAAATTAGAAGAAAATATTCCAAAAAAAGAGAGGGGGGGGGGGAATAGTGATTTTTCTTCTAAAACTTTCCCTGTAACTCTTGCACCTAGCGTTCTGGACCAATAATATAAACTTCATTGAATTCCCGCCAAAACAAATGTCACTTGCAAATGACACCTCGAGGTTGAATTCATTAGCGCCGGCAAACGATTGAAAATGATGCGGTCGTGAGACAACGTCGCGCTCGTTACGTTTTATGATATTGCACCTTAATGGTATGAATAATGCTTGAATAAAAAGACTTGCAAACACAAATGCTATTAGAATACAATGTTGATACTATAAAAATAATATGTTTAAATATTCCTGAACTTAATTATTTTGGCATGCTTTATATATAAATATTACAAATTACGTTTATTTATAGTCGTTGAACTAATAAATATAACATAGAATAGTCCACATTTAATGAAACCTAGCTGTAAAGTGCCGGTAAAGATCGGAACTAATCATAAAAACCCACATAGTCTGAATAATCCATTACCTCACTATTCGAACAGTTACAGCGAAGAAATCATGCGTGAAAAGTTAACTCCACTAGCAGCCTGTAGATGTTATTATACTGCTTAAGTAGAGTTTTTTTTATACCTTAACCTTAGTAGCCTGTAAATAGTCCACTGCAGGACATATGCCTCCCCCTTAAGGAGGATTTGCCGCAGCATTGCGGAGCGTGGGCGAGCGGATTGGTGATCACAGTACCAGGCACCTCGCTTAATTTTGATCTGGTATATTTCGAAATACTAACCCCGCCATCTATCGAGCTCCATTGAGATTTTCAATATTTTTCCCCTATGGAGAAGGCGACTATTCTCCTCTTTCGATGTCTACGGGAAGAAAGGGGATCGCAGACTCTTATATATAATCTAGGATGTGAGATAATATTGTTTGCTGAAATGTATTGCAATGGTGGTAAGTGGTAAAGGAAACTTAAGCTCCAACATATTAGAACCAGCGCTTAGCGAAACGATTTTGATATACCTTTCCAAATAACCTTTGGACCTTTTTGTATTTCTCTAATTTTGGTATTACCAATATAACAAATAATGCATACATGGCTAGTGATCTGTCATACATGATATCCTATTACAGAATTAAATAAATGCATTTTATATGATATGATATGATTTATTCATTTACACAACACAAAAATTACAAGACATACAATTAAACAGTTAAAACCTCCGTCGACTTTATACTTTATAACCCGTGTCGTGTCAAATGAATTGGTACCGACTCAGCATAGTGTCAGCAAAGGGTTAACCGCCACGCTGATTTTCAGTCAGCACCGACCCTATTGCACGACGTACTTCGCATACAGTCTCCCAATCGCAGTACGCGACATATGTTAGCTGTAAACGTGCACTTCCATGATACAGGCATAACTAAGTGAATTTTAACAAATGGCAACAAATGGTATAAGATCAAAAATGAATGTATAAAACGAAATAGTCTCTAAAACACGATACATAATTTAAATGTAAAATAAAAATAGAATATTTATATTTAAAATATTTTAATTAATTTATTTAAATGTAAAGTAACCTTTGGTGCTTGAATCGTCGACCGACAACATTGTTGCGGGAAATCTGTGGATGCACGTGGTACAGATGTGAGATAAGCTGTAATGTATGATGAGAAAGTTAAAGTATGTAGACAGTTACGTTCCTACTAGTGACTGCCCGCGGACAAACAGACAAACTTTCCCATTTGTTATATTAAGATAAAACATCGCTCATAGCACTACGCAATAGAATTAATAAAAGAGCTTTTAAGTAAAATCCGTTAAAACATGCATACATGTATACGATTTTATATATTAGTATAGATGTAAGTCCACTGTGCCAATAGGAGCAGGGATACATATAACGCAAGAAACAATTTGCCATACCACGTCGGGCAGACTACTCAATCACTAGTGTGTGGGATTTGGGATGGGCATATCGTGGCGTATTTGACTCCATCAGTCGGTCGCAGGTAACCCGTCGGTAACCAGGGCCTCGTCTGGCAGTCAGAGCGCTAGCGGAGACGACGTACGCCACCACCATATACCACTTCAGACCCTTTACACCTCAGCGCCTCCTTACCTTCATATCAAAATTCTGACCTATAATGTATATATTATTTTTACTATTATCTACTATCATGTCCGAAGTGAATAATCTTTTCTCGGGCCCTTCATGTCAAAGTGTTAACAATCTGTCAGTGTCAAAGTGACATAACAATCTTCGAATATAAATTCAATCTAGCTTGAAAGTGTGTTCAAGTACATCGTTGGTAAGAGGATAGCCAACTTATTTTACCGAAAATGTTGGTCTGATTGCTGATAACGAAAGATAACAATTTCCCTTCAATTGAATTTTCCATTTACTGTACACATTAGTAAGCACTTGCGGTATCATGCATCAAAAGTCGAAATATACTGAGATAACTTAATATAAGACACCAACCATAACTCGTCTAGTTCGCGTCAAATGTCAAGTGAAATTTTATTGTGTATAAAATGTATGTGTATACAGAATATTTACCTTTGACATTTCTATAATGCATATTACATACGTCATCCCAAAATGTAGTGTACAGGGATGAGTAAGGTATGTACTGGTATGTACTAAAGTAGAATACTTTGTTGATTCATCTGTAACGTAATGTCATATAACTTACGTAATACTTTAGGTTATATAACATTAGTTCTTAATAACAAAGATTTCTTCATATTTTTCATTCAAATTTCACCTATGCCATGGGAGAAATTATGGTGAAGATGTTGTCCACTTGGTTCATTTCGCCTATCGGTATTTGTTAACTACGCAGGTGTTATCATAGTGCTACGCTTGCATGGACACATAAGCACTCACTATTCACACTAAATGACTAGCATAGCAGTCGGCAAGTGCAAGTGAGTAGTGAAGAGAGCATAACGCTAACATTTTCAACACAACCTTTACTCATTAATTTATTGTCATCATCGTCGTGTCTGAAGTATGAACAGCCGAAGTAGTTCCGGAGTCGAACCCACGCTTCAAATTATATATTGCGCAAGTGATCTGAGTCCGATTGGACATAACGAAGTAACAGCCACACCAACCTGCATTGAAGCCGTGTGGCGGATTTTTTACTGCTTCTAGAATCCTCTAAAAATAGGAGGGTGTATATATAAAATAAGCTCTCACCCCTCCACTCCACTTTTGCCTCTATCCCATAAAAAAAAATTGGTAATATTCAATGGACTACGACAACCCTCTATGGTTCTTGTGGTTGAGATTGAGGGTGTCCATAAAGCACTCACCGGACGAAACGCAGAAGCTCAAGATGCCTCTACTTCACACACGGGTTGAGCCGGCACATTCGAGCAGCAGCTAAAGCCTCCGCTTGCCTCTGCCCCGTATAACGTCCACTCTTTAAGAGATCCGTCCAACGATTGCTCATGTCATATTCTGCCTTCTACTTGACCTTGTATAACTAGCCTCACCAGCGGCTGTTAATTTCTGGAGATGTGAACGAACCTAAGAACTTGAGTATTCGCTGCACACTCGACGAAAGTCTGTCCGTTATTTAAATATTAAATAATTCATGCAGAAAGCATTCCATGACAAGAGGCGCTCCAACACTTCACCTCGAGAGCGTCGATTTTTCGGGGATCTTGCAGTCTTCAGTCAGTTTCAAGTCTACGGATAGATCTGAAAGACAAGACATCCCATAAGTCAAACTTTTGTATTTTTCGTTATCCTCCTTTTCTTTTCAAATCTTTACCAGTGTTAGTGATGGGGATGCAGGGCTTAGTAGCCTTGGCTTGGTCACTCTCTGTGAACCAAGGCGAGCCAACATGGCCGGCCAAACTTAGCAGGATGGCCCGAGGTGGCCTACTGCGTGTTGGAGGTCTGGCGACGTTCCTTCGTACCGCCCTTCGCAGCCGAGATGGAGTTGCGGGGGAAGAGGAGGTTTTGGCTTTCATTCATGAATCGACCAACAACAGCTGGCATGCCAAGTACAGAGGATTTGCCTTTACGCACAAAGCGGGTTGGTGAACGCCGGTACCCTCGTTCTAGAGACGCTTCTCTACATAACCAGTCTGTATGATTTGGGTTCCACATATTCGGACAGTTTTTACGCCGTCGCTCTATCAGGGAAGCCTCATCCTAAACTTTTTGTTTTTAAACTCCGACGACACCTATCAATTTCTATTTACCGGAATGAAAACCGATGCGTTAATTAAAATCACAATCAAAATCTTTGATATTCGCCATTTTTTTAATTTACCACCGCTTCGTAACGAGGTACCTCTGTCAGGGAAGAAACAGGCGAAAGAAACATTTTAAAATATTATTTAGAATAATACAGTATTATACATATTACAATACAACTTATAGAAACAGCTTGGGCGCGATCAACCATTCTCAGGTGTTACAATCATCAAGTCGTGACAAATAGAAATGCGTAATCTTTGCCTACGCCTTTGGATGACAGGCTTAATTTAAAACATTAATGTGGCCGGAACTTGTAAATTGTTTTCCTTCAAATTATTCATGAGAGATATTATTTTGTACCATTTTACTTTACCAACGAATAAAAAAACTGAATGTTCACTGAAATCGTTACTTAAATGAGTACCTTTGATGCTGATATTACGTTTTAAATAACCGACATTTTCAAATAGAAAAACCAAATCGTCACTCTTAACCCGAATAAAATGAGACTATTGAAAACTACACGACTCGGTGAGCGTAACGACGAAAACTTTTAACCGCGTATTTCCATAGAAATGACATCATAAAAAAATTACGTAAAAACCGTCCAATGAAAACAGTGTATCTGTAGATAAATATAGAAAAGTTATAAAGGCAAAATATTTCTACAGCATCGAAGCCTAGCTACGGCGGGGTACCAGGTAAGTATGGGTGTGTAGGAGGAGCTCGCGGGCGGCGGTAGCCATGGCGACCGCCGGATGCGCCGCCATGGCTCGCCGGTTTGTAACCCTGGATATTAGGGTAACCATAACTTTGATTTCTCATTAAAATACCTATTATTGTTAAAAGTACATAAGATCTGTTAATTTAATTTTGTAACAAACCTTAATTACGCTTAAAATATAATCCTAAATAGTTCAGCATACGTTTCTAAATAAGTCGTCTTTAGATTTAGAGTGGGCGTCAATGTACACCTACTTGCAGTGACCGTCTTGTTAAATAATATAACACAGCGCCCGGATTTATGTATGTATGTAGCTAAATTATTCAATTTAGCGAAATGACTACTACTTAAATATTAGTCTAGGGCTTCCTTTTAGCGTTGATGCTCTTCTCCTCCAAATCAACTAAATAAACTTGAATTGTATTTTCACTGTAGGATAGCTCGAAACTTCTAACGTTATAAATAATAAAATTGTGAAATTAGTTGTAAAATCCAGTAATAGGATAGATCGTTACTGTTCGTATTTTACAGGATTATTAGTCGCGTGTTAGCGGCGTATCTTAAATCCGCCACCCTCTTTCTTCAGTATTCCGTTTGGTTCCGCAAAGATATGCCAAACGCAAATTCATAATTTCTGCCTAGACCTGTAGGTGATATTCGTGAGTACTAATAATAACTGTATCAGAATGTTAAGTATAATATTAACAGACTGATGAAGCAGAAGTACAAACTTCTCACCTTCTTCCTCACTAACAGTTGAAATTGCAATTTTCTGTAATCTGCACGTTTCATCATCATCATCATCAACATTTCAGCCTATCACAAGTCCACTGCTGAACATAGGCCTCCCCCAAAGATTATAGGCCTTCCTCCTCCCCTTATCGACACGTTTACCAGATATTAATTATGTTTAGTTATTCCGCCATCTGTCAACGATCAAGAGATTTTTGTAAAACTTTCTTAAGAAAACGTTTAGGATACCCACGGCATCTCATCTATGAGGTGGCAGATTCCCTTGCGGTGCCACCACACGACCCAAGTTGAGCGTACCTAATTTTTTTTTAACCAAATCGCTAGATGGAATTAAAGATTTAGGTACGCCCTTGTTTACAATTACTTGGCTTAATTACAATAACTGAAAAGGCTTTGTGTATATCTTCTTTCTTTCTTTATCAGTCCGTCTAAGTCCAATGCTTGACATGTGCCTTTCCATGAAAGTACCAAAAGCATTCCATTGCATTGAGAATCCGTTCCTCATCAATAATCTGTGTTATCCATCGATTTGGTTTCGGTTCGAATAGATTTTCCGTCATCAGTCAGGCGGAGTGAACAAAGAACGTTTCACCAGATTCCATCCCGTTGTTTACGTATATTATTTCATAGTTATGCTACACGTTTACACAGTCCGACACGTACGCGTTTCAATTTTGAATAGCTGATATTTGGGGGGATAGAATTTGTAATATCGTTAAGTGATGTCGGTTATATTCCTGAACACTGCTTTCAAGAATTTATTACCAACGCACAAGTGGACACCCTAGTACTGCACAGGAGCTGCTATTTTAGCTAGGCGTAGAATGCGCTGCAGGATCACTGCAGTGTTTCCTATTCACTTTTTTCTACCTATCACTGAATACAAGCCCGCGCCCGGGATGAATGTTATGATTTTTCTTTTTCCTGATGTGTACAGATATCTGTATGCTAATATCGGACGCTTCAGCTAATCATATTTCTCCTCTAATAATGGTGATAAATTACGTATGTGACTTAGTCGGACATTTCCTAACAAGTCCTTACTGTGTGGATTTTTATTTAACTATAAAAAGTATATGTTGAAAAAGGATAATTTTTACATTCGAAATCCTTGTGTATATTTAGACATCTTTTATATGTAATTTACACGGTAGCGGTAGTCATTTACACTGTTGTTCGGTTTCGTTTATATCAGACAGTGGAGGATCATCTTTATATTAATGGAATGAGATTTTCATCGTCGCTTCCATCTGGTATATTTTGATAAATGATCGAATATTTTAGAAACAAAAGAAATACTTTAGGTCGAGCAAAATAATACGTACGGAGAGACTAAAATATTAATAAATAGACCAAAATAATTTACACTTCATCATGTTGACAATTATTACTATTTCTATCAATTATATAATTAACCCACCGGTTTCGCCTTACCGAATACCCTGAAGATAATAATTGTCGAAAATATAATAATAATCAAAACTGGGTAAACTAAGCGACTACATGAAAGCCGGTACAAGTTACAAAGAAGTAGACCTGACGAGCAGTGGTCGTCTTTCTTTTTATTTTATAGTTATAAATCCAATAAAACGTTTTCTGGATATTATTTCACACATGAAAGAGCAATTTTTCAACACATATGTCCCAAAATCACTAACACAGTAATATCACAGTAATATCAATGATATGTTGAAAATATTAAAATAATCTAAGGTAAGTACTACTTGGTTTCTTGTTGGATTACTTTATTGACATAAAAAAACTACCAGCAGAAATACAAATATATTCATTAAAATCAAGAGCAAACAAAGACCAACTTACCGTAGTTTGAACGGTTTGAATTCACACTGAATTTATTTGTCCTCTACTAGGTCTGATTCTACTTTACTGCCTTAAAGCGACAGAATTTATAAGTCTGTTCGTTTAAAAGATTGACAACACTAAAAGTCAAATATTATCCAGATATGGGTTGAATTTTAACATCAAATTTTAGGTGCTTGATAAATTTAAAAATTTCAATTTTAAACGATCAATTCGAACTACGATATTTTGCATTTGACATGCAATTCTAAATTCAAATGAATGTCATATTAAAGCTACATTGGTTTTGAAAACTCGGTTGCTTATTTCCATCGCATATAGTCGTCATTACCATGAATAAATTGTACATTCACGTTATTCTCGAACATGAGTTCCGACGTGGCACCGACGCGGTACGCATTATCAACGATGTGTATGAACCAACAAACGCAAAGTAAATTTATGGTTAAACTTTTTTTCTGAAAAAACCGACCACAACAATAAGCCCCGCGGACGATCAGAGTCGACGATAATGATTGAATATAAGGCTATAGTGGAAGCGGATTAATGTAAAATCACGGTGGAGTTAGCACCAGCTTTCAATGTAGGAGACAAAACGACCTTGATTCGTTTACATCAAATTGGGAAAAAATAGAAGCTCAGAAAGTGGATTCCGTGTGAACTTACTGAAGGTCAACACCAAACACCAATGAGGATTAGATTCAGATTGTCATATGTGGTGAAAAGTAGGTTCTATACGATAATCGGAAACATTCGTCGTAAAACGCCAAAACATTACCCTAAGTTTAATGAAAGGAAGTCTAAAGAATCCGCTTGTGACTATATGCTATAACTTATTTATTACAGCTTCTTGAGACCTGTCACAACAATTGCTGTAGAGCTTTACTGTAAATCATTGCAAACAAATACGGATAAACGCGCTATCGATCAACCGATACTTGTCATTGATCGACGCCCATATTAGTCCCAACGGACTGTTTCGAAATTAGAAGATTTATTTATTTCAGGTTTACACTGATACAAATTTTCAGAAACATTGGAATAAACAAATATAACTTAGAGCACAACCAATTATGGGTAAACGCCGCATGCACAGCAATATACAGAACGAAATAAAATTTAAGTTAAAATGTTTATAAATAAATTTTAAAATTAACTTTTGGCCTATTATAAAACTAACTACCGTTACAAAGGATTTTCGATATGAAAATATTGGAATGAAAAGTTTTTTTTTTTTAAATAAGAACAATAGCAATGCTATTACATAATATTACTAATATTACTGTTAACCCTCCAAACAAGCATTACAGCTGGTACCTGTAGCGGTTCACGACAGCAGTCGAACCTGCGCCGTCATGTTTCGCAGCTCCGGCCACTGGCGCTTCAACTATCCATCACTTCTTATTTTAATCTGTGACGTGTAATGGACACTTGCACATTACTTATTACATCGTACTGACTCGTGCGTTACTCTAATCTTACTTTAAATAAAACTAAATTTAAAAATAAAGTTAGTTTAGGATTCGTGGTTTTAAAAGGGTCTCTTCATTGGTATAAAGTAGCAGCCCGTACTTACGGTACTTACCCACTGCTGGACAAAGGCTTCCTTCTCAAATATCTGAGAGGGTTTTGGAGCCGGGAAGTCTACGCCATGCTTGCTGCTCCAGTGCGTTCTGTTCCAGGCTGACTTCACGTGTCCCTAAATACTTTTTTTTTTAATTCTCTTTTTATTTATAATTTTCTAGCCACTTTCATCCATGCCATGTGGCGTGACAATATTGTCGAGATTTTATAACGCATCATCTCATGAGGCTTCCATATTTAATTTGTATCTATCTCTCTGATTCGATCAGATGAAAATTTGCTCTATTGGATTATGTTTAATACTGCAATCCTAGTAAAATCCCAAACTCGTACTGGCGATCGTCCTGGGTGAACCAATTGACCACGATACCAGCTCTGCATTCTCTGCGCGGTAAGTTTGAGGAGCTTGCTGGCGAATTCTTGGAAGCAGTGGTCTTTCATAGGCTGGGCAAAAACGAAAAATTTGTAACAAATGGTATGACTACGTTATTCTACGTCACTGTACCTACTGTTAACGAGTTTCCTAATATTTTTCCTAATACTTCTTTATCTCTTCTTTTCATACAAATAATATATGTGTAATTAATGATTTAAATATAATGGCGCGACATGTAACGATGGTTGTAGAACTCCGCCTACACGTTGCCATTGGTACAAAAATAAAGTTTATAATAACATTGTATAACTTTTGATTCGATTTAATAACACGTCGAGCTCCTATTGCTTTTTCAAGTGATAACTTTTTCTGGTGATGTTATTATTGTCTAACATAAATTAAGTGCCTTGCCACTGTTTAGTAGTTTAACGACTTTTTCCATAAATTATCGCTTAAAATCTTATCGTTTAATCGAGGTTATTAAGATAAAATTGGTGAAAATCTCTTTCATGTCTGAAAAGTACGTGACAAAATTAACTGAGACTACACTGAGATTCGTTATCTACCTTGCATGTCCCTGATCTGAAATCTTCTCTTGGGGAAATCCAGCCCACTTCCACTCTTTCCCTTCCCCTACTTGGAAAACGCAGGGGTTATGCTAGAATTTCAATCCCATGCTGTTTTCTCGTCGCAAGTTGTACAGCCTAACGAAAACATGTTGCATTCTACTGGAGGTAACTATTTATGCGTAGGACTGCTCTTTTGCGTACGCCGTCGTCACGTAGGCTATATATATATATATATAATACAAAGATTTCAAAAAGTATTTAAACTATTTTCAACACAACATATGAAATAATATTATAGTACGTGAAAAGGCGAGCATCTCTGCAAATGATGCTGCAGCTATTTGCGGCATCATTAACTTTGAATTGAAACCAAGTAAACCGTACATACAGACACTCCTAGTGTCTTGGTACTGTTAACACTTCTCGTATCATAACAATTGAATTTCAATTATTTCAAAACCTCAAGAGTAACATAAATGTTATGGTTGTATTTATCTTAAATTAAGATCTCTGTTAATTGTAATAAGTACACCAACAACATTACATTTATTATAATTGTAATTTAATACATATAAACATGTCTGCTACAACAGCTACCTAATTTTTATTGTGTTAAAGCACCTATATTTGTCAAAAAATTGTTTTAAAAAACTCTTGTTAAACGTGAATATTAATAATAAAAAAAGAATCGAAACGTGGAAGGTAATATAATACCATTACGTTTAGGTATCCTTATGGCTTAGGGTCTGTGAATAAAAACTATAAAATTAAACGCCCCATGTAATTTTAAAACCCCTTTAAAGTTCTTTAACACAAAATTAAGTCCTCAACGAACGTTTAAAGTGAAACTAAGTTCTATGCAGTAAGCAGTTAAGCATGAATAAAAACGTTTTTCTACGCAGTCCTTTTAAAAATGTTAGTAAATATTTTTTTTTTATTAATTTGTTATTGTACTATTACACAGTAAGGAGACCGACGTTACACGTTTCAAATTTTACTATTATTTAGGGATTTCATCGCGTTTAATTTTAGTATTTTTGTTGCTGTCGTTCAGGGTGCTTTACAGCACCCGTGGTCATGGAGGCACTGAGGTGATAAACGTCCGGATGCTATAGTTCACGCTATCTTCAGCTTTTAATTATGAATTTTTAGTCCGATCTACGCAGAAAGTGCTTACAGTATCTTGGTGGTCGTGCAGTGGTATGCTTGTTTTTAGTTTTAATTTTATTTATTACAGGATCCCTAGGATGTTTTTTTGATTTCAATAGTCCTGCCGAATCATTCTTGGCTAGAATCGATGTTATTTTCTGAGGATTTGAACACAGACAATAGATTACGCGCTGTCTATATAATCTAACAAAACATTCGCCGGATGAACCGACATTAAAAGTAATAAGTAAATGAAAGAACTTTGTAATAACACCGCGAAGACTTACCGGAGACCGCGAATATATAATCTATAGTGTCGAAGATTGTTTCTTCAAAAACAATATAGCTATATAGGAGAAGAACATTTCGTCTATGTTACTTAGAAGTTCAATGCCGAAACTAAACCTCTCAAAAAATCAATTTAATGCGTTGCGCAACAACTTACGCAACACACAAGAATTAACTATGTAACTATTGAACTCTGCATCTCAAGCAAGTGCTGCATGGCTGCAAGCTTCGGGTTCCGCGCCTTCATCACAGTGATCGAGTGAAGCCGGCCACAGTCGAGCGGGTGAAGACTCCCTAACAAATTGCAAAAGCTAGCGTAGCTCACCTTAACAACCTGTAAATAGTCCACTGCAGGACTTAGGCCTCCTCATGAGGATTATTTTACATAATAATGTGTCTTTCTTCTTTCTAAAAAGTTTGCACACACTACGCAGGGTAGAAACGGAACTGAGACTTAGGCCTTTACTGCAGGCCGTATGAGGAAGCTCAAAGTTGCTCAGCGCGCTATAGAAAGGGCTAAGCTCGGTGTATCTCTGCGCGATAGAGTCTGCAACGATGATATCCGCAGCAGAACTAAGGTAACCGACATAGCCGTAAGGATCAGCAAGCAGAAGTGGCAATGGGCCGGCCACATAGCTCGCAGAACTGACAACCGTAAGGGAAAAAAAGTTCTCGAGTGGCAGCCATATACAGGCGGCAAATGCAGTGTAAGACGATCCCCCACAAGATGAGGTGACGACCTGCGCAGTGTTGCGGGAAGTCGATGGATGCAGGTGGCTCAGGACCGAGCTTCGTGGCAATCTTTGGGGGAGGCCTATGTTCAGCATTGGACTTGTGATAGGCTGAAATGATGGTGATGATGATGATGCAGGGTAGAGGGGTTGATGAGCGATTACCATGCGAATTTATTTTATAATTACTCAAAGTTATTTTTAACATTAAGTATCATTTTCCTCTGACTGTACTAACGGATCCAACTCGAGCTAGAGATATCTACATTAATTTTACTCATTGCTAATAACACAGGGACCAACTTACACTATATTTATCGCGTTTGTTTCACCGGAAGTCATGAAAACTTTTTCAATAATATTCAAAAGAACTCTTTGGTACAGCAGCAGAAATCTTGACTAATGCAAACTAGGTTAGAGGCCGCTATGTTTATACTTCACTCGAGATTTTATTTTTAATAACTTGTCTAAGCAAATCCAAAAGCCTACGCGAACGAAGACGCGAGTGTAGCCTGTATCAAATAAATGATTTCGAACTTACGAAAAACAAAACAAACATGTTTCTGACAGAAGTCGTTTTAAGTTGTCAAAAAAGCCAATACAATTTTAATAAAACCCTTTTTAGGAGGGTGAGTCCAGACAACTCGTCTAGGAGTGGCTATACGGTGAAATAAATCAAAAAGTACTATACGAGTACATCAGAATATATGAAGAGACGGCTGCGTTCCCCATTATGCCCCTCCGCAGTGCCAATCGTAATTAACGAATTGTTCAATGAGATAGGTATAAATAAAAGTCTGTTACCCTATGACGCATTTTCAATTTCTCCTTTCATTTACTGTTCTGTTTCTTTCATCTAAGCACTTGCGCCTGTCTCCTATAGGAATAGGCGGAGATTATGGATATTAATTTGACACGAGCGTAGCGCAACGGGCTTCCGCAGCTCACTTCTCACCTCTCCGAGAGATCGAAAATTACCGCGGTGGCGCACCTCAGCGCCAGGTTATTTCCCGTAGGTTGCCATAAGATTTTCAAGACTATTCGACCCACGGATGGCAGATTATTACGCCGTACTTTTTGAGCTTACTTCCATTGCACTATTTTATTTATTCATTTATTACATTTATAAAAGCTAAATGTGTTATATTTGTATTATTGATTAACTTAACATACGTCTTTTAACATGTGTCGGCACGGAGGCACAGTGACTAAGAGTTCTACCGCAGCACTATAGGTCGCGGGTTCGATTTCCGTACGGCACATCTATTTCCATGAACTACAAGTACATAATTGTTTCCGGTCTGGGTGTGCGTCCATGTGCAATTTATTACAACACACTTCCTCCGTGACACAGGAGAAAATACAGTTTTTTTTTTAATAAATACATATTGAACAGTAAATAGAAAACGTTACTTTCATATTTATAGAGATTACTAATGTAGTTTCATAGTGTTCACTTGTTCTCCTGACATTATTATTACTACACTGTTACGATATGAAGCTCTGCAAAATGGCTTTACATTTCTTTTGAAAGCCAAAGCTAACCACCGGCATTTTTGTGTCTTTGCTTTTGAAGTGGTGAACAAAAGTAGTATAGTTTTAATAAAACGACTTCAAACAATGCTTTGTCAAAAGTCTTACTGCCTACATCAAACCAAGATAAGAATATTAAAACATATATGTACATTGTACATCTAGGATGCTGACATAGATCTTTCAGAGGTTTTCTCTACGCAGGGCAAGTGGGTTGGTGAGCACAGTAGCGGAAGCTAGTGATGCTGCTTCCCATCACCGGTCTGTGGTATCTTATACAGGCATGGTTAATTGAGAGTCCTTTGGCTATACTTCTTCGGACTTTTCCATTAGACAACTTTGACTTGACTTTTTAAACTATGTATCAGGTGATTATTATAAAATAATTTTCCAACGTATTTTCCAAGAGTACAATTAAAATGTTGGTCCCTGTTTTTGTCGAAGATGTAAGCCCAAACCAGCATCCCTTGTGTTATGGATCTCCTGTAACAATGAACAAAAAGGTATGTGTCGCTTATTCCCCAAAGTCGTTTGGCTGACTTAGATTTGTCGATCACTTTTGTGTGACAGGTTTGCGAATACACAGATGCTCTGCTTGCTTGCTCTGCTGCTATGCTTCTGTATTTGAGTACCAAGACATCATAGCCGTACTGCATAAACACCTCGGCACTTCGCCACATCGATAGTCGATTTGTCAAAGCGGAATCTCCTGTGAAGTCGCACAAATTTCGACTGCATCGAAATCTTTTCAGTCTACAAGATGGTGGCAGTTTAAACTCTTCGGTTACCTTGTGCTAAAGGAAATATACTGAGCAAGGATTTTGAGAGCATAAAAGACTTCACAGTTTCCGGAAATCGACTCGTGCGGCCGGAAGTTGCCAAGTCTCTGTGCGAAAGAAAAAAAACCTTTGAAATAAATCTGTCATTTACGGATTTTATCGCGTTTAATTTTTGTTTTTATATTCCCGATGCTTTACAGCAACCGTGGTTACGGAGGGACTGAACTGGTAGAAATGTCATAGTCAACTCGGGCTACCTTCAGCTTTTAATTATTAACGCAGGTCCGATCTACGCAGAACGTGCTCATATTATCTTGATTTCGTGCAGTGTGCTTGGTTTTAGATTTAATTTTATTTATTACTGAGCCCGTGAGCTCAAGTCTTGCGAATCATCATTGGCAGGAATCGGTGTTCTTTTGCAAGGATTTGTGGTCTATCCAATCTGATGTAATGGTAATGGTCGGGGCGACCTAGGATATGATCACAAACTGCACACTTCCTAGAGCGTCGATGTTGCACATCAGCTATGTATTCTTTCACGCGTATTAGTTTGCCCTATGTAAGAGTGACCACATTCATAATGAAACTTGTACACTCCTGCATCTTGTAGAGAGGTAAATTTTGACTTATCTTTTTCGCCGATTTGAAAAACGTTTTTATAGAAGCCCAAATCAAGATATAGCCAATCTTGTCCGTAACTTCTGTGACATACGGTAATACAGGAAGTACTCGTTCCACTGTGGCCGGCTTCACTCTTGAAACCGGTACCCTTTGAGGCTCGTCTTACACTGCATTTACATATACGAGACCGCCATTCTAGAACCAAGAGATCCGATCAGAGGTTTATTGCATTTCTTGAAGAACGATACAACGCAGTGTAAATAACTTAATTAAATTAACTTTTCAGGCCTAAATGTATCCGCGACGTTAGAATCCGATCTTCTCCCCACTCCATGTCGTCTTAAACTCTTTTCAGTAATATTAAAATTTCCCCTTAGACTAAAGGGATTAGAATTAACTTTGCTCCAAAATATAGACTAATGTATGCTACCATATGATTAGTATATCCCAATCCCACTGAAAATCTCTAGTTAAGTGAAAATGACGGTGACGCTAACTAACTAACGTTCTGTAACCATTTCCGCGATGATGGATTATGGTGACGAAAAGGTAACAGTTTCCAATTGTCATCATTGTTATTCTGGTGTTTGTAATGATGTAAAACAGTGTCAAGCTAGTGATTAATCGTCAAACACATAAGATCATAGTTTCTACACTGTCCTATCGAAGCACCATCATCGTCGTCAGTAACAGCCGTGTGCAGCACCAGGACATTGGGAGCAAGTTTGCCGTTATCCCTACGCCTGTCGAAAAGACTTGCAAACATCACAGTAACCTCGCAAGTCATCTCGTCCTCTCAGTGTTCTTCTGCATAGAATATATTATGTATACGTAAGTGTTGGCGCAAACCCAGAGGCCCTCCGTACTGTTACCAATGTAACACCCATTAATGCTCGGTTGCTATGTTACAGACACGTAGACGAGCACAATATATTGAAGACCGACGATCAATAACTTCTGCGTTACACAAAGTATGGCTTCGGCTAGGATTCGAATCTAGGTCCGACCGGATAGATGCGCAGACGTGTGAAGTAAATTATTTAAGAATTTTAGAATTATTTATTGACTCACAAATTATTGATCTTTGGTCTTCAATATATTGTGATCGTTTATTAACAATCTAATTGTAAAATTAATTACATTTTATCTCTTGCAAAGTAAAATGATATGTGTATACTTTAACGTATCTAAACTCCTCTTTTCCCTACCCCTAACGGATACGTTAAAATAAAGGCTTATTCAGAGCAATACCTATGCGAAACATCCAATAAGAGAAAAGCAAAATATCATTTCTCAAGTCTTTAGCACTATGGCGATTGAGTTTAAAATCAATTATTTAGACGGTAAAGTGAATTTGCAAGGGACGGGAGCAGCGCATATCCTGAGTGCAGATTTTCCGGGCGAGCTGTCAAAACTCCCGCCGGGGGATCGCGCGTTTCCGTGAAACTTCGGAAAGGTTCGACACCCTTTCAAGTGACCACTCTTAACAGATCTCCTATAGACCAGTGCAATTCCCTTAACGATTCCGTCTAAGTTAACATAGTGGGGGGGGAGGGAGATCTTTAAGTCTTGTTACTGCTGCACACGTATGCACTTGAACATGTCGCCACATTGTCCTGGCCACAGTGTGCTCCCCGTACGAGTGAACTTTGATAATGAACCGCGGGGCGATCGCATAGGTCTGGGTGGAGGCCTCAGGTAGGTAGGGCTTCATCCCCAATACCCCCTATTGCGTCGGGTTGTGCATCGACCTGCAGCCACTTCCTATACACTAGGAAATATCGAATATATGATTTAAATAAGCTCAATCAGTCATCTCCTCGGTACTTGTGTTGCCTTGGTAATTACTACTATCTTGCTATGAAACATTTTATCATATTTTAAAAAGCAAACCTTACTTAAGCAGGAGAAAATTACATATGTATTTATTCTACATAATTTTCTAGAACTAACCGGTTACGCCTTAAGGCATCTACGAGATATTAAGCTACTATAATTCCGGTTGGTTCTATAAAATAAATAAATTTGAAACATGTAATGATTTTCATAGTGATGGAGTTTCACTAAGTGACGAAAAAACAAGTATAAATTGCTAAACAAAATTACGTTATTTTTTAAATTTTAAACATTAATAGTCGTGTTCAGTTAAGGGACAGAGCGATCGCTTTAATTTCATAATACGAGTGACCTGGGTTGGAATCGCGGTGTAAGCGCAACTATAATAGAACTGAGGGCTTATTAGCCGGTCCTTTACCAGAACTATCTCCTTCTATACTAGCTTGCTCCTCTGACATGTCTGCTCAAACTGTAAACGCTTAACTGCTCTTCTGCCATTCACACTGAACTCTCTGAACCTTCTTAACTTTGTATTTTGGACATCAGTTTGGCAGGCTGGAGAGAATTTCATACTTCAACCGCGCCAAGCTTCTTGCGTCTAATCCAAATCTGCAGAAATCCATCTTCCCGTTTCATAATTTTCCCACCATCACTACCTCCTAGGCCTAGTACGATCAGAATCGTGACTTCTTCGCAGTTTACAGTCTCGATCGTCACCGTCGATGGTTCGTAGCTACAGTTGGATCCGTTAGGTGGCGCTGTTAATAACATCCAATTTTTTTTTTATATTTTTTTATTACTATCATAAAAAAACATATAATCCTTAGCCAACGCCAGCCTACTAGTCTAACCTCTCTTAATTTTCACAATTTTTTTATTAATGGCTTAATCATCTGTGGTATTTGAGGTTGTCAAACTAAATCACTATTTTTAAAAGCAGCTATAACTTTTACTTCCCAATGGTTGTCAAGTGAGTAAGTAAAACTTTGTTGTTATACCTCCTGATGTCCTAGTTAACCCGGTCTACCGACAGTTTTTAATTATTAATTTTGGTCCGACCTGCGCAGAAAGCGCTTGCAGTATCTTGATACCGTGCAGCACCCAGCAATCTTCTTTACTGAAATTGGGAGGTTTTTTTACTTCAATATCCTTGTGAACAAGTGGAACATTTACTCATTGGTTTTATGAACAATATAAGATCATTTTTATTTTTTTTACCAAAATATCGTGATGAATTTATTCTCTCCTATTAACAAATCCCGTCATACACGTAATACTAAACATATATTGATACTAAACCAGGAGAGCATTCATTAAGAAACGGTCCTTGGCAGAATTTGGTGTTCAGAATCAATGCAAATCAATTATTTAATATAATCAGAAACTTAAATAATTGTTTTTAATGAAAAGACAACAAACGAGCAAGCAGTTCACCTGATGGTAAGTCATTACCGTCGCCCACGGACATCTGAAACACCACAGGTGCTTCAGGGGCGTTGCCGGCCTTTAAGGGTATTTGGTAAATGGAAGGGTGGATGAGGAGGGGGAGGGTTGGGGAGGGAGAGGAGAGGAGGAGGGAGAGTGGGCCTCCGGATACCTCACTCACCGGACGATACGCAGAAGCATAAGATGCCTATACTTCACGCCGGTATTCTGCGAGGCCGTGGTCCCAACCCGGTCGAGCCGGCCCATTCGAGCAGCAGCAAAAGCCGTCGCTTGGTTCTACCACGTCAAAAATTAAAAATTCCGCTATTCTTATTAAATGTATTTATGTTCTTATGTAAATACATTACATTATCATATATGTATTGCGAAGCCAAGGGTAGGATGTTTATTACTTTAAATTTATCTGTAACATCTCGTTCTAGAATTAAGATAATAAATTGGTCCAATGGCCCTCTTTTGTAAAACGAATATAGTTTCCATATCAGACGTATATACAAACAGCAAAATACCATATGACTTTATGCTAATTCAATACTAGTTGGATATATGTTACACCGTACAGAGCTGGTCTGCTAGCAAGTCTCATAATATACAAGATATAAATATGTGTATGAGCTAATTAAGTCAATGGATGCAGGTGGCTCATGACTTAGCTTTGTGGCATGGATAGGCTGAAATGCTGACGATGAGGTAATTAAACGTATAACGAATAATTTTAATTTTTTCCCAATATACCCATAATTTTCTCAAAAGAAAAGTACGACCTTTTTTGTATGTGTTACCTCTCTCCCACCTCTTCCCCCTCGTCGTCCAACCATTCATTGAAATAAAAAATTAACACCCGAAATTATTCATTCAACAACAACAATCACAAAAACCACTGAATGAAACCAAATAAACACGAAAGCTCAAGAGTAAGCAAAAAAAAGTTATCACAGAACAACGTCCATCGTCTGCGTCAGAGTACGCTCTTTATAGGTCTTGAGCATTGTTATAGTACAAAATTGTGTTTTTTTTAATTTGATTAAAAGCATTAAGCCTGATATGATACTCCTTTTTTAAAAATCGAACGTATCTCTTTTAATAAAAAAGACATGTATCAGACTATTTAAATAGCGTATATTTCTCTTACAAAGTAAGAGCATAAAACAGCAGTAAAAATAATCTAACGTCCCAATGAATACAAACTAACACTTACATTGCCCTAATACATTCAAAAAGGTTCCCCGATATCGTAAAATGATTAAGTTCACTCAAATGTACGACGCAATAGTAATTATTTTCGTCGGGACAGATCAAAGCAGACACAAACATATACATAATATTGCTGTTTGAACTCCAGCCAACGACAGACAATTATCGCCCCTGGCAAATTGAAATACGATCTCAAATTATTTGTTTTTAAATCAGGGTGACGGCTATGGTATGCTCTTAAAAATTAAATTTCGCACACGCGTAAACGACAGGGTTCGTCTGTAGAAGTGAACGAGGGGGTCCAGACAGAAAAATGCACTTGGAACCCCACGTCTAGACTAGCAACCGTCTGCCGGGTGAGCCTGCTAACTGGGAAGCTACGACAATTTCACACCAAGGTCATGCGAAAGCCGTATGAGTCTATTAGAGTCCATAATATACTAATCAAACATATAAATTGATTCTAAACAAAGGCGGTACGTACATAAGAACATAAATATAAGAAATCTAAATCTTGGATAACGTGTTTAAAAAGTTTTGATCAGAAGAAGTGAAAGTATAGGCTGTTCTGAACCACTACCAGAAAGCAGCACTCATTTTTAGAGGGTAAAAATTTAATACTGTTCTTGATCTCTATCAGTTTATTTTGTAGTTTGTTTATCTATAGTTGGTTATAGTATGATAATATGTGAGGGTAGATATATGTAAAATATACTCGTACTCACGTCATATTTCTTGTAAGTTCTGTTTCATAAAATTCACTAACATTTTATGCTGGTGCTTCGTAGGAGGTGCCCAGAAGCTTAGCATCGTATTTCGTCCATAAAATATATGATGGCCATCTGTCGATACCCAACAAATTGTTTAAATATGTCACTTCAATGACACCCACGACATGAAATGGACTTGTGGTTTCTCTTATGCCGCCCTCGCACAACTTTGAAATTTAGATGTAAAAAGAAAGGAAAGTAGCAGCCTGTAAGTGCCCACTGATGGGCAAAGGCCTCCTTCTCAAATACAAGTATCTGAGAGGGTTTAGGAACCGGGAAGGGCCTCACATATCCTCGTAATAATATTTTTATTGTTTCTAGGACATGCCGGT
This sequence comes from Bhutanitis thaidina, assembly GCA_029286595.1. Classification (NCBI taxonomy): domain Eukaryota; kingdom Metazoa; phylum Arthropoda; class Insecta; order Lepidoptera; family Papilionidae; genus Bhutanitis; species Bhutanitis thaidina. Next base: position 7,666,031 of record JAGSMS010000019.1, read on the forward strand.
TTTCTCACGAAGTTTCCTCACTAAAAATTGCTTATAATTTTAAATCTTTAACTGATTATTCATAGTTTCAAAATAAAGATAAAAAATCGTTTTATAGTGAAACTTCTTTGAAATTTCCCAGTCGAAACTGAGTAAAACGTTTTCGTGCAACGTTTCGGTTAGCTGTGAGCGGCTTGTATTTTTAAGTTCTATATGAAGTGTACATATTTCAACAGTGATTAATATTGATTGTTAATTAATATTTACAGATTAATAAATAATTGTTTATTTAACAGTAATTTTCAAGTGAGGTGTGTTCCTAGCCAGTGAGCTCCTAGCCAGAGACTCCACATAGAGCCTACTAGCGCAAGCGACTAAGGAAAGGCTTTAAATGAGTTGTAAATGAAGCTATCGACTAAAAAAATCTCTACGAAAGTTGCTGCTTGCTTGAAATATCTTATAATGAAAAGATTGAACAAAATATAATGAACCTTAGACAAAAATATTTTTCTTACCTAAAAAGTATTGGACTCAATTTTTTATTAAAAACTAATGACTGATTACCAAAAATTATTTTAATTAAATTTATAAGAATTTTTTAACGCAAAAATAAAAAGAGAGAAAGAAGATATAAGATTATTAACGATAAAAATAAATATTATGATCAAATGCTTAACAAATGTAGCAAACACCTAAAGAGAAAGTAATATATACACCTCTCAATGAATATTTGACTGAAAACAATACGGTTTTAGGAAAAAATCGAATACACCTTCTGCTGACATTGATTTGATGACACTTCTATTTAATTTTCTTGTTGCATTGATGATGTTCTAAAGTGTAAATAGAACATATGCCAGCTAACCACACAGGGACTTTATAAAAAAAAAAACGCCGGAAGCGATTGCTGGCCAAGTCCGCAGTCGCTGTGAAACGACTTCCCCCCACAATAAACCTAGTGGTGTATAATTTAGTGCCTGTGTAGTAGTCTGGCAGGCTATAGTTAGATCTAGGTAGGGTACGGCATCCCGCCGCCGGTAGGGGTAGGTCAGGTATCGAATGCATTTCTGTCGTCTGGATTATCCGAACGCGTCACATCCCAGCCTTGCTAAACAAACACACAGCTATACATGGCTTTGAAAATGGGGGCGCTATGGCGTATGTGCTATTGTACATGTATTTGTGATTGAATTCGAATGTTTAGATTTTGCTACTTTTTACGGAATGATTTTCCAGGGGTTTTATTAAATAACGTACAATGCGTTGCCATTTTGAGAATAATTTTTTTAAATAATGTTGTATTTTTTTAATCGCTTCGCTATATTTTACTATTTTCTAATTATAATAATCATCATCATCATCATCATCATTTCAGCCTATCAGAAGTCCACTGCTGAACATAGGCCTCCCCCAAAAATTGCCACGAAGCTCGGTCCTGAGCCACCTGCATCCATCGACTTCCCGCAACACTGCGCAGGTCGTCACTCCATCTTGTGGGGGGTCGTCCTACACTGCGTTTGCCTGTACGTGGCTGCCACTCGAGAACCTTTATTCCCCAACGGTTGTCAGTTCTGCGAGCTATTTGGCCGGCCCATTGCCACTTCAGCTTGCTGATCTTTAATAATAATAATATTCTAATATTATTATAAGAAAATATCTTAAACTTATACAACCGTAACTCCATAAACTGTTCGTTTCCAACTCCCTGGTTTTTTTTGTAGAGGAAAACGGAAGTATGACGAATTGATTTTCGTAAACTGATTCGTAAACTATTCCTAAAATGTATCAACAATACTTAATGTTAATAAAAATTAAATAAATGTATTAATAACAATTGTTAATGTTATTCCAAGGGACATTGTGAATAAAATCTTAAGTACATGCGTACCTAATTGTTAAGAGCCACACTAGGCTTTGAACTGTTTGTGTACACTCGAAGGGTTGATAAATAAAACCACAACTGTATACTGGTCTAAGCTGGTATATTTGAACATATTAACTCAACATTCTTATTACCTTTATAAAAGGCAAACCATATCGCGTACTAAATATGTCCAGCGCCATCTAGTTTGTTGTAGAAATTTACATAAAATTATAAAAGCAGTTTGAAGTATACATTACTAATATGCGTCTTTAACATACCGCCCACCAAGGACATTACTGACGGAATGTCCTTCTGGAGTTGTACAAACCTTAATGTTAGCATATGCCCTTAGCGATCAACACAGGATCTGGTCTTAACAAAAACAACTACTTCCTATAAATCTATAATTAAATTATAATTACACCAAATTACTGGTAGAGATAAATATAATTTTAAAATTAATACTAAAATGTAAACAAACTTCAGGCTTCAAAAACTTAAATATTTCTATTGGTAACATCAAATTAAATAAAATTTCCTCGTGAAACAAAATGAATAATTCAATGCTCTGCCACTGGTAAAATACACAACTTTGATGTTGGTCTTTTAAGAATAGATGACTTGGTGCGCAATGTGACCACACGGGTGATATTATCGTTTCCAGGGTGTTTTCTACTACGCGACCTAGCATCCAACGACTTGGCGGCAAATCGTCTTCCTTAATTAGGACAATGTCTCCCACCTTCGGTTCTGGAACGCGGGAGGACCATTTGTATCTGTTCATAAGATTCGACAAATATTCTTGGGACCAGCGTCTCCAAAACGATTGCAACATCCGTTGAACAAATTGCCACCTTGTCAAGCAATTTACATTTGAACTCTCGTAGTTGTAGGCGGAAACATTTACTAACGGTTCTCCGATAAGAAAATGTCCAGTGTTAAAGGTAATGGTTCACCAGGATCAGTAACATTAAGAACACTCATTGGGCGCGAGTTCAAACAAGCTTCCATGATTAAGAAGCGTGGTCATTTCCTCGTACGTGAGCGTAGCTTCGCCAATGACTCGCTTTAGGTGAAACTTCGTGGATTTCACCCCGGCTTCCCAAAGTCCTCCAAAATTGGGACTGTGAGGGGGAATAAAATGCCACTCGGTACCGTTTGCTTCCAAGTGTTCAGCTAGGGAAGACTGAATGGATGTCAGTTGTTGCAGCTCTCATGAAGCACCTACGAACGTCGTACTGTTGTCACTCCACAATTTTGCACAGTGACCACGCCTAGATACAAAACGTCTAAAAGCGGCTAAAAACGCCTGAGTGCTCATGTCAGAGACAACCTCCAAGTGTAGAGCTCGTGTGGACATACATACGAATAAACATATGTAGCCCTTGTAGGAACTGTGTCCACGACCTTTCGTTGTCCTAATATTAATAGGTCCAGCATAGTCAACTCCGCTATGTAAAACGGTCTAGCCGGAGTACAACGAACAGCTGGTAGAGAACCCATCAACTGAGACTTAGTACTGGCTCTTTGTCTGGCACATGATAAGCATTGGCGAACATGGTGTTTGACTTGATTCCTGACTCAATAATCAATACGCTGTCCTCAAGTAATTTGACATCGACTGTAAACCTCCATGTAGAGTTTGTAGATGTGCATCGGCTATAATGAGACGAGTTAGGTAACTGGAGCTAGGTAGAACTATAGGGTGCTTTGTCAGATCATCTAACTGTGCCTTCTCGATTCTACCTCGGACTCTTATTATACCTTTGTCGTCAAGATAGGGACTGAGTGACTTTAATTTGCTTGATTTTGATTGCAAATAACCTTTGTCCTGTAATTGTAAATATTCTGTAGTAAATTGCTCTCTTTGTGTTTTCCTTATACAACACTCTAATGCTTCCCTCAGTTCTATACTTTGTAAATATTTCTTACGTTCCTGTTTTCTAGCGTCCTTTCTTAAAATCGTCTACAATATGCGATAACTCTCACTAGTCTTTGTAAAGATGAAAAACGTTCGAATATTGAACATTCTGGAATTACTCTTACAGAATGCACTTTAACTGATTACTCTAAATCTGTACTCAATACCTTTGGTTTTGGATAATCTATTGTTTTTCAGGAGAAATGATGGTCCGAAAACCACGAAGTGTTATTGATGAATAAACTAGGTAACATTCCCTTGAGGCGCAGTCTGCTGGGTTATACTTCGTTGAAATGTGAAACCATTGAGACGTCTTCATAGTCGTCAATATTTCAGCGGTTCGATTACCCACAAACGTCTTCCATCTACTTGGATGGCTGCTTAACCAATACCACAGTAGAATCTGTCCAACCTCTTATGTTGTCCTGGGATATATTCAAGACCTCTGCTGTTTCAGTCAAGTTTCGACAACAGTACTGCTCGCACAACTCTAAACGAGGACACTAATTTGTTTAACAGGAGCTACTCTGGTTTTTGCAACCAGCAACGAGACACAAACTTCACCATTGCATCAATCATCCTCATGTAAACTACGGCTGAGTATGCTGTTTTGGAAGCGTCACTAAAACCATGCAGCTCCTGCTTATCATGTAATCTTGTACCAAGCCATCGAGGATTCGAATCTTGGTAAGTAGTATAAGTTCTGCACGGTAAAGTACTCCACTCCTTTACTAATTCTTTTGATATTTGAACATCCCAACCCACACCTGCAAGCCATAATTTTTGGATGAAGACCCAGCCAAGACCACACTAGGTGCTAACCAACCTAAAGGGTCGAACAATCGAGCTATATCTGATATTATTGACCTTTTAGTTACAGGTGCAGTCATAGGCGGCGGCAGATTCACCGAATACTGGAAGGTGTCTTCGGTTCGATTCAGGTAAGTCCTAGAATTTTATAGTACTATCTAGTTTGATTTCTGTTTCTTCCTCTTCGTCTAATTTTGCTTGATTGTATGCTTTGTTTTCCCATTTGTTCTGAAAATTCTTTCCTTTCAGTTAACCCTATCCTCTCAATATTTCCTTATTATTACTATTCCATTTATGTAATGTAAATCCACCTTTTGCCAATAGTTCTTTCATTTGTTTTGTTTTCTATTCAACCCTCCACACTACTCACATCCCGCCATTAAGTCGTCCATATAGAAACAACTTAAGACCTTATCCGCAGCAAGAGGAAAATTCTCACCTTCATCATATGCGACTTGATGTAGTGTTCTGACCGCTTGATATGGTGCAGAAGCTGTTCCAAACGTTACTGTTGTGAGCTCGTAATCCTTGATTTCTTTATCAGGTCTGTCGCGCCAAAATTCGTTGAAACATTGTATCTTCATCAGCAATTTTAATTTGACGATACATTTTAATTATATCAGCCGTCAGTCCTATAGAATATACTCTCCATCTTAACACCGTATGCCTAAGATCAGCCTGCAAGGTTGGTCCGATCATCAGCGTCTCATTCAATGACACTCCTTTGCTGTTCTTCTCAGACGCATTGAACACAACACGCACCTTTGTTGTAGATTTATCGCTCCTTATAACGGCGTGATGTGGTAGATAGACGGCTTCTTCCTTCATACTATCATTTTCCATAACCTGACACATATGTCCTAACTGTAGATATTCGTTTATTACTTCAGTATATTTTTCCTTTAAATCTTTTTCTTTTCTAACCTTCTTTCCAATGCTTTAAATCTTATTTCAGCTATAGTACGTGAGTTTCCTGCCTTACAAGGAGGATCTATTTCTCGAAATGGTAACTTGACTATGTACTTACCACTGCTATCTCTTTTAGTAGTCGTACTATAGAACTCTTCACATCTTTTCTCTTCTGGTGTTAGTAACTTCCTTGAACTAGTTTGCTCTTCTATTTCCCAAAATTTCTTTAAAATATCATCATCGTTCATCTGTACATACATTGTTGTTATATTATTTGACCTCTCACTTCTAGGATCAACAGCTCCCGAAAGGATCCAACCAAGGAAGTGTTCTGTGCTATCAAAGTCCCAGAAGGACTCCTTACTATTCCTTCCTGAATTATGATACTGTAGCGTCGGCGCCCAATAGAACATCTATCTTATTGTGTAAGTTGAATTCTGGATCAGCTAGACATTTTCCGTGAATACCTATCCAATCGAAGTAATCTGTACTATACTCGGTAAGTATGAAGTTATGTTACCTAGCACGTAGGCATTAACTTTCAATTTAAACTCAGGATTGAACCGTGACTGAACTGTCAGGTGTACCATGTATTTCACAATGGTTGAACTATTATCTCTAGCCCCGATAGGGTCCTTAGTTGGGATCTTCTTTAGGCTAAGAAATTGAACTGTGGCCTCCGTTATAAAACAGGCCTGTGAACCTTGGTCAAGCAAGGCTCTGACGGACTGATATTGTCCTGTATTTGACTCAGCTTTTATTAGTGCCGTAGCTAATAAAACCTGCCTAGGTTAGATACCTTCCTGTAGATAAGCAAGAAAATATGGGATTAGTACTCATTGAAGCACCAGTACTATTGACCGCAGGCTTTGCTGAAATGTCTTGTCCCTATTTCCAGACTCTCCTGTAGGATGCAGCAGGAATGGTGGCGCTTTTGACAAAGTCTACAACTGGAAATCTTCTTGCAGTTATATACTAAATGATTACTACCCAAACAATTAAAACACAGTTTGTTTTGCCACAAACTCACGTCGGTCTTCGCAAGATTGTTTCGCAAATATCTTGCAAACAGAAGTTTAATGCGTTTCTAGGCAAATATTCGCATCGTATATTGGATGAACTCGTAGTCAACATTGCACGTGGTTTAAAAACAGGTGAACTATTATTGCGATTATTGATGTGATGAACTATAACCTTTTGGGCTCTACACACTCTAACGCTCGGAATCGGTTTTCGATAAATACCTTGAATTGTGTAAGGTTGGCAAATCGTTGATTGAATCGTTATTACAGACGCTCAACTCCCATTGTTTTCGAGTTTCGTTATCTAATTTGAACGTCGCGATATGAATAATAATAACGTCCATGTACTCACATCAATATTTAAATTTTTAAGCGCATGTAAGCAATCGCAAGTCGTATCAATAAGTTCTTTTAATGCCGCAGCTGATTCTACATGGATACGTTTTTGACCGAACAACTTCTGAAAAATACAATTACTAAGATACTTTTTGTTGCTGTATCGTTTTTCTAACAGTGTCCAGCATTGACTATAGTTAGCGTCAGTTATAGGTGTGTGCCTTATTAATAGTTCGGCTTCACCAGTTAGATGGCTTTTCAGGTAATGCAACTTTTGGACATTATCTAATGCCTCATTTTTGTGAACTAAGGATGTAAAGAGATCATGGAAGGTCGTCCATTCGGAATATTTTCCAGAGAACGTAGGAATGGATATCTTAGGCAATTTGACAAGAGAACTGGATGGTTTCGATTGACCACTAAATGTGTCACTACTATGTTCCACTAACTCTTTTACTACATTAAACTTATTGAGTGTTGATTTCATTAAACTTTTATATGCAATATACGTATCTTCTGTACTATCATAAATATCAACTACATTTTGATCGATATCTTCTAAAGCGAAACGCTCATAAAGCTTACAATTGGTATCTGAAAAGAATGCCCAATCCTTTTCTAATAACTCCTGTTTAGTTTCTATGTATTCTCTGGTTAATCTATCTTTAGGACTCTTTTTGAAATTAATTAATCCCTTGTTTATTACATTTTGTAGGTTTTTTTAAAACATTAATTAATCCCTCCATATTTTGCAGTCCAATAGACAAAGTATAAAAAATAGAAAATTAACAAAAACCTTCAAAATCAAAATTGATCTTAACCTCTCTAAAACTTCATAAAAACATTAGTTTGTATCTAAGAATTACAAGTACAAAGTAATGATCGCAAATTTTCTAAGTCATAGGAAATTCTATAAAATTTTACAAGTGTTTATACATATAAAATCTGGTGGAAATCGGGCGTAGGTTCCCCGTTCCGTCGTTTTATTTGAAATTATTCTAAGTCCCTAATTTATAATAAGCACAATAATTGACTAAAATTTTCTAAGTTAAAATCTAGATGTTGACAATGTTATTTTTCTTGATATTGATACACATAATAGCATAAATGTACTCACGTCTCCACTTCACTCACACATAAGATACAAGTGGCGCTCTCTGTAGGAGCTTTGTTGAACTGGCACCGTTGTTGCTGCAGGCACGTCCGTCTGTCCGTCTGTAGCCGTCACGGTCGCGGGGCCCGTGTACTCTTACTGCAGCGATCCACTGCGAGTACCAAGGTGAGCGGTCCAAATGTTGACACCGCTGATCTCCAATGTCCTTAGTCCGGCGCGATTTGGACCAATGTTAAGAGCCACACTAGGCTTTGAACTGTTTGTGTACACTCGAAGGGTTGATAAATAAAACCACAACTGTATACTGGTCTAAGCTGGTATATTTGAACATATTAACTCAACATTCTTATTACCTTTATAAAAGGCAAACCATATCGCGTACTAAATACTAAGGACATTGGAGATCAGCGGTGTCAACATTTGGACCGCTCACCTTGGTACTCGCAGTGGATCGCTGCAGTAAGAGTACACGGGCCCCGCGACCGTGACGGCTACAGACGGACAGACGGACGTGCCTGCAGCAACAACGGTGCCAGTTCAACAAAGCTCCTACAGAGAGCGCCACTTGTATCTTATGTGTGAGTGAAGTGGAGACGTGAGTACATTTATGCTATTATGTGTATCAATATCAAGAAAAATAACATTGTCAACATCTAGATTTTAACTTAGAAAATTTTAGTCAATTATTGTGCTTATTATAAATTAGGGACTTAGAATAATTTCAAATAAAACGACGGAACGGGGAACCTACGCCCGATTTCCACCAGATTTTATATGTATAAACACTTGTAAAATTTTATAGAATTTCCTATGACTTAGAAAATTTGCGATCATTACTTTGTACTTGTAATTCTTAGATACAAACTAATGTTTTTTATGAAGTTTTAGAGAGGTTAAGATCAATTTTGATTTTGAAGGTTTTTGTTAATTTTCTATTTTTTATACTTTGTCTATTGGACTGCAAAATATGGAGGGATTAATTAATGTTTTAAAAAACCTACAAAATGTAATAAACAAGGGATTAATTAATTTCAAAAAGAGTCCTAAAGATAGATTAACCAGAGAATACATAGAAACTAAACAGGAGTTATTAGAAAAGGATTGGGCATTCTTTTCAGATACCAATTGTAAGCTTTATGAGCGTTTCGCTTTAGAAGATATCGATCAAAATGTAGTTGATATTTATGATAGTACAGAAGATACGTATATTGCATATAAAAGTTTAATGAAATCAACACTCAATAAGTTTAATGTAGTAAAAGAGTTAGTGGAACATAGTAGTGACACATTTAGTGGTCAATCGAAACCATCCAGTTCTCTTGTCAAATTGCCTAAGATATCCATTCCTACGTTCTCTGGAAAATATTCCGAATGGACGACCTTCCATGATCTCTTTACATCCTTAGTTCACAAAAATGAGGCATTAGATAATGTCCAAAAGTTGCATTACCTGAAAAGCCATCTAACTGGTGAAGCCGAACTATTAATAAGGCACACACCTATAACTGACGCTAACTATAGTCAATGCTGGACACTGTTAGAAAAACGATACAGCAACAAAAAGTATCTTAGTAATTGTATTTTTCAGAAGTTGTTCGGTCAAAAACGTATCCATGTAGAATCAGCTGCGGCATTAAAAGAACTTATTGATACGACTTGCGATTGCTTACATGCGCTTAAAATTTAAATATTGATGTGAGTACATGGGACGTTATTATTATTCATATCGCGACGTTCAAATTAGATAACGAAACTCGAAAACAATGGGAGTTGAGCGTCTGTAATAACGATTCAATCAACGATTTGCCAACCTTTACACAATTCAAGGTATTTATCGAAAACCGATTCCGAGCGTTAGAGTGTGTAGAGCCCAAAAAGGTTATAGTTCATCACATCAATAATCGCAATAATAGTTCACCTGTTTTTAAACCACGTGCAATGTTGACTACGAGTTCATCCAATATACGATGCGAATACTGCCCAGAAACGCACAAACTCTGCTTCTGCAAGATATTTGCGAAACAATCTTGCGAAGACCGACGTGAGTTTGTGGCAAAAAACAAACTGTGTTTTAATTGTTTGGGTAGTAATCATTTAGTATATAACTGCAAGAAGATTTCCAGTTGTAGACTTTGTCAAAAGCGCCACCATTCCCTGCTGCATCCTACAGGAGAGTCTGGAAATAGGGGACAAGACATTTCAGCAAAGCCTGCGGTCAATAGTACTGGTGCTTCAATGAGTACTAATCCCATATTTTCTTGCTTATCTACAGGGAAGGTATCTAAACCTAGGCAGGTTTTATTAGCTACGGCACTAATAAAAGCTGAGTCAAATACAGGACAATATCAGTCCGTCAGAGCCTTGCTTGACCAAGGTTCACAGGCCTGTTTTATAACGGAGGCCACAGTTCAATTTCTTAGCCTAAAGAAGATCCCAATTCAAGGACTCGTATCGGGGCTAGGAGATAATAGTTCAACCATTGTGAAATACATGGTACACCTGACAGTTCAGTCACGGTTCAATCCTGAGTTTAAATTGAAAGTTAATGCCTACGTGCTAGGTAACGTAACTTCATACTTACCGGAGCGGAGCATAAGTACAGATTACTTCGATTGGATAGGTATTCACGGAAAATGTCTAGCTGATCCAGAATTCAACTTACACAATAAGATAGATGTTCTATTGGGCGCCGACGCTTACAGTATCATAATTCAGGAAGGAATAGTAAGGAGTCCTTCTGGGACTTTGATAGCACAGAACACTTCCTTTGGTTGGATCCTTTCGGGAGCTGTTGATCCTAGAAGTGGGGAGAGGTCAAATAATATAACAACAATGTATGTACAGATGAACGATGATGATATTTTAAAGAAATTTTGGGAAATAGAAGAGCAAACTAGTTCAAGGAAGTTACTAACACCAGAAGAGAAAAGATGTGAAGAGTTCTATAGTACGACTACTAAAAGAGATAGCAGTGGTAAGTACATAGTCAAGTTACCATTTCGAGAAATAGATCCTCCTTGTAAGGCAGGAAACTCACGTACTATAGCTGAAATAAGATTTAAAGCATTGGAAAGAAGGTTAGAAAAGAAAAAAGATTTAAAGGAAAAATATACTGAAGTAATAAACGAATATCTACAGTTAGGACATATGTGTCAGGTTATGGAAAATGATAGTATGAAGGAAGAAGCCGTCTATCTACCACATCACGCCGTTATAAGGAGCGATAAATCTACAACAAAGGTGCGTGTTGTGTTCAATGCGTCTGAGAAGAACAGCAAAGGAGTGTCATTGAATGAGACGCTGATGATCGGACCAACCTTGCAGGCTGATCTTAGGCATACGGTGTTAAGATGGAGAGTATATTCTATAGGACTGACGGCTGATATAATTAAAATGTATCGTCAAATTAAAATTGCTGATGAAGATACAATGTTTCAACGAATTCTTTGGCGCGACAGACCTGATAAAGAAATCAAGGATTACGAGCTCACAACAGTAACGTTTGGAACAGCTTCTGCACCATATCAAGCGGTCAGAACACTACATCAAGTCGCATATGATGAAGGTGAGAATTTTCCTCTTGCTGCGGATAAGGTCTTAAGTTGTTTCTATATGGACGACTTAATGACGGGATGTGATAGTGTGGAGGAAGGAATAGAAACGTACAAACAAATGAAAGAACTATTGGCAAAGGTGGATTTACATTACATAAATGGAATAGTAATAATAAGGAAATATTGGAGAGGATAGGGTTAACTGAAAGGAAAGAATTTTCAGAACAAATGGGAAAAACAAAGCATACAATCAAGCAAAAATTAGACGAAGAGGAAGAAACAGAAATCAAACTAGATAGTACTATAAAAATTCTAGGACTTACCTGAATCGAACTGAAGACACCTTCCAGTATTCGGTGAATCTGCCGCCGCCTATGACTGCACCTGTAACTAAAAGGTCAATAATATCAGATATAGCTCGATTGTTCGACCCTTTAGGTTGGTTAGCACCTAGTGTGGTCTTGGCTAAGGTCTTCATCCAAAAATTATGGCTTGCAGGTGTGGGTTGGGATGTTCAAATATCAAAAGAATTAGTAAAGGAGTGGAGTACTTACCGTGCAGAACTTATACTACTTACCAAGATTCGAATCCTCGATGGCTTGGTACAAGATTACATGATAAGCAGGAGCTGCATGGTTTTAGTGACGCTTCCAAAACAGCATACTCAGCCGTAGTTTACATGAGGATGATTGATGCAAATGGTGAAGTTTGTGTCTCGTTGCTGGTTGCAAAAACCAGAGTAGCTCCCGTTAAACAAATTAGTGTCCCTCGTTTAGAGTTGTGCGGAGCAGTACTGTTGTCGAAACTTCTGACTGAAACAGCAGAGGTCTTGAATATATCCCAGGACAACATAAGAGGTTGGACAGATTCTACTGTGGTATTGGCTTGGTTAAGCAGCCATCCAAGTAGATGGAAGACGTTTGTGGGTAATCGAACCGCTGAAATATTGACGACTATGAAGACGTCTCAATGGTTTCACATTTCAACGAAGTATAACCCAGCAGACTGCGCCTCAAGGGGAATGTTACCTAGTTTATTCATCAATAACACTTCGTGGTTTTCGGGACCATCATTTCTCCTGGAAAAAACAATAGATTATCCAAAACCAAAGGTATTGAGTACAGATTTAGAGGAATCGGTTAAAGTGCATTCTGTAAGAGTAATTCCAGAATGTTCAATATTCGAACGTTTTCATCTTTACAAAGACTAGTGAGAGTTATCGCATATTGTAGACGATTTTAAGAAAGGACGCTAGAAAACAGGAACGTAAGAAATATTTACAAAGTATAGAACTGAGGAAGCATTAGAGTGTTGTATAAGGAAAACACAAAGAGAGCAATTTACTACAGAATATTTACAATTACAGGACAAAGGTTATTTGCAATCAAAATCAAGCAAATTAAAGTCACTCAGTCCCTATCTTGACGACAAAGGTATAATAAGAGTCCGAGGTAGAATCGAGAAGGCACAGTTAGATGATCTGACAAAGCACCCTATAGTTCTACCTAGCTCCAGTTACCTAACTCGTCTCATTATAGCCGATGCACATCTACAAACTCTACATGGAGGTTTACAGTCGATGTCAAATTACTTGAGGACAGCGTATTGGATTATTGAGTCAGGAATCAAGTCAAACACCATGTTCGCCAATGCTTATCATGTGCCAGACAAAGAGCCAGTACTAAGTCTCAGTTGATGGGTTCTCTACCAGCTGTTCGTTGTACTCCAGCTAGACCGTTTTACATAGCGGAGTTGACTATGCTGGACCTATTAATATTAGGACAACGAAAGGTCGTGGACACAGTTCCTACAAGGGCTACATATGTTTATTCGTATGTATGTCCACACGAGCTCTACACTTGGAGGTTGTCTCTGACATGAGCACTCAGGCGTTTTAGCCGCTTTTAGACGTTTTGTATCTAGGCGTGGTCACTGTGCAAAATTGTGGAGTGACAACAGTACGACGTTCGTAGGTGCTTCGCGAGAGCTGCAACAACTGACATCCATTCAGTCTTCCTAGCTGAACACTTGGAAGCAAACGGTACCAGTGGCATTTTATTCCCCTCACAGTCCCAATTTTGGAGGACTTTGGGAAGCCGGGGTGAAATCACGAAGTTTCACCTAAAGCGAGTCATTGGCGAAGCTACGCTCACGTACGAGGAAATGACCACGCTTCTTAATCAAGTGGAAGCTTGTTTGAACTCGCGCCCAATGAGTGTTCTTAATGTTACTGATCCTGGTGAACCATTACCTTTAACACCGGGACATTTTCTTATCGGAGAACCGTTAGTAAATGTTTCCGCCTACAACTACGAGAGTTCAAATGTAAATTGCTTGACAAGGTGGCAATTTGTTCAACGGATGTTGCAATCGTTTTGGAGACGCTGGTCCCAAGAATATTTGTCGAATCTTATGAACAGATACAAATGGTCCTCCCGCGTTCCAGAACCGAAGGTGGGAGACATTGTCCTAATTAAGGAAGACGATTTGCCGCCAAGTCGTTGGATGCTAGGTCGCGTAGTAGAAAACACCCTGGAAACGATAATATCACCCGTGTGGTCACATTGCGCACCAAGTCATCTATTCTTAAAGACCAACATCAAAGTTGTGTATTTTACCAGTGGCAGAGCATTGAATTATTCATTTTGTTTCACGAGGAAATTTTATTTAATTTGATGTTACCAATAGAAATATTTAAGTTTTGAAGCCTGAAGTTTGTTTACATTTTAGTATTAATTTTAAAATTATATTTATCTCTACCAGTAATTTGGTGTAATTATAATTTAATTATAGATTTATAGGAAGTAGTTGTTTTGTTAAGACCAGATCCTGTGTTGATCGCTAAGGGCATATGCTAACATTAAGGTTTGTACAACTCAGAAGGACATTCCGTCAGTAATGTCCTTGGTGGTATTATGTTAAAGACGCATATTAGTAATGTATACTTCAAACTGCTTTTATAATTTTATGTAAATTTCTACAACAAACTAGATGGCGCTGGACATATTTAGTATTAGGACAACGAAAGGTCGTGGACACAGTTCCTACAAGGGCTACATATGTTTATTCGTATGTATGTCCACACGAGCTCTACACTTGGAGGTTGTCTCTGACATGAGCACTCAGGCGTTTTAGCCGCTTTTAGACGTTTTGTATCTAGGCGTGGTCACTGTGCAAAATTGTGGAGTGACAACAGTACGACGTTCGTAGGTGCTTCGCGAGAGCTGCAACAACTGACATCCATTCAGTCTTCCTAGCTGAACACTTGGAAGCAAACGGTACCAGTGGCATTTTATTCCCCTCACAGTCCCAATTTTGGAGGACTTTGGGAAGCCGGGGTGAAATCCACGAAGTTTCACCTAAAGCGAGTCATTGGCGAAGCTACGCTCACGTACGAGGAAATGACCACGCTTCTTAATCAAGTGGAAGCTTGTTTGAACTCGCGCCCAATGAGTGTTCTTAATGTTACTGATCCTGGTGAACCATTACCTTTAACACCGGGACATTTTCTTATCGGAGAACCGTTAGTAAATGTTTCCGCCTACAACTACGAGAGTTCAAATGTAAATTGCTTGACAAGGTGGCAATTTGTTCAACGGATGTTGCAATCGTTTTGGAGACGCTGGTCCCAAGAATATTTGTCGAATCTTATGAACAGATACAAATGGTCCTCCCGCGTTCCAGAACCGAAGGTGGGAGACATTGTCCTAATTAAGGAAGACGATTTGCCGCCAAGTCGTTGGATGCTAGGTCGCGTAGTAGAAAAACACCCTGGAAACGATAATATCACCCGTGTGGTCACATTGCGCACCAAGTCATCTATTCTTAAAGACCAACATCAAAGTTGTGTATTTTACCAGTGGCAGAGCATTGAATTATTCATTTTGTTTCACGAGGAAATTTTATTTAATTTGATGTTACCAATAGAAATATTTAAGTTTTGAAGCCTGAAGTTTGTTTACATTTTAGTATTAATTTTAAAATTATATTTATCTCTACCAGTAATTTGGTGTAATTATAATTTAATTATAGATTTATAGGAAGTAGTTGTTTTTGTTAAGACCAGATCCTGTGTTGATCGCTAAGGGCATATGCTAACATTAAGGTTTGTACAACTCCAGAAGGACATTCCGTCAGTAATGTCCTTGGTGGGCGGTATGTTAAAGACGCATATTAGTAATGTATACTTCAAACTGCTTTTATAATTTTATGTAAATTTCTACAACAAACTAGATGGCGCTGGACATATTTAGTATTAGGACAACGAAAGGTCGTGGACACAGTTCCTACAAGGGCTACATATGTTTATTCGTATGTATGTCCACACGAGCTCTACACTTGGAGGTTGTCTCTGACATGAGCACTCAGGCCGGACGCAGCAAATTGCATAGCTCACCGCAACGCTTTAAACAAATGCCAAAGCCACAGAAATACTTGATTAAAGCTATTATTTAAAAGGTAAAACACGACGCGATAAGTTTCTTAAATAATAGTTTTTAAATATATATATTCCCGTAAATACAGTAATCTTTGTGATACCACTATTTATGGATTTAATTTTTTTATTTTCGATGTTTCGGGTGCTTTATAGCATGCATAATCAAGGAGGGGGGGACTGTGGAATCAACAGCACAAAAAAAATTGTCCGATCTGTGCAGAAATTCATTATATTTTGTTCTTAGTAATTTTGTATGAATGCTGTAATAATACGTATTCGGCGGTGAAGGAAAACATTGTGAGCGTGTGTGCGCCAAACAATAAATATAATTCGTGGACATATGAAGTCTTCTTCCCTGCGCTCCCAACTCGCACTCTTCCCAGCTCCATAACACTAAAATAACAAGTAGGCCTTTGCCCGCAACTGGGACATGTTAGGGTAAAAGCTACATATTTTTCTTTACATTTTATTATGTCGTAAACCCACTAGATGAATTTCTACAATTAGCGCCATCTAATTATCTCATTAATAGCTTTCAATATATTACTAAATTGTCTAGTCTGAATGTACGAGTTTACAGAGATATCTAATCATATATATATAACAAGTTACCTACTCGAGTAGACCGATCCTATCGGCCAATCGCTTAATTTCCTTTATTAAACAGCTCCAGTAAAGTTCTCTGACACTTGATGCAATTTGCACCAGATAACTTAATTGTAAATCGCGACGAGAGAACATTCCAGCGAGTTCTTTGCCTATTACATTTATTCATTTATATCCACGCGAAATTGCTTGCCATATTTGGAGAGTAAAAATACTGTGGTATCGTATATAGACTTGTCTCCGGATATTAATTTTTTTAAGCGTGGTAGAGCCAAGCGGCTGCTTTAGCTGCTGCTCGAATGGGCCGGTTCGACCGGATTGGTACCACGGCCTCGCAGAAAATCGGCGTGAAGTAGATCATGTGCTTCTGCGTTTCGTTCGGTGAGTGAGGTAACCGGAGGCTAAATATTTAGTTTAATATCTAATAGACGAAGCTATGACGATCGACTGTACCAAATACCATAGCCTGGTGATGGTCGGCAGCATCTCTAGTGTGAGACTGTCGACACTCCGCACACCAACCCGCTTGCCCAGCGTGATGAGTACCAACAGATCTTCAACGCGTGTCATGCGAGCTTCTGTTGGCGATTTCCTGAAAAGATAGAATCACATAGTTGATAAAGAAGAAAAAAAGCCAGATAAAGCTCCAGGTTAAGTAACCAACTTAAATTAGAAATAAGCAGCACTAAGATCAATAAATAAATGTTCTAAAATGTTTGGATCTAGTCCGTTTAAAGATTTTTGGCAAGAGTTCTTCTTCGGCAACTTCTACGCAGTCCACAGCTGGAGGTAAGACTCACCCTGCAGATAGATTAATCAAGTCTGAACGCTGCCAAGCTTGGCAGGCGGGTGAGCGTACAGAGATCCTTCTGGATTATTCACGTTAGGTGCAATGAAAGCAGTTTCGCCGCCATCAGTCTCTCTAATCGAAGGCCATTTGATATTTCTGACACTTCCCGTAGTCGCACGTTTATCACACCCACGAAACGAGATAGAGTGGCTGGATTCTCTTACCCCTCCACTACTTTTACTATCTGCTCGATATTATTGCAACGAAATCTACGTGCCAAAAAAATTATAAACATTTGTCATATACGCCAATCCTAACCAAGATACTGCATTAAGATACACTTTGAGGAACAATTACTGCAACGTAAACAGACTTTCGCAAATGTTTCGCAATGAAAGGTCTTCTTTATAAGTGAAAACCTCACAAAAACAGGTATCGTATTCAATAAGGAACGCTCACGACTCGAAGCAAACATGCTCAACATAAATATAAATGTACTACATAATAACTCATAATCATGAATGACGTAACTTTCTCTTTACTAACTACAATAAAAGTTCTTCTACTAGCCTAAAGACTTTTTACATTCTTTAAAGAAACTGTAATATATATAAGAAAATGTATACCTAATAAAAATATAATCTGAAATTCTATAACTGTTGACGACAAGTTTGACCCGTGCTTGTCTTCTAAGTCACGGGAGGACCAAAACCCGCGGAGGGTTCGAATCGAAACCAAAACATGAGGAACACACAAATTGTTGGTTTCGTTGTGTTGTGTCCCATATCATAGACGCACAAAAGTACATCGAACACGGAGGGTTCAAGAGGAGCGAGTGGTTGCTTTGTGTTTGCGTCTACAGTTGACTAGTTACGACAGTTATTTTGAAGAATCATAACCTATAAATTAAACAGAAATGTAGATATTCATTTTTAGAAAAACACTGTAGAAAAATGTCTGTCTGTACATCAAATATTATCGTTCTCCCAATCCAAAAGAAGACTATTAGAGAATCCCATTTGTCACTAAGTTTGCCTTTAGGTTCACTGTTTTTGCAATAAAATAATATATAAACAACCGTAGAACGTATAGTCATCGCATCACAAAAGACAGATTAAATGTAGATTTCCACGAACAAAGTGACAAGGACAGCTTTAAAGAGAAAGTAACTTAAAAAACATTTTAAACCACAAAATCTTTATGTAAATTAGGACTTACAAAGGATATTTCAACTGTTATTATAATGGCTTCCTTGGGGTGACGAATCTCTTGTTAACAAATGCTGTCCCAGTCTAAACATGTCTAGACATAGTATTTATTATAGCTTAAATTCTAACAGTTCAGCCATTTAACAATTCTGAATTTATTATTCACAGCTTTAATTATTCTTTGCATAGTTCGTACTATGAATTATTTGTAAGATCTTCAATTTTTAGGGCTTCTTTTTCACAACCAGTCTGAAATTGGCAATCTACACGGTCCAAGAGTTGCAACTAAATCAATTGCACTACAAAATTAACTCACTTCTGTAATCCATCACAGGCAGGCAGAGTTACATCTTTAACTGTCAATGTATACATTTTTCCCAAATTGCTCATGACTTAAGTTTGTATACAGTATCACACTACAAAACCATGAAAGGCTGTCAGCCCATTGGCGCACATCTAATGTAACAAATACGTAAGCATACTAATCATAATTACAATTAGTCGTATTCAGTGTCACCCATGGCCAACAAGTATGGATTCAATTGTTGAATTTCGATAACCGCACAGACTGACAGAGATGATGTTGGTGAATACTTCAACTTCATTAACCTATCCTAGGCTACTGATGAAGATAGGCCTTTCCAAAAAATGTCAACTGGAGATAACATGCGTTCCGAAAATTTGCCAATACACGACAAGGCACGAGGGTTGGTGGGTTGGACGATGCACTCAGCATTGCAGGTAAACTCGCAACAAGAGATACCACTACTCTGTGGAATTTGAGTTCTCCATAGTTAGAGGGATTTTCCACTATCAGTCGGTCCCTGGAGTCTCATCAAGTTAGCAATTACACTGCCTTCGTTAGCAGAGAGTTCTGGATTCGAATCCTGCTAGGTTAAAAAAATTGTATGATCAATATAAATGCTTGTACCCGAGTCATAAATATTTATATATGTACATAGGAGTACACCATTCAGTTACCAAGACACAGGAAATCCTAGTTTGAGGCAGGAGGAAGTATATCGTAATCGTAAATCATAATCGTAAAAATATATCGGACATCCACACGGATGTCCGATATATTTTTTTTATCTGTACTACGTTTACACGTACTTACCTAATGTGAAATTTAAACTGCATAATTCACAAATCAGAAAAACACACAATGTTAATTTATAATATAAATAAAGTTTACTGGGATTAATAAGAAAGAAGATACATACAATACCTGTAATATGTAGAGCGTAAATAGTTCAATATTATAAACAAACAATAGCACTTGAAATAAAGCCTCATTTTAATCTAGCCTCTGTATACGATATTTCTCCTTTCGGACCGACTAATTCCGATATCGGAAATATCCCATGAACCTGCTACGAATACTAAATTCTGTCAGAAAAATCAATCCAGTGCGCAACTCTCCGCGGCTACTCGTAGTGCGTAGACCTTCTATGCTTCGTAGCACGTAGTAGCGTCTACGGGAGTTATACAACGTGCTACGTTACGTATGTTTGTATTCAGAACAGGTGCGTTGCGTACTATATTATTTTAAAGGTTGCCGATAAATGTATTCGTGAATTCATTTGTGTAATATTAATTAACACCAAACATCATCATCGTTAATATAATAATTTAAATTAAAAAAAATCAATGTTAGAAGACAACGTAAATATTTTACAGACACGAATTTTACAATTTACTATTTGCAATATTTTTTATATTTTAGCAGATCGGCGACACTTTCTATTAATTTGTATGATAAGATGAAACGTAAGCGATTATTATCGAAAAAAAATAATGATTCGACTATAAATCATTCAGACTGCTGATGAGGCTTCAAGTGGATCATTACCAAGTAAATTGAAGGGTTCGGGATATAAAAGATATCTGCCAGATTATCCATTATTTCTGTTTCATCCTTTTGATTGTCCATATACCAAAAGTACGTGTTAAACATAACTAACTTATATATTGTAGATCAAATGTGCTCTACGAATCTCTGCCTACCCTGTAAGTGATAACAGATGCAGTTTAGGGGCTTATAAATAATATATATACAGAACAAGGAACAGTATTATAGAGTTACAGAGTATCTTATAAATCTTATGATCTCTGAATACACTGATAAAAATAATTCAGTGGCTTAAAACCGCAAAAAGCAGAATCCTTTTTAGCCTCTGTATCATTTAACTAAGGCAAACTTTGCAGTTCCTCTCTCTGTCTGTATAGTTCCGGGTACGTGAACTCCGTAGCTCGGCATAGACATCGTAGGTACCAGGGCGGTATAGGCTGCAGGGGGCTGCGCTGCGGCTGGGCGGCGCATTGCAGGCGGGTGAACGGCCGCGCATCGATCCACCCCTGTGCCGCACGCTACTCCCCGGCTTGCGTAAGCCCCCCCCCGCCCCAGCCGCTTATGTAACCGGTGACGTGGCCAGCGTGATTTCTTCCGGGTTGGAAAAATGCATTTATATTGAGGTATAATTTTTCTTCTGATTACGATCTATTTTCCTTATCACATAAGTAATAAATAAATCAAATTAGTTATTCCTTAAAAATAAAAATTATATATCTAAATTTTGAGGAACGTTTAAAAATAATCTATACAGCTATAAGGCGTTTTCTTATGGTTGTCTCAATCATTTGTAATTGATTTTACTCACGCGATCAATGTTATATAATTATTTTTGAACAATAAATGAATTGCTGATACAAATAGTAACCTACGCGTTCATTAGAGCTGCATGTATTCAAAAGCATTGGAGAGCTTATATTACAAACATAGGCCAAGTTGCCTTTCAGAACTATTCAAACTACGAGTAGCTACTCCTGATTCAATTATGCAAGTTCGAATACATTAAAAACAATTTGATGCAAATGAACGGCCTAAGCCAACACTGGTTCGCGATAGGCCACGTAGATAGCACCGGCAAAGCCACTTCGCACTCGGCAACAGAGTACCGACTTTTGTTTTCTTTTCTTATGTGGGATGTGCTAAAGTTTTAACCTTATTGATGTATTATTTACACCTCAGCGAAGTCGGTCAAATAGTTTTAAGCAATATTTTTATCAGTCCATAAATTTTTAATAATGTAATTTTCATAATGATTTTTTTACCGATTTATATCTACAACAAAGCGATCCACAGCTGGACAAAATCCGATACAAACACCACTTGAATATGCAATATTTTGTTACACTAATAAGTAATATAATAATGATTCTATATTAGCTATTTTAAAAATAATGAAATAGAGTATATCTCCAGACGTGTGAGTGTGTTATGTTGCAGTGTAGGCTTCGTGGACTGGTTAATAATTGATGAGCTACAGTTCACGGGTCGGGGCTGAAGGTCCGCTGACATTGTCTGCCGGACTAATATTTTATAAGCTAAATACCGTTAGTATGCCTATGTTTTTGAATAAAATATCTTATGAAGTACGCGTACAGGAAGATAATTATGTGATTTCTTTGCAATTAACACAGTATATGTATAAAGAGCCGAGGTAGCCTAGTGGCCAGGGTGCGCACTTTAATTTCATAGAGCGCGAGTAACCTTAGTTCGATCCCCGGTGCCGGCATCACGAAATTGTTTAAAAGCAATTTTAAGTGCTTTATTTATCACGTGCTCGGCAGTGAACGAAAACATCGTGAGGCTGCATGTCTGAGAATAAAAAGAAAAAAATATATATTTTCGAGGACCTGTGAAGCCCGCCAACCCGCACTGGAGCAGCGTGGCAGGCCCTTCTTGACCCCAAAACCCTCTCAGATATCAGAGAAGAAGATTATTATTTGTGAAATTGTGAGATTTTTTTAAAGTCACTATGAAATTAAAGTGAATGCCGTGACCCTAGAGCTACCACAGCTTATTACTTGTTTACTTATTAATAGAATACTATTATCATATCTATGCCATGCATAGAAGAGTTATCCATTTGCCAATTTTGTCCGCCTTTTGTACGTTATTTCTGTTGATATTACATTTATATAAAAATAAACATTAATATTAGTCGACACTATGTAAGGCATTATCTAGACAGTAGGGTAAATTTGCGTTGGAGAACGTTCGTAAGGGTGTAACACAATCACTATGTACTACAAAGCCTTGTTGACGCTGCTTTAGACACCCTGGCTATTGTGTCCTGGTAGTTTTTAATTCCTTTAAAAGCAAGCAAAGGTCGTTGTCGTGCGTTTCGCAGAATCTACTCCCGGCTCTTTCATTGCGACGATTCTGCGCTTGCTATTGTACCTAAAGGGCTGAGGTGTATAATTTTCCATAGAAGTAAACTGTCTTCCGTTTATTCCATTGTGAATATTAATATAAAGAATGTACAAACAAGAAAATGTACTAGAACTTATTACTTTATACAATTTATTTTACTATTCGTTTTGTTAAAGGTGCTGCTAAAATTAGAACAGAATATGGAATAAGCTCTCACGACCGTATACCCATGGGGACCACTCAATGAGGCTTCCTCCAGAGGTGAATTGGTAGTTAGAAGTGTTAGTCCTTTCAATCTCGCCAGAGCTTATTTGCGGACAACGAAACAAATCGTATGTAAGTTTGGAAAAATTCATTGGTACGAGCCAACCATACAGGGAGATCAAACTCACGTCACCTAATTCGGAGGATCACCTAACCACTCGGCATTCGTAGCCACTAAAATTGCCAATAGCAATTGTAAATGCTGAAGCTAGCAGATGCTCGTCGGTGAAAGGAAAACATCATATCACTACACGCATATCGGAGAGATAGTACAAATTACATTTCGAACACATTGGAGCAGAGCCTGGGCGGAATCTTATTTCAAAACCTACTTTACAATGAGAGGAGACCTTTGCCCAGGAGAGGGATATTTACAAGCCCCTACTTCACTTTTATACTTTTGCGCATATGTTACGAATAGATCTTTTAGCCATTTATTTGAAGAAAAAAATGCATTGCTGCCTAACAAAATTTTTTATTTACTAATATCTTAATTTATAGATTGCAATATTATATTATATAATGCTTACATATGCACAATCGAATGATTTTCTTAATTATAGAAGAAAACTTCAAATGACCCAATAACTAGAAGTCGCATAGCATACACCTACTTACATATAGCGATACAAAATTAAAACAAAAGAGGAAGCTACGAGCCGTAGCTCCGTAGCGAGGTTACGGCGTAGCCCGGGCGCGGTCGGCGACCCCTGGCCGTGAACGGGGGTGCGCCGGGCGAGCCCCGCAGCCGCACCCACACAGACATCGGGGCTCGCACACAAGGCCGCACCGCGCCCCTCCACACACAGTCTGATTTAATTTTTATTTTTTTTATTTTTTGTTATCAACTACATTAAATCAAACAAAATGATATATTGTTACATTTAAATTATATATTTTAACATCCTAATAGTAATTAAATATTGTTTCGATCAAAAAACCTTTTTTCTAGAGTCTAACGTTCGTCTAATTCCATTATTGTTCTATAGTTACAATTAAAAAAGTAACAATTAGAATATTATTTTGCTATAATTCCATTTGGGTTCAGCAAATTCGGATCGACATACTAGTGATGGGAAGTACCATCACTTGCACTTGGGTATGAACACTGCGCTTATCAATCCGCAGGCCCAGCGTGGTGACTATGGGCATAAACTCCAATTATATTACAGCTTTTGTTGACGCTTTCGTGTTCAGCAGTGGACTAAAATAGTCTGATGTAATATACAAATTCTCTTTTGGATTAGGTTTGCACAACATAAACGTAACACTTACTAGTTACTATTTCATTAATTTAAAAGTATGACTTTGAACACCAGATCTCAACTCGACAAAAAATACACACTGTATTAACGGTACTCAGCACAGTGTCCAACACATGCGCATACAGACACGCACACCACTGCGTTTACCCAGTTTTCTTCAAAGCCTCCGCTGGTGTACGCATTGCCGCCACACCCCCCTAGCCGTGCCTACAAGGCGGCACCAACACTTACACACAATCCCAGAAAGCAGCTACGCTTGTGCGGGTTACAGACTTGTACGTACAGCCGCTTACAATAGTGTGAGTGGAGAATATATGTTAATGTCAAACTTCCGCGTTTTATTCGTGTCACTCACACAAGAGCAACACTCTGCAGTGTGCTGACTATCGGAAAATGGTTTCTATGTGTGGGCTCCGGGTGCACCGACTCCGCTTCCGGTTCTGCTGAGTACAACGGCCTCAGGCTTGATTTATGCCCGTTCGTTTGAAGGTTTGCGTGTTATTGTCACGTTTAGAACGGATTTGTGTGTAAAATCCCAATGTTTTATTACATTAATAAAACTTAATTTTGTTCATTCAAAATAACAAATTTTTAAAAATATTAGATAATTTGGAATGTTCTTTATAAATAAATAATAGGCTTTCTCGACAGATTTTCCCATTTCTGGTGTGGTCAGAGGTTGCAACCCACTTTTCACCGGAGCTTAATTGGGACAACGATAGGTGGTGAGCCTGTCGTCATCTTAGTCTGTAGATTGTCCAAGTCAACGACACAAATCGTAAGTTACTTTCGAAAAAACTCATTGGTACCTGCCCTGGGTTCGAACTCGAGTCTCCTGGTTCGGAGGAGGAGATCCCCAAACCACAAGGGCTATCGTAGCTGTAGCAATACGGCAACTATGCCAATCACATAAATTGCAATCCACCATTTTAGTGAAACCTTACATGTGAATCAAACCAAAGTCACTCGCATAAGTAAAGTAAAGTAGTAGCCTGTAACTGCCCACTGCTGGGCAAAGGCCTCCTTCTCTAATACCTGAGAGGGTGTAGGAACCGGGAATGGCCCGCCACACTGCTCCATTGCGGGTTGGCGGGCTTCACATATCCTCGAAATAATATATATTTTTTTTATTATTTCTCAGATATACAAGCACGTGATAATTACAGCACTTAAAATTGCTATTAACAATTCTAGTGGTGCCGGCACCGGGGATCGAACCCAGGTCACTTGCTCTCTATGATACTAAAGTGAGCCCCCTGACCACTAGGCTACCACAGCTTTTCGGTAGCATATCACAGCTTAAAGCTATCATTGTAAAGCCATGCTAGCTACTAATACAAGTTTAGTGAACTAATCTTGGTAATGTAACAAAAATCGTTCGTGAGCTAAGTAAGAAAAAACATTTTTGCATTCAGAATCACGAAGCCGACCCAACGCCTCCCGACCGAGATACCTACTCGATCATTATGCCGCCTACGTTTTAAGCCGTTGATGCTTGAGAGCTTTCCCGCTGTCTCATTGGATCACTCATAAAGCCTATTACTGGATCGGCAAAAAATTGCAGAATCCACCATCAGCAGCCACGCGATTACATCTCGAAATATCAAAATTCATTTAAAAACCCTTGTATATTTTTCCCATTATTTTACAAATATTTACCAAATTAGTTTTCTAAGTCATCATATAATATTCGTTTATTTATTTATTTGCATTACGAATGTTCTTTAGAACCTTGCTACACCTTGATAGACACTGTTAGAGTATAGTTAACAAATCAAATTATATGAAAAATTTATTAATTAACTATTATATATCGTATTCTCATTTATTTACAGACAGAAGCCGTGGTAGCTTAGTGGTCAGGGTGCTCGCTTTAATTTCATAGAGCGAGTGACCTGAGTTCGATCCCCAGTGCCGGCATCACTGAAATTGTTAATAGCAAATTTAAGTGCTGTATTTACCACGTGCGGGGCGGTGAAGAAAATACCGTGAGAAATAATAAAAAACTATTATTTCGAGGGTATGTGAAGCCTGCCAACCCATGCTGGAGGAGCGTGCTGGGCCCTTCCCGGCTCCAGAAGGAGACCTTTGCCCAGCAGTAGGCACTTGCAGGCTTACTTTACTTTTTTACAGAATCAAAATAACTGCGATACAATAATTGAAATTAAATATCATAGAGACTTGTTGTTGCTCCTGGACCGAGAAACTAACCAGCCATCTTGTCGCTTTGGCGGCTCCAACCAGTCGCGGATATAATTCCTACAGATATGTCATCGTACAGCAACACCACGAAACGATTGTCCCTACAGGCAAATGGCACAAATACAAAGTCATCAAAGAGATTCATATTTGCATCACCCAATTCATCTGGCTCTGATCACGCCCGGCTCTAAACAATGTACTATTGATACCTCTCTCCCTGAATCCTGTACTAATTCACGCTATCGAGTATCTCGCCATCGACCCTAAAAAATCTACAAGACACGAAAACCGAGGGAGAATATTTATTGATGGAGACAAGAGTCCTTCGAATTTTTATTTTTTGAATATTTTAATATACAGTGACTAGTCTGGCAGAAAGGTTTTTTTTTTGGTAGCCAGTAATTATGTTTCTTCCCGTTAACTTCTAGAGAAATATCTTCGCAGGAACAGAGACATATTCGCTTCATATAAAGTATTGGCGACTGTCTGCTTTAGAACAGCACTCTGAGCGTCCTTAATTGTCCTTAAATGCTATCGGAATGTACGCTGGAGAGTCCAATTTTCAATTTCACAAAGGCATCACATAAATCTAAATCACGGCAATAATCAAGGGTTGGGGGGGAAATTTATGCTCTCTGTGCTATTCAAAAAGTCTTTGGTATGTTTTGCTTTGTGCGGTGAAACATTCTCATGGTGATGAAACCTGTATTAGGATTTTTTTGATTCATCAAGCATCGAATACCGTCGTTCAGTGACTAGAGACCAATATCGTCTATATGTACTATACTTACATAGTACATGGGTTACGCTTTTGCGTAATGCTCGAACATACAGAAAAACAGACAATTTGTTTTTTTTACATATTTAATGTACAGATACGTCTTTTTACATTTTGACAAAAGGAATAGATACAGCTAAATAATCTACGTTTCCCAATAAATCCATTAGAAGGATTTGTTCGTTAAAAAACGACCTGTCTCGCCGCCAGGCGCTCCCTCGCTGTCAAAGCGCTATTAAATATTTAATTTGTCGCTTTTTCACCGCGTCTGCGATACGAGCCTGCAAATTGATCCGTCGGTCTGTCTGTAAATCCGTACCTAATGATGCTTATAGTGGGGACTGCAGGCTAAGAACTATACGTGGCTATAAATATTGTTCATTTTGGTATACGTACATTGTTTTGCTTTCCTTTTAAATTCATATCTTTTCGTTTGTTCTGTTATTTCTTTTGTATTGGTATTACAAACGTATTTAGACGACCGCGTAGCTTAGTGTTCAGCGTACCTGACTGTTGAGACATGGATACTAAGTACGAATCCCAGCCGATTGATTTTCGGGTATGATCGTGACGTGTTGTGTCCCCAGTGTCCCTGTCACTGCAACTGTACCCATCCTCCGATCTTATCGCATACAGGAATGTAAAGACGTGAAGTGTCTCTGTGTTTTTGCGCGTAAACATGCGGCCATAGTAATCGGAAATAGTCGCCGTGATCGAGATCGGCTTATGTACTCTGGGTACATCATCATCATTGGTTATATTAATTATATTTATTTTTGAAGCAATAATGACATTATAATTATTATGATCAGTACTAGCACGTAAAAAGTCCGCCACTGAGCACATGCTTCTCCAAATGTTGGAGTAAGAGTGTTGCTCCCAGTGATTGTTGAGAGGTCTCTGACGAGGAACCATAACAAGACCAAAAAAAAAACAACAATAATCAAAACGTTTACCGAAAAAAATTTAATATATTTCTATCATTACCTACCACCGCCGAGCGAGAACTCAGTCTGCCAGCTCCCATGAGGCAGGCACGGCCCGGGCGCGCCAGACTCGGTGTCAATATTTGATTTGGGAAAACTGGGAACTTGACGAACTGCTAACATCGGTATAAACTTTGTATACGCTATAAATGAGCAAAGGGAAGGGGTTTCACCGTGCTGCCGTACAGCGAGATTTAAAAAATTCGAAAAACGGTTGCCATCTCGGATCTCTGCCACTTAATAAGGAGTCATAGAAAGTTGGTAGTTTTAATCGCTCGACATTGTCTTCAGTCTATGTCGTAATAGTCTGATCGTAGTGTCAAACATCTCACATCTGCTTCTGCGCCTCACCGGGCAGTTATTTTCGGTCTGACAATTTTATAATCATTCCGCCATCTATTCGGATGCCACAGTATTTTGTTGGTATTTCCTCCTGACGATCCTTACATACAGCTCTCTTATACGGTATTGATACTCTCTTATATAGGTATCTACCTATATAACTTAGATAAGTATTGTGGATTTATTAGTTAGTGGTATAAAAAATAACGAGGTATCTGATTCTTTGAGGAGTCCTCGAACAGTTATAATTTTTTCTTTCCGATTTCATTTTCCTGTATCGAAGCAGGGTAACGTATTAGACCATCTGGCGTAATGCAGATTTCAAATAGTAAAAGACTTATTAAAATCGGTGTTGTAGTTCTGGAGAATATACAGTATATACATATCTAAAAACTTACACTCTCTCTTAACAATATTTATAAACGTGTAACCTAAGAGATATATATATTACCGCTCTAATATTATATTTACATATATAAGCGGTATTAACACACAAAAATAATAAAAAAAACCCAAGAGATATGTAGCGATTTTACAATGATCTAGAATACCCGCAATTCTCATTAGGGTTGTCGGTGATTGAGAATGCACTACCTATAGAAGCCATTGCGTCAATAGCAATCAACGTGCTCAGTTACAATAACGTCTCCAATATACGTTCACGAAATTGGCGTACTTCCAAAATGCGCTCACCTCTACAACCATGACATCCTAGATTTAAGCGCATTTAAGGCTTTGTACATAGCAGTGCATCTTTCAACACTTTTAATTATGACGCGTAACTCAAAAAAATTTGTTCTAAATCTGTTATTGCAATTTTTAGAGTACAGCTAATGGCGTGTAATGTGCTTAATAACACCGAAGGTGCAAGGTACGCATCGGTGGACTAATACAAAGGGCTAAACGCGGCGTTCGCTGTGTAAGCTTTCCCAGATGCGCCATTGAGGGTAACCTAGAGAAGATCAATACCGCTCACGACGCCTACTGTCCTGGTACGTTGAGTCATCGATCACAAGCTTGATGAGAAAAATGGCTCATTTTACTAAAACGAAATTTTTGTAGAATTTGAAAAATTCCCATTATTGGAATCCCGAAAAATTTCTTCGAAAATCTAAATTTTTCTCTCCATTTTAATTTTATTATATAGTATTTTCGTTGTTATTAATTTTACGTAATTTGGCGCATCTATTTTTAACTATTTAGTTCCCTGAAATCCGGGCCCGAAGGTTTTTAACCGATTTCAAAAAGGAGGAGGTTCTATAAACGACACGTTTTACTTTTGTATGTGTTCACCTATTTCTCGGAAACGACTGAACCGATTCAAATATATACGGAAATAAATTTCATATTGTACTCCCGTTACAATGAACTTCATAAATTGATTGAAATCGGGAACTTTGTTTAGATTCACTTGTTAATTATTAATTTTGTTTTGATCTACGCAGAAGGGGCTCAAAGTTGAGCTTGAGCTCTTGCAGTCGCACTGGCATGTTTAGCGTCGAATTTAGTTAATTGTTACTTCGATAGAAAAAGGGAAAATCACATAGTATTTATAATGAGTTTGTCGAACCGTTGCTCTAGATTAACATACGTCATAACAAAAATAACTATATGAGCAAATCAATGTATCCAGCCAAGTATTAAATTTTTTTAAAAAATACAGATGAATATATATATATATATACATATATATCATCCTCC
This sequence comes from Bhutanitis thaidina, assembly GCA_029286595.1. Lineage (NCBI taxonomy): Eukaryota > Metazoa > Arthropoda > Insecta > Lepidoptera > Papilionidae > Bhutanitis > Bhutanitis thaidina. The sequence goes on from JAGSMS010000019.1 coordinate 7,696,339, forward strand.
GGATTTGCCATGCAATCGCATGTCAGGACTCTCCTTTATTATCCTATCCATAATTCCAGTTTTTATTCCTATTCCTTTGCAGTCCATGCAGTTAGGTTGTGCAACTCACTACCGCCTACCATAAGAGATTCCGGAACTATACTTTTATTTAAGAAACGTGTAAAGGACCACTCCTTAGCTTCGTGTTAATGGAATATATATTGTATATTTACGAATGTGTATGCATGTATGTATATATATATACATATATTAATTATATGTAATCTTTTTTATTTAATTGTATACATAATATGTATTAGAAATGTACGCACTAAGGTAGTCATTTCAATAAAATTTCCTGTTAGGAAGAAATTTCAATGTATGGAATAAGTAGTGCCCTTGCACAAATACTGTTTTAATGTTTTCATGCCCTTTTGTGTGTACATAAATAAATAAATAAAATATAAAACACCAAGTTTTAGGTGCAAACATGTGCTTCAAGACGGTCATTGACCGCACCTGAGGATTACTATAAATGAACCTACTACGTATCATGACATATCCAGGCCTTGATTGATCAATAACCGTCAGAGTAATGAACGAACACACGCAGAGTGTTGCGTACGCATCGTACGCACACATACACTGCCTGCGAGCGATTTGGTGAGTGGGGTTGATGAACCGCATACTTTTTGTTTACACACCCCGTAACACAGAGTAAAGTTATATCAGCGAAATAATATGGCTATGAAGCAAAAAATTGTCAAATGTCAGTAAATCCTTTGAAAGCCAATTATTTGTAATGTGGTTACTGATGATCATATAACAGTTTAATACGGCTTTTATCCTTTATCATAATCATATGATAGGCCTACCGACTCCCTTAGCGATGTAAATATTACTGAATACGCTATGGTAAAATAAAGAAAAGAATACATACATTAATTTTAAGTTTTAAAAGCGTTTAGCTGCGACGCTAAGGGTCTTGTGTTCGATTCCCGCGCGGGACTAGTGTGTTTTTCCATATGGTATTTATACATGTAAACTGCCTCCGCGGCACAGGAGAAATTCCTACAGCAGAAAGCGACGATGTTTTTTTAAAAAAGGACAGAAAAATAAAACTATGATGAAAGCGTTACCTCCTCTGTAGAATTTGTCCTGACATGGAAGTGTTCTTCACAATAAGTTGCACATGGCAGAACAGCCGGATACAGAACATAGAATCATATAAATACTTATCCCATGTGGGAATTGTACTCACGAACGAGAGCGCCGCATCTCTCGCTCGCTCACTGCGCCAGCCGATAAGTTGATGTTTTTTATTTTGGGAATGGCGGAAAACGAACAAGCGGTTCACCTGGTGGTAAGTGATTACGGTCGCCTGCGTACGTCTGCGACACTAGAGGTCCTGCAGGTGTGTTGCTGGCCTTTAAGGATATTTGGGAGATGGGAGGGAGGACGAGGAGGGGGATGGGGAGCAGGAGTGGGCCGGTAGTGCGTGGTGCCTGCCCATACGACTTCTAGCCGGAGAAAGAGTCTGCCTGTTCACGACTTATATGTAAGTAAAGTTAATGTTTAATTTGCCGATAATAGATGTCGCTACTGATTGTTTGAAACCCACTATTAAGTGATCGACACAAAATCAATAACCTAGACAGATGATTTTAAAATGCTTACGCGATCATCAAAATTATTGATGGATTAATCTAAATAGGTACTTATTAGTATCTTTAACTCAGTACAATAAGAATCACTGCAGCTTTGATAACATGCACACGTCAGAATCCAACTCCCCGGCAATTATGAATAATCAAATACATATTCTTGTTTATTAAATCTCATTACATTCGTTATTACCAACGTAATAAAATATATTTATCTATATATATATGTACACAAAAAATATGGGTTTGCCATAGTAACCACTAATGACAGTATTAAGATCTAGCTGTTTCCCGCGGTTTCACTCGCGTCCCAGAGGATCCACTAGCGGATAAAATGTAAGCCACGTCCTTTTCCAAGACACTGGCCATATTTATATCAAACTTTCCTAATTATGCTTTTAAATCAATAGCCATTAATTTTATATCTTTTAAAGATCGAGTACGTAACTTATTCCACCAAGCGTACAGAATTTAAAACACTGGTTGTAGGTGTACAGTTATCAAAAAAAAACGTGTGGGTACTTATATCCGCACGTAAGAAGTTATAGTTCTTTATAGTTTTATAGTTCTTTAGCGTAACAAAACAAAAATGAATAAAATTTTTATCCCGTGTGCCACTCTTTGTTTGGAAAAAAAGACGATAAATTCAATAGATAACGGTTTAATTAAAAATAAGTAGAATAAACTATTTATCAAATAATAATGTAATGATAATAATTTATAATGTAAACAAATAAAAAGAGTAAATACCGACAGTTAACCTCAAATCTATAAACCCACTTAAAAAGTTTAGATTATAAAAAACACTTTTATCAAGAATAATCACAATAAATTATCATTCACCATAATAAAAAAATATATAATTTAAAATCACAGAAATACAAATGTATATTTATGTAGTTTTTGTTTTTGTCTTTTCAGTGAACATTAGAAGGACAAAATGCAACGGTAGATCTAATTTCACAGAAGTTAGCTAACGCTAATCGAACACGAAACATTGCTTACCTAATAGATAATTGTGTGTTGATGACTTTTGGAGCTACAAAGGCGCGTAAGTTCGTGAAAATTCCTCTCGAGAAAACGGTCGTTCTTCCGTTTACCCTGTGCAAAGTCCTGTACCATTTATCTCCTGAGGACAATAACGTAATAAATTAGCATGTCGACCCGCCCTGGATATTAGTGTAAAACTTAAATACATCTAAATCAGTTCAGTCGTTACGGCGGGAAGCTCGAACATGTTTATATATTCGATACAGAGTTACCAGCAGATAAAATTTAAAATAAAATATTTCGTCATCAGTATCGTTTGTAATACAGGTGATTATCATTTGTTTATAAAAATCAATGTACAGTTTTTGCTTTTGTTTATTTTCTTCACATCCTGTAAATAGTTGACTCCTGGACCTGGGTATTTCACATAATGGGGATATAGCGTTGTGACCTTAGGCAGATGGATTAGCGATACCACTACCAATGTAAGAGATACGAAAACCAAAAATTACTTCCACTCCAACTGTTTTAACGTGGTAGAGCCAAGCGGCGGCTTTAGCTGCTGCTCGAATTGGCCAGCTCGACCGGCCTAATACAGCGGCCGCACAGAATACCGGCGTGAAATAGAGGCATTTTGTGCTTCCGCGTTTCTTTCGGTGAGTGAGGAAACCGGAGGCTTTAATTTTCGGCAACCTCTTAGCAATCTCCTGCTGGACATATTACTGTAATATGTCATATGTCCAGCATATGGACATATTATGTAATGTAGAAGTGGTGGTGTGCGAAAGCGTTCCCGTGCCCCGGCCGGCATAACTTGTCCTTGCTCTGACGACGGCGAGTAAACGTTAGGCATTTCCCCATGAATATTTCTGATATCAAAATTGTATAGAAGAAAATTTTACTTCCAATTTTGCTAATTCACCTTTTGATAAGTGTACGAATCTAACTCCTTTGAAAGCATTCAAAGATTTGAACCAAACATTGATAATCTACTGAGAACTTTGATTAAGACAAAATAAAATTAATTATTTAGTATTGATACAACTAACTCTGTAGTGAAGTCTACACAAATAAAAAAAAATACATTCAGGATTGTCTGTAATTTGAACCCTTATGCTTTCATAAACACTTTTTCTTTAAGCATATATGAAACCAAAAATATAATATAGCTTATATATAGACAAAAATTTGTATAGCACGTATTTAAATTGTAATATTTTAAGATTGGTAAGTTTATTAGCAAGTGTTCATAGGTGAGGGCAGGTGCCGCACTGGCCCCGACCTAAATCTAACCCCTGGTGACCTCGCACTACCCGGACACCATGAGACGTATGTAATACAATTGAACACCGTGCCAGTCACGTGACCCTTTCTAGACCTAATTGATGTATGTATGCGCGTTATTAACATGTACGTTACCTTACACCTCTAATAAGATGAAATACTTTTATATCTAGTTACGTAATTAATAAATAGTAATGTAGCTTTCGTATTGAAACATTTAATAGATCTAATCAAATCAAATAAAACAAACCAACCCATGATATGTCTAAGAGTAACAATGAAGGTTTCCAGTACCTTTCGATCACTTCATGAGACCAACTCTTTGGTAGCATATTATTATATTAATGCTAAAAACCCGCGTATGGGAACATGTAGCGGACGTGAAACATCGACGCTCTAAGAGTTCCAAAATCTGTGATCACATTGTAGATTGGCCCAACCAGTACGTACATCCGATTTGATAGACCTATATAACATTCCCGCTACAGAACACCGATCCCTGCCAATGATAATTCGCGAGGCCACTGAAATCAAAAAAAACATCGACAGGGGATGCCGTATTAAATAAGATTAAATACTGATGTCCTGAGATATTGTAAGCGTCTTCTGCGTAGATCGGATCAATAATTAATAAATATAAGCAGACTGCAGCTCGAGTTAACTTTAACATCAGGTCGTCTAAGCACTCAGTGCAATAAAGCACCCGAAACGTTGGGAAAAAGTTAAAACTAAACGCGATCAGTTATGTAAAATTTTTAATATTTCAAAATATTCCATTGCATATTTTTTTTAATAAAAGCTGAATGATTTCATAATTAAATCAGGGTCAGTTTTTATATCTGCGCATACGCATATCTGAAATTGTTGGTTCTTATTTTTGAATATGTAGTTTCCAACTGACGTATGTGTGGTTGCATATTCAAGTCCTTACACTGCTGGGCCTCTCCATAATCCAATAACATTTTATATGCATTCTTGAAAGTTTTACCCGTACCACACTGATTTTGCTGGGTTGCAAAGCGGCTGTTCCATTCGAGCTCTAATGATGCTGGCTAGTCTACAGGGTTCGGCAATTGACTGGCGGATGAATTCTCCGATTTGGTTTGGCCGACAGTTTCGTCCGTTCACTAAAATGCCGCATCATGTGCAGGTTCAGATTGACTTTTGATGCGCAGCTTGCACTCTCAATCCTTGCACCGATATGGTATACAAATCAGGGAACACTACGCAATTATCTAAAACTGTAGATTGCAACAAAACAACGTTGGAAACCAAATATGTAGTAAGTAGCATTTTGAAGATTTTGATTTTGAAGTTTATCTTAGAAATTTGCATTTTTGTTTAAAATGTGTTTTATTTTTCTTAATTTTGAGTAAATTATGACATTCGTTCCTGATGTCGTAGAGCTGTGAAGTTTCTTAAGTATTTATATCTGGAATTTTACTTACCTTACTACTTGCTTTCTTACATAGCAGACATTAATCTAAACGCCGTGGAGCACGGTGTAATGTTATATAATTTAATATAAATCTTAACTCATAAAAATAAAAATATCATTCCTTTTACAAATATCAAGAATAAGTTTTAGATACTTAATTGTATAATTGTAATAATATGTTACATAATTAAAATAATTGCAATAGAGGTTTTCCCGCGCGCTCACAAAGCTTGGAAATAAAAAACTACGCGACATAATATCACAATTCCTAAACATCAAACCAGAAGCAAATGTATTATGCAAGCGTCGCTCCCCGTGTGATTCAATCAAAGACTCTACGGGACTATGGGCTCCTGGTACTGAGGGTGCTTTCCAAGGGGGCGAGTGACCTACTTTCAGCGAGGGTGCTCCTTCTGGGCCTGCACCATCGATCCATGGGGCCCTAGCACGCTACGTGCCTCTTGAATACTCCTTGATTTATTTCAGTAGAATATTCACTTGGTAATTTTGCTTCAATTCAATCTTTCTTGGTACTTTTGCTTCCTTTCAAAAAAATATTTTTAAAACATGTAACTTTTTTGATATGTCTTAGTAATAACAAAGTGAATTTGCTGATTAACCTTTATTAGGAATTCGTTCTCATGTAAAAACAGAACCCTTTATTGACCGGCTGTCTGTCACCAAAAACGTTTATCTTGGGATCGACTTTACGTATCTATTAGATTATCACATCGTTTTGTAAATATAATCTTTTTATTATATGAACTAAAAAGATTATGAACTTATAAAGTGTATTTCTTTACTCACTGATCAAAACCTACAGTTTTTGGAATTACAGCATGCTTCGTTGTATAAGGTAAATCCACAATTTAATCGTATATTAAAATAACAAAAAAACATCACTATTTTCAAATAATTATGACGACTAGTATTAACAAAGTTTTAAATTAATTAATTAATTAAACGCATCCTACCTGAACATATGTCTGACCAGCTAGCCTATCTTCGAAACATATCCCAATCGTTCAGCTTCTTTTAGGTGACGGACCTAAAAAGAAGCTGAAATAACGGCTTTAACGGTTGTCGATTCGGTTAGCTGCAGCGTTGCGAGTCGCGGGTTCCGGACAAATATTTGTATAACAGAACTCTACTCGTATACTCACAAGATTTATATGACTTGCAGGGGAAATTCCCTCAAAAGAGGTGCAAAAACCAACCCCAAAAGTCTTATGATCGGAAATTAAGTTTTTTTGTGAATAAAAAGAAAAGTCTTCTCTTTAAAAACATATGACTCATATTTGTTATTTAGCATTCTGACAAAAGTAATGGCTAATTATCAAATCAAACAATTAATTTACAAAAAAACAAAATTAAAAACCAACCAGCTGTTGCACCCTAACAGCTGGTTGGACCACAGTAGGTTCAAAGCTTTCAATCTTATGGCAGATGCGAAGACGGCGTTATCACAGGTATAAACCTAGACATTCGGCTTAAGGATTCGACAGACAATGCTCAGTGAACCATGTTTTGAACGAAATAAAGTGGGACGATGAGTTTAATTTTATAGTGTTATGGCGGTCTAAGAAAATTTTCCACCTCTTATCTTCCACTAGGTGTCTTAAAAGTCTACTAATGGAAAAGCTGTGAAATAAACCCATGTCGTTCGAAAGAGGCCAGATCGAAAATACACAGACCAATTTTATATCTAAAATATCACATGTAACAGAAACAGAAAGTGTATGATAATCAAACGCAATTGCGTGATGTTTCGATGAATTGTCGATCTGTTAGAAGTTCGAGTAAAATTATCCTTAATCTCATCGTCCCAATATCTAGGGAAAAATTAATTCCAAGCAACCCTAATATTACAAACATTTAAAATATAAATGTACATATATAAGTAAATACAGAATATATCAGTGGAATAAGTTAAGTTATCGAGTATTCAACTACATACTTTTTAATTATACTACACTCTTAAATAGACCTTACAAATGGGCCATACAATAAGTGCCTGTATTTATTTTTACCAATGCAAGACCACATGATGCCCGACAAACCTACGGTACATTATTGGAGCTTGACTAAGCAGCATTGTAACTACAATGTCTGCAACTGCACACATTATTTGCATTCGCCAGATCTTGCGCCAGCAGACAACCACGTTTATAATTTTTTGGTTCCTCATTTGGAAGAAAAACCTTTAATGAGGATCAAAGGATTTTACAGTTAAACTAACAAACATGTTCTATAAAAAAAGCCAAATTATGCTAACAAAACCCAGATGGTAATAGACAACATCGTATTGATTCATTGCAATAAAACGTATTTTATAAAGTGAGGATTAATTTTTTGACAACCTAATTTGGATGAGCTAAATACGTAAAATGAATAAAAAAAAGTACATACTTCTATAAATCTTTTATGCTTTAGTCACATTGAATCAAAAAACAAACAAAGAAAAAATAAAAACAAACAGGACAGTCCCAGAAAGTTGAAAGTTTCGATACGTATAAAAAAAGTCCGATGCAAACGTCAGCTGCGCCGCCATCTTGCACCATAAAAAATAGGCCAATAACATCGATGGCGAAAAAAAGATCAAAGAAAAGTTAAAGATGGCGGCAGGTGCGCTGTCAGCTGCGCGCGCACCTTTGTATTAATTGAGCGCAGACGCACGATTCTTTGTTTAGTTACCTGGGTTCAAGACGTTGATCATTTGTAAGTTTTTAAACTATCGGGGACAGTGCGTTAAATACTGAGAAAACAAAAGCTGTGTATTGGATAAGAATACAGAATTTCAAGGAGAAATAATATAATCATTGTATAGATTCCATTTTCCAAGTTACCATTTGGAAATTGTAGAATTCAAGGTTCTTACTCAATATAAAAGGAAAAATAAATAATAAGTGAAAGTCTTGATACTTTCTCTTAGAGTTAGAGTTTTAAAACCTATTTTTCACCTTTCAATAAAAAAAGATTCATCAAAATCGGTTTCCAATCGGTGAAGATATCGCGTAACATACATACAAAAAAAACATATATTCGAATTCATAACCTCCCCCGTTTGAAATCATTTGAAAATAGATCTTTAATGGAATATCGTAGAATAACATAGCTGCCTTTCAATGAAAGCTTCAACAAAAAGTGGTACTTCGTGTAAAGAAAATTTAAAGATGGAACATATATGTTAGTTACGACAATGTCATGCTAATACTGTCTATAACGCATCGACTGCGTGTCACAATACTGCTTACTCTGTCAAAGGTCACGGGTTTGACTTTATAGCCAATTTTTGTTTTTTTTACTATGGTAGTGGTATGCTCCTCTGCTTAGGAGTCGTCTGGGTAAATACCACCCTTTTAAATATTTATGCCGCTAAGTTGTCGACAGTTATACTGTAAGTTAATGGATGGATGGATGGAATGGATGGACGACAACTGTCGTTGTTTACAGTATAACTCCAGGTTGTGAGGCATTCCATCTTTGTCCTCAGTGATAAACACGGCCGTACGTAACATCCATCGAAGGAAGTTTTTTGTACGTGCTCATAGGCTTCAGAAGCCACTTAACATCTGGTGTACTACTTCGTTTGTCATCCTAATCCTGGAAAAATAATGAATGGTCCGTGTTACACACCCTACCTACATGCTCTGGTCACAGCATGAACATTACATGGGTTTGAGGAATGTAAAGACGAGCGCTTACCTTTATGTTTGCTAACCAATAGATACAGCACTTTGATAAATCGTGGAAAGACAAAATTTTCTGGATATTAATTATTTACATGACGAATGCTGTCATAATCGGCCAGTCGTTCCACAAAATGACAGTAGCAGATCTGATGGAAGGTTAAAAAATAACATAGGTTTTTAAAGTCCAGCGCAATAATATTTTACAATCCTTTATACAATGTAGAGCCTATTAAGTGTAAAACACGACATTCTTTCCAAGTTGCACAGAGGTCGATAAAGTTTATTGGCATTTAGCAGATGGTATTGCCCTAAGGATGCGACGTCGGAATGTCTGTCAGCCGTTTTCTTCCCTTGGTTGTCGATTAGTCGAATAAAGGCAAATCCAAGAATATCAGCATACGACAGATGACGTATTAACATGCCGGTTTCCTCATGCTGTTTTTCTTCACAGTTTATTCAACCAGCTAACCGCAACAAAACCAAAACCTAAAAATTTTTTATCGGTTTGATATAGCACGAGAATCGACAAACGAGAAGGTCTCTCGCGTACAATGAAATTAACGTGAGCGGACCAACTTCTGACTTACCGTGGAATAGGTACTGAAATAAACATAGCAAAGGTAAAAGTCTAAACAAGGTAATCTAACCAACACCAACAATTAGCATGTGCTGGTTGGCCCGGTCATGCTAATGTTATGTCGTATTTAATTACGAGTTGATTATACATCAGTTGCCTGCGTACTTAATTAAAAACGTATCCAATTAAATAACTAACTAATTACGATAAACAGTTTCGATATCTTCTAGTAATGTTTGGATTGCAATATGTCAGGCAAACCATAAAACCTGTTCTTTTATTTCATTGTCTATTATGTAAGAAACATATTTTATACACACCCTTTTGGTTGTCATCATGTCCCACATTATATACGTGTTAATCGGCGCCAACACAACAATGCAACGCGCAGGTGCTAACTCGAAGCACTGACCCACCCGACGCGCCACCTATCGCGGCATACATAGCACGTGTTCGCGCATCTGCCGCCATGATTGCCTTTACCTGCTCAACCTCTGCGTGCCGCTGACCGCCTGATACTATAGCAATTATAATTATCCCGTAATAATGGTGTCATAGATTAAAAAAATACTCGATTGTTTTATGCACCGCATAGACACCCATCGTAGTGTTCGTATACTCTTTGGGTAACATGGAAAAAAAACTATTAGAATTTTTGTCGTATACATTAATATATGTTGACAAGAAATACAATTAATAGAAATATTAACAACGGCCACATTGCAACCCCTTAAGTTTATTTCAAACCCTTTTAGTTCCGAATTAATATCATAACGCATAACGACCTTAATTCTAAAACTTTTTCTTAAAAGAATTTTGATTAAAAGTTTTTTTTAAAGAAACAATGTAATAATAGTTAAACTTAGGGATAATCTGAGTCCGCCTCGCGGGACATCTGAGGCGGCTGGGAGTCCGTGATCAGGGTTGAGCTGGGATACGTGTCCGCTCCGAGCTCAAATGCAGAAAGCGGTGCTGCTCGATACAGCTCGCACCGTCCGCCGGTTTCTTTCCCTTACTCCCTAACCCTCGGCCGTCTGGTTGCCCCTGCCGAGGGCTTCTGTCTGGTTGGGTTTATTTATTTATTTTACTTTATTATAAGTACCTTATCGTATTATATGTAAGTGTATGACACATGTACAACCCAATCAAATAGGAATATATGTAAATAATCCCGAAATTAAACTTATGTGTATTATGGTTTTGCTGTCTATTACACACGATTACACACGTTACATACGATTACATTCAAAGTGGCCACCTATAGCTTTTTATTACATTTTTATTATTTCTCAGACACGCAGGTTACCACGCGATGTTTTTCTTCACCGACCATATGCTTAATTCAGCACTTAAAAATGAAGTAACAATTTTAATATCGAATCCAGAACTCCAATCCAAATTAAACCGGCCCGCCGCTGGCCTCCCACGGCTCACGGCCCGACAAACAAAACTCACGGAATAAATTAAATTAAAATTTACGTAACTTGCCGTAATGCTGTGTGTAATCGGCTTAAGAATTCGCCACCCCATTTCTTCCTGTGGGTGTGGTAAGTGGCGACTAAGGGAAAAGCCTTGATAATCACAATGGCTACCAACAGATGGCGGGAAAACCGTCACGTATTAAGCCAGTTCAAAACTGTCTGAACGTCTGAGATGCGATAAATGAGGACACCTTCGGAGATTCATTCGCCCATTTCTTCTTCGTCAGAGGAACCTCGTTACAAAACGGTTGTAGATTTAAAAAATGACGTTTGACAAGTCAAATTTATGTATCTAATGTCGAAGAATAAATTATTAAATAATAAATTACGAAGTGGGCGATGTGCTCGTTTAGTGTCACCATTATACACCTGTATCTTGAGAAGTGGACGGTGATACGATATAATTATGATATCAATGTTATTATTACATTGATATATATTAGTACATGTATTTAGTATGGAATTGACATCAATGGCTCAAGGTACAAACACTGATATTCATCTTACAAATCTTTGCCCCCACCGAGAATCCAACCTGCAACCCTCAGCTTGGAAGGCAGAGTCGCCAGACTGTTGGGTAGTCTACCAAAAATAACTACCTTTGCAATTCATACAAGACATCCACAACTATTTTAAAAAGTGTTACGAGCCAGCAGATATATAAATAGGAACCACGTATCCCATTGTAAGGTGCATGGGTCAAATACCCCGTTTGTAGTCACTCACACTGCAAGGTGGAAACCACATTTTTGTTGTAGTAGAGTAGGTGTAGTCAACCATCTGCTTGTGCGTTTCTGTAGTGGAAATACAGTGCCAATGACATTAATAACTCAACTTATTGGTGTCGTTTTACACGCGGAGCATTTAACACTACTTGAGCAAGACGTAATACAGCTAAGAAATAATATGGAATGGTATTTTTACGAGATACGGGTTGCGCGATCGGTTACCAAAACTTCTATTTATTTTTAACACTTACAAGGGGACCAAGCGGAGTTTCTTCTTGATGCGCTGTCCCACACACGTGATATCCCACGGGTCTACCTGATCGTAACCAATACTCTGTCGTTTCTTTCTGTATCTCTTCTTTTCTTCGTTTTTCTCTTTCCTTTTCTTCGTGTACTTTCCCTTTAAATAACTACAAAATCCACCACTGAACTGTCCTTAGCGCGTTCCAGTGCTCCTTATATACTCACGAATTTTATTTACTTTTACCTTATATACTAACGATTATTCCAGAATATTCCCGAAACGGTATTTTATTTTTATTGAAGAAAATAGGCTCATATTTCAGCCAGTGTACAGCCACCAGGTAAATAAGCTACCTACCAGAGTTTTGTTAACATCGACCGGTAATTTATAAAACATTATTTCTTTTGACTTGACATTCGAAGACGTAACAATTGACAAGCCATTATCGGGCATTCGTTACAGTATGTATAACGTTAATTACTAGGTATAATATATATTACCACTATGCCTGGCGTATGTTGACTATGAGAAAGCCTTCGATACAGTCGAGGTTTGGACGGTGCTCCAGTCTCTCCAGCGGTGCCAGATAGACTCTCGGTATATCGAAGTGCTGAGGTGTTTGTACAATGAGGCTACAATATCTATCCGAGTACAGAACCAGATTACGAAACCAATCCAACTGCAGAAAGGGGCAAGACCTGGGGTGATGTCATATCCCCGAAACTCTTCACCGCTGCATTAGAAGATGTTATCAAGCAGCTGAACTGGAAAGGATACGGTATCAACATCAACGGCGAATATATCCTCACTCACCTTAGATTTGCCGACGACGTATACATTCTTATGGCAGGATAATGCCGGTTGTTGTTGGGAACAATAGGCTCGAAGTTGTAGACGAGTTCGAAACCTCTGACCCGCGGAATGACCAACTGAAGTATGGCAGAAATAAATTACTAAAATGTAAAAAAACTTACTTTAATGTCTTTGTATATGTTTAGGTTTTAAATAAAAAACCCAAAATCATTATGCTTATTTATTTTGAAATTTTTACATTTACACTAATAATTAATTTATTTACTGATTTTTACAAATCTTCACAAAAGTGCCAAGAGCATGCGTCATTTGGTGTTTTGTTTTATACATAAAAAATTTTAATATCAATAAATAAAGTTCCATAAAATATGTATTTATTTTAATTTGTTAATTGCCTAAATTGAATGACACATTCTTCGTGTGTAACGATAATGAAAATATCTTTCGTTAAAATGTAATTGAATATTTCGAAAAATAAAACCAATGATAAGACATAACACATGTAAATTAATCATTAATTAAATTAGGATACAAGTTAAAGATATAACAAAAATTGTAAAAAAAAAATTTTCACCCGAACCTTTGATTAAAGTGATAGGTCACCTACTGAATCAAACGGATGTGAAATTACCGCCCTCGACTCTACACGGCGGAAGGCAACTTCCGGTTATTAAGTTAGTTTCCACCAAAAAAGCCTAGCTACTGAAGCTACCGTCCACAAAAATATGCGCACCGAGTCATGTCTGCGTAGATTATTTAATTTGAAAGGGTCTTGTAATAACATCCCGAGGGTTTCTTTTCTCGTGACATGTAATTGCCGCGTGATAGGTAAACTCGATGAAAAGACTCACTTATCCCCCGGAGACGCGATAAGTGAGGTACGGAAACCCTCTTTGGCTGCACAGTCGTCGCCAAATGAAAATCCAAAAAAGAGTTATAATCCCTGCACGAGGCATAACTTGAAACAATTTAAATGCTATTGTTACGAGTCATATCAGAATTTATGCCTTCAACAAAATACCAGCGTACCAGAGCGGTTCTCACCGCCCAGAGAGATCGATGCAACTCGACTGTCCGAGCTGAGGTCCGAACCTCTCTCGGACAGTCCATAGGTAGCTTATCGAAGTATCGAAGAAGTACCTTAGTACCTACCTACACCTGCTGTATACAAGCTTGTGGCCTCATGGACAGTCATCCGAAAGCCAAAAACTCTTCAAGTTCGACACTGAGAAATAGTTAGGTTAATAAACACACTAGAAAATGTTTTACACACTTTGCCCCATCATTATTCTTGTTTTATTAAAAACTGGAAACAGCAAATGTCCTCATTATTGCACTGTCCAGCTTATAAGAAATACGACCCTTTTACGGGTAATACGACACATAAGTTGTCATTACGTTCATTCCGCATCATTTATATGTGTCATTAAAAGTGATTTTACATTAGATATATTTATGTAATATATGCACGATTATTTATTAGTAATATATCTATTAATATTAAAAATTAGTACCACGTATTGTTTTTAGTTTTTTTTCTTTTTTCGTTCCATATGGCGCCTACGATAAAATTTCACCACACCATAGGTTGACTGGCAGAGAATACCTTTAAGCATGAGCTCCGCCTCTGGTGTCCGAAAAATAAAATAAATTTCAATTGTTTCAATATATGACACGAGAAGGGTTGATAGACAAGACATCGGAAAGCCCACGCCTTTATTGCGAATCTGTCCTCACCTTTATTATTTAAGAACCCAGTAGCGAAAATAACATCTGCGCCGTTCCGCGTACAGCAACCAAAAGACGATACAGCCTATCCCCATTAGGTTCAAATATAATTATCCCAATTATGACAACCGGGTGGCTTAGTGGTTATCGCACTTGACTGCTGAGCTATGGGTCTTAGTTTCGAATCCTAGGCCGAAGACGATATAAATCATTGTTCAGGGTTAAGGGTTTCCCCCCTTCACTCCTGGTCTTGCTAGCTAACAAACCATGCTCCCACGATACGTTTGCTTGTTTACGTAAGAGTATGAAATTAAATTTCACTTGTCGCGCGACCACCTAGGTGCGATACGCATTTTGTTAAGTTATTGATAGAATTTGTGATTTACGTAAAATTGTATTTCCTAAAGATTTATCTAACTTTGTGTTATTATAGGTTCATCGTATTACGGAAAGTTCAATGATTAAAAATAGATAATCACATCTACGTAGCACCTAAATCCGGTCCGTTTAATTTTTTATAGCAATAACAAATAGTATCAGTTATAAGATTAGGCCAATAATAAAATAATCAATGCTTGTGAAATTTCGCATGTCAAATGACTGAAATGAAATAATTTCCTCAAATTAAAATGAATAATTTAGTCGCAATATTTTCCATGTCTAATAATAATATCGACATAGCCCCCGCTAGTCGCTGACAGCGCTTCGTTTATGCCGAAACATATGTTTAGGAAACGTGACCAAGAAACAAAAATCGATGGATTACGTTTAATGTCGGTAACTAGAAACAATATAATAAGTAATAATAAAATAAAAGCTATCCTGGTTGTTTAGATTAGGTTAGAACAGTGGCCACAACGTGCGAGCCGAACGAGCGTAGCGAAGAGCTAGAAAAAACTTATCCAATATTAAATTTTCTAATTACAGCGTTTAATAAGCGATACCTAATTAGTTACTGGTGGACAAATCGACAAACATTAACTATTAATCTATATGGCCAGTACTAGTTGGCCGTTTAATGAAATATCACTATTTCATGAAATGAACGAGCTTGCCATGATGTGGGTAAATCGGGCTACGAAATATACAGGCTGTATACAAAGACATAACTGCTGCGTCTTCTTGGCGAGGCATGGGTTCAGCAAGGGAATAAGCAAGCACTTTCACCCTTACGTTGTAGACATTCCTCCATTACGCACGAATCGGTTTGCCTCTTCTTTCATTATGCGGACGGCTAAGGAGTGGAACTCTCTGCCGAGGTCAGTTTTTCCGGAACGCTATAATCTGGATATATTTAAGGCCGAAGTGAACAGACATACACCTTCTCATCTTCGCCTTCCATCAAGCGAGATTGAGGTCAAACGTGTCTATTTTTATAAAAAAAAGGCTAAGAAACGTTAAAAAGTCTGTCTACCCGAAGGTCTAAAACCCTTCGGGTTTTGCCGGCTGGAAACATGCAAAACGATAAGAACTATGAGAACTTCGAGAGATAAATCGCGATTACAGTTAATAATATAAGTAAAAACACGAGGTAACCGACGTTCATGTATTGAAATAATAATAAACATGGCTTACGCCTGATGCAATTAACGTAATGTTGTTTACTGAATGTAAACTATTCTATCTAGATTTGTTTCACTATAATACTCTTAACATAAAAAATACCTTAATATATTTAGTATAAAGTAATGTATAGTTCTATTATTTACAATAATGATGACATTTAAAAATAGTACTAATTGAAATTTAATCTCGAGTAACCCTAGCACATTTAAATTCAGTCTTAGTATGAGAGTACTATAGACTAGATCTAAAATTTGAAATGCTTATTTATGCGCAAGCGCAAATCTTCTTGCGGTTGTCTCTTATAACAAAACTACATGCTTGAAAAACTCAACCTAATTTCTATAAAGCCTAATGAAATTAATATATATAATATACATACATGGACATAGATTTCAATCTAAAAATATTTTAATATTACAGTCGAATCGCTTACCGTACTGTGATTTGTTTTGAGGAACTATTTCGTATTATTTGGCTTATTGAATTATTGGCCACCTGCATTACTAAAGATACGAGAGGAATTATTTTAGTACTAGGGGATAAGAGGTCGATCACACAACTTACAACTGAAATTAAACTCAGCCATAATAGATAATCAAGGGCGTAGTGAATTACAATCTTTTGTAAACAAAATAACCCTTCTACTGTAATGTATCCAAACAGGTACGTGAAACCGTACGTAATATGATGGAAAAGAAAACCATAAAGCGATACATTGATTCATTTGAACTTATTTTTAATTATAACACTGCAACATCAAATATTCAATCAACGATACGTTGACCAGTTCTTGGATTCCAAGGTTATGGCCCATAAACGTTTACACAAGCCTCTAAAGTTTTTGACAAGAACAAAGCCGTGGAGCTCGCGACACTACTTACTCCACGCGCTTCGCTAAGCTGTAGCTAGCTGTTTCCTCGAATATATATTTTCTCGTCGAGAACAAATCGTCTGCGTTTAAAATCACAAACTACAATTTAAGTGAAGACGGTCGAATTTAGGTTTCAGATAAAAATTTTGACAAATCTCAACCCAGAGCTAACACGACTAAAAATTTATCGAGTCCTTAGTTTTTAGCACAGGTCTTGACGAAGTTCATAACCGCTAAAAATGTTTCATTGAAAATTTATCTATACATTTGCTTTAACCATTAGACATTTGAAACAACATTTCATAGTTATTGAGGTTGTTATAGTTAAATGGATGGAAAACTTAATACGGAAGCTAAAATATCCGTAGTACTGCAGACGCTCCTTTCAAATTACTGTATCAGTGCAAGAGTTCGAATACCGATGCCGGCAACACCTTAACTGCCATGTTACCCACATGCTCAACATTGACATACAATTAGAAACACCTCCATTTCTTTAAAATAAAAAAAGATAATATGTGAAAAGTAAAATTAGCCCAAGTAGAGTGAGGAACTCTTCACAGTTCCAATATATTATTTAAAATTAAATTGGGCAAGGTGCGAAGTTTCTAGTTTTCTTGCTTATTATATTAAATCTACATAATACACAAAAAACTAGATTTTACACATGTTTTTTTTATGTTAACAATGGAAGGTGGAAAATGTATGTGTCACTTAGAACTATTATTCGAAGAGCACACAAACAAACACCTGTTGTTTGCAGGAACTCATTGTTAGCAGGACTTGAATTTCTCCCATGGAGCGGTCTGGGTACATCATGGCAGCCTGTTATCTATTTCTGTCGCTATTCAGTAGTGTAATTACAGGCCTGTGAGACATTCCATCTTAGTCCTCATGGGTGACAATGTCTCTGTAACTTTGCAGATGTCCACGGGCTGCAACAGCCATATATATACCCTAACCAAATTGAACTATGTCAGTGTTCCAGTCATTTTAATGTTTTTTATAATTTCCTTTAAATATGTGGTATAAGTATTTTAAGAGGACTGGTGAGGCAACATAGCTTGAGGTAATTTGTGAAATATGCACTATTTACACAACATTTAGATCAAATCAGAAACATTTATTCAATTTAATGGCAACATAACTGTTTACCCAAAATAACTGGTTGTTTTTCAATTATGCCGAGGTACAGTATGCTGCAATTCCAATAAATACATATGACTTCATTCTAATATTTGTAATTAAGCTTTTTATTTACAAGTACAACTGATAACGTGCATTCATGACGATTGAAACTAAAGTAATCATCGCTTCTTTTTCACTTAAGAAAGTAATTGCTACGCCCATGACTACAAAAAAAAATAAGTTATTAATCTTTAAATTTTAATGTTTCTCAACTTATTTTATACCCAAGTAAATTTTGCATATTTTTAAACACTTGAGCAAATAACAAGCTCACACAGTCTAAAATAAATGTATTAATAACATAGTTTTTAATTTTTACATTATACAATCAAAAAAATAGCATTAATGTAATCTGTGGACACAGATAAGCGAAAAATAAATATGTTTAAACGCATACAGTCTATTCTTAGATAAGACATTAATGAACTGTCAGTCAATACTGTATGAATATTACGCAATCGGTAAGATGGGCGATATTAAATATATTACAACATAAGAAAAATTCTATACAATATCAAAAAAAATATGTATAAAACATGAGTTTCATAACTCAATGTTTCTTGACAATATTTTCCTAACGTCAAAGTGACACATAATGTGTGTTAATTTATGACACCGTGGTTAAATAAATGAAACAAAAAACCCACTGAATTCATTTCATCTCTGCTGTAATATAAATATACAATAATATGTATACCAGTAAAACAAAATTCAGCAACAAATGCTTACGATTAATATTTACAAAATTTACACAAAAAAGATACACATCATTGAAGATATTTGCAAAGGAAATAAACGAGAATACAAAGACAAGAAAATTTTCCACATCACTTTTTCTCACCATCATTGCTTTTAGAAACAATGGCACATGGCTAAACAGTCCATTTATATAATTTAATAACTTTAATATGCAAATTAAAACACTGAAAACCACTTTATCGAACAGGAAATTAGGTTTTAGGTTCAAATTATTATAAATGAAATCACCAACATAAAACACCAACACAAATGATTATTGTACATGAGTCACTCTGTGCGTGATACCAGGAACGCATAACCGTGTTAGAAGTCTAATCGTAATCTATATCCATGTTGTACTGTCGCTCCCTCTCGTTACTTGAGTTTAGGGACGTTGATGAATTATTGCTACCAGTAGAGTTGGTCGTGGAACGGGCCTGGGGGGCCCAAACACCTCCAGCTGTGACGGACGATGTTGTGGACGTGGAGCCTGAGGAACTGCTCGTGTCTGCGAGTGAGTCCCACGTTTGGGTTTGCGGCCCCGACACTTGCCGCCGCGGAATTCTTCGTAGTAACACGCGGGGAAGTGACGCTGCAATTAAATAATTTTAATATTTAAGATAAATATTCTAATATTTAAAATAAATAATTTTTTATTTGTGCAAATAGGGTTCATCTACATGTTTTTTTTTTTTTTTTTTTAAATAATACGGATCTCTTTTAACATGGGATTAATGGATGGGATTATTTCAATAGATATTCAAAGATACCATGTAAGACGTGATAATTTTACCCTTCTGACAAAAATAAAGAACAATGACAAATTCATCTTTATTGTAAGTGTTGTTTTTCCGTAGACTCTATCAAGTGTTTGATAAAGTATTGTGGTATAGCATCCCATTCCTCTCTTAACGCACTTTGTAACTCCTGAAAATTGGCTGGAGCAATATTTCGACCTCTTATTCTTCTTTTTAACTCATCCCACAAGTGATCGATCGGATTAAGGTCCGGGCTCCGAGCTGGCCACTCCATCACGGGAATATTCACCTACTTATTATTTACGTATTATTATTTTTTTTGCGATTTCATTGCACCAGAGTGTATTTAAAAACAGTATTGCGAGCCAAGATCCGGTACAACTTTTAATTTTAAACAAAATACATGACAGCAAGTATTTTGCCCAATTTTTTTATTGGGAAATGTTTAGTTTCCGACAATCATTCAATCAATTTCGAAATACTACCCGTTCAGATAAAGAATGCAATTTTAAATGGCGTCGTCTCTATTGACCTCTCGATCGCACATACCGCTGTCTATACTCACAAGTACCGTTAAAGGCGATTAAAAAAAATAGTATACACGTTGAGTGCGATACTTTTAACTTTAGCCTGATTTGACTATTCTGTGTACGGAAACGGAAAACTCTACAAGTATCTGTTTTAGTTTTCCGTGCACTTGCTAGCTTTTGAAGTGTTGATGTTAGTAGTCCACCCACAGGATTACACTGCCCTTATACCTAACATTTATAAGAAAATTTTCTTAATAAGTGAAACGTAAGCGTTTGACTGACTGACCTTACAACTAAAACAAATAAAAAAAAATCATCATCGCTGTAAAATGCCTTGATATGAAACGAAGCACCCAAACTACCAGGTGCACATAAGTGTCGGGAAAACGTACTGTACTCACGCGTAGGCGACTCGGGCTGCGGCGCGTTCTCCGCGGCGGCGGGCGCTTCGGGCAGGAGCGAGCGGCGGCAGATGGGGCACGTGGCGTGCAGCTGCAGCCACGGGCGGATACAGGCCGAGTGGAACACGTGCTCGCACTCCAGGCGGGATATCGCCTCGCCTGCAACGCGAATGTTTCCGACAGGTGAGTTGGATGATCTGATGCAATAACCGCAGTTGCGAATTGATTGAATAGGCCACTGACAATCTCACCCATAATAGGAATGTATAAACACAAACACAAATAAATTTTTCAAGCCTATAAATATATTTATGCATGTATATGTTATGGCCATTCAGACATGACAGACAGATAATACATATTTTAATTGTTTTCATTTCATTGAAAACACTATATATGTACTAGGGCAACAGACTATGTTAGTGGTACGGTATCAAGGGCCCACATACCTTCCATAAAATTCTCCCAGCAGACGGAACAAGCTGTGTTGGCAGAGGCCTGATCCGCGGACACTGACTCGCTGGGCAAAGCAGCCAACTGATCCCTGGGCAGCGGGGGAGGACCCGAATTCTCCAACTGTCCTAGTAATTGTGTAACTACTGCATCTAGACCTGGAACAGTAAAGGCTAATTTTACGCTTACTGTTAAGACTATATAAAATGTCTGGTTGCCTAAAAATGTATGTATATACTATGAAAAATTGCGACCGCGGCACATCTAGTAATTTATATATATATTTTTGATCTGTCTTTTTCTTTAACAGCCTTTCTGATTCAGCCAGACTGCTGGACATAAGCCTTGCCTAGATTATCTGAGTTGTAGCCAGTATGTTGGGCAGACCTTTGTTGTCCATAAATAAATGAGATATTACTATTATTATTTAAATGTTATGCTAAGTTATTGTAAACTTGGGCTTTCATTGAAACTTATATTTAAATAAACTTTTCTCTGATAATAGTTGATGAAATGCACCAATAACAGTAATAAATATAGTTAAGCTTTCGTCTTAATTTCTTTATCTATAATAATATACAACAAAATTCAGACCAATGATGATTATGTCAGAATATGACGGTGGGAAACTCTGTGTACAGTTAATCAGAATTTACAGCAAAATACATGAAATTCCGTTGCAACTTACTGGATGTTTGACATACAGTAGGTGAATCTATTATGTGCATCTGATATGTGGATGGGCCGTTCAAAAATCAAAAACATAGTAGTAAAATTAGAAAAATAAATAACTGTTTTGTTTTACCCATAAATATTAAATATAAATAGAATTAGCATTTAAGTTTGGACAGTATACCAGGTATTAAGCTAACCTTAATTAGTACTCTTAATTAATTGTATCATTTTCCATATTAAAGCATATAAAGTATTTAATAGTTTTAGTTAACTTAGTTTTATAAAGTTCAATTCTACCATCAAAAGTGAAATGACAATAGTTATCCCATTACCAGGTGGTTGCATCTTCTTGATAGCCCAGTAATTACTATGTATGCTTCATGACTAGAACTAAGGTTGTTAAATCAGAACAACATTAGGTTATCAGTTTCGAAAAAGAGTTATTAAACATAAATGAAGTTCTTAAATAGTCCACTACAGAGATATAGCACATGGAGGAAGTGGCATGGCGTTGGAAACATACTAGGGATGGCATCACTCCGGCTGGCAGCAGAGCAGTTTTCTCAGTATTTTGTAGTCTCTCAAGTAGCACCAGAATTATCACAACTTTGTCACTAGTGCCATCATCGGGCTGTTAATTTTCCATCTGGCATTTTTTCGAGGTGGCGGATTAACGACGCGTATCGCACGCGTTTACATAGCTTTTCATTTATTCGATTTTTACGTTACATGTGGGAAGAAAGGAGGTGGCAGTATTTTGAAGTCCCTTCTTAACTATATTTTTTTTTTGTTAACAATTAAACTATCTTGTAACCTGATAACCTTCATATAACACCAATATATAAATATAACGATATCATTGATTTGCGGCCTTTGCAATCGGAAATTCTTCATGATTACGTTTAGGTAATGCAATCCCTATTGTTTTAACATTTTTTCCTTTTAAGACGCTTCACATTTATATACGATAAAACATTGTAAATTCCCAATTCGCCATTGTTTTTTGTGTTTGGTCTACCTAATTTTATTGCTTTAGTTGGATTGCTAGAGCAAAAGTTTTGAGAATATTTATAACATTGTAAATTCGACTAGGTGTAGACATTTTTTTAGAGTACTTTTAGTGCCCTTTTGAGCAGTCCTTATTTGAGACAACGTGACCGGTGGTGAGCCTGTCTCTGTCTTAGTATGCAGGCTAAAAATATCAAACGTACGGACGTTTCGATAATCCCATTAGTACAAGCTGTGCCGCATAGGGGTGATTATGGAAATCATCCTTATGCGAGAGGCCATAACTGGTCAGTCAGGTGAACCATAACAACAAAAAAAACGATTGAAACGTCGCTGGTTCGAATCCGTTATTCGACTGTTTGTAGTGTCTGTGAGGTATCCCTACTAATATTTCTGTTAAATAACTCAAGTAATTTTACTTGGAGTGTTAGGTAAGGCACTGTGACCTGCACAGCGTTAAGATAACGGCAGCATATATTCTGCAGAGAGGAACACGTAAACTTGACGTACATACCTTCACCACCAAACACGTAGTCCCCCGGCGCTCCAACAAACACGAAAGGTGCTCCCGCTGTGACCGCTCCCGTGCCTGGCCTCACGCCCCCGATCATCCAAACCAATTCTTCCATTAACGTCTGCCTGCGCCCGGGACCCCTGGAGTAAAAATGAAAATATCGTAATGAAAAATAAAAAATTCTATTCATCTAGAAAAGGTGGCGAACGAGCAAACGGCTCACCTGATGGACCAACTCCCACGAACATGAACAACATCAGAGGTGCCACGGGTGCGTTGCCGGCCTTTAAGGAACAAATGGGCTCTTTTCTTGAAGATCCCTAAGTCGTAACTGTTCGTAAACACCTCTGGCGACACCTGATTCCACAAAGTCGAAGTGTGAGGCAGATAATTCCGTGAGAATCGCACTGTGGTGGATTGCCAACCATCTGGATGGTATTGGTGAAATTTAATTACTTTCTATATGTTATACGTTACGTTCTATATATATATATAAAGAACGGACTTAAGCAAGAGTTATAATTTTTTTTAACTTTCTTCACCTGCATTTGTTTCTTTCCTGGTTAACAAACGAGGTTCTGGCCACTAATTAATGGCGGAAGTACAAGTCGAATTCACCGAACCCAAATCCCACGAGTCGAGAGAAGAGAAAAAGAAATAAGAGTGCCGTTGCGGCTCGTATGTGTCCAGCGTGTGTTATGTCAAATACTACACGGCAGCTTTTGAAGTAAGAATTTAATTAATTAGGATCTGGAATTATTGCTATTCTGTTATTGTGTATCTTTTTTCTTAGACAGCAGATTCAAAGTTCAATTTTGGTCAACTGCACCAACTCCTACGATTAAAATCAGTATTTTATTAGTCTTCGTGAAAAAAACATTTTAATTTTCTCATTCAACGTTCCGCTTCACGCGTAATTATAACTTATTCAAGGATTGGTGTTATTAATTATGACCATAGAAAATCAATTTTTAATACACGTACCACTGAACAGATACCTTAACCTTTGAATAGTTTGTATAATTATGGCACCATTATTGCCATAATTATACAAACTATTCAAAGTGATCGTGTTCCCTGCTTACCCCGACTGCGATTAGGCATGATGATGCAGGTGTTCTATGTAATTAACAAATACGAAAGTCTCACCGTAACCGACCGCCGGACATGAAAAACGCCAAGTCGTTGAACATCGGTGGAGCACTCTGCGAACAACAACAACATTTGACGAAACATTTAACAACATTGATATAAATTCGAGGGAAAAGTATAGTATAATCACTCATGCCTTTCACCCGTAGGGTTAGGCGGGGATTACGGATTTCCATTTAACACTACTAAGCGTATCAAAACGGGACATTGGCTATTCACTTTTGGCCTCTCTGGGCGATAGAACGCGACGGTTTATTGTCGGAGATTGTCGTAAGGTTTTCAAGATCCTTTGATCGGCTCTTACGACATCTAAGGGAAGAAAGGGACTAGCAGACTCTTACTGCCGCTACCTACACCACGGCTTTGCAATGTATACTAATTTTTAGTGAATTTTAGAATTCATTTAATCCCGTCATTATGAGATCTCAGGATTTTTCTAACGAACTACAAGTCCTTTATCAATGACACAGTTCATGGTCACTAGAGTTGTAGGTAAGGCGTGACCCCAGAGATGAAAGACCTCGTTGCATACTAAAACCACTTTACTCTGGTATCTGTAAAACAGACATGATAGCCTAGTGGTTGGTGGTCCAGCCTACAAAACAGATGACAGTATTTCGATGTGCTACGTTCCGTACCAATAGGTTTTTTGAGACTTACATACGAATTTTACATTTCTTCACGCCCTGGGTTGACTGTCAGAGAATGCCAAAAGGCATTAAGTTCGCCTTTTATAATGCTTTTGGTGTACACAATAAAGTATAAATAAATAAAAAAATAAATTTTATCGTAGGAGCGAACACGAAGACGGCGACAAGCTCACCTCCTGTCATGATGCTCTAAATGAATAAAAAGTGGTGGCAGCCATTGTTTTTTAAACAAAAATTAAAACATAATTAAGTAACCTATTGAACATACAGTCCGTAACTTACACACGACTTATATCGATGGTTGTTACATCATATCGATGTTGGAAGAAAATTTTCGTATAACACTGCTTTTGTCATCAATCCGCAAAACACAGAGACGCACTGTATTATTCAGTTCAAAGTTTCCCACTTTAAGGGACATTCATAATTTAGTCGTGTGTCAAAGACGGCTGTTTACACTTTTCAACAACTTTGTGTAAATTAATTCGAAAGATACAAGTAAAACCGGCCTAAAGAACTTAGATTTAGTTTAGGTGTGATGAGAGCAGTGATAGTTCAGTAGTTCAGTGCCAGCTCGGCTCAAAGATCATAGTAATTGAACAACTAGTGTTGGATTCAGTGTCAGAATAATTGAATAAGAATAACTTTAACTGATGATTTACAAAATGCTTGGCGGTGAAGTGAGATAATAAATATCGTAACTCCGAACGCCTCAGTAATAAAAACATCTAGGTCTACTCACACCGGAGCCGGGGATGCGGCCTCTTCCCGGTATATAACCTTTGCAGGAATGATACGGGGCCCGTGCCCAGCAGTGGAACATACATATCACGATATATCAAGGCCCTTAAACTTAAAATAATTACGTTGACCAAAATTTAATTTCCGACCTTGGACTGCCAACTCCACAGACTGACGCGATTTTTTTCCATTTATAATAAACATTAATTTTGGTTTTGAATAACATTGTACGCAGTATGGTAATTGGTACAGTCTGTCCCGTTTAAATAGAACGAGACGACCCTGAACTCAATTACGGGACAGAACGGACAGAAACTATTGACTTTTTTAAGCACGCAAATGTTTGTATATCGATTGTATGAAGCTTCTAGAACATACTCATGTTAACATAGAATGAATGCCAATTTTCTCTTTTACTAATATAACCAAAAATTTATATAAAATAGTACACAGAAAGACATATTCTCGACCAAGTTGGGAAAATTAGGTGGATACATTCCTGACAGTAAGGGGGCAATGTAACACCAGTTTCTCAAAATGCTTGTTGCCTGACAAACAATGCTCGGGCGACAAACCCAAATCGTATATATTCGTGACAGGGAGCAGCATCACTAGCGCAAGGTTGCCGGCACTGCAGTCACCAACCAGTCTACCCAGTGTGATTAGAGTGGATAAAATCTCCAAGAAATTTCGCCATATATTTCTTGCTGAAGCTTACATGCAGTGGCTTATGTATAGCAGTGGACTTAAATGGGCTTAAATGCTTGTCGGTCTCAAACTCCTCGCATCGTTGGAAAATAATTAAAAAAAAAACAATAATATGTGAAGCCCGCCAAGAAGAGAAGGAGGCCAGCCTAAAGACGAAAGTGCAGCAAAGCCCTCATCTCGAGTTTTATGAAGATTTTGAAGTTTTATGAAGATTCCGCCACGCTGCGTTCATTGCATGTCGGCGGATTTCCCATGTACTCGACCCCCCTCCCAACCGCATCATGGTAAATTCAGCACTTAAATTGCAATTTACAATTTTAGTGACGCCGTCACTGGGGACCGAACCCGGATAGCGCACTATGAAATTTAAAGCCTGCCCAAGAGCAACAAAAATTAAGTTTAAATTAAATAATTTTAAATAAAATGAAAATTTGAAATTAAACTATTATTTGCAGATTATATTCCCTTTAATTATGTTTTTTAGACCTCAATAACGTCTCCCAACAGGTTGGTCTTAAGATGAACATGGACAAGACGAAGTTCATGTCAAACGTCCATGTCACACCAATACCGGTTGTTGTTGGGAACAATAGGCTCGAAGTTGTAGACGAGTACGTATACCTGGGACAAATTGTCCGATTAGGTAAGTCCAATTTCGACTCAGAGGTCAATCGACGAATCCAACTCGGCTGGGTTGCGTTCGGGAAACTACGTCATATCTTCTCGTCGAGTATACCGCAAAGCCTCAAGACAAAAGTATATGATGACATACGGATCCGAGACTTGGTCCTTCACTGCAGCCCGTATGAGGAAGCTCAAAGTTGCTCAGCGCGCTATGGAAAGGGCTATGCTCAGTATTTCTCTGCGTGATAGAGTCTGCAACGATGATATCCGCAGCAGAACTAAGGTAACCGACATAACCGTAAAGATCAGCAAGCTGAAGTGGCAATGGGCCGGCCACATAGCTCGCAGAACTGACAACCGTTGGGGAAAAAAGGTTCTCGAGTGGCAGCCACGTACAGGCAAACGCAGTGTAGGACGACCCCCCATAAGATGGAGTGACGACCTGCGCAGAGTTGCGGGAAGTCAATGGATGCAGGTGGCTCAGGACCGAGCTTCGTGGCAATCTTTGGGGGAGGCCTATGTTCAGCAGTGGACTTCTGATGGGCTGAAATGATGATGATGATGATGATATGTTTTTATATTCCCGACCACGGCTACTGTTAAACAATCGAAACGTCGAAAGTGCTCAATGTTTGTCCTTCCGTTTCGATTACAGGAAATTGTAAAATTAAAATATTTATTTATTAAATCTTTATTGTACCATATATGAGTACAATATGTATATATATATATCAACATATATAAGTTATTATATCACTATGGACTATGATAGTGATGAAGACAACACTGTAATTATGAGCAAATTTTAAGAATGATTATTTTGTGTTTATGTGTGATTATGTGTGTTTACTGGAGGGTTGTCTCAACTTTTCAGGCAGTGCATTCCACAGACACGCGCCTTGAACGGCAAACGACGAAGACGAGAAACCAGAACGGTGAAGTAAATATCTTCCACATACTTTAGATATTAGTAGTAAGCCCAGTAGCAGGTTTTAATTGGAAGGGGGCAAACGAGCATGCGGCTCACCAGATAGTGAATGTGATTACCGTCGCTCACCTACACCTGCAGCTACAATGGAGCTGCTTATGCGGCTAATTGTCGGATTTTAAGAATATTTGGTGGAAGTGGGGGATTATAGGTATAGGTTAGAGGAGTGGAGAGTGCGCCTACGGTTATTTCCCTCACTTCACGCCGGTATTCCACCGTCATGCGCCAGTCGAGCCGGCCCATTCGAGCAGCAACAAAAGTCGCCGCTGGGCTCTGCCACGTACAAGCATACATAACTTATTTAAATGTAACTCAAACAGACTATTATAATGTTTGACAACTTGATGTATATTTAAATAATAACATAAATAACCCTAACTCTCGGCCGTCTGGTCTCCCCTGCCGAGGGCTTCCGTCTGGTTTTGTTATAAATTATTTATTTATTTTATTATACTTTTAGTATTTTAATTATAATATATTTAAAGAAAATTTATTTATTTTATTGTATTTTATCTATGTATACATATTTATATTTATTTCTATCTCCCAACCAGACGAGTATATATCTCAATAACCCCTCATAAATATAATTATTGTTTGTCAGTGTTATATTAATACTTTAATACAAGGAAGTCTTAAACATATCTGAGACAAGGATGACACATGCCAAAACATTTACATACATTCGTTTTGTTTATGTAATGAGCCAGAGAC
This sequence comes from Bhutanitis thaidina, assembly GCA_029286595.1. Lineage (NCBI taxonomy): Eukaryota > Metazoa > Arthropoda > Insecta > Lepidoptera > Papilionidae > Bhutanitis > Bhutanitis thaidina. The sequence continues at coordinate 7,725,236 of JAGSMS010000019.1, forward strand.
TCGTATGTGCATTTATAAAATGATAATCGATCCATATCTCCAGATACCGCCGCCGTGCCTGGTGTGAAGGCTACAGGCATATCATACACTATATGAAATAAAAATGAAGTGTTTTCCTGTGTAAATATTATGTTTTCGAAGTTACAAAATCTTAATATATATATATATATATATATATGTTTTTATTAAATTTTTCATTAGCGAGGAAAGAAGCAACCGCACTAACACGCCTGTAATATAAAGAATGTGTAGAATGATCGATGACACGTTCGGAAATTTAAATAAACACGAGTGTCTGTACTGTCTGTATGTTTTATATTAAAACAAAGCGACGGTAAATGGGCTCGCCTTATGGAATGTAAGGCACGATAGCCAATTGTCAGAGGATTTGCTTCTGTGTGAGGAGACTCGAGTTCCCTGTGTTACGAATAAGTTACATTTGTAAAAACTTGCGTTGAAACTTTGTAAACTTATAGTATAAATGAAACAGATATAAGATGACTGGTTGAAACAACAATAGGTTGAAATTACTAAAATAAATGTATAGACCTCTGAACAACCCGAAATTGGATGTACGACCGCTTATTTTTTTTATATAGAAAATCATAGCGACATCTTTTGTTAAATAGCTGAAGTTTTGAATTAAATTGTCAGCTGGGTGCCAGAGTGACTAAGAATTTGGATGCTGCGGCGCTCCGGGGAATGGATTCCCGCACGGAACAAATAATTGTCCGAGTGTATGTTCATATGCAATAAATGCCTATAAAACGCCTCAAACACGTTACGTGGTTAAGCCAAGCGGCGGCTGTAGGCTGCTGCTCCAATTGACCGGCTCGACCGGGTTAGTACTGCAGCCTCGCATAGTAACGACGTGAGTAAGGAGGGACATTTTGTGCTAATCGTTTCGTTCGGTGAGTGAGGTAACCGGAGACCCACTCCACCCTTCCCCCACCCCTCTATGAAAATATTTTTAAAGGCCAGCAACGCACAGACAGCTCCTCTGGCGTTGCAGATGTATCACAAAGAAACGCGAACATAGAAAGACTAACTCTTCTTTATCCTCGCTTATCGGATGAAGACCCTGCGCAATAGACTCTCGAGAACATTCTGTTGAAGTGATAAATATATGTACATTATATTGACTCAAAGATAAGTTAATAAGTTAAAAACGCCGGCCGAGTTATTAGGGGATGTGTCACCGAATCAAAAGATCCGAGTTAGATCCCCTATGGGAAAGGAAGGCTCGTACCAATGAGTGTAACGACACTTTGTACGATTTGTATCGTTGGTATGAACACTGAGACGTTATAGGCGGCTATAGACTATGTCATTCTGCAAATATGTACAACTGAGATTCGAACACAGGACCCACCATTAACGAATCTATTCACGAAAACACGATTAACATGAATCAATAAACCCAATAATTTGCTCTCAAATACGAAATGTATAATATAACATTTACAAATCCCTCTAAACAATAAGACAGGTTTTCGTAATGTATACAATATACACATATATAAAAGCTGATACACAATTGTCTGTCCGATAACGTCCTACGTCACGACTTCTACGCCGTTGATAGCGACCAAAGAAGCGATAATAAACACTACGTCACATTCACGTGGACAATAACGTGCGAAATATTGTATGGATAGGTCAAATGGAGAAGTAGAAAATATGGACACCCCCTTTCTTCTTTCTTTACGCGGAGAGCGTAATTTTCGTCAGCCGTGTCGAGCGTGGCCATTATAGAGAACACACGGCCTAATTTTAAGTACTTTTTTTTTTAAGGGAAAGGCGGCAAACAAGCAAGCGGTTCGTCTCATGGTAAGTGATTACCATCGCCCACGTACATCTGCAACACCAGAGATGCTGCAGGTGTGTGGCTGGTCTTTAAGGGTATTTGGGAGATGGTAGAGAAAATGAGGAGAGGGATGGGGAGGGGGAGTGCGCCTCCGGTTACCACACTCACCGAACGAAACGCAGAAGCACAAGATGCATCGAATTCACGTCGGTTTTCTGCGAGGCCGTGGTACCAACCCGGTCGAGCCGGCACATTCGAGCAGCATCAAAAGCCGCGGCTTGGCTCTAACACGAGACTTTGTAGTTCTTTCGTCATTTTCATTTAGCACAAGTCGTGCTAAATGAAGAGTACTATGCTTTCATATTAGCAAGACAGAGACACCATTGAGTAAAGAACAACATGGACAATTATCCAAAGGAACACTCCTTTTACAAGCTGTGCCAGTTCATAAGAATAAAGTCGCAATGGTTGCTTTTTTTGTTGCACAATTATGGGTTAAAGCCACTTGTTCATGCACCTTTAGTCTAGATTGAGCCCCTAGTTACCTAATTTTGTTCCAAATTTAAAAAGTGTTCAGGGGAAGCAAATTTGACTATGCTAATGAATGATCTATGCAGTAAAGTAATCATGTGACTCTTGCCATAACTTGTCGTTGGCATATTTTTATTAATTAATTTATGAACTTCATGCATAGACTATGTTTGCCTGTTGCTAATCAATTTTCAGTCTTACCCAATGGTTGACTGTTCTGCAAGCTATATGGCCGGCCCATTGCCACTTCAGCTTGCTGATCCTTATAGATATGTTGTAGATTCTATTGCATACAGAATAACCGAGAATAACCCTTTCCTGAACAATTACCTGAAGATGGCCTAAGGCGAAATCAATAGGTTCATTCGTTTAATAAATGTGATTACAAAAATATGTAAGAAATAGAATTAGCAGCTGCAATTATTTTGAGAGAGAAGAGGAGGAATGCGTCACATCTGCTATCGAATGATCATTATAATTAATAACTTTCAAGAAACATATTCATACCTCCTTTTTAAAAAAATTACAATGATATTAAATATTAGTCAAATAGTTTGCAATAAATGAGACAAATAAAATAAGTATGGATTGTTATTTTTAGAAATTCTATTAAAATAGAATAGATTTCAGATTACATTCTGACACAATGTTTTGGTTATCTTAACCTTTAAATTCTTAACATGCATGAAATTAAATCTATTAAGATGATTATGAATTTTCAAAAGTAGATAGAACAACACCCCCAAAGAACACATGACAGAGGTTTTTTTAGTAAGTTAGTAGGTAACTAAAAAAACCTTACACAGGTACTGCATTTGTGACAGGCAAGTAGATACTTGTTTCGCATTATCTTGAAAAAACTATTATGCTTATGTAATTTACCAAACAATAAATGTAAATGCTGGAATATACAGAACTAAAACAAAGACCTACAAGGCTCCTTTTCCTTTACACACCTTAATTAAGAAAATCAACTGGAAATGCTAATTTTTGTATCCAGCTTAAAGTGCATTATAATGCAATAAACTTTACTTTGTACTTGTACATATTTACACAATGATCAATTTAATAAGTAGGTATGCTCAAGCAAAATCAAACTCTAACCCAATAAGTACTAGAGGTAGATTTTATTTTGTTATTACATTGAGCACCAAATCTGAGATACCTTATTATCTAATTTGGGTGCATTCATAAACTATTTGCAATTTTATCGATATACCTTAACATAAAAAAAATATATCAATATTCACAACTATGAAATATACCTTAAAAATAAAAGTTACTTTCATATTAGGCAAAATGGTGAAAAATAATTAAAAATTTAAGAAATGTAACCATCTGGCAATGCATAACTGCATCCCACCAGTGTTCACAACCAGTCAACTGAAGGTATGATAAAATATTGTCTATAGATTACTCATAGTGGATAATTTCAGATTTATATCAGATAAGTTTTAAACTAAAAGTATATAGTAATTTAGTTAAAATAAACACCTACTTGGTGCAAATCATCTGAATCATCTAAACTGCTCATTTCATCAATGTTGCTCATATCATCGATATTACTCATGTTGGCATCACTGAAGTCATCACCTGAAAGTCCCAACCCTTCTGCCTGATTTTCCAATTGCTCAATGAAACCACTCGCACAGTATGGACAAGTGTAATCCTGAAATGTAGATAAATAGCTTAAGTAAACATTTTTTGTAAATATTATTTGACAGTTATTGATAGGTTACACTAATAGCTTTTAACTATAAAAAATCAAAATTAAATAAATATAATGATCATCTTAAATATTATACCGTGATGTTTTAATATTTACGTTCAATATATAATACATACAATGCTCATTATTAATGTTCAATGTGTTTGAGAAGAAATTTAAAACCATAGAAAAAAAAATCTTACTGTAAAACATTGGTTCTGTAAATAATGCAATTAGGTACATGTAATACTTAAAAATTTACAACCCAATGTTTCAAAAAGTTGACGACTAATCAAAGTTTTAACCGGGTGCAGCAACAGAAACGTATACAGGCGAAGATTAGGAAGTCATGTAGTCGTACATTTTAGTTTACATAGCAAGAAACATGGTAAACTCTTCTTCAGTGACCTTGAATGTAATGTTCATTTCACCACACGTTTTTTCTGAATCCAATGATAGAAGTATCAATCAAATACATATTGATTTTTACCTGCAAAACATCTTCAAATTCAATGTTACATCTATGGCAGAAAAAACGAAGAGCTGGTCTCCGCTCTACTAAAGCGTCTGCCATTCTTGAGTTTTATGGAGTTACACTAAAGAGTACCTAATTCACAAGATTTTTATGTGCCAGAAGATTGTGCTTTCAAACAATGAACAGAAATTTATCATTCGCCATTTTTTGAGACATGCACAATCCAGCTTTTTTCTAAAATCACACCACAAATGCATAGATACAAGATAGCACAAAACAGATTATTAATTTATGTAGCTAATAGCTATAGTATAGACCATAGACAAGTTAAATACAGACACACAAATTTGATGTAAAATATTATAAACATATTATTATTTTCTCTTCGACTACAACTTGTACAAAATATTTTATTTTATTCAATAAATTAATAAAAAATAAACATTTGTTATTCGAAAAAACAAATGATTAAGCAACGTAAATAGTCTATTTATTCAGAGTTAAGTACAGAGTTACGATTGTACACCTTAACGATTTTGATACCTATAAAATCTAACATCTTTTCAAGCCCTTTATCGATAGTTCTCATGTTTAGAGACTCTTTATTTTTTAGCGATCTTGCGTAGTGATTACATTCTCTATGACTATCTTTAGCTACGTTTTACCTCAACAATCCGTCACATCAAATTACTTATAAGTACTTACAAAATAACAAAACGTTCTTGCATTTTTTTCGCAATAGGAGAGGTATTCCTTAGGCAATAAACTTTTTTATTATATTAGAGAAGTTTTAGCAAAATTTTATTTTAAGTACAATGTAATTAACAAAAGTTTATTTTTGAGACAATTTTTATTTATGTTGTAAAATTGCTTATGAAGTTGGATTGTTCTCAAAGGAAACCTATGTAGATTTCTTGTGCAATTACTTTTACATAGTTCTGGAAACGAAGAATACCTATTTCGTTTACAGAATTTATTAGTCGTATCGGTTTTAATTTTTTAATTTTAAAAATCAATATTGTAGTCAAAAAAATCACCACTTACGACGACGCATAAAAAGTAAAAAAGTTCCGTGTTTATACTTAAGAGCTATGTCATCTCACAGAATAACGCATATTAAAAAACCTGGCTTCGAACCCTCACGCTGCACCACTAAAATTGTTAATAGCTATTATGTGCTTGGTTTACCTCGTGTTCGGCGCCGAATAAAAACATCGTGAGAAAACCAGCAAGTCTAAGAAACAATTATAAAAAAAATATTTCGAATACTTGTGAAGTCCGCCAACTCGGACTGGACCAGCGTGGCGAATCTTTACCGGTTCCAATCTCTCTAAAAGAATATTTGAAACAAGGAATTTACTCAGCAGTAGGCAAATGGGAGCCTGTATGTAGAGGCTGATACTTTACTTTTTTAACATAACACCGGGCCCGCTCAAGCCTGAATCTCTTGCGCTTACACAATTTACTTTGATAATAGTGATGCGCGCCGCATAGAAACTGTTTATCGGATCGTTTTACTGAAGTTTCGCGCTAAAGATGGGTCGATCGTATTAAATTTACCCGAACATAGAGTACCACGAAGGGGTCAGGCGGCTGCAGTATGTGCCAGTAAATCTGTATGTGCGTGAAATTAACAATCCTCAAGTTTCGTTCAACTCAGCTAACCTGTCGGCAAATCAGCACTTTCTTTTTTTCATTGCCAGGGATAAACGAGCACGCGGCTCACTTGATGCTAAGTGGTGTAAACTTAATTTTTCTGTCAAATGTTTTTATAATAACAACATCGTTAGTCTGTGACTTTTATTTTTATTTCAATGGCAACATTAGATTTATCTGTCGTTGCTTCGGGTCATGTACTATTGTAAAATTCTAATAAGTTTTTATAATTTTATCTGATTTTACGAAAAACACAAATTATTGTTTTTAATATTATTATGCGTTTATAATAATGATTCGCTTATGTCACATTATTGCTCACTGTCAATGTGCCAGATGAAAAACAAAACAATTCGTTGTATCTGTGCAGTGTTTATGGAAATAGTTGTTATCAAATCAATGTAAAATATTTGCTAATCATGAAGAGTACTTCTTATTTCATAAAACATATTCTTACAATTTACTGGCTGTAAATAAGTACTTAAAGATTTGAATAAAAATAAGGTCGGGAAGACTTAAAGTGGGTCAACATAGTGATCACACATTATCAATTCGTATTGATTACAATGAATGAGAAAAAGGTGTTCCAAAACTTTAAAAGTTACATCAACGAGGCGCCTTTGGTAAGCTACTACTTATGTGTATACTTATGTATAAATATCCCAAAACATAATAAAAATACTCTGTCACAATGGATGATTCTCATATTGTTTAGTGCTTCATGTGGTTATTTGTTAAAGTAAATTTGTCCTGGTCGATATGAAATGTTTTTCCAATTTTAGCTTTTGAACCCATTTTATTTGCAGAATAATGGTGATAAAAATGGTACTATTCAAGAAGTGAAGCCGAAATTGTTAAATGGTAAGTCCTTTTCGAAATAAAATATTCCATTACGGTTTGTGTTCATCAATAACTACTTCTAGTGTTAATAACAGTAATAATAAATATTTTGGAAAAAAGAACCACTAGACTTCAAGAAAAGGTAACAATTTCTAATAATTCATTTCAATTTTTCTCTGTAAATATGATTATTTTGAACACTGTACTGAAACATTTTTAGGTTTAATTGTAAGTTAATTTTAAAAATTAACAGACAGGAAAAATAAAAGTCGGTGTGACAACCAGCTCTGCGTTTCAGTTTACACTGTTCAAAATTACTTATTGAAAAAATAGATAAACAAAAGCTATTATATTTCACAAAATCTAATGTGTTGGCTACAAAAACAAATTGTAGTGGATTAGCAGGCTCACTGTTATTATATCATCATCATATGTTTTGTGATCAAGATTGAAATATTTTGACTAAGGTGCTGTGAAAAAAAACCACTAAAAGCAGAAACCACCTTGAATTAAAAATATATAGGAACTCTTGAATTAGTTTGAGCGAATTGTTAAATTAAAATCCGTGTAAATGTTTAAAAAGTATGCATATACTTGTTCTTAAAGGTTAGACAGAATGGAATTTTAATAGTTACCGCATTAAATGAGCTTTCATATTAGATGCTAACTCTATTTTTGTTACAAAGCAATTTGAAAGTAATTATGCAGTAGATACAAATTATATTTACTAGTGACACTTTAGCTTGAAATTCCACTACCTGTGCGCTATGAGGAAAGAGTGCGAAAAATTATTTTACCTGTCTTAATGGCAACATACATATATGACTTTCTTTTTGTGTACATCTATGGCACCATACCATTTAAATGATATAAGTTTCATTCATCTCCTTTTATAATTTCACAATTCTCAAAGTTCACATATTTGAATGAAATGATATTTGAAAAATACTTTTTAAAAACTAGTTAAGATTTATCTTTTAAAGAAAATACAATACATTTCTTTGTTTTCTTGTTGTGATAGACAGAGGAATCTTCTTCTTTCTTTCTTCTTTATTTTTGAGTTCAAGCCTGTAAAGATGTTAGAAAATGTTTATATATGCAGTATTCTGCTCAAAATATAATAGTTATACAAGCAAATTTAAAACAATTTTTTAAGGAAACAACCAACTTCTACCTCTTTTTTCACTTTGTTTTATTTTATGTTATAGCCTATTCAAAAAAAAAATATCATCTAGGTCAGTTCATAATCAGGGAAGACATTGCATAACATACATAAAAAAATACAGACAAATTGATAACCGCCTTGTTTTAAGAAGTTAGATGAAATTGATATATATATTACCTAGCTCGAAGAGAAGAAGAGTACCACCCTCACTTGTTAACATTTTACTAATATCTTTAAATTAATGGATTTTCACAAAGTAACCTCATTCTATTAACTAGTCAGGAATTAGGCACAGGAATTGTCATGAGTGGCAAACACCTGCTACCTTTCACAGGTCTATGTAATTTCAGTCTGGTATTTTTTGAGATAAGAATTCTCTCATATGTCATCCAGACCATACATTATGAATTTTATGACACCCATGGGATGAACAGTTATCTGCTATCTACTGGAGATTAGTAGACATTACTGGCTACTTCCTTTATTGAATTTTACAACAGAGATGGATTTCTATTTAAATGGTCCACTTAACTCAACACAACCAACTAAAAGTTAAAAATAAAATTACTGTCATAGCTTAGGATGCTGAGCTATCAGCAAAATCAGTAATTAAAAGTTAGTGGTTGGTATGTTTTTTTAAAGGTTATTACAACTACATACTTTTCGTTACTATTTAAAGATAGTATGACAAAGATTAAAAATTTTGAAAAATATAATTACGGTTGAAAAAACAATCTCTGAATGAAATTGGATCATGGTAACTTATTTCAATAACAGGTACCTACAAGTAGTAGGGTTGCCAACTGTTATCCAGCCTCGCATGCGAGGACATTTATTTTTAAACATTTTGGAATAAACGGAGTTCGGAGTAAATATATGCAGGACATAAGTAGTTTTTTTTTTTCAATTTACTATTTATATTTTTCTTATAAAATTTTGTATTTTTATCTATAAAAATTTATAGTTTTCTTATAAAATTTTTAAAGGGTTTAAATTTTTGTGGCCGTGACCGATGTGGCAGCATGCAGCGCAGCGGCGTTTGTTTTTCTATTAATATTTTGTATTAGATTGACATTTGAAATGAATCTATTATTTTCGCATTGTGTCGCATTATGTTTTTATATTCTCGACGTTTCGATTGCTTTACAGCAGCCGTGGTCACGGGGGACTTGACACTTTTAAATTCGTAATTTCTTTTGAAAGGAATGTCCGATTTTAATAATTCAAAAAGTTATCTGCAGGTATTGAAACAGTCTTGAATACGAAATGATTTATTCGGAAATCATTAATATAAAGGTATGGATAACATGGTCCGATTTTGGTCGGCGTTTTTATCAACTTTTAAAACGTAAAGAAGTAATTATAGTGACATAACTCCAATAGTTGGACATATGGTGTCACGAAGTTTCTTGTAGATATTGATATGTTCTTTAATATTGTAGAACATTTTTTTGTTCTATCATCAATAATTTCCGCAGTGCATGCGATGAAAGATATTTTATGGCTAATTGTTTTACACCTTGTGTTACATTATTGAAGTTTTAATAGGGATCCCTAATTTTTTTCTAGTAATAAATATTTGTATTTATGTTACTCAGGGATAATGTAGCATTTTAATAGTAAAAAGTGCAAAAGTTTTTTTGTCTCTTCAAAAATACTTTATTTTCACGTTAGCTCATTAAGAAGATTGGCAACCCTAAAGATAAAGGGTAACTGTTATTTATTATATTATAATCAACTGACACATTGGAAGTGATGATGTAAATCACAATAATAACCTCATTGCTTATGCGTTACGGCCGCATAACTGTACATCTATTTATGTATGCTACCCTGGTACAATGAGTAACAAAAATATTTTTTTACACACACTACACTTCCCATGCTAACGTAGTCTGTATCCACTTGTGAATAAAGGCGACAATAGTTCCAAGTTCTATTCAACAATAACATGATCATTGTGGCTGACTGTTTGTATGTTGCTTGTGATGGTAGGAAATGGTGACCCATACAATCCAGTTCAATGTTGATTGTGGTGTTAGTAAGATGGGAGTCCATCGCTCAGGTTCGTGTTTTCAGTGGTTTAACATAATATTTGACTTAAGTGTTTACAAGTTGTTCATCAATCATTGTTATATTATATTGTATTTTCCGCGTTGCATTTATTGGTTAAATGTAGTTCCCCGCCGGTTTAGTACCTTTATTTTATTTAGCACTCTGACCCTTAGTAACCTGTTCTACTGAGACGTAGTAAGACTTCCTTACTTTTTATGAAATCCTTTTCCTTGTGCGGCTACTCGATTGAGGATTATGACACACGGGCGTGTTATTGTACATAATTAACATGGCCCATATATATGCTCGCATATTGGCTTTTCGTAGTTACTGTAATCATGTGATAGATGATTGTTCGTTAGGGATGACAACGCATCTGTAACCTCCTCCGATTGAAGGTCGTTACTACTCTCCGGATTGATTATCTTTAGATCACATTTTTAAGCACTCGTACCCCAGTCACTAACAAAGGTAGGCAGATATAACTTAGAACTGTTTGACTCAGCGTTGCCAAACATGCTTCCGCAACACACTTCACGCTTCTCCGGAACATAGAACCTGACGGATGGGGATCTTCGTCGCCAGCATTGCCCCCCTTAGCAATGATTGCCCTTGAAAAAACGTAGGAAAACGATTTTCACAACTTTTTTCTTAGTCGTCTAATACGACGACAACGAGGAAGAAATAAGGTGGCAGATTCTTACACCGATACCCCGCGGTCTAACTAATCAATGATATATATAAATATATTGGTATCGAGTTCCAGAACCACTTTTGTAATTAAAGTTCTAAAATCTCTCAAGTTACATTGCAGAGCTTTGATTTTATTTCTATTTTAAGGACTTTTAAGAAACCACACTGTTGATTCTCTTTACCTTTATCGTGTGATGGGTTTGCTTTCGTGTGAATTTTTTACTTTGCGCATTTTGTATTATTAACTGCGAGTAAATAAACTGTAGCGGGCCCTGTGAAGAAAGGAAAGGTCACATATTGCAACTAGAAAAATATGGAAACGAAAATTATTACATAAAAACTATTGACCGGCTTTGATGGATTCAGAGCGATTGAAAACGTCGTAAACTTCATCATTTTATTAAAAACATTTATCGACCATATCTGAAGATATTTTCTTTTCATTTGAAGGGATATACTTATAGAGAGATTTGATGATGCACTTCGAGATTTTTTTCCTTATTAAATAATTTGGGACCGAGGAAAAGTTACATGGAAACTCCTTAGTTTCATTCAATAGAAAACTGATTAAGTTCACGGACGTATAGTATTGTGAACAGTACAAAAAATACGTTTTGGTCCAATGCAATATCTATGGTCGAGGTCGCGAAAGATACCGCAGATTTCGAAGAAGTGCGTAGAGCTGTTTCAACTGACCTAATTTAACGATTCGTGGGTTTCTCGAATAGATTACCTATGTTTATGTACAAACATTTTTTTTTAATTCATTCAAAGCATAGGCGGTCCATACCGTTAGAACGTATAAATACATGAACTTTTGTTCCATATTGTTACAACTACGCCGGCACATAACACACATTCTGAATATTAAAGCCGCTCGGTTAGCCGGACATTAGTAAAGTAACAGCCTATAAGTGCCCACTGCTGGGCAAGGCCTCCTTCTCAAATACGGGTATCAGAGAGGGTTTAGGAGCCACAAAGGGCCCGCCACGCTGCTCCAGTACGGGTTGGCGGGCGTCACATATCTTTGAAATAATATTTTTATTATTTCTCAGATATGCAGGTTTCCTCACGATGTTTTCCTTCACCGCCGGGCACGTGGTAAATACTGCACTTAAAAAACGTAGTTACCCATTCTTAATTTTTAGCTAGCAAGTAGGTCCCGCAAATGTACGTCACTTGTAACATCCAAACATAATTTCTTATGGAAGAGATACAATCAATGTTGTATACAAACAAATATTGCAAACTAGCTTTCGCCCGCGGCTTCCTTCGCGTGGAATTTATTATCCCTGTGTGGTTTATTGTCCCCCTTCTACATCTAAACGAAGCAAAGGATTGACGTATATTTTGTACACAGCGACAGTTGCAGAGTCGTAGTCACATTGACTACTTTTTATCCCGAAAAAATATATAGCGATAAATGAATTTCACGCCGATATACACGCGGGAAAAAGCTAGCTTATTATAAAGGTAATCGTTTTATCAATATGATTACAAAAGTACACGTGAACACGGAAATGCCGTATTACTATGATCAAAAAGTTTACAATCTCTGATAACGGCGGTCACACAGCAGCACTTCGCTATCCCATTTTAACACTAATTTATCTTAGATGGTCGATATAAAAAAAAAGATTATTATTATAATACACAGTCTTTCAAATGATAAATATTTAAATCGCGGAGACTTGTCTAGTTTAATCAAATATTGTTTCCCAGTGAACTAGACAAGTTTCTAGTTCACTGGGAAACGCACGCAAAAAGGTGGCTATTGCGTAGCTCTAGTGGTAATCGTAACAGCGATCGGTTTCAATTTAAAGTTAAGCCGGACTGTTGACAGTTTGACAGATAACGTGCCGATCATAGAAGAAGAAAAGGCAGCCAAAATTAAAAAAAAAACACGTTTATAGCATAAAAAAGGCTGTTTCTTAAAATATTCGATCGGTTATAATATCGAAAAGAAAACAAAATTCGAGTAAAAGCCACAATGCTAACGGAAACAATCACACTATTCTAATTCAATCATCATCATCATCATTTCAGCCTATCAGAAGTCCACTGCTGAACATAGGCCTCCCCCAAAGATTGCCACGAAGCACGATCCTGAGCCACCTGCATCCAAATAATTTTCTAATTCAATATTGTTATACAAATGTTACCCTATAAATTTTTGGCTCGGACCTAAATTACATTATAATTTCAAGGCGATATTGCACTAAAGCTGTACTGTAGTTGTATGTTATTTAATTATTTTTCCTCATCAGCCGGTTAAAAGACACTGTTGCACGTAGGCTGCTTCTAGTGGCAGGAATTGCCACCGTCGTCATCGTCATTGCCATAGTACGCGAGTGACCTGGATACGAACCCCGGTGCGGGCACCACTAAAATGATTATTATTAATTTAACGTGCTGTATTTACCACGTGCTTGGCGGTGAAGAAAGGCATCGAGAGGGGAGACTCGAGGTATGTCTGGGAGAAAAATACAAAAAATATTATTTTCAGGACTCCACACTGGAGCAGCGTGGCGGACCCTTCACGGCTACAAAGACATCTTAGATGATTGAGAAGGAGGCCTTTGTCCAGCCGTGGGCATTTACAGTCTGCTACTTTACTTTACACATTAGCGGACCGCGACGTCTTCGTGTGTCCGAATCTCTAATACATAAACAAAACGTGAATTAGACAGATACATAATAGGTAGAGAATACATAGATAAACTTCAATTGCGACATTATTTTATACTATTTAATAAGGATTTAAACTATTTGTTTGTCACTCTCAATTTCATTGCATGACAGCTTGTGATACCTATTCACCTTAAATGTCTATTTTGATAACAAGTTCGTCATAACTCGATATTATTGGTCAAAACCACACAAAGATGAATATGTTACATTTATTTATAAAATAGTGACTCACACGTATTGTTGCCGCACATAAATAAACAAAGTAATTATGTTAATTATCTCACTGTTCGTGAACAAGACTAGCTCTGTTCGAAGTTGAACAAGACTTTGTTCAAAAACAAAGTTCAGAAGTCCACTGCTGTACACGAGGTATATTGACAGGCCTAACGAGCGCCGTTTAATCTATTTTTGACTTAATTTATTAATGAGGGATGTATGTATACCTAAAATGAGTTACCAGACCAAGCCTTTATACGATTACCACATATCACGGGAACACTGACCCATCTTTCGCCTTTTTATTCTCCGTCAAAGGAACTTCGTTTCGGAACGGTGGAAGACAAGCAATTTACAAACGACATTTTAATTTCATACGTCAAACAAAGATTTTTTATTTATTTAATTTCAAACATTCGCATTCATCTAAACGTGGCTTCCACGTGCAGCGACTGTATAACCATACCATGCAGGTACTTTAAAATTGCGGTATGATGACGTCATGCCGTGTCATAATGATGTCACTATTTTTGCGGAATAGCTTGACCTTGACGGGAAGTAGTCTTACAAAGCAAGTCACCGCTGCAGTCGCTGCTCTCATTGGCCCATATAGTCCCCTTCCTCGCCCCGTACTTAGATTTCGGTACAGAAATGGGAAACTGGTAAAATAAAGGCTAAAACTACTGTTATGAATTAAGGTTTCGTTATGCAATACCGGTACAAACCGGAATAAGTCACTGCCCACGGTGCGTAATTTGACGAACTTTTACGACTATGAATACGACGCACGCGCTCGCACCGACGCACCGTGAGAGAGGCCCGTCCTGTAGCGTCTCGGAGGATCCAACCCACTACTACTAAGTATGTATTCCGATTAATGACAAATCCTCCCACCGGAGGGCGCTTACGTTGTACGATGAAATTCTACCACATAATCCGAATTCTATCTTTCCAATATCACCGAGAAACGTTTTTCTCTTATAATGTAAAAAAACCTGTATAACTTTTTTGTAGCTCTTCTTTCTCAATCTATGCAGCTCCACTACTGAAAGCTCCAACAAAAGCAAACGCTCGATATGCTCGTACTCACTGTCTACATTGACGCTGTTGATATATTCCCTATTATACTTCCATTTTCATTACTCATGCTCATCATTTTCCTTAGGAGAGCTAGTGGTGGGGGCGGCGCACAGCGTGGTGCTTCTGACGCCGCTGAGCGACCGCGACAGCGGCCGCTTCGGATCCTTGTTCGTGACCAACTACAAGCTGTCGTTCGTGCCGCTGGAGACGTCACAGTACGATGTCAGTATTCATTACCAAGTATTAAGTACTATTTTCCTGTTATGATAGTTGAAAGCTTTAATAAATGACTAAGAAGTATACGCTTGTTTTACATTCTAATAAATTTCTCTTTTTGTATCAATAAAATTGAAAATAACTATTTACTTATGTAAATGCCTCTCCACACCGTCAGTATCAAATATCAACGTATTAGCTATTCATTTAAAAATGATTATTTATTGAAAACAATGGCTTGCACTGGTCCAAAGTTTTACTAAGCTTAGATCTTTTTATGGTATTGGGGGCAAACGTGGAAGCGTCTCACCTGATGATGGTAAGTGATTACCGACGCCCACGTACAGCAGAGGAGCTGCAGCTGCGTTGCCGGCCTTTACGGATATGTGGGGGGTGCGAGAGGCGATGGAGAGGAGGGCTTGGGGGAAGGAGAATCTGCCTGCCTGTCTTATTAAGATTCATTATTGATACATACTGATTGATGATTGATTTGTCGATCGACTGTAGTATCATACTTTAAAAATAAAAACTTCCTACGGTTGATTCCAGGAAATAAAAAAATTACTGAGTTCTTTGTGAACATACATATTTAGGTGTCGGTTCGACGAAGCTCTGAGCGAAGCGTAACTTACAGTGCAATCTTTGATTTTCAAATAACGGATCCCTGTCAATGATGACTTTGCAGGAGTACGGCCAACGGAACCACCTCCTCGGCCCATTCGACGTGCCGCTAACGGGCGTGGGTGCGCTATGGCTGACGGACGGCGGGCCGCAGCGGAGGCGTCGGTTGCTACCCTTCGCTGATATGCCCGGCAAAGTCAAGGGTCTGCAGGTCATATGCAAGGTCGGTAGCTCCCTACTCTTCTAATTATCACGGTTGATTTAACTCTCACTTGTCGGCACTAGAAAGCAGACGTGTGTGTGTGTGGCTTTTGTAAGTTCTAAATGATGTCTGATGTGATGATCTAAAGTTTTATAATATTAATTTTAATTTTCTTCATGTAACAATTGCGTCACTAAGTTTACCGAAACACCTCAGTGTTTAATTTTAAGGGTAAACCCTCCAGATGTTGTCAACAATTCCCTTTTCACACACTCAGTCTGTTTACTGTACTAATACCGATGATTGAAAAGTGTAATGATCAGTCTCGCTTTATTTCAGAATATGAAAGTAATGACGTTCAGCTTCGCGAACTCACCGATCGGCAACGGGAGGAAGGTAGCGTTGGCACTCGTCCACCACGCGTTCCCCAAGCGGCACGACCTGCTCTTCGCCTTCGAGTACCGCGAGCCCTACTACCCCACACTGCCCACCGACCTCAACATGTTCCAACGACCCGGAGACTGGAAGAGAGAGTTGGAACGCTGCGAATGTCCGCATTGGAGGATCACTTGCATCAACGGAACATCGGACGCCTTCATGCTCACCGCCGGTGAGACGCTCATAGTACCGAGTTCGGTGTTGGATTACAACCTGATGGAGTCCGCCCGCCACTTTAGATCCGGGAGGGTCCCTATCTGGGTGTGGGGGAGGCCGGAGGGGGCGGCCTTACTGAGGAGCGGGGAGCTGTTGCAGACTGAACAATCTGCAACTGCTGAGAGTGTTTTACTAGAACAGGTATGTAGTAAAGCTTCAAAATAGTATAATTAGGCGAGATTCTAATTTTTATAGTATTTAATTTTTAAGCGAGAATTTTAAATATGAAAAATACATTTAATTATAATGTTATTAATGTTTTTAAATTGAAATCTTATAAATATCGCGTCGCAGAAACTGTGTCTGGTGTAAATAAACTTTAATATTCTATCCATTTTTATTTCTATAAATTAAAAAACTAAACATTGACATCATTATTGAGCCCTGGTTACCGTATTCTGATCATCATTACAATGCACCGGACAAGATGCACCCCTATGGCCCAGAAGCGATAGTGTTTCCGAGCATTGCCCACAAGGGATTCCAGGCCTTTCGGAGCCCGAATTAAGGCATGTGATGGAATCGTAATTCAACCAGTGACGAAAATTAGTTTTGGCTGGGATTCGGACCCTCGACACTGTGGAGGCTCCGTGATTATTCGTGACACGGTAACTGTTCGACTCGGTCGTCGACCTCCGGCGATAACGCTCACTTCTGAACTACTTTCGTCGCCAGGTGCGTCGCTCGCACCCGAAGCTGACGCCGCCGCACGTGATCTACCTATGCGGCAACACGCACAGCGCGCCAGGCGCCGCGCCCGCGCTGCTGCCGCCGCTGGCCGCGCTGCTGGCCGCGCACAAGAAGCTCGCCGACCTCTGCACGCCCACCACGCTCGGCAACTTCTGGGTGAGTGGCAGCGAGGGCAACCGGAGCACCGCATATTAAGACATAGTGATGCATATTTACTTATAAAAGCATCAACAAGCACCACGCGTAAACAAACAGTACACTGACAGGAAATGGCGCAGGACAGATGACAATTAATTATATACATAAAATAGACGTTAAATACGATAGCCGAGTCATTACGGGATATTCCTCCAAATCAGGAGGCTCGTGTTCGATCCCCTATTCGGAGGCTCATACTAATTAGCGTTTCAAAACGTATGTACGATTCATATCGTGGGTTGACGTAAAGATGGCGACAGGCTCTCCATCTGTCACGATGTTTCAAATAAGTTCTGCTTAAAAAGTGTGTTGAAACGACAAAAATATCTAGACCTGTCTGACTGTCCCAATATTTTGTATATTTAATAGTAACTAGGTGTAACAATGTTTCATAACATTATAGATTGTTTCATATAATAATGTTGGTACTTCAAGCCTGACTCGATTATTTATTTAGTCTGAATCAAAGTAATATTCTTGCTGGGTGGTAGGACTTTCTCGTAGCTATTTAGATTGTAAGAAAGTGACATTCGACAAGTGAAAATTGTATTTCATATGTTGAAATAAGTTAATTGATTTGCCGTTAATCAGCACCGCAACTTCTTTTGGTTAGAGCCAGTATAAATAAAGGCTTGTCTAATATATGGCATACTATATTAGTCTCCGGGGGTGACAACGCGCCTGTAATCTTCGATTCGAAGTGGGCTCGTGACCATGGGCTGTAGCCAATCATCATCAGATGCAACGCGAGCTCGTTTGTACTGTCCGTTCGAAATGGAAGTTGTCGTTACTTAATGGCGTGTATGTCAGATGTTTTGATTCTGTCGGAATGACGTGGAGTTTGCGCTAACGCCCGCAGCTGCAGGACTCGCAGTACTACTCGACGCTGGACGGCAGCCGCTGGCTGCGCTACGTGGCCAACTGCCTCGCCTTCGCGGACGAGGCGGCGGCGCACCTCGCCACCAACGTCACGGTGGTGCTGCAGGAGGGTATATATAGCTTCGCCATACTTTTTAATATATTTGCGTGTTCTTTTTTGCAAACCTCATAATCGAAGGAGGTACTTAATGCCTTGAGGCTCATTTTCTTTTAGCCAACTCTGGGAGAAGAAGAGTTAAAATGTGTGCAGATGCAAATTAAATATAGAAAAAGATAAGAACATTTAGATATGTAAATACGATAAATATATATTCAGATAGGAGTTTAAATGTAAGACAGATTGCGACTTTGTTTTATACTTTTTGATAATTAATAAAGATTATTGCAGAGATTATCTTTGTATGTCGCCTTTAGGTACTCTATAGGATAAACGGCGAAATTCAAAAATTCTCATCACATTCGGTCTTAATTGTTCAAAATTTCGTAAGCAGAAGTACGTCGAACGATCGTGGGCAAACCAAAATGGTCTTTAAACCTTTGTAATACTACATAATTGGCACTCTCATGAGTGGAACTACATGAGTGGAACTCTCTGCCGAGGTCAGTTTTTCCGGAACACTATAATCTGGACATCTTTAAGGCCAAAGCGAACAGACACCTTCTAGGCAAATGTGCACCATCCTAGGCCTCAGCATCGCCTTCCATCAAGCGAGATTGATGTCAAACGTAAGCCTATTTTTTATAAAAAAAAAATTTAAAAATACTGCACAAATTTAAATTAGCACAGCACACACACGTACAAAATGTTTAATTAAAAAAAAAAGTGTTTATTTAATTCTATTATATTTTATTCGAGTTGTTCTATTTGTCCGTCGCAGGCGACGGCGTGGACTACTCGGCGGTGGTGTCGTGTGTGACGCAACTGCTCGTGGACCCGCACTGCCGCTCCACGTCGGGCTTCCAGTCGCTAATTCAAAAAGAATGGGTCGCGCTCGGCCACCCCTTCTGCGATAGGTAAGATTTATGATTTGGTGTAATGTCGTATGCAACGGGAAAGGACGGGACACTGGCTGTGTACTGCATATTTTTTCTTAGAGCTCGAGCAACTTGTATCTAGATGTTGTTTCTGCATTAAGTAATGTTGAAAAGACGAGAAAGATGTTGCTATTTTTTTTTCGGCACTGAGTTTTGAGTATCAGTCATTTTGGTCCTTAAATATAGAATTTATTAATAACTTGACTACAGCGCCATTACCGACTCATCAGTGTTACAAGATCAACTCATCAGTGGTAAAATGCAAAGAAAGCACGGGTAATAGCCATATGACAACACTCGCGCTTGCGCTTTTATTTGGCAACTTAAAGTAAATTAAAAAAAAAATGTAAATTTAAAAAAAACGAGTATGATATATCTGAACTTTTAATTGATATCAAAAAACCATTACGGTATAGTAAGAAATTAAAATTTAACCGATTAACTAAATCATATTTTTTTTATTTGTAAAAACTTTGGAGGTTTTTTAAAAAAAAAAAATCTACAAAATTACTCGTTTTCGGTAGAACATGTGAAAGTTTGTTTCTTTCATTTTAACTCTAATAATAGGTCGTGCAACGAATACGTCTAGTGACCAAATAACCCTGTACACAAAGAATTACAGGGTAAAATTTTAAATTACTATTTAGAGTAATTAAAAAAGTATAACCTAAATTATATGTACGTGCGTGTGTGTATCTCTGTGTGCGTGTGAGAGTGCGTGCGTGTGGTGTGGTGTGGTGTATACTGCGTCTACTTGGGAGTCCTTTATTCGTGAATTTTGTTGATGGTGTTCACAAATTCAAACAAGCCTGAAACAGCTGATCGATCGCGCATAAAACCGTGCGCTCTCTCACTGCGGTCGTGCAGTACGAGCAATGATAGGATTTAATTGGTCATGAAATATGTTTAAACATTTCACTTAACACATTAAAAATCGATATATTTCCTATGATCTGGTGCCTCATCCGCTATACCACAACAATTCCGTTCGAAGGTCATTCGTGTCATACCGTGTTATTTTTCACACCCAAGACAATATTTTTTCACTTTGGGTAGGAGGCAAACGAGCAAGCGGCTCTGATGGTAAGTAATTAGCGTCGCCCACGTACATTTGAAACACCAGAGGAGCTACAGGTGCGTTGCCACCCTGGAATGATATTTGGGGGATCGCAGGAAGGAAGAGCAGGAGTTGGGGGAGAGGGGGGGGGGGCGGTGGAGAGAAGCGGGTCTTCGGCTACCTCACTCAACGAACGAAATGCAGAAGAACAAGATGCCTCTTTTTCACGCCTGTATTCTGCGAGGTCGTGGTACTAACCTGGTCGAGCCGGCCCATTAGCAGTAGCAAAAGGTACTTGGCGCACGTACAAAACGTCTTGGATAGAGGAAACCATGTTGACAAATAACACCATATAATTTTATCGGGGAATGATTTGACACGGAAATTTTTGTTAAACCTTTTGTGGCATAGCGGATAGGGCCCCTGATGCGAGACAATAAATCGAGGTGTCGTGTCGCAGGCTGGGCCTGCCACGGCCGGGGCCGGGTCCGGGCCCGGGCCGCGCGGCCCCGCAGGTCGCACCTGTGTTCCTGCTGTTCCTGGATTGCACCTGGCAGCTGCTGCAGCAGTTCCCCGCCGCCTTCCAGTTCACCGACACCTACCTGGTCACGCTGTGGGACTCCGTGCACAATCATCTCTTCGACACTTTCCTATTCAATTGCCCCCGGGACCGGGAGCTGGCCGTCTCAAAGGTTCCGTTTTTTATTTTCCGTCGTACATTATTCGTTTCAAGACAGCACTCACTGATTTTAAGGCTCGGTGGCCAAGCGTTTGGTTGCTGTGGGTCGCGGGTTCGATTATTTCACTCTTTATTATTTAGATTGACGAAAAGTATTTAGTCAATCTAAATAATAAAGAGTGAATTAAGGTGATTTTTATATCGGCAAATAGCGCCATGACTCGGGAGAATAGTCAACCCTTCGAACTGAAGAACGGGCACCCCGGCCATATGACTGAACGAGCCGTGGCCACCTGCCTACCCGCACCGGAAACAGGCAGCAACGTCATATCAAGCTATTTATTATAGCAAATTACACGCATATTGGACGAATAAGTTATGCAATTGAGTATTTTGAGAAAAGGCCTCTTGGGATTTTTCTATATCAACAGTACCTTCTCGAAAATGAAAATGTGTGTTTGTGCGCATAATTTATGTTAAATATTATTATTCTTATTATATAGAATTTCGTACCGAGACCGGTATGGGACTGGGGCGAGCAGTTCTCCGAACAGGACAAGGCGTTGTTCTACAATCCATTGTTTATGGTAAACAAACCCGTACCAATGGCAGTACAGAGACTAAGTAAGTATTCCACACTATGCTACTTAACATAAAAATTACTAAATCAGACTATACTAGCCACGCTGTACGCTGTTTCTTTCTTAAAGCACTAATTTTGTAAGCTACTCCTTGAAAGCCGAGAGTGACAAAACCGGTCTACGTGTGTGAAGGTCTCCAATTGTAAAATAGGAGACACAATGGGGTTGCTAGCGTAAATAGTGGTGTAGCAATTAAAAAGATCCTTATAAAGTGCTCTTCGACGATGGCCTTTCGAAACATTATATCGGTGCCTAAGTCTGCCTCTGTCTAGCGTTCAAATATCAACGTAGCTCAAGTATTTCGAGAATTTTAAATGGTGGTTGTTCCAAACGTTGTTTGTGGTGGCCAAATAGGACTGTGGACTTACATAATCGAATGTGCCCCCGAACATATGCACAGTACAGAGCGTGTAGTAGTACTGACACGAAATAATAAACCCAGGTTCTAGTAAACCTTAGATAGTACACAATGTGCTCATTCATAGTGTCGAACTGCACACCTGGATCGCGCACGACGTTCGTTTTCGAAATATTTACGATTGCGAATGAAAAAGATGCATTCGCATTTATTAATATTTACGTTGAACTGGTTACTCTGATAGTAATTTGATATTTGCACCAAGTCTTAATTTACTGTTGTGATTACTGATCGTTGTAATCCGGAAGATTTATAAGTCGACGGCGTACGTAAGGTGTTCGGAGTACTCGGAATAAGTAAACATGTCATACGTATACGCGTTATAGAATAGTGAACCAAAATTAGAGCTTTGGGGGGACACCAGATGTCAGCGTTGTCTAATCAGACTCGAATCAGCCTACAACCACTGCTTGAAATCTATTTTTAAACACGATTGTACCGATATTAAAAGACCGCCATTTATACAGTTTGTTTAATTTGTTGACTAGAATGTTAAAATTTACATGGTAGAATGCCTTTACAAAATCGGTATAAATTACATTAATCTATTTTATATTTTTTTTTAATATTTTAATAAACGACTATGTAACTTGTCAGTATCAGTAAGACCAGCACCAAGTGAAGTACACGTTTCCATGACAGCATTCATTATTATACAATTGAAAACAAGTGGTAAAACGTATAGTAATAATGCATCATTGGAATACTATAGTTCGATACCGTTCGCAAATTACTACAAACGCTATTCTCTAGTGTTACCTATAATACTAACAGGTTTAAAAGATAATTTGTTTGTAGGTCAGTCGCCGGCGGGCTGGCGTAGCTCGAGACTAGCGGACCTGGGCGTGGGCATGGGCACGACGGCGGGAGCGGGGGCGGAGCGACTGCAACCGTGTAGCTCCGTAGCGGGCGTAGAGCTGTGGGCGCTGTGCTACGAGCGCTGGCTGCCGCCGCTGGACACGCCGCACGCCGGCCGCCTGCACTCCCACCTGCACCATTGCCGGCTGCGCGCGCAGGTACACACACGCAAATACACACACCTATGTACGTACGTAGAGCTGTGCTACACACGTATGTGCCACTAATCAAAATACCCTCCCATATATATATTAATATAAATTTTTGTAACTTTTAATATCTTATTTAATCACAAACTGCGCCTTGCAGTACGAATCGTTTCTTTTATAAACATGGTGAGCTTAAGTTCTCCGGAACGTCCTCGCGCAGCGACGCACGGGATACCCGCGCGCACCACGCCTCTACGATACCTCACCAACAAGACACAAAGGCCTCGAGGGCCCTTTGGGACTACAGACAGATAGGGTTCGGGATCCATAACTGCGCGCAGACAGTTTTCGTCTGACCTCACCGCTTATCAGAAGCAAGCGGAGAATAACTGTTATTTGTAGCGATTTACTGTAGTTACGCTCTCCCATTCTCTTCTCCACCTCCCAAGATAACCATAAAGGCTGCCAACGCATCTGCACCTCCTCTGGTGTTGCAGATGTATGAGGGGTTCGGTAGTCACTTACCATCTGGTGAGCCGCTTGCTCGTTTGCCTCCTTCCCACTTTCCCATAAACAAGGCAATAAACGGCGCCCCGTCTTGCACCGGTCTAATTTAAAAAAATAAGAATATAGTATACATACTCAAAATAAATTATTTTATCACGAATGTACACGAAACCCACCAACACATTCATAACGAAAAATCAAATTTAAGTCGTCCGAAATGATGTCGCACTGTTATTAAATTTTGCTACCAAACAGCAATGCGCACTGTTGTGTTCCGGTTTGAAAGTTATAGAGAGCGATTGCAATTACGAGCTGTGAGGCATTCCAGCTCATTCCTCAGGGCGACGACGCATCTGTGACTTTCTGCGATTGAGGTTCTTTGCAGATGTCCAGGGGCTGCAGCCAATCACCATTAGGTCGTTTTCCACCCCGTACCAATAAAAAAAAGAAGGTATACGCCGGCGCTGTGAATTAAATATCGGCAATAAATATTTTAACAACCGCAAAGCTCACTAGACTCGACCTAGCCTCTACTACAAATAACCAAAGGCAACATTTCGTTCCAGATTCAACAGCTCAACGAAAAGCTGTCTTCCCTGTCTATAATGAACAATCGCCATTCGAACGGCGACGCGGACGTCACGGAGTCGTCCCGCATGCCGGTCGTGTCGCGGTTCTATCCGTTCAGCCTCAGCCGGTGCGACAACGTCGCGAGGAACTTGGACTCCATGCAGGTCAGCCTCATAGACGCCAGCCAGTTACTCGATTCACAATCGCTGTTAAACGCCCCCGATTAACTTTGCATTATACGATTTGTTACTTCAATGTATAGCTTTAGAGTATATTTTCAATTGCTTTAAGTCAAACTGTAATATAGATATTTATTTTAAGTGTCGATTAGGAGTAATTTTGCTTGCAAATGCATCATAGGAGAAATAACATGTGGTTTTAGACCCTAACATAAACCAACGTATTGAAGAGTATTAAAAGGATGTAGAAATTAATATATTGTGTCGAAAGTTTGTATTATTGACGTTAATAAATAATATTATATGTAAATAGAATAGGCTATGTCCACTACAAAACTAAGTTAGGTCGTAAGGAATGATTGGCTTATGTGTATTTTACGAACAAATTAGTGATACTACTCATATTGCGATATGTAAAGTTATTTATTTGAATTGTTTAAATAAGGTTTGAAAAAAAACTACATGTACAACTGAAGTTAACCTTGGCTTTAAATTTAGAGAGGAAAATATTTAAGGCAGGTAACATAATAAACCGTTGTCTTCAGTAGTCTAGAGTCTAATATATCTATAGGCTAGAATCAATTAATTAATTAATAAAAAAAAAATAATAAAGAAATATTGTCATATGGGAAAACTATTTTTGCATTAGAGATATTTTGAGTTTTAGTGAATGTAAAAATTCAAACATTAATGCGAAATGACTTGTTTATCGTAACTTTACATATTTAGAAATAGATATTTAACAACCTGTTACCGTTCGTATATAAACAATAATGTTTAAGAGTAGTGTACAGTCGGCCTGTTGTTAATATTTTAAATAAAATGTTAATGTTTCTTATTCTGAATAAATAGGTTTAGATGACTGGCAATGTTAAGAGTTGCCGTTAAATAAAATGGTAGTGAAAAGTAGTTTTGCTTACAATCTTTTTTGAATAAATCTTTCGACTGCCAAAATAACAAGTTCAAAAATTTTAAGAACTTTAACCTGACTACTAAAAAACTTCCAAAATATAATAAATAATCTCTGTACATCATTTAAGGTAGTTCCTGTAGGTTTCGTTATACTGAATTTCTGATTATTATATACATTATGTCACTCTCCTTATTCATACGAATCTGTTGAAATCTTATATTTATTAAAATCCATAAAATTCGAAAAAAATACCCTACTTATGTCTTCGTCGTAGTCGGGTTAAATCATTACACTGACTGAGATGCTACTGATTAAAGCAATAATTTGCTAGGAGTTGGCGAAATGATTAGTACACTATATTTAAAAACCCTTTTTTGTAATAATATACTATAGATAAACCTAAGGCATAAGAATAAGCAACAATACAAGTATAGAAGCCAAACTGTCGCGCCAGACACCTTTAAGGTCACGATAATACCCTACCGTCTCGTGTTTGTTTAACAAACAAGTCAATAAGGGCTTGCGTCGGTTCGCTTTCACACACCTACAAATAGTTTTAATGGGTTTAGTGTTAACAGACAAGTCCTCAAAAATTAATTACTCGAAAACCACAAATCTAATAGGAAGCTGTTTGTTAGAATCATATTTACTATACATCATAAAATTGGTATAATAAGTAGAGCAGTTCTTAATGGATATCATATAATTACTTGATTCAACGGCAACGATGCCGTTGAATCAAGTTATATAGTATCGAGTCATATTTTCCTCAGTAATTTACGAAAATTACTGAGGAAAATATGTAGAAAAATTTGTTGATTATGTCCATATTTCTTTCAAAACCTAGAGCATTTAATGATTGAAAACTACAAAGAGATAAAAGTATATTTACGATTCTAATAGCTAATTTAACTTATAATAATTCAGATTATTTTTATTTTAGAAAGCTGTCTGCTTTTACACCCTTCCGATCTAATAAATACGTAAAAGGTAATAAGTAAGCGCCCCTCGACGGCATGCGGGCGCGGCATGCAGAGCGACCGCGGTGCGTGCGTGCCCAGCGCGCAGGCGGGGCATGACGCGGCGTTCGCGGCACGCACCGCGGACTTGCCCTCCTATACTGTTGTATTATTCTTATGCCCAAATCCTCTCAACTCCAGGCTAAATTTCAGTTATATTTTCAATTTCATCTCAAATCAAATATGCACAAATGCTATTTTTATGTTCTATGATCAAAGTAGCAGCCTGTAAGTGCCCACTGCTGGGTGAAGGCCTCCTTCTCAAATATCTAAGAGGGTTCTGGAGCCGGGAAGGGCCCGCCACGCTTTTCCAGTGCGGGTTGGCGGGCTTCACATATCCCAGAAATATTTTTCGTTTTATTATTTCCCAAACATGCAGGTTTCCTCACGATGTTTTCCTTCACCGCCGAGCACGTGATAATAAAAATTCTATGATTAGTAGTTACTATTTAACAAAAAACATTAAATGTGTAAAAAAGATAGAAATTTCCGTACAGCACTTTTACAGTTCTTTCTATTTAGGAGAACCAAAATTAATTTATTCCGTAGTTTGAAAATTATGTTGTATATATGGCAGCTACCGTTCTGTTTAGTTCTTTTTTATTTAATGTTTTAATATTGTGGACAGTTATCTTAAATTTACTCATGCCTTCCAATAATTACCAACGTAATATATTGGACTTTACAAAGATAACTCGCTGATGTAATTTTAAGTATTTTGTTATTGTATCACTTGAGTTTTTATTAAATCTACGCAAGTTTTATATGGCAATATTTATTTTAACTTGTTTCAAATTACTAACATTTGTGTGAAAATTAACCACATGATGATTTCATTAATTGCTGAAATGATTTCACTATACTTAAATGCATATTGCATCTTCTTGAATTCGTAGGTAAGCTAAAAGTACGTAAACATGCGATGTGTACATACATATAAACTATAAGTAATCGATTTTATGTTGCAAGTTTCAGTTTTATCAACAATAACAAAAACAAACAATAACGAACAACTATCTAATGTTTATTAAATTTGACAGAAAACAACATGTTTTCAAATTAGAACAGAGATATTTAAACTCTTACTGCCTCTGAAGTTCTAGTCTCTATTGCTATATCACTTATAAATATAAATTTTTTATCTAATCATAATATCTTGCGCCAAAAATGACGTAGACATTTATGTTGAAAAGTATTTGTTCAACAAGCAGTCACATGTAAAAATCATTTCTTCGACCAAGCTAGGAAAAGTAGCAATCTGTGTCTGGTCCATATAAATGATTAACGCAAAATCTTGCTGTTCCTTTTTGGCAAAGAATAGGCTAATACTTTCATTTTAACTGCTGTCACTTAGGCTACTTAATAGATTCTTCTAGAATACAGACTAGCATGCATGTATAGGGGCAGCTGAACAGTAAGTCTTTCTGTCTAATGAAAATTAATTATTAGAAAATAGTTATACTTCAAATATGAATTCCACTTATGTGACAAATTATTAAAAGATTCTCATCAACTCATTTATGCCTAAATTATAATCTGTAACATCATTAAAGAAATTGTTATTTGAATATGTATGTACACATACATGCTCTTTATATATGATATTGAAAATATATTGTAAAAAAAAATGACACTAGCTCTGAACATGCGTTTTCAGGCAATTTTCAACTCCAAAAACTTCGAAATGAATTAACCGATTTTAATGAAACTTTGTAAGCACAAGCAAGATACATGTCTTAAAAGTTAGCAGAAATCATTTTCGAAATTTCTACTTATAAAGAGTAAATTGTAATTATGTTACTATGGAAAACTTAAAATCGCTCTAATTTAGGTTTATTAATATTTTTCGAAATTATTTTCCTCTATCGTTTTAGACCTATATGTTGCTATGCGTGCAGTTTCATTAAAATCGGTTCGTTTGATTTTGTAATTGAAAGTTTAAATGAAAAGCAGTAAGGCTCTTAGTAAACACTTAATATTGTAATGAACAAGTTCGTAAAACTGACGACAACATAACATTATCAAATATATTGTTGAATTAGATACGTAAATATTTATTTTTTAACATAAGCTTAAGTTGAATAAACATCACTGACTATTTTACATATTGTTATTGTCTCGCGAACAGATGCCGGTTAAGTTAAATATGAGCATAGCTGAAAATTGTCAATACACGTATGTTTTGATTTAAAATAGATAAATATGCCTAGGACCATTTCTGTATATCTAGGGATACGCCATGGTATTTTGTGCCATTGAAATATCAATCGGTTTGTTCGAGTAAACAAAATCTGTTTGTATACGTTTCCGAGCCCAGTGTTGCAAGCAATAAGATTATTGATTTCACAGGGTTTGCTGTGAACCTGACTGTGTCAAACTTTAAATATGTTCAAATGTAAAAATAATAAATGAAACACTATTGGTTTGATTGTTTTATTCGGCTTCTACCCTTTATTAATACCCTGCTAAATAGGGAGAATGCGACGGTACGACGGTAAATATGTTTTTTTTATATTCTACGCCATTTCTTGGTCAAACATCTAATATCAATTGTATATGCTCAGTACTCATCGCCTCTTCGGAGAGCAATCTACAAAAAATCGTAGAGAGAGAAGTAGCTAAAAGCTGACTTGTCCGTCGACATCGATAACACCAAAAACACCAAATTTTATTATTCATTAAAAAAAGGTGTTATGCTGTCGACAATTCAACATCAAACTTAGCACGAGAATCCTTCATTGTTACACATTATCTGTGGTTCTGTGCGGCAGCGAAGCACGGACTGTCACAGAAGACACTAGATGGCGTCTCGACCATTCGAGATGAGGTGCTGCCGTCGTATGCTTCGTACCAACTTGGACACTAAAAGTCAGAAATTTAGATTTCTCCATGTTGAAATGTTCCGTTGACTAATGCAAACTGTCAAAAAGCGAAACGTATATCTTGCTACGGCATGAAAGACATCAGCTGCTTCAAGTAACTAAGCGCTGGATGACACAAAGCATGGCAGAGAATATTCGGGAGTGGACATGAATCGCCAGCGCCCAACAACTATTTCGCATGGCATAAGGAAACCGTTAGGAACTCTGACTCAACCTTCAGTAGTGGAGTGGCACTAGGATTACAGTAGTTTAGTCACTACATATTTTGTTTAGTTTTCGTTCCTTTGACTAGGAAGGTACATATATTTGCGCTAATCTTTCACTTGGCCTTCGTGACCTAAGTCGTTAAGTGATATCATCAGTTTGCTGCATCGTTACGTTTTTTCGCATTCTTTAATTTCTCACAGATCCGCGAATTATTGCATATTGACTTCTAAGCTTGTATAACAAGTTACGTCTCGCGCCGACAAAAAAAATCTGCGGGGTTGCCGCTCGTGTCGAGGTCATTAAACTGTACATTACGAATGGTGCTTGCGTTTCATTTGTATTATTAAGCTATTTAAATTGTAGGAAAAAAGACTTTTTTTTTAGTTCTTTCGTATATATTTATTCGAAAACTTCGCAATAATTATTAGCACTTACACTAACTGGGTTTTCATTTAATATCGTACCATCGCAATCTCTCTATACATGCAACACATGTTATAATATCAAATTTGATACAACACTTCTTGGTAAGATTTACATTACACATTTTCTTTTCTTATCCCAAATCAACATTTATGTAGAGCACTGATAATTGAAACTACGCTTCTTGACAAAACAAAATATTCACTTAATTGTCTATGGCAGTTTGCTTTCTTCTTTCTCTTTCGACGCTTTGAGTTTTTTTATCTTTTCGAAGTGTTTCTTGGCGATGTGGAATTTGTTTAACAACATGGTCCTTTTCCAACTCCATGCGGATAATCGCTGTTGAAATAATATTAATAACGAGATGAAAAAGGCACAAGATGTTTACTATCTTCGATCGAAGAAAGCCTGCAAAAGTTTACAGCTAGAAATCTTAAACTTAAATAGTGGAGTGTTATATACATGTTTTGTCACAGAGTCTTAATACTTAGGTTATTCGTGAGGAATCCAAAGAGGTAATTTTTTTTATGTAGGCTTAATTCGTTTTATTCAGTTGGATTGTATTATGTGTGTATGTAAGACGTATTTATGTATTCCATTTGACACGACTCAACGTATCGGACTTCAACCAAGTTTTCGCCTCTCCGGGAGTTAGATCGTGACGGCTGGCGAGTCTCGTTTCCTCTCGGTGATTGTCGTGAGATTTTCAAGGCTCTTGATTTATTCGTGTCTTAACTAAATTAAACTTAAAACTTAGAACACACTAATTAAAATTTATAGATTACACTTAATATTTAAAGCATAGCGCTGTAGCTGTCTCACATACTTCCTAAACCTGATCGTTGCATTCTTTGGTATTTACATAGAAACATGTTCATTTGGCATTGTTCATATTTCCTTATACGTAACTAAAAACGAAAGAAACAGGTAAAACAAAAACAATTTCAACGAAAACAATACCTTTATTCAGTCACCATGAATAAGTTAAAACAATCAACAAACCACTTCCCAACTTCTCAGTTACAAGTATTATTCCATTCTACACACGAGCTGAACGTGTCTGAACGTACTCGACGCCATAGAATATTAAAAAACATTTCCACAACTTAAACTCACACCAATAACTAAGTCTTTCTGTCTAAAATATAATATTTAGGAACGCACGGAGCTACCGAATGAGTCTCAAAATAAAACCGATAGCTACTTAAAATAAATGCAATAATCGATAAAATGTTTTGTAAATTTTTTTTTCATACATTTTTGTAACATACTAGCTTTTTATTGCCATTTAAAATGCACCTTTTGTCAAACAAGATGTCTGCGCTGCGATATGATTCTGGTAACAATTTCCGATATATTATTCTTATTGGGCACTTTTTTCTCGAGAACAAGACGTCTTTAATCGACTAACATTACAGCGATTCGTAGATTTATAAAAACCGGTTTGTGTTTTGAAAGTAATTAAGAAGTAACTGGTTAACTGAAAATCAATAAATACTAACTATACCGTGGCACACAGAACAACTAAGATTTCATTGCGCTTCAATTAAACTTATGTCTTTTTATGGGTTCCTGCTACATGCAGTAAAAACAATGCGGTTTTAAAGAAAAAGCACGGATATTTCACGTTACGAAATTCCCGTTATACTACATTTGTAGCGCTAGAGGTTTAGGCCGGATTATTTAGTATTCAATTAGATCGCGTTACTTCCCCCAGGCGAACTAACCCAAAAAATTAAAGCAATCGTATCATGTAAAATATCTCTATGTCATTCCGTGCTGGTAATAACATAGAAATATCCTACCGCCCAAGAAATGAAAGGCGTGAAGATATCGATATATAAGTATATATTGTATCCTTTACTAAACATAATGCAATTGAAACCGTAACAGGTGTCAGTTGTTAAAGATGGATCGTAACATAAAATAAATTAAATATTAAAAAAAAGGTACTGGCGAACAAGAAGAAACGGGAAAACATGCTTATATAATACAAAGCTAGAGACTACTGGGCGTTCACATCATGTAGTGATTTGTGCGAGCGAGTCTGTGTCGGCTTTGAAATTTATTTTCATAAATAAATCTTTGCATTTATAAAATTACGTCGTTCAAATGCTTAAACTGACTAATTTGTATTGTCGGACCATATCCGCCACGCTACAAACAATTTCACAAAAATTCCGTGTGTCTATAAAATCATACCGTGTTATTTTCTAACATCGTTTCGTTTACTCGAGACATGTATAACAATAAACTAAAGCATGTTTTGGATGTGAAAATTAACACGGTCTGAATTTTATAGGCGGAATGATTTCACACGGAATTTTTATGGCTGCTAAAAATTATTATGGTAACATACAAAACTATTTTGTGCGGAAGGGGGGGACGTTTCCCCATTATACAATAACTGTTCCACGGCCGCTAACTCGTTTTAGTTACTTTGAACTGGATAATTTCTTGAAATCACTAATAAGCCACAATAACAACCCGAAAGGCGACGTGTCAGTCTGTTCACCGTCCCGTCTGTGTTCGCTGTTCAGTTGTCGTCTTCCTCATTCTCAAACATCTCGTTGTAATCTTGGGAATGCTCGAAATCTTTCAAGTCCTGAACAAAAGAGATTATTGTGAGAATGAATAAGCATACAACTTTTTAGGTACTATATATAATGCACGGATCTTTTTATATGCATTGTTTAATCCATAAACGGATTGTGCACTACAAGGTTACACAAAGGATCAGTTATACTTAGCATAGGATAAGTGTGGGGAGGGACTGCTACGAATAATTCAATGTTAACTATAAAAAAAACGATTGCTATAACCTAAATAAAAAATAAATAAAAAGGCCAAAAGCCCAGTTCCAATTCTCAGCACCTCAAAAGAATGCAACAAAATGTTCCATCAATGCATGATACAGTTGACGGAGTCTATTTTTTAAATAAATCCGACACAATCTATCAGGTAATGGCGTAAAAGCGAGGTGTTCAGAGGTGCATTTACACCTTCAAGCCCTCACTTTTACTCTATCTGTTATAAAAAAAATAAAATAAAAAAAAAACTTTTGTTACGCACTAAGATAAAAAGCACAATTTTAAAATGTTTTCCCACACTGAAAAACGTTAGGTAAATCTAATATTTAAAGCGCTAATAGCTAAGTAGGGGCAGCGATACATGGCGTCGCAGATTGTGTGCCATTCGACCATTGTCGTGAACCACTATCTGACACAAAGTTTAAGGCTTCGTTGGAATGGTGGCAGAAAATAATATTAACAGTATTTCAAGATCAATTGAAGAAAACTTTCCTTGCCGGCATGCAAACAGTCCGCTGCAGGACATGGGCCTCTCCCATAAAGAGGATTTGCCTTAGTCGCCACTCTCGGCGAGCAGATTAGCGATCGTAGTACCAGAAATTTCGCACCATAGACGCTGCTGCTGCCCGCCATCGGACTAATATATATCAAGGTGGCTATCCCACCATCTGTCGGTAGCCATTGTTATTTTCAAGACCATTCCAGTCCCCTCTTACGACATCCACGGTGAGAAAGGGGGTGGCAGGTTCCTACGTTGATACCACACGCCATATTTATAAACAAAAGAGCAACATCAGTGCTGTGAGACATTATTTTCGTTTTGTTTTTTGTTAATTCTAACAGGAATGAATTCATTTATTTTAGGGAAAGCAAACATTAGTAAATTTTTAACTCACTTGGAACATGCCGTTGGCAACAGCGTAGCCGGTCATGGCGATGGCTGCGAACATTGCCGCTAATATTTTGTTGCGCGTTTGATTGGGGAAGTTGGCGACCTCTCTGTCCGACTGCGTGCCCGTTGATTGTTTATTTGCGTTCAGTCGGTTGTATTCTGAAATGATTCCCGCATTAGTCGTACTGTATATGAACACACAACCAGTTAAAAAGATAATATAGTGACTATATTGTAACAAAGTAATTATTGTTAGAAGATATGCAAGCAAGATAGAAGTAACAGTGTAGAAAGATAATAAGAGATCTCATTCGTGCTACAAACAACAGGCGCAAAGAAGAGATTCATTATTCAGTCGGTGGTGCTACTCCGTTTTAAATCGAGGTCACATAATTAGCTGTGCTGCTGTCGGTTTGCATGCCCAACTTATTTCTTTGTAATTCTGTTCTCGTACATGTTTTAAATTAACTCGACATTTGAACGCCGAATAAGTTGAGTTTCTGTTCTGTCGCGTCTTCTTATTTTCTTCAATGGATAACCTATAATGATAGCGTTACAACACGTCCTCAAGACGATGATGGTGGTCGTAGAAGGTAAAAGCGCTAATAGCCTAATTGGTTAGAGTGCCGACTGCGAAACATGACGTTGCAGGTTCGAGCAGGCCATTCGACTATTGTCGTGAACCACTCCTAATACAAGCTCTTAGGCTTAGTTGGAGTGGTTAACAGTACAAATTAAAATTAATGGTTAATAGTATTGCTAGTATTTTTTTTTAAAACCCTTGTCTATAGACACATGTTTACCTTTACTGAATTAGAAAAATTGTTAAGGTAGCAACCAACATGGCTTTATTTTGGCCTCCCTTCCATAAATCCCCACATGGAAATCCCATAGCTGGGCCATAGCTTTCTCCTACTCATACCAAAGACTGTAAAAACTAAAACGATTAATGGGCGTCAGACACGACAAGGACTAGAAAATATATACTATTTTAAGACAAATCTATTCATAGTCATAATCTATTCTTACATTCTGAAACCGCTTACCATGAAGTTTTATGTCACATAGCACAATGAAGATATGATATTATACAGACAAAATGTTTTAAGAGTATCTTAATAATTACTTCTACTACATCTTACTAATTCTACCGACATAGATAAGATGCCGCAGGACATACTGTACATTAAGATACTGTAGAAGTATGTTGTATGCAGGTAAAGCATCTTTCTTATTAATCTATTGCACAAAAGAAAATAGAGTATAATATGAGTAAATAGATATTAGTTGCAATATGATATATCATTCAAAAGAAATGATTACCAAGCCATCTGTTGAACCACAAAATATTTTGTGCAATTTATTGGACAGCGACAGAATAAGAAGAGATGACAGATTCCAGTGGTGGTGCACCACATAGCGGTGGCCAGTTGATTGATTTGTTTTTTATATCAGTAGATAGGTAAATATTTATATCTACTCTAGTTAAATTTGAAAATAACAGTTTTACCATCAGTAACATGTCTGAAGTTCTTCTGATTAATTCTCGCCACAAATCTGCTCAGATTTGCAATGCCCTTCACATGGTTAGAGAGTGTCGCATTAGGAAATGGTGCTTTGACTAACGGGGCCAAATAAGCAAACACGACAGCATCAAAGGATGATGGTCTGTTGCCGAAAAAGTATTCACTCTCGCCCAGACGGTCTGATAGAGTTTTTAGGCACTTTTCCGCTTCTTGATATACCTGGAAAATTTTATTTAAAAGTAAGTCATGCTATGAAGTATCGGCGAAAGAATCTGCCACCCACTATCTTTTTTTCACAAAAAGATTTAGGATGTGACTATGGGAAAATCCTTGAAATATGCGATGGCTACCGATAGATGGCAGCATAACCATCTCAATATCATCTGATGGTAAGCACCATATTTATCCCATAGCATATGCACACAACATGCATGCAATGGAACTGCACGGTCCAGGGTAAACTAAGATATACTATATCATCAGTTTATGTAAAAAGTAAATTATCTGACTATAAAATTATATCACTGCTGGGCAAAGGCTACTTTTAAGATTTTTGAGGTATGTATCTACTATGCCTCCAAGCATTAGCAACTTCACAAGCCTTCGAAATGTTTTTTTTTATTAATCGGACAAGTTTCTTTACAGTGTTTTCCTACACAAGAGCATGTGGTAAATTTAGTATTTAAAATAACAATCAACAATTTTATTGGTGCCTGCATCCTCTAACCTTAGGAGCTCATCATAACTAGTATGTTTGATTTGGGTTCACATAATACTGAACACTAATCCATCACACTAGTTAGGTACTTATCACCATTAGTCAGTTTCTAGATCTAAGATAGATGCTGTGAGTAATTTGTGCATTAAGAACTACATTATGAAAATAGTGATTTCAGCATTTTAAGAGTTGTACAGTACCTTGGCCCTTAGCAACCCAAAGGATATAAAATTAAATAACAATTATGCTATAACACGTACTGTCTTTTCAACTTCTCTTAAATCTGTATATTCTCCATACAAAGCATCAATCATTTCCTTAGCTGTGTTCTGATACCTTCCTGGATAATAGAAGTTAAATGGTATTCTTAAAGCTTTGGCATAAGCAGGCCTAGTAAGTTCAGTGTAATTCTTTTCATCAACCCACCAGGCATACTGATATGCTGGGTAAAGCTTTTCTCTTAGGTACTGTGTGAAGGCACTGGCTTCTGCTGCTTGCTTGGTGTCCAGATGGACATCTGTACTATAATGCTAAAACATTGTTAAAAAAATTATTTTCTTAAACAAGATTATAATTTTTTTTTAAAAAAACTAAGTATTTTCCAAGTTGTATAATTGGTAATATAATTTGTGAGTATAGAAATGTTACTTATACTCTGCTGCAAAGATTTTTAAAATATTAATTGCTACAAAAAGTTTGATAAAAGCCTAATACTAAACAATTTATTTAAAACAGATGATACAAACACCCAATATTTTCCTATTTCAAACATTTCTCAATATGGTCTAATAATAATTAGAATAGGAAATATCAATTGGAAAGTTACTATAAAATCTTATAGCTCTACAAAACGCCTTATTCCTTATCAATACCATTGCTTAAGCCTATTTTATACACACATGCAAATTTCACACACATACGAATATGATAAACTCGAATCTAATCCAGAATTGAAAAAAAATTTTTGTACATTATGTGCACAAGAGTTTGTACTGTATTATAAATAAGTTATTCATTTATCTAATTTCATCACCTTCTTAAATAAACGAGTTTTTTTTTACTTACTAATGATTTCAAATGATCTACAACTTCTTCAAAACTTGTAAGTACTTTACGGCCATCTTTCATGACAGGTAAGCGACCTTTTGGTGCAAAATATGGATTGTTTGCTTCATGAACTTTAACAGGTACTCCAATAAATTTCATATAAGTCTGTAATAAATATAAAAATGTGTGAAAACGTTAGCCGGTTTACAATACTCAACTAGGTTATTTAGGAAATATACTTACTAAAACCTTGAGACATTCTAAATCTATAGAGGCAAGACCCCACTCACCCCGCCATATATCTAATTCTATGTTGGCCATTATATTATTCTTCTAAATACAATTGTTTCTGTGCAATATCTTTTATTTTACAATTAAAATTGACATCTTAGCATATGATATGTCTGAAATTGACAATTTGTTTTTGTTTGTGGCATTGGCTGGACGGTTTTCAGACAAAACGAAAATTCATAGTAATTATTGGCAGCAACTGGTCAACTGGGTTTCAGTCATTGGCGATTTCATCAAAATGCTATTAAGGAAAAGGAAAAGAAGAAGAAAATATTTTTTTAAAAGAATAATGTGATTTTGATAAAACCTTGATAAAAACATCGGGAAGTATATGCAGTATATTTGCTTCTGTATGCTGAATAATAAATTGTGAAACAATAAAATAGATTGTTTAACGTTTAACCAAGAAGAACCTTTATGAAAAAAGTTCTAAACTGTCTAAGTTCTAAATGTCACTAGAGAACAAGCGACAGTGACATTAGACATTGGCAACCTTAATCATATTTTCTTCTCTTGTCCTTTATATGATCATTCCTCATTATATAACTCTAAAATATGCTCTCTTTTATTTGTTTCTGAATATAATAAGAATGTTTTTAACTGTCTTGTAGAAAATTTAGATACAAATAACATTAAGTTATGATATTTCGTTTATTATCTGTAGTATAACCTGGTACTATCCAATATTTTTAATAGAGTAATTATTTATTTATTTATTTAAATATATTTTACATTTTTATTTCATATTATTTTTATTAGTTTCATATTAATTCATTAGATCATAGTTATTATGATTTCGGTTTATAATCAGAATAACAGATTCTTTTGTTAATTATTTTAATGACGACGTTGGCAGTAATCATTAGGTTACCATTTAAAAAAAAAAAAAAACAAGTGACACTGACACTGATATACCAATAACAATAAACAGTTGTCAATGTCAAGTATTGTGATATTACTAAAAGAAAGTGCTGAACAAAATTATACTTCTTGTCCAATACTCAAGGTTTAATTGAAATAGTCAAATTTGTATCCTGCGATGAGCATTAAATATCTTTTGAAATCCGATTCGGATTGATTCTTAAAATAAACCAAGCGCCAAGCCTTATTTCAATATCAAGAAGTAAAGTTAGGAAAAACGTACGTTTTATTTTTAGAATACATTTTATTTTAAGTAACTTAAAACGTGTTATACGGAAGATAAATCTAGAAAGTTAACGTTTACGGTTACGGTTTACGCCGGTGGAATTTAATTGAAAATGTCTATTCAATGGACTTTCATTGCTGGTTACCTGTACTTTGAAATCGCTGTTGTTATCATAATGATATTACCAATATTTAGTCCACGGAGATGGCACCAGTTTTTCAGATCACGCCTGTTTGCAATATTTCAACAACATGCTGCATGGTATTTTTACGTGTTCCTCGGTGTTTTGAGTCTCTTTCTACTCGATGCTATAAGGGAAATGAAGAAGTACTCACATGCTACTGAATCATCAGCTGTGCATTTATCTACTGAAATGAAAAGCCACGTTAAACTTTTTCGAGCACAGAGAAATTTCTACATAACTAGTTTTGCAATCTTTCTTGCATTTGTCATTAAACGCCTAGTTACTATGCTGATTGTTCAATCAGAACTTGAAATTAAAGC
Organism: Bhutanitis thaidina; assembly: GCA_029286595.1. Classification (NCBI taxonomy): domain Eukaryota; kingdom Metazoa; phylum Arthropoda; class Insecta; order Lepidoptera; family Papilionidae; genus Bhutanitis; species Bhutanitis thaidina. Next base: position 7,764,085 of record JAGSMS010000019.1, read on the forward strand.
AGAAAACATAATTAAAAAAGCTGAGGATACTGTAAAACAAGCTAAAATGACAGTGCTTGAAAGTACTTTGCAAGCCGGGGAATCACAAAATTTTAATGACCTCAAAAATGTTCTTGAAGTTACTGAAAACCTTCTGGAAGAAGAAAAGTTGAGAGTGAAAGAGTTTGAAGAAGAGGCAACAAAATGGAGACTTAAATTTGAAGAACTTCCCAGATCTATAAGCGGCAAAGGAGACTCTGGAATATAAACTTAATAAAATGTTGTAAAACTTAAAAAAGATTTAAGTCTATATTTAAATATATATATTTAATGAAATTTATCGAGATGTTTGGATACTTAAAAAAACACATTTTGAGATTCCATTTTTAATAACAAAAAGAACTGATTATTCATATGATATTAATTAATTTCTAATTTAATCCTTTTTTGGCATAATTTTTTTTGAGAATTAAAAAAAATGTATTAAAAATGTGATAAAACTCTCTCATTCATGTTTTCTTATTAATCTGTAAACTGTAACTTTTAACAAGCTTTTGCTTTAGCTTTCTTTATTTTTTATGAATATAATCATAGTTGTCTAGTTACCTTAACAGTCAATGAGTTTCTATTAAAAATATTAATAAGGTATTTTTTTATATAGAGCTAACAGACAAAACATAATTTTTAGATAATTATGTACATAAGTGCATAGCATTTATATGTAATTATATTTGTTGTTGTAAATTTGAGAGATTGAGTGTAGGCACTTGTTTATTGTACACTAAGCCTGACAGTCTAAGCCATTTATTGTAAGTGCTGCTATAAAGAAAAATATATAGCATTTGACCGTCTTTTGGTCTGACTTTAATGACTTATTTGCATTTTAAGCTTAAGGCAGTTTTTGTATAATACATGATAAATGTACATCACGACAGAATTCGAAGTTCCATCGATACCACCTAGATGGTTGGCATTCCACCACAGTGCGTTTTAATCGAAGTTTTCTGCCACGCACTTCGATTTTGTGGAATCAGCTGTCGCCAGCAGTATTTCCGAACAGTTACGACTTCGGGACCTTCAAGAAAAGAGCTTATACCTTCCTTAAAGGCCGGCAGCGCATCTGTAGCTCCTCTGGTGTTGTGGATGTTCGTGGGCGTCGGTGATTCTATATAAAAAAAAAAGTGTGTAATAAATATAAAATATTTTCAACATTTGATTTTCAATCAGGGACGGGGTGTAGTGTTATATAAACAGTTAAAAGTATTGACCAAGAAAAGAATAGCTGGAAAGTACTCCAAAGACCAGAGTCCAGATTATACCACATCCAAGAAAAGAAATGGATCCAAGAAAACTTTAAATGGTAAATGTATATGTACACCCTGTAATATTGTTGACATTTAATGATAACTTTGGTAGTGCTAATGGCCATAATTATATGAAAATACATATCAAAAAAAAATTACGAAAGAAAAAAAAACGTTTTCATCTATAGTAAACTTTTTTTTTTTTTTATATGAAAAAATAGACCTGCGTTTGACCTCAATCTTGCCCGATGGAAAGCGAAGATGAGGCCTAGGATGGTACACGCTTGCCTAGATGTCTGTTCACTTTGGCCTTGAAGATATCCAGGTTATAGGCCTCCGGAAAAACCGACCTCGGCAGAGAGTTCCACTCCTTAGGCGTCCGCACAAAGAAAGAAGAGGCAAACCGCCTCGTGCGTAATGGAGGAATGTCTACAACATAAGGGTGGAACTTCTCGCCGCGTCTAGTCGTTCGGTGATGGAAAGGGGAAGGGGGTATTAGGTTATGCAAAACCTCCGCACACTCTCCGAAATGAATTCGATAAAAAACCGAGAGGCAGGCCACTCGTCTACGGTGTTCGAGGCTTTGAAGTTTTGCCTCTGCTAGTGAGTCACTGCCTATGATCCTCTTCGCTCGGCGCTGGAACGAGTCCAAAGCATTAAGCTGATGTTTAGCCGAACCATCCCAGAGGTAGGAACAGTATTCCATGCAAGAGCGGACTTGAGCTTTGTAAAGATTTAAGAGCTGCTCCGATGTGAAGTACCGTCTCACCCCCGAGAGGATACTAAGTTTTTTGGCAGCAGTGTTTGCTATGGACTCGATGTAACGACCGAAATTTAGGTTAGAAGAGAGATCTATACCTAAGAGCTCAAGACGGTCATTTACCGGAACGGGGACATTCCGGAAAGTCGGAGTCAGTTGGAATGGACTCCGTTTCGCCGAAAAAAGACAAGCCTGTGTTTTAGAGGGGTTAAACTCGACTAAATTGGCATCACCCCATTGGGAAACAGCCTCTTAAGTCGAGTTCACCCCCTCAATCATCGATTCCCTGAAAGACAGGACTTTTGCCCCAGACTTCGCATCGGACAAGTATCTCCCCGAGACTGTGCTGTCATCTGCATACCCAAAGATATCGGCTGTTACCAGCAGGTCGTTGATGTGCAGCAAAAAAAGAGTCGCGGAGAGCACAGACCCCTGAGGCACACCGGCATTAATATCATGGAGATCGGACGAGGCGCCATTAACGACAACCCGAATCGATCTGTTCTTTAGGAAATCCTCGATCCAGATGCAAAGCTCGGGAGCAATACCGTATGCAGGCAGCTTGCCAGTGAGACTAGCGTGCCAAACCCTGTCGAAAGCCTTAGAGATATCAAGAGACACGGCAAGAGCTTCACCGTGTCTCTCAATGGCTTCGCTCCAGAGGTGAATAGCATACACAAGAAGATCCCCAGTAGATCGGCCTCGACGAAACCCGAATTGACGGTCACTGAGGAGGTCGTTGTCTTCCAGGTATGCAAGGAGGCGGTTGTTTAAAACACGCTCCTTACAGAGTATGGAGGTGATTGCGATAGGTCGGTAGTTGGCAGGGTCGGCACGACTTCCTTTCTTAGGTTGGACATTGGCAATCTTCCAGGACTTCGGAACTTGACCAGTCCTCAGGGACAAGCGATAGAGGCGAGTCAGAACAGGAGACAACTCAGGCGCACATGACCGCAAGACAATGGCAGGAATGCCGTCAGGCCCACTAGCCTTATTCACATCTAGAGTTAGTTAGTTAGACTAGAGTATTTTGAGTACCTCTTTTTGCCGAATGTGTACCTCAGGCATTGCAGAGTCACAACGAGGTAGCAAAGGTGGGCAGTTACCAGCTGCATCTAGTTGTGAATTCTTCGCAAATAGAGAGGCAAACATGTCTGCTTTCTCTTTGGCGGTGTGAGCTAATGAGCCATCAGACTTCTGCAATGGCGGGAAAGAAGACCGGCAGAAATTGGCTTCGACCGATTTGGCAAGAGACCAGAAAGCTTTACTCCCGGATGGGTAAGACGCTAGTTTGGCTCCAATACGGCCAATATGGTCGAAGCGGGCCTTGCGGAGGGCACGTTTGCAGGACTTGGCAGCACTATTGTAGGCTCTTTTCAGTTTCGGGACATTCGGCGCTTTGCGGGCTCGAGCATCCGCCCACTCTTGGTAAGCTAAGTGCTTAAGTGCTTCGGCACTATCACACTCAGAGTTGAACCAAGGGCGGGCTCTCACATGGAGTGAGATATCAGAATATGGAACAAAATATTCCATAGCCTGATATATCACTCCAGAAACAGCATCCGCGCAGCACGCCGGGTCGTCTGAAGAGAAGCATAAGCGCTGCCAAGGGTAGGACGCAAAGAAATGCCGCATCTCATCCCAATCAGCTGACTTGTATCGCCATATACGCCTAGTCCCCATGTGTTCGGGTTCAGGTGGCGAGTAGACAGACACAGATTTCACCAGACTGTGGTCGGAGCTACCTAACGGGGAGGAGACTGCAACTTGATATCGGTCTGGATCAGTTGTCATCAGAAGGTCCAAGCAATTGGCCGTGTGGCCATCAATATCAGGTATCCGAGTAGCGCCAGCTACCACTTGGGAGAGACCTAGCGGTAGAGCAAATGCGTATGCTAATCTCCCGGCAAGGTCAGTGTTTAGGTATGGGTACAGCCACTCCTGGTGGTGGGCGTTGAAGTCCCCCAGAACAACTAGCTGCGCTGACGGGTACCTGAGCTGAGCTTTTTCCGCAGAGTCAGTTAGATACTGAAAGAGCCTGGTCGTCTCCATGTTGTCGGTATGCGACCGATAAACACTGGCATAGAGTATCTGCTTCAAGCCAGTGTTCACCAGAACCCACAATACGGAAAAACTGGAATCCTCTAGGTTACGGAGACGTCGACAGCAGATGTCATCGCGAGCATACACGCAGGTGCCAGCCCGAGATTTGAAGTTGTGTTCCAGGGTGTAACCTGGGTAGTGCAAGTATGCTGCATCAGCTGGACATCTGATTTGCGTCTCCGTGAGGAACAGCAGATGTGGTTTTTCAGTCTCAAGGTGGTGATGGACTGGAACGAGATTGGAGTGCAGACCTCGGATGTTGGTGCACTTTTAATGCAAGGGAGTGCAACCGCTGTTTAACCAGTTTCTTATTTTTAACTTTTTTCATTATTATTTTTGGTGAACAGACAGACAGAAAGGGGACAGTTAGGCGAGGCATAGCTAAAACGAATACCAAGCGGTACAATCATAGTGCTGCACTGATGGGAGACTGGTCTGGAGCGCGCGGGGACGCCCTAACCCCCCCAAAGATGTTCACCGGGCCCTCGCATCTGGTCGCCAACCAGCACGATGACGCATCCTGAGATTTTTCGCGAGTTGGCGGGGCAGCCTTTCATAGGTGGCTAACCTACTAGTTGGGCACCGTACTACCTGCGGTCGGCCAGCGGAAGACCGTGCTTAGGATCCCGCTACCCTCCTCGAACAGTCACCCAGTACAGACACCACGCAGTACCGGAACCGGTTCGCTCCACCATGCAACTGCCTAGACTCCCCTTCCAAGATGGCTACTCATGGCATCATGCCGAAACGCGATAAAAATCACTTGGCGGCAAGGCTTTGCCAAGAGGGTGGTAACAAGCCGCGGCCGAAACCTACCACCAGATGGTGCCGTTCATTTGGCGCTACCCAAGGGACACGTGTGGGTATCTAGAGCTATAGCCCACGGACGCGAACAGCATTATCCTTAAACTGAACTCTACAAGAGCGTCGACGTCAAGAGCGGACGCCTGTGCGGTCGGTTTATAAAGTCTTTGACCTGGGGGATTTTGGCCAAACTTAGAGTAAATATATCTGGGGCTAAAATAATAAAAACTAAAAATTTATTATCTTGTCATTAAATTACTTACATAAAATGACCTGTAAAATAGAAAGTTAAATTGTATTAAAATAAATTGCACATAGACCAATGCCCAAATCTGGATCAATTATAAATAATTTATACAAAAAAATGCTATGGCTGCTGATCTATTCTGTAAGGATATTTGGGAGTAATGAGGGAGGATGAGGATGGGGGATGGGGAGAGAGAGAGTATATTTAGAAAAGAACCACAAGTGTAATGATCATTATCGTTACAGCCTGTTACAAGTCTACTGTTGAACTGCCTTTCCCAAAAATTGTAACAAAGGACGGTTCTAAGCCATATTTATCCATCGACTCCCTGCAACATTTTGGGAATACAGAACCTAAAAGTAAAACGAAGTGATTCAATCAAAAGAATCAACCTTTGCATCGCGGTAAACTAGTTAAATTTTGAGAAATTTACAAATCAATTCATTAATAGTTCATTTGTGATTGGTTGGGCTAGGTAGATTTTTGATTGAATGTCAGGAAGGTTGATTATTAAAAAGGTTACATAATCTTTTTTGTTTAATGTGCCTGAAAAAATTATAAAGACGCCTCTTATATAGTGTCATAACTATAGATTTTTTCTATTTTTGCATCACGTCACGAGATATATACACTATGATCAGAAGCAGCACTGCCCCTTCAACACCCCTTTCAGTTTTAACTGTAGATTTAGAGATTTTTCGGGATATCGCAGTTTTTTAAATTAAGTATACTTGTATTACATTAATTGTATAGTACTAACGTAGTTAACATTTAATTTGTTTATAAAAACATTACGATTTTGTAACTTTATCATCTACAGTATTATTACGTTTATAAATAGACAGCGGTACGACGGGGTTGGTATACTGCCTATGAGTTATCAGTAGACGAGCATTGTTACAATAGTAGTTATAACAACGCTTTATTTTTATAGAATCTAGAACGACTCCAAATCGACGAATGCTATAAGTATCACGCTATCATCTGCTAATGCTATGCTTCGATCGATATATATATATACATATATGTTAAAATTACGAAAGATGACGCTTCTAATAAAGACTAACGATTTTGAGCTTTCGGTACATAATCAATTTTGCTTTTTGTTGTAAAGCACTCACAACACTAATCATTTACCTAATGTCTATGTGTCTCAGTTATCGTACTGTTGCAAGACAACGAGATATCTCGCCACTGACTTAAATTTATGATTTTGTACTTACAATACAAAGAATAAAGATTATATACGAATAATCTTATAATATATTTACTGTAGGTATATTTTGAAGTAAGTTTATTTTCGGATTGAATTATACAATATAAATAACAAAAAAAGGTGGCGGAGAGATAACTTAACTTGATCGGCATATAATCACACAAGAACAGCATATGGAAAATCAAGGTGCGAAGATAAAGGGTTGCTTCCCGCCAGGTTGAGTGTTCCTGACCTAGGAAGCACGTCTTCTCCTTTAGCGTATTATATGTAATTACTATTGTATTATTTGGAAATTGAATATATGTAATGACCCGTAGAAACTTTCACAGCGCGACGACTGAACGATATCAGTTAGATAAATATTAGGCTATAAAGATGAATACCGAATGCCGCTCCATGTTGCCAGTTTTATGTCCAATGAACCAGATCTCTTATTGTCTTTCTACCCACTATCTTCAAAATTAAAGTATCTTCTTTCTTCCATGAAGTAAAGTAATTTAGAAGTATGTAAATGTCCCTCTGCAATGACTCCTTAAAATCTTCCGTAGGGAGAATTGCCGTAACCACTACTCTTGACAGGTGGGTTGGTAGCTGAAATTTTACTTAGTCGACATTTACGACTCTTTAATATAGACGGTTTTAAGCCTACACATAAAAATAACGTTTTATTTTCAGTCACTGGCGATTCTTCGCGCAGTCTACAATAACTGTTGTTTCCGTAAACATGTTAAAAATTGTGATATTGAAATGTAGCCGTTATTCGAACTTTAATTATTATCAGATGTCAACTGTCAAAAACTGACAATGACAGATGTTGTGGTTGTGTTGTGTTGATAAGTTGTTCATCTGAATCTTAGCAAAAGAAATAAAATCTAATTGTGAGGAACTTTTTTACTACCACAAGTCGTCTGAAAGTAACAAATCCAAGCGTAATAGGTGTTTCGATTGTGCTTAACTTTTAAATATTTTTATTTACGCTATTGCAATAATTTATAAGCCATTGAACTGACAATACCGTTAGGTATTCTTTATTTATGAATGTGGGAATTTTCAATAGAGTTAATTTTAAGGTAGGTATTTATATATTTATATATATATATATATATATGTGTTGAATTAAAATTTTACTAACACTCTATGAACGTTGTTAATAAAACATCTCGCCCCTAAAATAATTGTTTTTAACACTACAGGTGCACACATTTTAGACATGTTTTATCACCCAAAACTTAACTGATGGTAGACTCCTTCTCTGTCTAGGAGACATCTGGATAGCTACCATACTCTTACCCTCTTCTGCCACCAAACACCAGTGCAAATACTTCTATGTTCTGGTTTGAAAAGTATAGAGAGCCAATATAATCCATATAATTGCAGGCTGTGAGTCATTCCGAATTAGTCCACAGGGTTGACAATGTATCTATGAATTTCTTCTATTGTGGTTGTTTGCTGTTTGTTGGGTGTCCTTGGGCTGCAGCAGTTATTCAACATTATGTAGCATGTAAGGTCAATTTTCAGCCCATACAAACAAAAAAAAGAGAGAATTTTCTCTTAAATGTGCTCAAATCAATAAAAATAAATCCTTGGCTGTTTTTTTAATTATATGTTTATACCCTATTATAATTTTGATTACAATATCTAAGTTTCAGTTAGATATTGTAATCAAAATTGATGATATTCTTCAAACACAAACTATCAAAATAAATCACTTTGTCTTTGTTTTGTCACTGTCTAAGTGGTCTAGATTCTAGAGCATATTTAAAACCATTACATTAGATTTGACCCACCACATATCCTCGCAAAAGAACACCAATTCCTGCAAAGGATAATTTGTGAGGCAATTTAATAAATCAAATCATTATAACCATCATGATAATGAAAATCATCTTAATTACAATAGGGAAGATGGCTGATTGCTACCACCTCACTGGGATCCGGTAACTAATACAATTAAATCTATGACCAAGTAGACACTGTGAGCTCATTCTGAGTAGATAAGACCATAAATTAATAATTATAAAGCAGACTAGCTGGGCGAACTATGACCTCAGTATGTCAAATACCTCAGCCCCCTGTGACAACGGTCCTCGTAAAACACCCAAAAAGTTGCAATTTAAAAAAATCTAATTAAATGCGTTAAAATCCATAAATAACAGTTTCATTACAAATGTGTAGTACTCACATAAATATAAGAATCATTATTTACATTATATACATTATGTATACTATTAAGGGTTATGATTGAGTCACTACTATATCTTTAGTAGACTATTTAGTATAAATAAAATACCTCTTTTATCTGACATTTTAATAAAATAATTTTGAAAAAAGTCATTAAGTAACATATGAAATGAAATCTCCAGCGATGGCCTATGTTACAAGGCAAGATAACTTAAATGAAATAGTTATTACTGAGAAAATTTTTCGGGTTTAATGGTATTGGAATTATGCAAATTTGTGTTAGTTATAATAATTTATTTTTATATTGCTTGTAGATTACGTATTATAATAGTAAAACTTCATAAAATTATGTATGTTTACACATTTGAATAGACAAACACAAATGTTTCAATTTGATGTGATTGCTGAATTTGATACTGAAATGTACAACCCGATCATAAATATTCCAGGGAGCAACATGAGTGAAACAAATTCAAATAATAAGTGAAAAAATGTGAGTTACTCTGTGTCGAATTTTGCATTGTGCAGCACAATATTTGTGGATATTTTTAGTAGATACAGTGTGTTGCATTACACTGATTCCATTTGTACCACCACCATAGTTATAAGCTAGATTTTGGAGACAAAACAAAATTCAAATTTAGTTGGATTGTTTAATAAACATCTCACCCATCATAATCATGATTGCACCCACACTTTTATCACAGGGCGAGTATCTATGTATATTATGTAAACAATATTTACAAAAAATTTCAGAGACTTTTACTTTTGGTAAAGAAGAAAAATTAAAGTTCCAGTTTCATACAATATTATTAAACAATTTTAGGTTGTTTCAAACAATATTATTAAACACTGTTTGGGCCTAAAGATCAAACTTAGAAATTTTTAAAGATCAAAAATCATTAATTTATGCACCCTAGTTATTATTCGCAGTTAATTAAGTTTCATGGACACCTCGGAGAAATAAGTTTAATGTCAGCAACTAAAACAATTATATATTAATAGTAAGCTTTTACATATAATCATAAAAACAATGGAATTCATCATTTTAATTTTTTAATGTCGTATTTTCAAGTACAAACCAAAAAAATTTAATCAGGTGCTAATCCCTTCACTGTAAAGTCTAGTTTGTGGTGAATGTAAAAAAAAATTTTGTGTAATATATTATGGCCTTGAGGCAATATTTGGGGTGACCTATGTTCAGCAGTAGACCAGCCAGATGATGAAATAATATGAAAATTTAATATTAAATATTTTAAAATATGTTTCTCAGAGCAAGGATAGTGACGGCATGTATTCAGAATGGAGCTCGCTGCCGTTGGAGGGCGGTGGGCACGGTGTGTTGGGTGCGGTGGGTGGCCGGGACGTAGTGCTGGCTGTTGTCAAGCAGCTCGCTTCGCATCAACCCAGCCCACTCACAACCGATACTGAGGTAGGTGTGAATTAACATCGGTATGTATTTGAAGCATGAGGTGTTCTTCAAGCATGTTGCTGCCATGCCAAGTACGTGGTAGAGTCAAGCGATGGCTTATGTTGTTATTCGAGTGGGCCACTTTGACGGGGGTAGTACCACGACCTCTCAGAATACCAGCGTGAAGTAGAGGAATCTTGTGCTTGTGCGTATCGTTCGGTGTAAAAAAAAAATATTTTTGCTATTGTTGTAAAAAAAAAATATGTGTAAAAGCGAAATACCTCGGATTGACTCACACCCTCATCACAATATCTCCGAAACTATCTGCAAACTAGAAATGACATCTCATAGTTATCCAATAAGAAATGATATTTAAAAATCCAGTCCTGTGGTATTTCTCCTACCCATACAGAATTTTTTCAAATACTGTATGGACTTTAAAAGGTTGTGGATATATTTGACGCCTAACATCATTACTTCCATTTCCAGGTGGAATGGGTGCTAGAAGTTGTGCGTTACGGCTTAGCGTTGCCGCTGTCAGAGCACGAAGCGCTGCGTGCGTGCGTGCGCGTGTGCTGTGCATGGCTAGGCGCGCTTCTGCCGCCCGTGCCCGCGTCGCAGCCGCCGCCGCCCGCCGTGCCGCCGCCGCTCGCCGCCGATCCTCGGCGCTACGCGGCACGAATACTCAGCCATTTGCATAATCTCTTTGTGCCGCGGGCAGATGACAGTTAGTTGACGTTTAGGCTTTTTAAAGTTTTGGCGGGATGTTGTATAACATTTCTAAGTTTGTTTAGCTCGATACTAACTATAACCAACCGCATACTATGCCCATGTCATGAAACACAACAAACATGTCAAGAAGATTTTAACAAACTGCCATTTTCACCTTTCGTTAAAATATAAAGATTATATGGAAACTTTGGGTGTTGTATATATGCCGTGATTCATTACTTTAGATCTTGCTTGCTTCCATGAATTTATGGATACTAATAGGATATTTTTTATGGAAGTATTGTTCAAATAAATAAAGGTGTGGATTGGGTAATTCGACAAAACTGAAGGCAAAAAAATAGCCTTACTAATTGTAATGCTAATTTGTCGAGATGTACTTAATTATATCAAATTTAATTGCAACATAAGTAAAAAAAACATAATTTTTCTGAAATGTTATATAATTTTTTAAAAGGTCTTACATTCATCTACCAAATGGATTTAGGTAAGTCAAAAATGAAAATGATTTAAGACATCTCCGGAATGAAGCTCTTTGATTAACGTATAGTTAATTTAAAACGTGACGTGACTTTCTCGCCTCACTTACCGTGTTGTTTTTCAAAATGTATGTAAATTTGCAGGGGAGGTTCAGAACAGTGACGTAGGCGTAATGGTGAAAAAAATACAAATATTCTTAGCTTTTGTCTTTTAAATTCAGACTGCGTCGATACCCGTTATCTTTACTAATAAAACTGATGGTCATTCATAAAAATATAATTCCAACTATTTTACGACGCTCGCACCACATTCGCAAGTTAAGAAGATGTAAGACTCGGAACTCGGAAGCAGAAGTAGCTGTAAATAACGCATTCACGCGCTCATTACAGTTGCATGGTGGTCTCAGCGCAAAGTAGTCTAGATGCGGCTGTACCTATGGGGCAGCGCACATCGCGGTGCACGCGGGCAGAGGGCGCTGCATCGCCACTTTCAATGGAAGTACTTACTAGAGGGCACTAGGGTAATGATTGCACACGGGCGCTACATGGACTAGAGACGCCTTTGACGTAGACCTACACAGCGATTGTAAAATACCTACCCACAATCGAAAACTTTAAATACATGTCAATAACCTCAAATTAATTTTTTTTTACTAAATTTAATTGAGTATAAAAACAATATTTTTTTTTACTCAAAAGCAATATTTGCCAGGAGACATGCCATAAAATCAAACCGAAAATAGTTTTTTTTCTTGTTCATACATTCATTAACGACAAATAAAATCAGGGACTCCGTTAAAGTATGAAATACTTGTGCTAGAAGACACCGCTCCTCCACAGATTGCTATTGTACACAGGTTGCATAGTGCATGCGCAAAAAAGGTAAAATGATAGCCTGTTTGTTAGTGGCCATTGCTGAGCAAATGCCTCCTCAAATATATGAGAGAGTTTTGGAGCCGGAAAGGGCCCGCCACGTTGCTCCAGTGCGGGCTGGCGGGTTTCACGTATCCTCGAAATATTTTCTTTTTATTATTACTCAGACATGCAGGTTACCTCAAGATGTTTCATCGCCGAGCACGTGGTAAATATATTGAGTGGTTCTGGCACCGGGGATCGAACCTAGAAGATAGTTCACTCGCGCTCTATAATACTAAAGTGTGCGCCCTGACCACTAGGCTATCACGGCTCATGTGCATTGTATAGAGAGGAATTTCCGGAAATTTACATTTTATTCATGAATCCGACATCCAGTTGCATATTGTCCACCCAGGTGCGGACCTGATCAGCAAGCAAGCGGTGCTGTGCCACCGCGTACTACGGCTGGCGCGTTCGCTGGCGGACGGCGCGGAGCTGAGCGGCCGCGAGTGGCGCGCGCTGCTGCTGCTGCTGCTGGCCGCCGCCGCCGCGCTGCTGGCGCCGCCCGCGCCGCACCACGCCGCTGCCGACCAGCTCTGCGAGCGCGTGCTCTGCGTTCTCTTCGAGGTGTGGATCCTCGCCTGCCACAGGTACGTACAGAGTGCGTAAGAGAGATACTAATAGGCTATATTATAGATATAGACGTGTGAAAATGAAGCCGTTACTGAACAGTGTGACATTTGTAGGTTGCTACTTATTACTTTGTTGACTCGGTGAAATAACAATGGTTACTCCATGTCTGGGTTTTTGTACATTTACAATGTTCTCCACGGCGCAGAAAAATTTCTCTTTTCGAATAATAAAAAAAAAGAAAAAAGCACTGTCCGTGACCCCGCAGGTGGTTCCCGTCGCCGGCGCTATGGCGCACGCTGCGCGAGCAGTGTGTGCGCTGGCGGCACCGCGCGCCGCTCGCCGAGCAGTGGGCGCGCGCCTCGCTATGCCTCACCGCGCGCCTGCTCGCGCACATGTACGGCCCGCTCTTCCCCGTCATGCCCATCGGTGAGTGAGCCGGAATTGCTTTCCATGCCATTTGTAATCATAAATACGTCGTTACAAATCAATATCTTTAAACTAAAAAAATTATGTTATCATTAAATAAAAAAAAAAATTGTCCCTCGTGTCTGATTCTGCTCTTTTTACTGACCACAACACAACAATACACATAGTGATTAAGAATATATTTAATAAAGAAATGACTCGAAACATGCCTTCATAATATATTATTAGTGTACGTTGTTACTGAATTTTAAGTCATAACTATTGCAATTTAGGTGAGGAGGACGCGAACTTGGTGCCGGCTGATATGAGTGCCGAGGCAGTGATGCAAACCTGGTATCGCATCCTGCACACCATTGGGAACCCCGTGGATCTATGTCGCCCGCATGTTATCAGTCAAACTCCTGAGTTTTTGCAGGTAACATTCCTGTGTTTTCGTCATCAATCGTCGCAAATCCACTATTGAACATAGACTAGATCACCTTCACAGATTGTCACAAAAACAGTCCTGTATATACCATCATGTCATAGAGTCTCAGTTTTTCTTTAAAATTAAATGCTTTTGTATTTTTACTCCGCAGTACTCAATGACAGCAGAAGAGGGGGCACGGGACCCTAGTGCACATCCGTGCCTCCAAGCGCTTCCCGCCATCTTCCACAAGGCCATGAAGGGTGTCGCCGCACACGTGGACGCCTTTCTCGGTATGTTATATAGTGTGATCATCTCTAATGGGGTTTTGAGTGTAAAATAATCTAATACCTTGGCTCAATTAAGATTAAGATATATTTACAACACGAAAGTTGTATTTTAATAAAATAGGGAAGCGGGTGCAAAAGTTAATAATTATTGCATTAGTTGTATAGATATTATTTGTAGTGCAATTTATGTAAATTTTATTGAAATCTATCAATTATTTTAAAATTGTTCTTTTAATAAGAAGATAGCATGGCATTAGGCAATAGCAATTAAAGTTTTCTCATACTTTCTTATAAATTTTATTTAAAGTTGAATTTTGTGTGAAATTAGTGTGTGAATTGCTTGTTTTGGATTTAACAAATATTTTCTAGTTTTCTGTCACACTGACCGGTTAAATATAGAATTATTTTTTGTTAAAGCTATTGTAGTCTGTTTAAATAAAAATAGAGTTTGAAAAGTACTTATATCGAGTATAATATTACGAAACAATGTATTAGTTTGAGTTGGTATTAAAAATAATTGAAACATGAAATGGGTTAATTTGGCAACACTGTAGCAAAGTGTAATTTGGGTGTCTTTAAGTTCGAATTGTAACTATTAAAATCTTCTCACATATCTTGTGTTGTAGCTTTAAAAAAGACTGAACAGCTTTTCCAGCATATCTGTCAGTGCAATTGACTTCCAAATATTTTTAGAATACGTTTGTGAATATAATTTCATTTATCTTATAACTACTTTCTTCATCTGCTTCATCGCCCTGTCCAAGTCGACTGCAGACAACAGGTCTCTCTTAGAAAGCGCTAGCAACCTGGGTCCAGTGTGGCACGGGCCGGGACTATACTGTGGGCTAGTATTGATAAATACTTTTAAATTTTCAAAATAAAACTATAATAAAAATGAATAAACAGATTAATGTTCTCAATTACAAAAGAATTCTAATAACAACTATCTGCTTAGTAACTACTGTATTAGTATTATTATTACTCCTATAAATAGCTATCTACTACGTTATATAGCGGTATATTTATAATTACACTTCATCCAAAATATAAATATTATGTTAAATACACATGCCTATTAAGTATCAAGATCGTTTACTCTGTTAAGATTTTAATATAAGCAGGTTTTTTTTCATTTTTGTCACACTAATAATACCATAATAGATAATTTTACGCATCTCCATTAATCGGGTCAAATTATGTTTCGCATACTATATTTTTGTATATTGGCCCCTTCTTATATAATGACAATGTATTATTTTAATGCAAACATGACCTTCAGAATTTTGAACTAAGTAAATAAGTGCTTTGCATCGTTGATATAATGAAGGACAATTAAAAGTATCGAATTTCGTTGAAGGTTTTATGATTAACTGGCGGTAGACTCCTTCTCTACTCGTCCGCATCTATGAAATTCTTCGATTGAGGCTATTTGCAGGTGTCCGTGAACTGCATTAGCCACTAACCATAAGGTGGACTGTAGGTTTCGCATAATTCCAATAAAAATAAAAAAACGGTTATCTGCCCTCACATTGCATATATCATTCACATATACATTGATGTCAAAAAATTTCGTCTATGGAATAATAATATATAGATGCTATTTCCTATAAATATTGTACATAATAAAACTTTCTCATTCATTTATTGTATCCACATTTTTCTGCGTCTGCGAAACCTGCTTATCCTGTAAATATCCGGTTTTGGTTTCTATTGTGCAGACAAACTAAGAACAGGTTATGTTTTTTTCTTCTGCTACATCGTACGGCTAAGTATGTGGGAGCGATAGATTCTGTTAGCGAATATTGACAAAACGTAGTATGTGTTACTAGTTAAAGATTTAAACTAGTTAAAAATCTTAGTAACTTAGCAAAATGAAGCTCTCACGATCCTACAACGATTACTTGTTAAGGATTTCAGTCCTTTTAACACACTTTTCACCTGAGCAAATCCATTTAGTATGAAATCGGATGACCGTTCATAATAGTCGCGATGTAAAGCACTAGTAGTACAAGGGTGCGGTGGCACGGGTGTGGCCGGTGCAGGGCGCGGCACGGAGCGCTGGCGCGACGGCATCGGAGGCGCGGGGGGCGCGGGGAGCACGGGGGCGGCGGTGGAGGGAGACGACGAGCTCACGCCGCCCGCGCACCGCCGCCTCGCCAAGTCGTTCAGCGTCGCGTCGCGACCGCGCGACAAACTGACCGAACGAAGTACGACGCATGCCATTATGAGCTCTATGCTGAAACGAGATGGCTTATTGTTGCCTGTGCATGCTGTCGGTTGTGGACCTACGCTTGTTGTATGCTAAATCTTTTTTTCTCTATTTAATAGTGTGAATATATAAAGTAGGTTCAATTAAAAACTTATCATGGAGGTTACGTAGTTAAAAACTTATCATAACCATGAACGTTACCTTTTCGTGTTTTTGTATTTTTTTGCAGCTGCTTGTAAAATTGTTTCGAATAATATCTAAATCCCTGCGTTTTACATTTCATGTATCTGGCAAGCACACGAGCAATAATTAAAGACAAAGTTCCCGCTTTATCTTATGTTTTTAAATTTGCTTCAAATGTCTAATAATTTTACAGCGTAATTGTATGTAACAAATAATGCTTAGCAATAAATATTGGGATGATTGACTGTAAAATTCTGTTTTGGTCTGTGGCTAATATGACAATGAAATTCGATTCCGTGCATCGACTTACATCGATTGCAAGGATGTACACAAAACTTTATACCTGACTATGTGACAGGCACACCGCGCTCTTCTCTAATCGGTTTGACAGGAAGTCGGCCCGCCAGCGTCGTGCCCACAACACCGCCCAATTCAATCTCCTCACAAGGTAATTGTATTATTTGAATAATTTTTATTATTAAATATGAGAGCTTAAAATTCTTTTTATATTAATAAATTATATAATTATAACATTGTAATTAAATGAACTTTTCCGAGTTTCGTTTTAAATAACACAAAAAAATAAATAGAAATGTTTACAGTAGGGGAGTCTGAGAAACCCCCTCTCACACCGTTGCGACCGAAAGTGAATTCCATCTTCCACCTCTTCGGTGAATGGTTGTTCGAAGCGGCACTCATTGGAACTACACCTTCCAGTAACAATCAACGTAAGTAAAACAAAAAAGTAAAAGGATATTTAATTGTTTGATAAAGTTGTTTGAGCCCGTGGTGGCCTAGTGGTCAGGGCGCTCACTTTAGTTTCATAGAGCGCGATGACCTGGATTCCCCTAAAATTGTCAATAGCAATTTTAAGTGCTGCTGTGTTTCCCACGTCTTCGCCGAAGAAGGAAAACATTGTGAAGAAACCTGCATGTCTAAGAAATAGTAGCGTGGCGGACCCTTCCCTAAACCCTCTCAGATACTCGTATTTGAGTAGGAGGCCTTACTTTACTTTTATGATATAGTTAGCAAATTAACATCGTCATGATTATAGGTCGTAATGTTTTACTGGTGTTGTTACATCCGCTTGTACGGGATTTAATTGATAAAGTGTCAAACTTAAATTAATCTACATTCAGCCTGGAGCACATTCAAAATTACTTTATGAAGCCGAAATCAATACCGTAGCCGTGCCAAGTAGTAGTTCCACATATCTTTATTATAAATTAAGAAGAGCATGGGATCAAGGATAATTCCTGAATAAAGTTTCTATAACAAACTTTTTAAAAATGATGTTTTTTTATTGCACTATATCTTTAGGGATTTATTACATGCATTTACACAAAAAAAACTTTGGGAATGTATATTTAGGAACCTCTTACTTATTCCCTCGACGTGTGCTATAGGAGAGTAATTTTTTTATTACAAATATTCATATTCTTCCGACCGTACATAATATTCACAAAAATTACCAAAAATAGGCCGCGTACATACATACATACATACGCGAGGCCCCAAGTTATAGATTACCTGTGACTCTGACAGTGTACAGTTTGAAATAATCCACTAAGGTACGTCATAGTCTTATGTCTTAGTGTGCTTTTAATTTTACAGAGAGAGCCGAGGGCACGCCACCGCCCCCTTCCCTGTCCGACGCAACTCACAGGCTGAACATGATGAGCTATCAACCGGGTAAATCTTTCATTGACAAACTGTTGAAAGAAACCTCATTCGTTGTTTAAACTTTTGCAACCAATTAGAAAGTGACTATCGCATAGCAAAATTTGAATACAAGGCGTTATGTCCAAACTGCAGCATTAAGCTGGGTGTGGTCTGTTCGTTTTATTAGATGTTTTGCAATGTTTGTTTGTTTTTGAGTGGCGTATTTGCGCAATAAATGTTTCTTTATATTGTCAAGAATATAATTACAGAACTAAATTTGTGTAAGTTTTTCAAACAATTCTGTATAGTTGAATTTTCGTGAACTGTAAGAACATCACATAAGGAGTCGTTATTGTATTTACCTGTTCGAAGCTGCCGTTTTTTTTACTCTTGCGCTTGTCCACAATCATCATCATCACCCGAGTCCCGTGTTTGCGTGCAGGGCGCGCGGTGGCGCTGGGCACGCTGTGCCGCGTGATATGCTCGAAGCAGTGCCGCGAGGAGGTGCTGGCGCCGTACCTGGCGCGCACGTACGCGGCGCTGCAGCGCGGCCTGCGGGACCCCGCCACCGCCGCGGCCGTCGTGCTGGACGCGGCCGACATGTTCAGGTGACGTCACGTGCACCGAGTGCGAGCATCGCTTGTCAGCCAGCAGAATGGTATTTCTAGAAGTTGTTGTGATACTTCTTAAACTTTTCACTTTACAGATTGGACCTAGACGGTGTGCTTGTCCTGGTGCCAGACTTCATTACGGCTCTGGATCAAATCTTATCAGAAAGGGAGCCCAAAATCGACTGCAGCTCAATCGACAGGCGTGAGCTGCGGAAGGCGGCGATCAGCGTCCTGTTGTCCTTGGTGGCGTTCCCATACCATTACAGAGGACTGGCCGTGCCCGAGTTTCCGGGATGTAATGAATAGTAAGTGTTGTTTTCATGTTCATTCCTAGGAGTCACATATGTGATCACATATCACATTACCGAGGATCTAACATCCTCCACGGGTGACCATCACGGATGTCAATGTCAATGAGAGATGCGTGCTATTGGTTTGCCGGATTTTATTGTATTTTTTTTTATGTATTTGTATTTTACAGATGTTTTAAAAATGGAAATGCTTATTTCAGCAAACATGTACCTACACCTCATACAAACTTTCTTAAACATTTATCAGTCTGAATATGACCACTGCTGGAAATAGGCCTTCTTGTAGCATGCATGAAAGATTTTCCCACACTTACCCAGCGTTATGGTGTGCGCAGTGGCGTTACCTCCTTTATATCAGAGATGCAGCTCCCATCAGGTTTATCCGACAGGCTGCCAGAGTCTCATCCGTTAGTCGGAAGGGTGGATCGCGTGTCGATGAGGTTGACTTTTAAAAACGAGAAGATGGTATATTCCCTATTTATATCCCTAGTTATTACAGCCACAATTACTACATCCAAATCTCCCTCAGTTCTTTTCGCATAAACTTCACACCGTACCCTTCCCGTACCCTGGATGGCGAAGACAAGTGAGTGCCTATGTGATCGTGCGTACACCAGCTGCCGTATAGTATACCCTGCGCGGTCGACAAGCGCCGATAGTATTAGGATGTTGTAATCGTGTGGACACCATCTCATTCTATACATAAAAAACATATGACTAATGGGTAACGAACACCGTAGCGCCGGCATGACAATCGGCGAGTACGCGCGAGGCAGGCTGTCGCTCGTCTGCGTGTCGGCGGTGCAAGTGGAGAGCTCGGAGGCGCTGGCCGTGCCGCTGCTGAGCGCGCTGTACCTGTGCGTGCGGCACAACGCGTACGCGCACGGGGCGCCGCACGGCACGCACACCGCGCACAGTGCGCACAGCGCGCCGCACTCCACGGAATATAAAGGTATACATAAAACTACTTCGAAGATCAATAGATTCTGACGTTCATAAGAAGTTTAGTCTTAATTTGAAAGAAAAGATTTGACTTTGACTTTAACTGCTGTGTTTTTCATAGTTTACTTTATTTGACAAAATGCCATCTGAGTCAAAACATGGCGGATTTGAGGTATTGATTTTTAACAAAAGTTTTCATTGTTTAGTATGATTTCAAACTACTATTATAATTTTCTTGAAATATTTTTTTTTGCCTATTTTAAGCGCATCATTTATAAATCGAGCTGTAGTTAAAGCATTTTAATATTTTGACAACCGTACCATAATCACCAACGCCTATGTTGTTGACTTGACGCATCACCACATGCAAATTTTGACGATTTTTTAAAAAAAAATTTAAACACCAGCTTCCAATATCAATAATTTATCGATAATAAATCATTTTATTGCTTCAAACACACAAACATACTTTTTATCAATACACAGTGTTTGCTTTATTTTATTTTTGCATTGTATAACCTATATATTGTAAGAGTATAACTTAAATACATTTTCTTTTAAAAAAATAAAAACTAAAGTTGCAAATTTTGTATATTAATAAACTGACACAAGACAAAATGTAAAATCCTTAAAAAAATTTAGACCCTTTAAAAAAATGAGAAGCGTGGATGCCTTCTTCCAGAATAAGAATCTCCACTCGTATTTATGACATATATCTATATCCTATTTATATATATCCTATAGGCGTCATACACTTAACGAACAAAGCAAATAGGACGTGACGTGTGTCACGACCGTATTGCATGTCACGTGTCAGCGTATATGTTGCGGCACGTTTCTAGCGCGCTCGGACAGCAGCGCCTCCGGCGACCACGCGCAGGACGACTTCGCCGCTGACGTTAGGGAGCTTGACCCATCGTCGCCTGTTTTCGGTAATTTCACCTTTATTTTGCTGTACTTAAGAGAGATATTGGGATGGGTATGTGTATGTTTATTCAGTTGTTAGTTTGTATTGAAATGTTCTTAAAATTGTCATATATTTTCTATCTGGAAGCCCCGATAGTCAAGTGTTTAGGAGATCCGTCTTTGAATCAGAAAACTGAAGTTATGTCACATATGTAGAGGGCTCGTGCAAAAGTTAATTACGCAGTTCCTTCTTCGGTGATGGAACCGAGTTATAACCGATCAGTTAATAGATAGAATCTATGTATATAAAAATCTCGTTATGATGTAAAATTCGCACTTTGAATAATAAACAATACATGTGCATTTTACAAAAGTTGTTTTGAATAATTTTCGGGATTTTTTGATTTGAACGTTTGAATTTACCCATTAAAATATCACTGTTAAACAACATTGTTACTGTGTGGTTATTATGAAATGCAATTTTATCCGGAATTATCGCATTTGATATTATTATAT
Organism: Bhutanitis thaidina; assembly: GCA_029286595.1. Classification (NCBI taxonomy): domain Eukaryota; kingdom Metazoa; phylum Arthropoda; class Insecta; order Lepidoptera; family Papilionidae; genus Bhutanitis; species Bhutanitis thaidina. Next base: position 7,785,248 of record JAGSMS010000019.1, read on the forward strand.
TAAAAATAGTAACAATGTCATTGCTTTTTATTTTTTAGTTTCAGTGATTATCGCTTGCCTGTTATTTGTTCGTGATTGTAGATAGATTATAATTTTTAAATTATCATCACTATCAGACATCTTTTCGCTTTCGCTTAATTCTTATTAACTCTGCATACTTTAAAATAAATATGTTTTATTGTAAAATGTATTGTATGTTTTAAAAAAAAATACTGAACATTTTTTACAGTGCTTTTCTTACTGAATGTATAGTTCAAGCTAATGGTCATAATAAATATAGTGAAAATATTTATAATATTTTTCTTTTCCCTTTTCTTTTACTGTTACAATATGTACAGTAATCCTACGCAGGTGTCTGTTGTATATTTTATAGGCATGTTTTAGATGTACATATATTATCTGTAAGCGTTAAATTGTTATGTAAATGTCTATATACAACTTACATGTAAAGAATCATATAATAGAATAGAAATTATATTTCTTACGTTATTACTGAAATATTTTATGTAGTCGTATTTTTAGAATATATGTGCAATAGAGCAGAGTAAATATTTAGGTAAATGCACAAAACTCACGGTTGTGTTCAAATCGTCTCTTTTTGAATGAGGTATGCTGTGTTGTATAGCCACGTTGCATTCATAAGTGGCTGCAGCGTGTAGTTGCCTCGGCTCGGGAAGACCACGATTATAAATAAGACAGGCATTAAATGACTCATCAACACCTCAACCATTGAATGGGAGAATTTTCAAAAGGCACTAAGTAAAAGACGATGTAGTGACACGAGTTGAGAAAGGGATGCTAAGCTGGTTTGGACATGTAGAGAGGATGAATGAAAGTAGGTTGTTGAAAGAAATATATGAGGCGAGTGTAAATGGTAGAGTCGGAAGAGGAAGACCTAGCCGAACATTTCACGATCAAATCGGATACGTGCTGAAAAAAGATCAGGTCAAGAGTACTCTAAACCAACGAGCATGCATGCGAAGATTGATGAAAATGGAAGCAAAAGACGTATGTGAGGACCGTAGCAAGTGGAAGAAGATTGTCTCTGCCTACCCCGTTGGGAATGTATACAAATACAATACATTAAGTCAACCCTAGGCAATCGCAAAATGGAGATCTCAATAAAGTATTATGAAATAAGAATGCCATTGGGCATGCCATTTTCCTCCTTGTCTCGCCATTGTCCTCAGGGGTAACAACTCATCATCGTTGGGATTCCGCGTTGAGCATGGATGTTGTCTATGGGTGAACTGTGTTTAATTTCTATGTATTTTTTATTAATATTTAATTGTCACAAAGTGATTACAAACTTTAGGAGCTGCGTTAGTGGTGAGGGCCACTTACCTGGTGTGCCACCGGTTGATATCGTCTTGGAAGGGTGACCTTCAAGTGTCACTTGCAGCTTTGGAACTTCTGTCTGGCCTCGCGAAACTCCACTCGGTGAAGCCAGGTATGTGGGATTCCCTTGTATCGTCCTTATAATTTTTTATAATATTGATTTTAAAACATACATGTCTTGTTTTTTCATGCTGTCCAGAATTTGTCATAGGTAAGACATTATTCGTATTTTTTAAATTTACTTGTATTGATGCATTCACACTATAGGGACTAGAGTTTTATTAGCGTTGCCATGCCTCCGGATAGAGCCGTATATGTTGTAGCTTTTTTAACCATAAATTTTGGCGGTATCCGGCCTGCCCGGGCGCCTTGTGTTTTGTTGCGCATATTCTGAATGTGCGTTACAAAAACTACGCAACATTGGATAAAGTTCATGTCATGAAACTCGAGTGTCTCATGAGGGGAAGCAGTTTATTTATATTAAGCTGTACGTGGCAGAGCCGAGCGGCGATGTTCGTTGCCCGTTCGGTGGATAGTACCGCGGCCTCACAGAATACCGGCGTGAAGTAGAGGCATCTTCTGCTTCTACGTTTCCTTCAGTGACTGAGGCAACCGGAGGTCCTCTCCCCTACCCCTCTTTCACTTCCCTTTGCCCTTCCTCAAATATCTTCAAAGACCGACAGTGCACCGGCAGCTCCTCTGGCGTCAGTAATCACTTACCATCAGATGAGCCGCTTGCTCGTTTGCCAACTTTCCCATACATCTAAATCTGTATTTGTGAACAATATAAATTTTTGATTACATTAATAAATGAAAGCCCTGATATGACACTGGCAAAAAGTTAACAACTGTTGCCATTTACGAAAAAAATGTTACTCGTATCCGCAGAGGCGATAGAGCGCAAGCGCGCGGTGCGCTGGATCTGTGACTACATAACGGTGCAGTGCAGCCGGCCGCCGCAGGCGCACTCGCGCGACCTGCACTCGTGCGTGGTGGCCGCGTACCACTGCCTGGCCGCCTGGCTCTGCCCCGCGCTGCTCGCCGACGCGGACTGCCTCACTGCGCTCATGGAGGTCGTCGAGCTCGGCATCTCCGGCTCCAAGAGCCACGGTGAGCACGCTCAAGTTTCCGCTGGCTTCGTTGAAAGTCACGAGTCGAATTGCAGGTGCCGAGCCAGCCGGTCACACTGACTACTTTTTTTTTAAATATCTTTGACTGGCTGGGCTTAAATACAATGACTGAAATTTGTTTTTTTTAGATAAACTTTTAAGTTTGAATTTGAGTTGTACTACTTGAATTTTAATCCATCTTTGTTAAGAAAGGCATTTCTGTCTTATCAGGAAAACCGGGCGAACCGCCCAAGATGAAAGATGAAAAGGAATTGAAACCAGTTTCGATGCGAGTTCGAGACGCAGCCGAGTCTCTATTGATGCTGATTTTAGAAGAGGTATTTTTCTTCTGTAAAGATTTTGTAAAATATATGATCGGTTTACATCTGGGATCACTATTGCTTAAGATTTTAAAGAATCTTTGGAAATGTAATAATGAGCGAAATCAACAGAAATGTTTCTTGACAGACATGTCTGGGGCACACTTTTATAGTCCCAAGTCGATTAGCATGTGAGACCATTGCAGGGAGGCGGCGGGGGTGGGGGCGGCGGCGGCCGGTGTCGGCTGGACGAGCGCTGGCTGTCGGCGCTGGGGCACGGGCGGCTGCGGCACTTCGTGGCCGACGGCGGCACGCTGCTGTCCCTACTAGAGGAACCGCTCGCCAACAGCCAGGAGCCGCAGCCGACGCTTGTTGGTAAGTCTTAGATTGTCCATGACTAAATATTTTTGATCTATTATAATCTTTTAAATCGATGTCGGCTATGGAATGACCGTCGCGCTAAAAAGCGACACTTCCCGACGAAGTAATTTAAAAATTCAATAACTAGTCTTGAAATAGATACATACGTGACCAACGTAGTCCAGTTTTTAAAAGAAGAAATAATAAAAGTTTATGCTAAAACATTAAGGTAGGTTACTAAATGAGCATGTGCAAAATTAATCTGATATCCAGTGATTTGGAGTTGCTAGATTTGAAACATATGCTTGAACGGGATCATATCAGAGACTATTTATCCAAATCCAAGCGAACGAAGTATTAAAAAGTACTTTAAAAAATTATATTAAAACACCGATAGAATCTACAATTATTATACAAAGGATTGGATTAATATAGGAACCTTGTGGTACACCAGAGGCAGCAACGAAGGAGGATGATTGTAATCATTTTACTAACTACTTTGATTGTGCGCACCGAAGTTACTTTTAAAAATCTGTAGGAAATCTATAATGTGTACCTAAAGATTCTAATTTATGAAACAATATTTTATGGTTAACATTGTCGAAAGCTTTGCTAAAATGCGAGTAAACAGCGTTTACTTGACAATTAGCCACAACCATGTACATTAATTGATAGCATTTAATTAGATTATAAAGAATCGGGAAAATTAGCGATTCAAAAGCTTGGCTAAAACAGAGAGCAAATAGAGCAGAGAGCCGTTTCTGTCCGTATTTTTAAAAACAGAAACAATTATTGTCGGAATAAGCTGTCGGAAATCTTCCGTCCTGTAAGGATTCATTATTTTGTACAGGGCACTAGCTAATGTTTCGCAACAATTGTTTACAAAATATATTTTATGTATTTTTACAGTCATAATCCGTTGTGGGTGGGGCCGCTACGCGTGGTCGCTGAGCAGTCGCGGAGCCCCGCGCTGTGCAACGCGCGGCGCCGCTGCCTGCGCGCGCCCCGTGCCCATGCTGGAGCCCCCGCCCCGCGCTGCGCCCACCTGCCTGCCGCTACCCGCCGCGCCGCCCTGCGCCGTGTGAGTACTAGCTAGGGGCATGTTGCCAACCACTGCGTGTCAGTACACCACTAGCGGCATTTTTCCAACCACTACGTGTTGTCGGTGAAATAATATGTAGAATTTGACGATTAAAACTATCGTAATTTTACTGGTGACGACTTTCAATATTGTTCTTTACAGGGATTCAGCGTTTCCTAGTCTGGACGCAGTGCTAAGGCAACTGAATGATCCAGAAGCTTCGACTCTGTTCAAATTACTGGAACAGCAGGCTGTTATCGAGAAACGTGTAAAAGAGAGCGAAGAAAATATCGTAAGTTACTTACCCGTTCCTGTTTTAAATTATAATAGACTATGAAAAAGATCGGATATTTGTTACCTGGCTTCAATATTCAAAAGTACGGGAATTCCGACAACCTCGAAGAAAACAGCATTTAGGTTGTAGGACACCTTCTCTGCCCTTCTGCTCTCTGTACCCTTTTCAGCCACTACGCAGCAGTGCGGCTTTTGTTGTGTTGTTCTTTCTTCAAAGATATAGAGAGCCAGTATTATTACGGGCTGAGAGGCATTCCATCTTTGGCGAAATTGTCCATAAGCTGCAGCAGTCACTTCCCGTAAGGTGGTCTGATAGCGTATGACACTTTAAGGTTTTAAAGAGTTCTCTGTTTGAGAGTAATTTTGAATGTTCAACTAGATACAATCTAGGGATGATCGTCGTCAGATAAATTAAACTTCTGATTTACGTATCATGATCTCATTTATTGATATCCACAAGCTTCATCTAATGACATCAGGCAGCGACATCTAGTATATACAAACAAAAACAACAAAACAGAACATGTGTCCTTGTGACTAAAATTACTAACAAATAAAGCGATTCGTATCACGGGCGTGCTTATTGATGTGATTTTATCACAATGGATTAATTATTTATTTAAGGTTTCGTTTGTCTGTAGACACCGGAAGAATACGTGCCGCCGGAGCCCGTGACAGAGTTCCAAACGGCGAGACTGTTCCTGTCGCACTTCGGCTACCTCAATATCGGCGGCGATAAAAAGGTAGGTAACTAGTCTGGCCATAAATAATGTTATGTTTTCAAAAGTTTTTTTCTGAATTCAAATTCGTAATTCATGCGTTTATATTGTAAGAGACTACGATCGATTTGCCGCCATATCACATATTATTTTTCATCGCGATTGTTGTATTACGTTGTGGAGTTGGGCGTTTTAGAAAACATAACGTCTGCCATTTTAATACACTTCAAAGTGGCATTCTCCGTATGTTTGTTTATCGCACTATGGACAGCTACACCGACAATTCCTCTCTAGTAGGCCTACGTAACGCAGTGGAGCGCCCCAGGAGTCATTGTTATTCCCGTATAGGCGTGGGCGTTCCCGTCTGATGTTTCACATAAGTCAATGTGGTATTCGCTGGGCAGGGCGGCGCGGCGCGGCTGACGGCGCTGGACAGCGCGGCGCCGGGCTTCCTGGCGGCGCTGCGGCGGCTGGACGCGGCGGGCAGCCGCGCCGCGCTCACCGTGCACGTGTTCTACGTGCGTGCAGGCCAGCGCAGCGCGCGCGACGTGGTCGCCAACGCGGCCGCGCGCGCACACGTCGCGCCCGCCTTCGTCAACATGCTACGCGGGTAACACTTTCTCTTCTTATTATCAGGTTTTGCTATTACTCTTTGCTTCGTAATCATCATCATTAATTACGAAGTGCGTTACATTGTTTTTTGTGCCTGTGTATGTGCGCGCTTATGTGTGTACATACAATTACAACATTCCATTGTATGTGTGCTTGAAGGCTGGGGCGCGCAGTGTGCGTGCGCGGGCACGCGGGCTGGGCGGGGCACGTGCGCCGCAGCTACGACGCGAGCGCTCCGCCGGCCGCGGCGTCACCACCCGCCGCTGACCGGCCTCCCGCCATCTACGACGGACGGGACCAGGTCAAACCCATTATAATTTCAATGCAGCAATGCTTCTTTTTTTATGGAAGGAACGGCAAACGAGCAAGCGGTTCACCTGATGGTAAGTGATTACCGTCGCCCACATACATCTGCAACACCACAGATGCTGCAGGTGCGTTGCCGGTCGTTAAGGGGAATACGGAAGGGGTGTGGGCCTCCGGTTACCGCACTCATCGAACGAAACGCAGAAGCACAAGATGCCTCTACTTCACGCCGGTATTCTGAGAGGTCGTGGTACCAATCCGGTCGAGCCGGCCCATTCGAGCAGCAGCTAAAGCCGCCGCTTGGCTCTACCACGATGAAAATTGCCTTTTATTAAAATTGTTGTAAATAAGTGTACAAAGAGGATTACTGTGGAATTTCTTCAGTTACGGAAATTAATAATTATTTCCGCTGTTCCGAATACTACTGATAAATATAAATATCCTAATTAATATAACTTCGCCAGGTGTTGTATTGGTCGGACTCTACGGATGAAATAGCGTTTGTAGTGCCTTCTGGTTACGAGATCGCTGAAAATGAGGACAGGCAGAGTCAGAGCGACGGCCTCAAGTCATACGTCGATGGACCGTGCTTTTCCACGTGGTAAGTAAATTATAGAGGAGCGATCGCGGATCTTATCGTGTGCTTTGAGCCGGTTGTGAAAAACCAAAATCGATTTAATATTCCACTCACACAACATGCCTTGACTTTTCTGATAGTATCTCGTCAGATCCTTTTCCTGATCATGTCTGCATACTGCATTTATAAATATATTATGCAGCAAGAAATGTATAAGTATATGTGAATACCTCAATTTGTGACAATTCTTACAGCTATAAATTGTTTTTCTGCAGATTATAACTAATGGTTGAAATGAACTACGATGATATTTTAAGTAAATGAATATGAATTTGATTTATTCATTTACACAACACAAAGGTACATAGCTACAACAAATACAATAAATAACAGTAAAAACTATAAAAGGTAAAAGCAAATAATAAATAATTTAAGAAAAGAGCCGTGTACCGTTTCATTTGACTCGGCATAGTGTCGCGGGGTTAACCGCAACGCTAATTTTCAGTCAGCACCGACCCTATTGCGCGACGTACTTAGCATACGGTCTCAAACTCGCAGGTTCTTAACACTATCAAAGTGTTGCAGCAATTAAATCAATTATTCTTGTGTGTACTAACTACATTTTATTTGTTAAATGTTATATATCGTTACTTCCGTTTCGTTTCCTATATTAACTTTGTTTCGTATGTTTGTAATTCTTTTTGGAATTTTCATCATGGTTCGTGTTCAGAAATAGCTTGGCGCCGGTCATCGCATTTCCGGGGATAATTATTATTAATCTATTACGTTGAATTAATATCTTCTGTGTAAATAAAAATCGTTCCAAACACAATACAGCAGCTAATTCTATGCAAATTATGAACAAAAATTGGTCCTTCGAGTCTGATGCCTGCAATCTAAGTAAACGATCCATCTGCCGGTTTATCCGACCGTAACATGTTACTTGATTGTGTTTCGAACGTTAACTGTGACGGGAGCTCACTCCATCGGCCGCTAGCTCGAAGGGGTCGGAGAGAGCGGCGGGGTCGTGTTGGGAGGTGCCGGGCCCGCAGTACGCGCGCAGCATCAGCGAGTCGGAGCGCGGCACCGAGCGTGGCCGCGCGCTGCGGGCCGACACCGAGCGCGCCCTCTCGCTAGAGCTCGACCGCCAGCCGCCCGCCGCCGCACACCCCGCCGCCGCACACCCCGCGCCCGCCCCGGCACCCGCACCCGCCCAACCGGCACTGTCAGGTCTGTCTGTTTTCCACGTGCACATCTAAAATTTATGTAATTTACCTTTTTTCCAAAACAGACCATGGTATATTATGGTATTATTGTATGGATGGTAAGTGGCCATAGTAGTCCACGCACAGCTAGAAACAACTTCAATCAAAAGTGGTTACAGACGCTTTGTTACTCCTGTGAAACAAGAATGCCTCACCGCCCGTAATTATCCTGGCTCTCCGTATCTTTTAAAACGGAACACAGCAGTGGTTTCACTAGCTGATTGGTGACAAAAATATGTAAAAGGGGAGGGTAACCTACCCTAAGTACAACAGGAGCCTACCACCACGAGCGCTAACAAGGTTGTAGAGTAGAGGGTTGTAGAGAGTTCAGGACTTTTAAAATGTTTGCCAATCGTGGACCTATGCCAATAAGTGTAATGTAACGCTGTACTTTCTGTTGCTGCAGGCAGTGGGAGAAGAAACAGAGACTTCACTTCAAAGATTCTCATTATTTGGTTAGAGGATTTCGAAGACCATCTCAATTTACCAATCGGTAAGTAACGACAATTTACCAATATCAAAATATAGATAACGCTAAAATGAAAGATTCATAAATCGAGGGAAAAGGTTATATTTGTGTGACGGATTTGTATATAAATGTTATGTAAAATACTAATTGGTACGAATATCTTGATGTAACCTGTGGCGACATCTATTATCGACAAAAGAAACATTGACTTTACTTACATATAAATCGTGAACAAGAAAGTGAACAAGGCAGTTTGTACCTGGCAGCTTCCCGGGAACACATTTTTTACACAATTAATGATTCAAATTGCGGAAAAAATGGTAATAGTTTGGGGCTAGGTCTGACGAGTACGGAGGATGTCTTATGGTTTCCGATTACCGGTTTTGTAATGTAAAAACGGTTTGTCGAGCAGTGTAAGGACTTGCATTATAGTGGAGCAATAATGGCGATTGTGGGTAAACTAACGTCAAACCACGACGCGATTTCCTTAGTCGTTTGATAATTATTCAAAGTCACTCTCTAGGTTTAAAGCAACAATTAGTTTGGCAACAGTAAATAAGAGTTCCTAATACTGTGTGGTTGTATATATTAAAAGTATAAAGATTTAATACTTCAAGGCTTTCATATGGGTCCAACCATATAAATTGAGAAGCAAATTTTCCAACTGTAAGGGTGGATAAATTGGGGTTAATGTAAGTTGTTTCTCTTAAACTTTATTTTAAATTCGCCCTTGTAAAAGATACTTTTTAATGTAAGATATTCTTTTCCTTGTCTCATCAGATGAATATTCTATACTATTCTATTAATCGCGTTAATAATATAACTATTTATACTTAACTATTTCCAAAATAATTAAAACAGTACTTCTTTTCTTTCTTCTTCTATCTTTAGTATATGGTTCTTTCTTTAGTATATGGACTCTCTTAGTAGAATTCTGCAAACAGTACTTCCCGACCTATTCATTATGCCATTGTCAAATTTGCTTAAGACTTTCAGACATCATTTTTAAAGTTTTCTACTGCTACTTTTAGTCCGCCATAAATCGTCGAATTTTCATTATAAGCTTTGAAATACTGTGACGGATTGTCTCCACATTAGATTTTTTATGTAAAAGAGTATAGATTTTATTTTATCCTTATTCAAAAATTGCGCGAGAATGAACTTCAAAGGCAATCGATTCAGAAAATAAAACACTGAAATCGACATCTTTGGAAAAAACTTTAGTATGTACATTAATATTGTTGTTAAGACGTCTGCGATAGGAACAAAAGGTTATCTTAATAATTATCAGACATTTTGAAATCTTACGTACCAAATTAAATATTTACAGTAATGAAAGTCACTTTTTATTCACAATTTCAAAAGCTGGAGTACCTCAAGGAAGTGTTCTCGGTTCAACTCTGTACTTATTACACATCTGTAATATCTCATAGTTAGATTGTAATTTTTACATAAGCAGCAATTACTTATTATAGATTTTTCTCTTGGCATGTTCAAAGTTACTAGAATGACTGCACAATGCTTTTGTTTGTTAACGTAACACTTTCGGTCGTCAGATGATCTGCTGCGCTACTGTGAAACCGGTCTGCCGTGGCGCCGTCAAGAAGTTAGCGTAATATGCGTGAGTGCGATCCGCAGCGGGCTGGTGCGCGTGCGCGTGTCCGGGGCCGCGGGCGTGCTGGCCGACGGCGCGCTGGTGGCGCCGCGAGCCTTGCCCTCCTGCTTGCGTCGCGCTGCTATACATCTGGCGCGCCGCAGCAGACTGCAGGCCGAGCTGTGAGTGTGTGTGTGTGTGTGTGTGTGTGTGTGCGCGCGTGTGTGCGATCTGCAGCGTGCTGGCGGACGGCGTGCTGGTGGCGCCGCGAGCATTGCTCTTCTGCTTGCGTCGTGCCACCATGCATTTGGCGGGCCGCAGTCGACAGCAGGCCGCTGCAGTTGTGAGTTTGCGTGTGCGAGAGAGAAAGAGAGAGACTACGTTTATTACTCTCTGAACTTTAAAGTTTAGTAAACAATTATTTTTGTTAAAAAAATGTGTTAAAAAATTGGACTGTGTTGATTTATTTATTCTTGTTCCTCAGGTACCAACCACCACACGTGCGCAGACGCCACATGATCCAAGAGATCGCGCAACAATACAAGAAGGATTTGACGGAACCGGAACTACTCGAATCATTATTCCGCTCGCCTTCATAAAAATGTAGTTTACTAATCGAATATGACTGATGTGGAGACTTAAAAATATTTATATGTCACTGAAACCGGTTACAGTATTTATTAAGGTATAACATAATATATGATATGTCAAGGGAAAGTGTTGTTGAAAGTATGATGTAACAAAATTATTGTACTAATCTAATTTTATTTAAAAATTTACATCAAGAAATTTTATAACTAATTTATTCTTACCTATGTAATTCCATAACCTTTCCTTTTTTATAGATCTGAGTCGTTATGTAAATTTTTATGATATAAAATTAATTAATTATATTATGCTTTAATATATTTAAAACAATTATATTGTATTAAAACAGAACTATTATCGAATTTCATGTATTGCAGGAGGGACATAAAACGACAGATATAAGTTTCACTTGACCTTATACTGACAGGTTCGGAGGGGTCGGTACTGTTGCGTAATTACACAATTTACATTGTGTCCGAAATGGCTAAATATAAGAGTAACCCAGTGGCTGGGCTGCGGGTCACGGGTTTGATTTCCGCACAGGACAATTATTTGTATGAATTGCAAATTCTGAAAAAACTTGTTCCTCATCAGAGTTTGTTATGACAGAGGAGTAATGCCCATACAGGGGTAACGTTTTTTTTTTATTAGAAACCCATTTGCTCGGTGGTGAAGAAAAACGTCGTAAAGAAACCTGCATGTCGCACGGGAGCAACGGGATACTTCCGCGTCTGTTATCAAAAATGAGGGGAGGCCCTTGTCTGTGAAACATTCATAGGCTTCTTATTTAAGTATAAGGTACCTGGGCGACTGGCGTCCTTCGAGTTTGCCAATTATAAAGTACTAATTGAAAAGTCGCTTAAGTTTAGTGGAATCTGCATATGGCAGTCGCATAATGAAATTACTACCGAAGTCCTACAATGTGAACATAGTGGTTCCACAATTTTCTAAGAGATGGCGGTTTTTATCATTTTAATTAATAATTATTTATGTGGAAACGAATGTTCCCAGGGATGACACCTACATATCTAGATAAACTTGAAAAGTAAAACGTCTAAATACAAAACTTCATCCAAATCGTCAGAGCCGTTTCCTAGAATCCCATTACTAGTATATTTACATACGAATGTACCGGAATTACTCGCTTAATTTAAGATAATATAAAAATAATCTTGCTCTGTAGTCATACCTAATTTAGATTGTTCTGTTGACAAACATAATTTTTCAGTTCACTCGTCGATACATTATTTTGCAATGATCTCTACGATACTCTGTCTGCAATGATATACGAATATATGAGTTTAGAAAAAATATCGTAAGGAATATTTTATTTGTATTTTTTTTTACCAAAAATACTCAATTTCATTGACATTTACAGTTTCCTTATGTCTCTTAAATTGTATTAGGGCGCAACAAATTGCGTATCGTTTTTAACGTTTGTTTTTAATAATTGTTACTTTACGTTTTATTGTATCCAGTACTAGGAATAACATTCCATTTGGCTATGGTATATATAAACAAATATATGTTTAATTAAGTTGCACATTGTACTTAATTTATTTATTAATTAAATAATCACGAACAACTAGTTTTATTTTATAATAATAAGTCTGCGATGGGGATGCTGTTTTCAGTAATGTACATGGTGCAGTAATCCTAAGTTGTTTTCGTTCTCTTGTTATATTTGCCGTCTTGTAGTGAATACCATTGCTCCGGCTTGTCTCCTGTAGGCGGGGCCGGTGGAGTTGTTCAACGTGCCTATCCACAGTTTGCGCAAGTTGGTGGGTCTTGTCGAAGATTGGAGCAATCCTTCGGCGGGGTGCTTTAATGGTCAGAGATTTAAAGTCTGTATCGAAGCCAAAGGGAATTTAGCAGTTAGACTTCGATAAATATATGCACATAAGTTTTATTATCATTATACAGTTTCGTATAATGTTGTAATCTGTAACGGAACTGTGTATACTTACATAATTTAATAATTATACATCTCATTGGTTTACTAATAAACCGGTTTCAACTTTCAGCTTCGTATAATTTTTTATTTTTACTGCTATGTGATAGCGGTGTAAGAATGTGATATTCCATTTTCCCCCATTAATTATTTGTGAGTATATAAGCAGAAATATCTAAAGATATAATATGAGTATCTAAATATGTTATTGAGCAACTAAGGAGAAAGCCGGGAAAATCTTATGGCTGTACCCGGAAGCAGCCGTTTGGGATGGTCAAGCCTGTTTGGATACGCTGAACCGTCCCGAATGGAAATCCGTAATCTATGCCTAACCATATGCTGATCAATGTAAGTACGAAGTATATTTTTAGAATTCCGTATTGACTAAGCCCACGCCCTCTGTCTTACAGCTTTTATTTTTGCTCTGTGCCATAAATACGGTAATACAAATAAGTGGCAATCATGGTATTGTGTCCTTTAAAGTAAAATAACTCCTGAGTCGAGTTAACCCTAAGAATCCCGAGCTCGATGAAAGGAAACCCATTTTTTTTGCATAATACATAACATATAATGTTATATGTGTTAATATTTTAAAATGTTAGGGATGTATGTAGTCCTTGTTCTCAACGGGGTAGCCAAAGACAATCTTCTTCCACTTGCTACGGTCCTGACATACGTCTTTCGCTTCTCCCACTTTCATCAATCTTCGCATGCATACTCGTTGGTTTAGAGTACTCTTGATCTGGTCTTTTTTCAGCACGTCTCCGATTTGATCGTGAAATGTTCCCTAGGTCTTCCTCTCCCCACTCTACCATTTACACTCGCCTCATATATTTGTTTCGTTAACCTACTTTCATTCATCCTCTCCACATGTCCAAACCAGCTCAGCATCCCTTTCTCAATTCGTGTCACTACATAGACTTTCACGCTCTCTGATTACATTATTATATTAGGGATTCTAGTTTGTTTACAGGCCCTCACTACTAAACGTGTAAAACACGTTGTGTTAAATTGTTATATTTTCTCTGATCAAAGAGTACGTATAAGTGTACTTCCTATAAACACTACGGCCTACGGTTAAAAGCTGAAAGGGTAAATAAAACGTAAAGATTATATTCTCTTTGACTATAGCTTTGATTGCATTCCAATTATGAATTATTTGACAAATTATACAAAGGCATTTTTACAATGTTGACTAAAAATTTATTATAGACATTTTTTATTTTGAAGTGTCTTTTATACGCATTTATATTGTGTTTAATAGACAAAAACTTTCATTTGATTATTTTAGTAAGTTAACTGAGAAATCAGAGTGTTGTTAGGAATGTTAATAAGCCGAATTTCGGAGGACAATAATGAAGAGACCGAGATAAAAGATAACTTACAAGATGAAGGTAAATCACTTAATATCGTAGCTCTATTATTTATTTAGGGCCTCATTATTTAATAGAGACCGGGGTAAAGGAAACTTAACCGAAAGGTAAATCACAAAATATCCTTGACGTAGTACCTAAAAAGTGAAAAGGTACCTATAAAATATCGCTGTGATATTTGAAATTAAACTATTATTCACGGATTTTATCTTGTTTAATTTTTGTTTTTATTTCCCCGACGTTGCGAGTGCTTTACAGCACCCGTGGACAGTGGTGTTATACGTCCTGATGTCATAGTTAACTCGGGCTACCTTCAGCTTTATTTATTAAATTAAAAAAAAAATCAATTTGAATATACACATATTCTATTGTCTGTTTCATGTTATCGTATTTTCAGATATGAATTCTTTATCACAAAGAGATTTGGTAATACTTTATGAAAACGTCGACATTGGTACAAAACAAACGTCAAATGTCTTTAAAAATACACGTAGAACATCGAACCAGTACGTGGAAACCGTTATATACAACGAAGATCAAGAATCAGAAGGGAGTGATCTCAGTGAAATTTACTGTAATGAAGACTTGTATGACGTGGTTTTGATAAACAAAGAGAGAATAGATCTCCTAAATTGTATACCATCCTTAGAAAAAACGCTGTGTCAAAAAACCGCTGATTTAGATATTCAGTCAGACCTCGCTGCAGGTAACGATGGACAATTTTTCTTTAGAGACCCATTCATCAAGGCACAACTCGACTCTTTGAGTAATGTTTCAAATTTCAATACATATGATGGCACCTTTCTGTCGACTTCTTTATTAGACTACATCAGTTGCAATCGTCTAGACGATAATTATAATTTTTATATGGATACGGTTATTCAATATGTAAAGCGTACAATAGAACATTTAAAACGCATTAGTAACGGTGATTTCTTAACCGACAAAGCAAAAGAGAAATGGAGGAAATTAGAGAATGAGTATAAAACTGAAAAAGAAAATGAAACGAAGGTTGTGGCCACGTCAAAGAGTAACCCGTTGCGAGTGGAGTGCAATGTCTCGAGACTTAAAAATATATGGCATGGTTTAGTACACTCGGAATTAGATATAACAACGTTATCTAAAATGCTGGAGAAAAAAATCATTGTTGAAATACCACGGCTAATTTATGGATCTTATAGATTGTTCAGTAAATGTTACGATAGTAATTTGGTAATCTGCTGCAAGGAAGAAATGCGGCAAAGAATACCCGATGAAGAGAAATCTCCATTAGAGGTCGTTGTTCAACTTAAACCATCAGACTCGACGAATGATGCAAACGATGTAGATTCTGGTCTTATACTGCAAACAGTTTTGTCTTCTACAATAAAAGGTAAGTCAAATTATGTTAGCTCTATTTTTAGTTTTATACTCTATACACTCGTATTAATGATCTGATTTCCAAATGGTGGATTTCCAATTAAGTAATCCATGAAAATATGACTCAACATCTTTTGAAGTGTATCTCAGATAAACTTGAAAAAAAAACCTTTTGTTAGCTGTTATAATATTGAGCTAAACTATCGTATGGAAAAGGATTCTTCTAGATCTTTTAATTTCAGGCTACGAAGAAGATGGTTGGGTGTAACACCAGTCGAGATAGAGAACTATAGGGACAATATAAACTGGTATCTTGTGTGCAAATTCTTGTAACTTCTTCTTTAAGCTCAGCGTATTTGCCTATTTTTCAACTATTGTTTTTTTTTTGGCGCGATCGTAGTATAGTTTGTGTGTGTCATTTTCTGGGATCTTTTGTGGTGTGTACTTGTAGTAAGAAGTTTTAGTATTTTGTATAAGTGTGTTTGAAGGCAAATTTTCGGTGAAACTTTTTTTTGTGATTGTATCTGTGAGTGTAGTCTGTCTATGTAAAGGTTGTGCATGCTTCGGTTATGTGTTGTATGATTTCTGATTGTATGTGATATCTGCGGGATTTCTCGCCTAGAATGATCTTTGATAATACACTTCATGTAGTTCTGTGTTGATTATTGTATGACTGTTATGAGTCCCTCGGTCTCTGAGAACATATAAGCTATTTCAAGCCACTTATTAGACGTTAAAATGTTAGTATAGTTCTAAATCATGGTAGTTTCTACCGTTATGGACTTTCTTTTTCCAGTATTGGTATTTTTTTTTGTTCTGCGGGTTAATGTTGTTTGTGTCTTGTATTATTTGTTCATCTTAATTAAGCGGGATGTAATTAAATTAATTTAGAGGAAGAGCTTTGTGTATATCACTGGTGCGAGATTTTATATATAACAATGTTTTTAGCCAAGTGGTTTGTTTGTGCCAAAGGATGATGGATGTCGATTAGGCCTTTTATGGCGTGGTAGAGCCAAGCGGAGGCTTTTGCTGCTGCTCAAATGGGCCGGCTCGACCGGGGCAGTACCACGGCCTACTAGAATACCTGCGTGAAGTAGAGGCATCTTATGCTTCTGCGTTTCGTTCGGTGAGTGAGGTAGTGGCGGTGGCCCACTCCCCCTTCCAATCCCCTCGTCATTCTCCTTCCGAACTCAAAAGGCCAGCAACGCACATGCAGCTCCGCTGGTGTTGCAGATATACGTGGGCAACGGTAATCACTTACTATCAGGTGAACGCTTGCTTGTTTGCCGCCATTCCCATAAAAAAAGGGGCTTCCCATTATGGTGAGACGCGCTATCGCAAATTTAGGGTGTACGTAGTTGTGTTTTGTGAGAGTGGATCTTGTTGTTCTTTCAAGACAATATACAGTGAGTTATATCGGTATCGCGTTAGTATTCAGGTCTTTTATGAGACGCATATCTTGGCAAGCGGAATGGCAATCGCAGTACCAGACACTTCGCACTTTAGATGCGTCTCTGTCTGTCATCGATCTGGCGACTAAGGGAAAAGCCTAAACTTTTCCCTTAGTCACCTCTTACGACACCCACGGGAAAAAAGCAGTGGCATATTATTACGTTGCTACCACACTGCAGTGTTATACTGTTCGAAAGATATTGTTCAAAACATAATAAATAACGAATTTTTAAAATGTACTACAAAAGCGATTACTTTTAATGATATTAATCCAGATATATAACGATGATGGTATTTTTAAATAACACTGTAAGTATTACGTGTTTCTTACGTATGCTGCACGTAGGTATTAAATAAATAAATTATTAAGCCGGCGATGTAAAGTTGCCACGACGGTCCGCTTTTATACTCTTTATGCAACAATATTTTTTACATTCTTTACGATTAGATATTATCACAAACTTGACATTCTCATGACGTAAAATATATTTTAAATGTAATGTTTACGTTCCGTGACACTGCAAGACAATATAGTGCATAGCTCGTTATGTACGAAGTTCTACAGTAAATAAGCGTTTTACTGTTAAACTTTGTACATAACGAGCCCAGAAAACTGCTTCATGCAAACAAGTAATATATAAATAAATGACTGTAAGCCATTTATCCACATGGACACAATTCCTCCACCTTAATTAAGCATCCCCTTGAACATAATATTAGGCATAGAACAGTAATATTAATTGTGAATGTATTTTTTAGATAATTATAACCTATATAAAACTGAAAACATGTTTTCAGAGCCATGGTTAGCTATAGAATACAAAAGTTCAGAATTTTCTAATGAAAACTTTAATAATGTGCAAAACAAAGTAATCATTACGGAATTGAAGGAAGACAATATAAAAGAGAGCTTGTGCCGTTTTGAAAATAATTCAAGTTTGCCAGCGGAGTCGCGTATCAATTCCACCAGCGGATTCGAAGAAACAGAGAACAATGATAACTTTATTATTAGTGAAATATCTTCACGGTTTGCCGATGCGATGCCAAGGGGCTGTGGCGAATTAATAAAATATGATTTTCATGAAGATGATTTATCAAATTCATGTAACCTTGCTCCTTCACCAGATGATCTATTTTGTTCAATTCAAAAGCTTAATACGCAAACGGCTTTGCTGGAGGAAATTGAAGGTTTTCCTCCCATCAAGAAGAAATCACCTACAAAGGTTAGGATAAAATCGCCATATGAAAATAAGACATATATCATTGAAGAAAGAAAAAGGAGAAGACTTTTAGAAATAAGAGACAGGCGAGAAAGAAGAAAAAAAGCACTGAGTGAACACTGTAAGGTAACAAAACACAAACATGGGAAAGGAGCTGTAATGGCGCAACCATCGAACTCGGTTACTAAACTCTCCATTACAAATAAATCATTTTATAACTCAATATACGGGGAAAGTGCAAACATGAGTAACAAGCACTCTAAGAAACAATCTCAAAAGGGATCTTCGGACATTTCATCAGAGGCGATTGAAGAAAGCCCAGTAAAGGAATTCATCAATGAAAATAAAAAATATGTAAATCATAGTTACTATTTAGATGATCCCGTAACAGAAGTACAGATCAAAAATATTAGTATAGACAATGAAACAAAAGATACATCTACACCATCCACTTCTGCAATATTAAATGACTTAACTATTATGAGCCTTAATTCATTTAATCAAGAAATTCATTCGTCTGCGACCGATTTAAAATCAAAGAATTCTCCATCTAACAATTGCACGTGAGTCTTGTTAGCAGTTCATATTTATTTTACATTCTACCTCTTTACTAGTAATAGTTTAATAGATCACTTAAAAGGCTTGTTTAGCTCATTTAAAACTGGCTTATTGCTGAACGTCAAAAGAGGCCTAGAAAAAAAATAAAGGCGTACTCTTATGCTTAGTTGGAGATGTTAACAGGAATATTAGTAATGAAAATAGAATTAGATGAAAAAATACCCATCGAAATATTTCGAATTTATTCAATTAGGAATATTTACTTTTATAATTTTATTTATTTATTAGTGATTTTCAGTCAAGAGCTATGTACGACGTCTGTGAGGCTACATAATACGCCACCAGCAAGTACTCCAAGTTATAACGCAAATAATAACGACAAAAGTCTCACAAAGAAGTCACTCTTATCGTTGGAATGCAAGAAAAGTATTGACAAAATATACCAATTAATGTGTAAGTTGAATAACGTTGATTCATCTGAATCTACGCGTTCTAAAGAAGAATTCAACGTAAATCACTTTGATCCACCCAAAGACAAAAGCTTAACGATACAAGTCAGTGACAGCGGTACCAGTCTTAAGCATCAACTAACGTCGTCTAATCCAAGCATTTACAGTTTTGAAGAAACAAATAATATTGAAACCCCCTCATACAAAAAAGTGACCAAGAAGCCTGATGATGAACTAAATATTGTCTCGAAAGTTATAATTGGAAATAAATCACAGACACCAAAACTAGATAAAAAAGGAATCATGTCTATTAAAAAGAATAACGTTAGTACTTCCGAAAATATTTCAAAAAATCCTTTAAAAGCAATTTCTCATTTAATTAATGAATTCGATCATATTCAAAAAAGAAAGCAAAAGACAGTACTGGAAGGAAGAGATAATAAAAAAGCGGATTCCAATGTCTTTGATGGTAAAAATTCAACGCGTCATAGCTTCATTAAAAAAGTATCGTATGTCGATAATCAAATTAAAGACATCAAATCTCAATCTCCAAAAAATATTTCGGCTAATGATAGAAAAGTCCAGCCTAAATATTCCATGAATCGTGGAAAAGCCGTATATAATCAAAATGCGGTTACTGATAATAATATCGAGAGGGACAAGAAAATCATTGACATAGTTGATGAAGCCCTCAGGGAAGCGAGAGGCGAGGCAGTAAGAGGTCCTTCTAAGCCCTACACAAGATTGGACGCCTTAGCTCAACCAAAGAGATTTAACGTTAACGGACCCAACGAAGCCGTAAAACATAGACATGGAAAAAGTACTATTTCTGATAAATTATCACAAATCACAAGTCAGATTTTAGAAAAACCAGTTGTCTCGAGTCCCACTAGTTCAAAAATGAGACAGAAAAGATATGGTCCGGATAATTCCATAGCTGCAGTTTCTAAAATACCTCATTACCTAGCACCTCCAGGTCTGTAAAGGTTTTTTATGCAAATTAAACCTAAATACAATCGAGCTTATGGTATAGATTGCAAACTACCTTTTTTTTTTCATATTAACGATATTTTTTTAATTTTAGAAAAACCAACGAGACAGAAACGTTTGACTAACCACTTCAATAATGATAGCACAATACCAACTGTAGATTTACCTTACAGTAAAGAAAAATATATTCCTGAAACTTCACGCCCGTTGTAAGTTAACATAGTAGATGATAAGATAGCCTAATTTTACATAAAGCATTGCAAAATTTACATACACAGTATTTCTATGTAAATTTTGATTAATGAGTCTGAAGACTACCGTCGTAAGAATACGCCATCCCATTACATCATGGGTGAACCCATAGGTGTCGAGGCGACTATGGGAAAATCATTGAAAATCACAATGGCTACCGACAGATGGTGGGATAACTATCTTGATATATACCAGACCGATGGCGGGCAGTAGCATCTAATGTGCGAGGTGTCTGGTACAGCGATCGACAATCCGCTTGTCGCGTGGCGTTTATGGATAATCTTCCTTATGGGACAGCCCTATGCCCTGCAGTGGACTATATACAGTCTGTTAAGGACAAGATAGTACA
Source organism: Bhutanitis thaidina (assembly GCA_029286595.1). Taxonomy (NCBI): domain Eukaryota; kingdom Metazoa; phylum Arthropoda; class Insecta; order Lepidoptera; family Papilionidae; genus Bhutanitis; species Bhutanitis thaidina. The sequence goes on from JAGSMS010000019.1 coordinate 7,805,833, forward strand.
AGGGATGGGAATTCGTTTTAAATTATACAAGAAGTGTTTTATCACGAAAAATGTTTTCAGACGTTATCTCTTACCAGTATTTAGAATGAGATGGTACTTTTATCATATTACCACTGCAACTTTATAATAATATCCTTATCTGTGATTTTATAGAAATTATGAATAAAATTAGGCTTTACTTATTTTTAAGTATAATCAGTGGGAATTGATATTCCACCAAAAGTTTCGTACTCTCTCTCTCGTTACGCTTATTTACAATTTTCTCATATTTTTATTTATACGTAAAACTTTAGTTTTGTTTATTTATCTCAAACCATCGTTTCAGAAAGAGGAAACTACCTATAGAGTCCAATATAAAAAAGCATTTTCGTCAATTGTCTTTAACTCAAACAGCAGCTTCAAGTAACTTGCTAGAAAAGAACCAAAAGAATCATATAATTGTCCCAGTACCCGATATGTTACATCAGACAAGAGACCTAACACGTAATATTTTTCTTTCATTTATTGTAGTCTGATCGCATTGTGCCGCGTTGTGGATGGAAGTGCGGCTAGTGTCTTTTGGGAAGGGAAAGCACGACTTCACATCAAATTCAGACAATCTAGGATCGCATTTTTTTTATATATACGTCTTTTAGGTTATTAATAAATAACTTTTGTATTACCTTGTCTATTTGAAAATCATCATATGTTTTTATCCAACAAACTAAGCAATGAGTGCAATAGCTTATTATATATTACTCATATTATAGTTTATCACATACATAAACGTAGCATTTGTGATAATTACATATTTAGGTGCCATCGCCGCTATTATTTGACGGCTTTAATAACCTCCATTGGAACACAATTTATGACGTTTGTTATAAGTCATATCTGGAATAAACAACACCAGCTGCCTCGGCAAATATTTACAGTAGAATGGCAGAGTAGCGTAGTTGCTAATCACGTCTCTCCTCGCCGCTACCGTAATAGTGACATAGCAACTTAAGCGTATAAGCTATAATTATTTTAAAAATAAATAAAAATAAAACTGCGTGCATTTTTACAGCCATGTCATCTTTTATAAAAGAGCCAAGAGACAACAAATATCAAAGTGTGATCAGTCCTGTGCAAAATGCAGTTAGAGCACCACTCTCTGTACTAAACGAGTCTGTTGAAACGGTGACAACCTTACCTGAAACAAAGATCGAGTCTATTACTAATAACGATGAACTTGTGTCATTATGTTCCGACTACGTAGAAGACATATTAGAAGATAAAGACGTTTTAACAGCTGTTTCAAGTGTACCTGCACAAAACCAAAAAAATAAAGAGGATATAGAGGACGGAAAAAATAATAAAATACTTGATTTAGTTGATTCTAAAATCGATGGTGTTACAGAGGGTATAGAAAATCTGGAAAAAGCTTTATACAAACAAATGTCGGAGGGTGTTTTTCAAAAACGCTTAAAAATTAAAAATTTGACACTGACGCCTAAACAGTCTATTAATCAGCTATTTCTTCTGCAATGTGGAGATGCTAATTCATTGTTAGCGAAATCGTCCATGTCCCAAAACCTACATATAAACAGTCCAAAAAGTGACTTAACGTTTGACAAAATACAGCTCCCCCTACTTTCGAAATCCTGTTTAGATTGGAGTTATTCAAAGTTTCCAGTAGACGTTACTACAATTGGTTATGCTTTCCCTCAATGTCGATCTATAGAATGTGGTTCTAGTACTCAAATTAAATGTATGGAAACAAGGGTTTTATTCGCTAGTGAAGATCTATCAAATAACATACATTCTAACGACGAAAAAGGAGTACAAACTCTACAACTAGACAGAGATATTGTATGTCCCGATTTTAAGACAAATGTTTTAACCGAGACCGTGGAAGAGAAAATCAGTAAAGGTACATGTTTTTCTGATTCATTTGTAAATATTTACAATTTAAATGAATTAAATGAAAATAATAAAAATATAGAGATGGCCTCCAAAAGCGACGACATTAACAACACTACATCACTTGATATTTTAGCAGAACTTTTGGAAGAAATCGAGAAAATAACAAAACATGAAAACCTTAAGGTAAATGATAAAGATAACAATGAAGTGAAGCATCGTCACGACGTATCTATATTTTCAGAGAACCCTGTAACATCCAACAGAGAAACATGTCATGATCGCACAACGTATTGCTTGAATAGTGACAACAACGGTACCAAAATTAATACCGCAAACTACTTTGATAAAGAAGTAGCCGTAAACATAATTAAAGAATGCGTCAATGGATTTACAGACGTACCGTCGCAATTATGGCTACCAAAAGGAAATAGTAAAAATGATCAGAATTCTCATAAAGGGATTGTAAGTGAACCTTCTAGTCATTCCCTTGTATCTATATTTGATTATCGAACTTTATATTCAAATAAAATGAAAGAATTGTCATACCTAAATATGACTTGTAATCAATATACACAAAGTTATGAACCCGTCGAGAATAAATTAATGCAGAAAACATACACATCAGAAGATGTACGAAAATACGTGGGAACAAACTTAATGAAAACCAATAGAACAAGAGTTAAGGAGAATGCTTGTATAAACCAAAAGAATTTAGATCCTATACTAAAAATCAAGAAAGATATTTTAGTCACTATGTACTCAATTTTAGTGTTTATAGTTTTCGCTGCATTGTCTTTTCCAGAATTTCTATACCGCACTTAAAAAAAATGTTTGTTTAATTAACATTCGAAATTATGAATTCACCTTCTGTTTTTATGATCACTAAAATTTTTGTTAATATTGTTTTTGTTATTTATTTCTGAAGTTGTTGTGTTTTTGAAACTTTACATACACGTGTTAAAATGTACCTGAGTTTTATTTCAATTATATATTCATTAATAGTAACAAAAATTAAAAACACCTATCTCTATCATCTTCCCACAATTGGAGACAACCCTCAAGAGTGCGCATGTCATTGGTATAGGCTGCGTAGTAGGAGAGTACAGGTAAGGAGAAAGACAACTGCCTTACTGCTCACCTTCTATAGGTTATATAGTCGTACAGGCTCATTCACCGCTGACGAAGTAGCTCTCCAGGAATGACGCTAGTAGCCATATCAGCGTCGGCGGTGTCGAGCTGTTCTTAATGAACTTGTAAAGTATGCCACACTCTGTCGAAGGCCTTCTCCATATCAAGGACACTCAAATAAATGCGGTAGTGCAGCACAAGGGTCAGTAACGCAAATGTTGAATGATCGCTGCGGAACACATATTATTTACAGCAGTAATATTGCCAAAAGTTTTGCTACATACGCTAATAACGTTATAGGCCGGTAACTGGCAGGGTATCTCCTGTCCGAACCGGCTTCAGCTAAACTGGCAAGCTATGGGACAGAGGCGCAATTCTGAATTCTGCTTGTCCTTTTCTCCATTTTCGCCTTCTTATCTCAGAGATAAATTTCAGTATCTCTCTTTATCCAATGCTAGGGTTCTTAGACCTGTGTCCTAACAAGGAGCCACGAAGCTTAATTTTTGGAAAGGAGTAAACAGTCTTGGCGCAAATTCATAGATTCGTAGCAAGGCCTTAAAGGCGAAATCCAAAGGTTTTTCTTTTAAACCTTTTCATAAACTGTTTTTAGATAACCGCTGAAGATTTCGATAAATACGTTAATAATATTACTCTATTTCTTTACAAAAAAGATATGCATTTTAATGTCTAACAGTACTTATGGCCATACTAGATACATATAAGCATCCACTATTAAAATAAGCACTCACGCCTGTGACCCATAGGGATAAGCAGAGATCAAGGATTTCCATCAGGCAAGACTCGATAAAACCAAACAGGCCGTCGCCGTCTTTGCTCCCGGAGATAACCTCATGGCAAATATTGAGTACACTAGTACTAAGCAATGTTTAATTCTCATATAAAAAATATTTCAAATTCCAGAATCGAGATATCAAAAAACCCTAAAATTCTGGAATAAAAAAATATTTATAATTTCCACAATTCACAATATCTCTCAGGAGTTTGAGAGCTAGCACATTAGTCTATATCAGCCATATTCGAACAGACACGAGACACCCATGGTTTTTTTTTTCTTTCTTTAAATAACCTAATGATTACTGCCAACGTCCAGTCATTAAAATAATTAACAAATAAATATCTGTTATTCCGATTCTAAACCGAAATCATAATAACTATGAATTAATATGAAACTAATTCTTAAACTCACGTGGTTCTTGTTGTATTATCAAATTTAATTTCCGATTGTTAATGTCAATGTCAGTATTGACACTGACATTGACACACGTCTAATCTTGGTTCATGCTTTGAATTCAGCTTCAGCACAATTCTCTATTTTTCTTTGGAATATTTTATAATACAATATTATAATTAATTTATAACTAAAGAACACTCATCAAGAATAAAGGAAATCATCCTATAAGCAAGTTAAATAGTGATAGAGTCTATTCGTTAAAATCCTGATTTAAATACCACATTTCTTACATTTATTCATAGGCTCACTATATAGTTCACTATAACATTTTTTATATAAAGTTAAGGTTAGATTCCTGTGTTCAAATAGGTTCGTCTTGGCAATTCTATCAGTAGTTTTTAGATATGTCTACTCCGGGAAAATTAAAGGTAGGTGCTTCAAATATAAAGCCATCAACTATCACTCTTGTACAACCACACAGTGTATCAGGAAGTACAAATTATTTAGTAAATTATTTTATATCTTAGAAAAAGAAGAAAGAGGTTGAGTTTTCAGCCGACAATCTTGACAATACAGCACCAGTGAAGAAAATTCTTGAAGACTTACGCCTCAAAAATGTACAGGCATACAATTTTTATTGCCAAAATGTACGGCAACGACTTACTACTAAGAAGCACTTGCAAAACTTTCATTATGTTGTACCTGGCCATCCATTGAATTCATTTAGCGATGATTGGGATGGACAACTCATTACCAATTATTTTGAAGCTTTCCCTTACAAAAGCTTAAATCCGAAAATTATAACAGCATTGAAACATGCAAATAAAATTGATCCGGTAACAGAAATCATGAAAATTAAAAGCGATTGGCAATGGGAATGTAGAAATCTTAGAGTGACTGCTGGTGAGTATCAACAATGCAAGTTAATTAATTGTGCGAGCTACACTGCTTTTTGTTAATACAAGGATTCCGTCAATGTTCTCCATCTTCCTGTGAAAATGTGAACAAAACCGGTTAAGGCATGTTTCCAAAATGGTGAGATTTTGGTATATATTTTTTTATATTTCATTTGCAACAAACCTTTCAAACACCTACCAGTTAATAATTGTAAAGAATTACATTAAAGAAAAGATACAGTCCCATAGGCAACTGTAAGCATGGTACAGGAACATATGAAATGCACCTCAAACAATTATTAGAACACTGTTCTTTATACCTCAGCTGATCGCTCACTTTTCAAGACTTATACCTATATCTACTTCAGGTGTGGCACTTTTGTGTGACAGCCATGCATAAATAGTTGATACTGTTTCTCTGAAGGATATTTACTAGATTTGATACCTGTGGTCATATATTAAATTGTACTAATATTGTGTTAGGTAGTTTTGGTGTTTAATGTTTAAATAAAACACAGTCTGATTTAAATAAACTTAATTTTTAAATAAAACAAAAGTTTTGTACCACATTTTAATTATTTACTGGATTTGTCATCCAATTCTGTGCAATGTTCAAAATTTCAAGTCTCTAGCTTATGGGGAAGTTAGTTTAAAATCGATTGCCAAATTTGAACCATACAGACAGTAAAAAAATACTTAACACACTTAATTTTTCTACATGTTCTTATATATTTTACAGCCTGCAGTAATATGATACAGAAATATAAGAGTATGAACGAGGATGTGGTACATTGTCCGAAACACTTTGTGGACATGGCGAAACAATTGGACAGTGATCCTGATCCACATTTTGATAGCTCGTACAACTGGTACTATGCGGGCAATGGTAATTTGCAGCTAGTCTCCATAAACTGGAAGGATTACCTTCTACACAGCGAGTTGAGCAAATTGTGTAAGTTAATTGCTGTTATAAATTATACTGTTAGAATATAGACATCATTTCTGGTCCCTAATGATGATATTCTTGTGACCAATTTTTTTTTATGAGTCAATGTTACATCTGGTTGTGCAAATTTTCATGGGCGACGGTAATCACTTAGCATTGTCGGCCTTTTATGATATTTGGGGGATGGAAGGGATGAGGGGAGGAAAGTGTAAGCCACCGGTTACCTTAATCGCCGAACGAAACGCAGAAGCAAAAGATGTCTCTACTTCACGGTACTCTGCAAAGCCGTGGTACTACGCAGCAGCAAAAGCCGCCGCTCGATAATATACGAAATACACGTGGTAGAGCTACCTCGTGTATTTCGACAGAGGCAACAATATCGGCGGTTGTCAATTGCGTAGTATATATATTTTGTTTATAGTGCAATAAGTGTATGCATCTTCCCGTATTCGATGAAACACTTATGCCATAAAATCGACAGAATCTCACTTACCAGATTGATTCAGAATCTCACTTACCAGACAGACCGGTGCACCGTAAACAAACAAGGCTCTGGAAACTGACTGATGACAGAATATTTGCCGAACCTAAATCCGACAGACCAGAACAGCATTACGCTCTGCAACCCGCTTGGCCTGCGTGGTGTATAAACTGAAAAACTTTCCAAGAAATGTATGCCAACTTTTGTGCATGCTTTTTTGGAAGAGGCCTTTGTTCTAAACTTTGGACAAAAATATGCAGTACATCTGTAGTAACAGTATTATCTCATAATAAGCTTTGTTAAAGTGTAGCTTATTTCTGTAATGGAATCTGGAATCGGGCGATTTAAGAAATTCTGTTGAATTATTTTATTTACATAAAACGACTAAATCTTTTTCAGATATATCAGATTTCAATAAAAACGATTTGACCGTGATCTCAACTCCAGCAGCCACCTTCGATTGCGGCGAAGGAGTGAATATTCTCGAAACTATTTACTCCACACAAGACGTGGTAGCATTGAGGTCTAAGAAAAAAGTGTTTGTGTTAAAAATTGTAGCACAAGACGATGAAATCAAATTGAATAAGCTCAAAGAAGCGGAATCCGAGATGCCATATACAAGTATATCATTCGACGAACATCATAAAAACATTATGTATGTGACCACTCTCGACAACAAACTGACTATTGTAAATTTAGATAGAATGAAAGGAAGAAGCGTCAAATTAAAATCGAACACGTCGCTAATAAACAACTGGAGCACTGTATTGAGCTCCGAAAGAGGTTTTTATACTCACGTGACTACGAATTTCATAACATTGTATGACAAAAGATCAAACAACGTGATTGACCTTTGGAAGGATGTGAGGAATGTAACGGACGAAGTCAGATGTAACAATATTAGTTGTGCGATGCCAGCACTCAATCAATCTATGTACTTCGGTACAGATCACCATCTGTTTCTAATCGATTTGAGATACTCAAACCAACATAAACCCAAACCGGTCAATAGGTGGACGCACGGCATGCAGTGTGTACCGACTTACATCGCTAAATGCAACTTTGAATTAAGCAAAGATTTGATTTGCCTCAGCAGCCAGTGGTGCGAAGATATGTGTGTTGTACCCAGCGGCAACGATGCGATGGCCAAAAGTTCCGATGGAACGACCGTGACCATGCCTTATCGTCCACCTAGCATACTCGCCACTTTGAAGGCAGCACGACAGACGTTGTCGTGCTACGATCTATACAATCCCATAGACAATAGACTTCACACGGCTATCACCGGCAATCTCATCATAGATCACGATGAGAAATTTAATATATTAATGCAGAATTCTCTAGGCGATATAACTTGCCACACAATATTTCACGAGAACTTAGAAGTATTTATGGAGGACGACAGCTGTCGACGTCTTGACGCATGGTGTAAATCTTACAAGTTACGTACGAACAATTTCGTAGTCTCGTCCATCGAAGACATTTCGAATGTTTGGATGAAATTAAAAAGTATTCCAGATGGTTATAACATTGACGCTAGTACCAAAAATATGAAGAACCAGTTCAATGAAGAAGAGATATTTGAGGCTTTCGAAGAGGAAGAATTAGATGGCGGTCTTTTGGAGTTGTGGACAAATAAAGTTGAGGAGACTGTTGACACGTCCTCTTTCGCACTAAATCTACAATTTTCAGACAGCGATGAAGAAAATGATGATGTAATAAAATTGTAGCAAAAAAACGTCTATCGTTTTGTATTTTACAGCCTGTGGGTGACGGAGTCTCGAAAATATTCTTGGTATTTATTTATGAACTCGCATGTGATGAGGTGTTGGGGCTCGAGGAAGTGAGTCTTTATTCTCGTACTGTTCACACACGTCGTGCGGTACCCAATAATTTTTTTATTGTATTGGGGTGACAACCGATCTAACAGTCCTCTTTGATGGTAAGTGGTTACTCAAGCCCCTGGACATCCCGCATACACTTCAATCGAAGAAGGTCACAGATGCCTTGGCACCCCTGTGTAGTCCTCCCACAGGGAATGCCTCACAGCTTGTAATTATAACCAACCAGTAAATATAATTGAAAACCAATACCTACTCAGACGGACCTCGGCCTCTCTCGGTACATAGACAGTCATATCATTTACACCCGGTAACCGTACCCGCTCATCACAATCGTGTTCCGGACGCCATCTTACTTTTTTTTTATACACTGACAATGTCTAACGCATATTGGCAGGGCCACGAAAGCTTTCGTACGCTTCCGCGACCCCATCAGCTCTGGCCACTCTTTACGGGCCCTCCTCGTGAGTGAACACATCTTGGGTAGACGCGCCTACCAACTTGACTTCCAATCCCACGCGGGCAACACCCGTCACGTCCAATTTCCATTATAAACGCAAAGTGGATAACGGAAGGCCATTCGGATACACTACGCTAAGCCGTGCCAAATGGAAAACCGTAATCTCTGCCAACCCTATATATGGTAAATGATTTCGATACTAAATAAAATAACAAAATTTTGTAAACAACTATATTTCCTATCTAACATGACTAAATTTCGCAAACACACGCGCATACACTCCTAAGTAGAAGTTTTAGTAGCCACTGAGTCTCTTGTAGCAGCTATTAAAATAAATACATACACTTACATACCATAACAATTAATATTTTTGTGTTACAGCTAATTTGAATAGTGTTTCAACTTCTTTGCACATTAGACCTGCAGACAAAAATAATTGTCTATGAAATATATATAGTTTCTGTCAACCAAATACAAAATTGGCCAATGTAATTTCTAAAGCAATAGTTTAAGACAAAGGTTACATTTCATATAAGCTTTTTTTTTACACACGTACAACAAGGAAAATAACGAAAGTATTTAAAGTAACTGAACAATATTTTTGTAAATAACAGTGAAAAAGTTTGTTGGAGAATTTCCAGATTTTTGTCATAATTAGAATAACAGATTTTTATTCACAGAAGTGTGCGTGTGTGTGCTCAACAGTGTAATTACAAATAAAAGTCTATTTTCCATTGACTAAGCTTAGCTGTTCTGATGATAATTATAATAATTATCTGTTCTGACAATAATTGCTTTCACAAATACTCATTATCGTAAATATTATATTCATTATGTTAGGTACATGAAAACAAATACAATTGTATGTGTAAATAAGTAAACTGTAATGTTATTGCCGTATTAATTCACATTTTCATAGGAAACCATCGACGAATTAAAATGCATGGAAATAAAAAACTGATAATATAAAAAAAAAATTTAAATGCACCCAATTTTGAATCATCATATGTTTCATTAATTTCATCGCAGGTGTCTTCTACACATTTATATATAATAATGATAATGTGTTATTTCTGCAACACAAGTGATGCAACATTTGCCACCTAAATACCTAACTCCAGGGCAACGGGGTCGCTGCCGTAACATAAATAAGTCTGAACACACTTCTCCGCAGTTCTACTAACGCGCACATCTAGCACAGCACACCTAGCGTCTGGTGAAACTCCTCAGCCAATTCCTGGTAAGCGGCAGATCTGCGTTCTTCGTCTCCCTCTCTTTCTCCTCCATCTGCTCCATCAGCTTCCTCTGGTTCTCTCTAAAGGCGGCGATCGGGTCGTCGAACTGACTGTAGTACGTCAACACTTCTCTAACGTCTGACACGTTAGACATTGCAATTGCTGAAATTATTATTATCCATATAAAGTAAGGATGAGATCAAACGCTAATTTAATCAGTACGTTTAGTTGATTAAGAGTTTTCCTCGACGGTATCTGACGGTAGTCTTTGCGATTTTCAAGGGTTTTCCCTTAGTCGCATTTCAAGTATGCAAAACTTAAATCGCCCAGACCGATGATGGGCAGTAGCGGTTATGGTGCGTGGTGTCTGGTGCTCCGATCGCCAACGCCAACCGAATCAAACGAGGCGATAACGATAAATACTTCCATAGGTGATGATGACGTGCTCCTGTCCGATTTCAACCACGCACTATAATATAGGCACTTGTCTTTACCGTCACATCCAATGTAACGCTGACGCGAAAAGATCGGAGAAAGAGTCCGATGCAGTGTCAGAAATACGGGACGAACACAACACATTTGGAACCGAAAACCAATTGACTTCGGCCGGGATTCGAACCCAGGACTCGTTCAGCACGCACAGCAATCAGTTACGTCTAACCACTGAGGCACTTTTGAACTGTTTATAGGAGAAGTTTTACAAACGGTCTTCAGGGTTTTTAAAAATGCACATATGAATGATATGAGTTATCATAAAAGCCCGTTATATTGCTTAATCTTAGATTTTACCAGTAAATCTTTGGATTTATCGACATGAGTAGGTAAATGGATTTATAAAAAAGGATCGATTTTTTATTAGAATTTAGTACATTTTAGGTTTTACCAGTGACGACTGGTAAATGTTGGTTTTGGTTAGGTTAACTGCGAAATTTTAACATTTAGAGTTGGTATAAATCTAAGGTTTTACTGGAAAATCTTAGAATTAACCTTAGTTCGGTCTTTCACATGAGCTTACTCTGCAACAAGTTGGCGAGGTCCAGGAGCGCGGTGTCGTCGTCGTCGCCCTTCCACTTCTTGAGTATAAGCGAGTTCTGCGGGTGGAACTTGATCGCTTGCTTGTTCCAGTCCACAACGATCACCTGAAATACATTAGAAAGAGAGAAGTAAGGATAAGGTTTTCTCATTCATCACTGCAACGCAATGTGATATACTATAACGCGCGTCACGCCCTGCATGCGGACCTCAAACCTTAGAGGCCCGTTCTTCGGTCTGCTTAATTTTCGAGATGGCCATTATCCCGCCATCTGTCGGTAGTCGTTGCGATTTTCAAGGCTTTCATCTATCAAAACTATTTTATATTGAGCTTTGAAATATGCCTTGAATTGAATATCGCAAAGAGGTTTTTATTAGTGTAAAAGTATTGCCATAGTGGTTAAAGTGTAAACTGGAATGTACCATATTTTTCTCGAAATGTCCAACCGTTCACGGTTAGCGAACAAACGATGCTCTGGCGACCGATGATGGCGGAGTATCCGACCGAATCTGCCGAGGCTGAATCAGGCAAGTGATGAGGAGCGACGCTCTTTTGCAGATTTTTGGAGAAGGCTATGTTTAGCGGTAGACTTAAATACGTTGGTAAAGATGAAGAATGAGCAGCACGCAAAACATTGTGATCGGGTATTGCCATTATAAATGTTATACCAACAAAATTTTAAGGGTTTGCTGAGTTTCCTTGAGGTGCTCGGTTGGCTCAAGTAATTTATATTCCTGTCCATACGCAAGATACGCACTCAGTCGTGGAGTTGCGGAAACTAGCCATGATGTAGCATAACATATGTATGTGTGACCCTACATCAAACAGCCTTACCTTGGACAGATCCCTGTTGAGGCCGTCCAAATTTTTAACATGAACGCCGTCGATGAAATGAGTGGAGTCTCTGAACAGCCTGTATGAAATGTATTTGTTCTCTGGGTCCAACTTGTCCAACACTGGCCAAATCATAAAGACATTCTCCGAGGTGAAGATTATCACCTCATAATTGGAACTGGAAATGTTTTGCAGGAACTGGTCTACGCCTGGGCGTTTTTTAAATCTGCCAAAATGTATAAGTATATATAATATGTGTATTGTAGAATTAAATATATTTAGACTTCAATGCAAGAAATTAAAATTATTTTATTACACAAATAGCATTTACATACTAATTAAACCCATTTTGTAAAGAGGTTCCTCTGATGGAGGAGAACCATGTGAAATTAACCTCCAATGATGTATTTACTGGGATATTGTTGCTTAAATGTTTACTCATTAATAAATTATTATCTCTATAGAAACCTTTAATAAAATTTACTTTTAATCACAGTTTTTTAGTAACCAGAGCCATCACATGAAGTGAACATATTTTTCTGAAGACATTCACATGTCTTTATTTATATTTTACAATGGCTCTGCAATATTTATATATATTTACATATTCATAGAATTTATATATCTACTAGCTGGCCCTGCAGACGTTGTTCAACCCTTTTACAGTAGGTGGTGTGATGAGTTTTATTTTTTAATTACTTAATATTAGTAGAGCGACGATAATCCGGATTAATTGTAACTGGACCGGAAATAAGAAGAGTCCGGGGCAGAATTGTGTTGGAATACAATACCAATTGGCAAGCAGATATGCTGTTAAACTAAGCCATAAGCAAGACAGATCCCATTTTTTTACAGAGTGACAAATGAGCATAAATCTGACGGTAAGTGACTACCGTAGCCCATGGACGCCAGCAAACAATTTCGGTCGAAAGTTACAGATGCCTTGGCACCCCGCAGGACACGCCCGATAGCATTCCTCACAGCTCGTAATCATACTGGCTCTGTATACCCTTCAAACCAAAACACAACAGTGGTTGCACTTATTAGCAGCAGAAATGGGGATGAAGGTGGTACCTTGAAAGTGGCTCCTTGGCAGAAAAGGTGTGTAAAAAATAACTTAGTGCAGTATCTAACCTCCATCCGGTCTGGTAGGACCAATCTGGATGCATAAGTACATCTGTGAATTCTAGAACGAGTGTGTAAGTTGGTTGATACGGCGCTGGTAGAGGATCTGGCAAGAGCTTCTCACGCGAAGGTTCCTTTATCATCTGAAACATAGAATATTTTCGTTGTTAAAATATGTTTGTGTTCATTTATCAGAAAAAAACCTTCACTACTATGACTAAGATAAATGATTGTCTCTAAAAATCTCTAAAATTACCAGTAAAAGGGTTTCCAGATCAATCACTTGCCATAACAAACACAGCAGCATTATACTGTTTTATGTATGTACTTACTCTCTCAGAGATTGCTCTTTCTCTGGTCAAACCACCACAATCTTGCTATAGGCATGTATATTGCACACCTGCAGTAAGGCTCAACAGATATTTGAAACATATTTTGAGACAATTTGTAATTTTGTGAGTAAAATTAGAAATACAACTATTTATTAGTTCCTATATCAATTATTATTACACCATACACCTTGTACCATATTTTACTTTTCTATAAAAACATAAATAAATATTACCTTGATTCACAAATTTAAACATATATTTTAATGGAATCTTACCTTCTCATAAAATGTCAACTCCTTCCAAGTTCGTTTTAAATATTGCAACACAATAGGTAGATTGGAAAACTCATCTTCGATGATATTTCCTTCATCATCACGCCGCGGCGCACCCATTTCCACCACCAAGCACCCTCCCATAACTGTCATAGCGCCACCAAACGCAGCAAACCTAGTATCCGAAATAAAAAGTCCATACTTTCAATACTAATCCATACTAGTCTCCACTAATATTATAAATGTGAAAGCAACTCTGTCTGTCTGTCTATTACGTTTTCACAGCAAAACAGTTTTGATAAACTTTGGTATAAAGATACATTCAACACGAGAGAAAGGTTACTTTTCATCATAGGAAGCGGCAGGAAAATTACCCACAAAGAGGAAGTCACAGGCAGAAGTTAAGATATTATAAATTATTACTAAACTACGATCGCCGAGAGGTTAAGGATTTTGCCTTCAAATTAGAAGATCCCTCGGACTTATGATGTTATCGAAAATTCTGATCACAACCAGTAAATGATATAATGATACAATAATATTGAATGATAAAATATTATGTGATATCATTGATATTTAAAAAAAAGCAATGACAGTAAACAAATTATTGTTCACTGTATTGCATAAAGTTCTTATAAAAAAAAAACTTCATTTAAATTTCTGATTGTTATTCTTTTTTTTTTAAAAATCGTTATTGTCTATGATATGCTAGTTATAAATACTATACACAAAAAAAATTAAGTTTTAATAATTTACTGTAAAATAAATAAAGCACACTAACAATAAAAGTGTTCTATTTGTTATGGTGGTTATGGGGGTAATAAAAACCGGCTAAGTAAAAGTTGGACTCACATTTAGAGGGTTCCATAAACCACACAATTTTTTTTTTTAGTATTCTATACTATTTGCTCTCAATACAATTATTCAAAAATCAATTACCCAATTTTCATTCGTCTCCAACTTTTTTCATTTTCCTCTGTCTTCTCTTTATTCTCTTTTTCAAATCGCTCCTGTTCTTTTTTGATTTCATGCGCATCTTCAGAATTAAGTGGAGATTTGGGAAATAAACGGCCAATTATATCTACCTTTTCAGGCTCAGGTCCTGTTTTCTTTTCTTGACCTAAAGAAATAAACAGCTACATATTACTGATAAACTATTATTTCCTCTTGCCTTAGAAACTTATAGTCATGTGGATGATGGATTAGAGGAGGGAAATAAACTGTGATTTTGAATACCAAAATTTATGTCTTCTATTTTTTTAAGACATGAAAGGTTCAGAAAGAAAAGTAATTATTGCAATCCAGGTATTTTTTATTAAATATTTTAAGGGTTATAAATAAGCACAAATATTGTAGATATTTATTAACTTTGTAACCCAAAAGATTGATCCTTTCTTGACAAAATTAAGATATTGTATTCAATATTTTAATGGAATGATGATAGGACTAAGATGTCTCTTTGGTTCTAATTTTTTACCAATTTTTTTTTTTTAAAAGAAGTTAGACAAAATTACTTTGTGTAAATCCAAATACAAAAACAATAAAATGGAATAAGGATTGACATTAATGGATTTCTGCAAAGTAACACTTGATTCTATTAATTATCATAAAAATCAAATCATAAATAAAAATACTTATCAAACAAAGCACTTATGAAAATGTTTCTGCATACATAGATATATATACATTTATAAATATTAATATGTAGAAGACATTACTATAAAACATAATATTGTGCTACATTACTTGACTTTAAGGCCAAGCTTCTTTTTGTTGAGGTAATCATTAACTGTGTAATATGCTTTTTCAATTTATTATTTTAATATTATCCTACATTGATATATTTAATATTAGTTAATATGAGGGCCATGGTAGCCTAGTGGTCAGGCCGCTCATTTTAGTTTCATAGAGTGTGAGTGGCCTGGGTTAGATCCCAGTGCCGGCACCACTAAAATTGTTAATAGCAATTTTAAGTGCTGTATTTACCACATGCTCAGCGGTGAAGGAAAACATTGTGAGGAAACCGGCATGTCTGAGAAATAATAAAAATATTATTTCGAGGATATGTGAAGCCCGCCAACCCGAACTGAGATACTCGTAATTGAGAAGGAGGCCTTTGCCCAGCAGTGGGCACTTACAGGCTGCTACTTTACTAATATGATAATTTCATTTAATAGATCTCTGAGATTGGTGACATTTTAAATTATATGTTGCACATATGACTCTTTTCTGAAGTAGAAGTAGGGATTCAATGTTTGATCATCTACCCCAGAGAAGTTTTTCATAACAAATTACTTCTTCATAAGAAACTATCAATATTTCTAAAATTTACAAGTCTGGCAGGATCAATATCAGTTAACTACCTTATTTTCCTAATAGCAAAAAAAGCTGAACATTATTTCTTGCTGAGCAAAATTTAGTATTACTTTAAAACAAAGTTGGATCATGGTTACTAACATTTGGCATGCAAAATTTAATACACTTTGTCTTTTTAATATTAAAAGTTTAATATTAGTATTAGTTATTAACTTTGGCGATAGCATCATCTTAATTGACATTTTTCTGTCAATTTTAAAACTAGGGATCATCACCAATTAACATAATCTTACACAGGTCATATATGAGATATATTATCATTCACATATGGAAGGCCATTTATGTAACACAGAAAGAAAGTAGTGAAATACTGCTACTTTACATTGGTATTCTGTGAAAGTATGGTTTTTTCCTGTTGCTACAACTAACTTTTATACTACAGCCTGTGAACATGGTTGCAGCATGTGTTTTCAACCTAAAAACAGCAGAACATCAGGGCACACAAGGAATTTGTGGCTATGTAGAAAATCTGTTGCTAATGGAAAGTAAATCCATTTTCTGATTATGATATATTCTTAATCTTTTCTGAAATTTTTCATAGTTTAATGTATTGAACATAATTTCGAAACACTTTTCCGATGAAATATTACTGTAAACTGCTACATCTACGATCATATATTTATAAGAAATTAAGGAAATAATGAATTTTATTTAATGTAGAATAGAAATTTGCGTTCGGAAAAAAACTAACCTATATTCTTGTCACAGTAAAATCTTGCTTGAAATGTCGAAGTTAAACAAACATTTTGTCTTGAATAAAATGTTGTATTAAGTACAGTTGCTTTGCAGCATGTTGCTCTTGTTAGAGATAGAACTTTCCTTAGAGACATTTTAAACTTACAATTCACATACTCTAGCTATGATTGAAAAATGTATATGAAACAAAACAAATGTGAAATCAGATGTACTACACAGATGTATAAGACTAAAAAATTAAATCTATTCACAGACTATAGAGCACAGCACAGAGCCTCTCTATTAAATTATATTCAAAGTAACCCTATACTAACATATGTCTTCTTCAATGGCACACATTTTATATTGTTATCCTTTTTTAAATGTTAAGCTGTTAGGGCACGATCTGAGTAAAATTTCAAGGTCGAATTTGTGAGAAAAGTTTTAAGTTAATTAAAATTTTGTTAATGTAGTTTACATATTATAAACGTAAGCAATATTAATTGTTAACTAATATTCATTGATTAATTAATAACTGTTTATATACTACGCAATAATTTCCATTTTTTCTGTTATTTCACACTCACATTTACTACTACAATGGCAATTCATGAACCGTGGTTTCAAGTCGCCCATTGCATTCATTGGCATTTAATTGCCAAAGTATGAAATTATCTTGTACTGTGACGATAAAACGATGAAGTATTAAGTTAAGTTTAAAAGTAGTGCGCGTGTAAGAGTAAGTGTGTACACAAGATACGAAAATATAGCTAGATTAGTCTTTTATCAGTAATTTGGCATGATTTTTAATGGCTTATTAGTATGCGTTTTTGGTATTTTTTTTGTTAACTGTCGTCTTTATTACAGAACTATATTACATCTGTGCTTAATGTGAACCAATATAACATTAAATCAATTGACTGTTGTGGAGCGTTGCCAGTAGCGTATGAATAGTACATTTTGTGCACTATTTCAGTCTTATGTCTACCTGCGTAATTTGGGCGTCATTTGTATAAAATATAAGTAGTAGCCTTGTAAGTGCCCACAGCTGGGCAAATACCTCCTTCGCAAATATTTTGAGAGGGTTTTGGAGCCGGAAAGGGACCGCTACACTGCTCTAGTGCGGGTTGGCTACGGCAATGGGGGTTGGTGCGGCTACCATCTGAAATATACAAGACCGAAAATACAAATACCGATGATATAAAATAGTTAAAAAGGTGCTGATTGAAGTTAAAGGCGTCGCTGCGTCATGTATCTATATATTAATTATACAAAGTTTGTACCATACCGCGGTACATTTGTATATTTCATAGACTAATTTGTACCATAAAAGATATTTTTGGCCTAGCAACGCTGAATTTCAGCCGACAGATTGACATTGACAGTTACGAACAGGAAAGGAGAAAACAAATTGATAACAAAAGCGGGGAATTTCATTCCCATATTCTTTGATTCACAATATTTTATATTTATGGATGAAATGCCTACAAAAAAGGATTTTACGATGAGCAAACAAAGTTCACTGATAACATTCTTCGAAAATAATCACAAGATAATTAACGAAGATAACCAAAGGTATTTTATTGTAATATTATAAATTATATTTATGACATTATTTAAAATCTTATATTTACTGCAAACAATATTAATACGATAAGTAGTAAGTGTGTAGATCATACATAGTTTGTTTATTAACACTATTTCAAACTCGTTTTTACACTTTATTAGAATTTAAGTTTTTAGAGGGTAAGTATAGTTTAAAAACAAGGTTTATATTTATCAGATAACTCTTAACTTTTTATTTTATTGTTGTATCACAACAATAAAATTATAATGTTTTAATTTAATAATCATGGGATATGATTTGATCAATCATGTATTGGTTTACAAAATCATTTGATAAATCAGTCATTATAATTGTACCATTTTTTTACTAACTACGGGAGACAAACATTCTAACAGTTTACCTGATAATAACTTGCCAAAAAATTCATCAGGGGAGGTTATAGATGTGTTGCCTTCCTTGAGGTCTTACAAGAATAATGTCGTACAGACTCTGGTTATACTGGCTCAGTATACCCTTCTGGAACTGGAACTCAACAGAGGCTGCACTGCTGATTAGATCTAGGTAAGATGGTGAGACTTACTCAGACAACTCCCGGACAGAGAAGGAGCTTACCACCATGCAGAGCATTTTATTTTTGTTTTATTGTAAACAATCATGACATATTGTACATTTTCATGATCTTAAAATGAGTTGTAATTGACTTAAAGGATAATGATTGCAATCATCAATACTTTGTGTTCACTGGCCTGAGTGGTGGTCTATAGTCATGAGAGTTTTTTTTTAATAATATGTGAACTATAATATTATTACACAATAATATTTATTTTAATACTTGTGTGTAGTGTATATTACACATTAAGAAATAAAATATTATATGTGTGGTAATATTTAGCTACTTTATATGTTATAGTGAATCAAATGAGCAGGCTTCAGAAAAAAAATCTAAATTTGTTTGGAAATCAAAATCTTCAACATCAAGTACTTGTAAGTATATATATAATAATAATAATAGTTTCTTTTCAAATGTGTTCATGTTAATACAAGAAATCATTGTAATAGGCTTACTTAAATGCACAAAGCAGTTTTTACAACACAAATAAATTAAAGGCTGTTTAATGTCTAATCAGTCATTTTATTATAAGGAAACCAAAGTCAATCAGCGTCTTTGTTGTAATACATCTATTATTTTGTTACCTGTGAACCTATACTGTAGCAGGTTGTTTGGGACAATTATTTTGCAAGTAGGTGAATGACTTAAAAAAAAATGCTTTTTTGCATGTCTTACTGTAGTTGAATATAAATACAAATACAAGATTAATAGTTTATTTGCTTTTTGTTGCAGGGACACCTCCATTCAAAACAAATGAAAAAGTTGAAAACCCGGTAGATGTAAGTTTGCACTTCTGAGAAATTAATATAATTAGAATTTTAAAATGTTTCCTGTCCTTTAAAAAGTTTTTGACGTGCTGTATTGTGGCGACTACACAGAGAGTTGACTCTTACATCTGAGGAAGTTTTAGGAGTCCCCAATCAACTCTCGTTACTTCCTTCTAATAGCAGGACTATTCTTGCTTTCAATAGATGGTGAATCCCTCTGCCAAATGACAAATTCTCTCTAAATGGTCTGCAGTCAACTAAAAATCAAAGTATAAATACTTATTTAATTATACTTTGATATTAAATATTTATTTATACTTTAATTTTTAGTTGTCTGCACACTACTTTCATATTTCATATTATATATCAATTTAAGTATAATATTTTAGGTTATTGTGTCTTTTCTACATGTCACTAGGGTTCAGTGTTGCGAAAATACAACTTGAATTTAGGAATCAGTTTTGCAATTAAGAAGCTGTGAAAATCATAATAAAAGTATTTGAAGCCAATGGTCCAAGAGGTCCAATTGTGAGTCGGACACGCGCATCGAGGATTCCGTACAACTGCAATATTTCGTGTTATGTATTGACCAAAAAATTATCTTTTCTTTTATTCAATTCGGTTCGAGTGAGATTGTGCTTAATTAATAACCAATAGTTTGCTCGTTTTTAGAGTTCCGAAGGGAGCCTATAATTCGAGGAAATATCCGGTTTGCACGACCGAAGCAACATACCGTGCACAGTATTAAGAAACTAAAGAGTTTTAGTTTTAATGTTAATATAGGAGGTTAGTTAGGAATATGGCTTTCTAATAACATACTGAGCTTGTGACTGTCCGAGATTAAAAAAAGTCTAAATTGATTTTATAGTAAATGGAAAATTGGATGTGAAGCTATGCTATTTTCAAACGATTCCAAACAGATATGTCTATTTTAATTATGTGTATGAAGTTTTTGAAGTATTCTAATACTTTTATGTGAATTGATATGCTATTCTTTAGATAGTGCAATTTTATAATTAAGGTGTAATAAGCTATTAAAACAAAGAGACTCAAAAAATATATTACATTATTTTTGAAACCTGTGGTATATTGAAAAAAGAATTATCCTAACTAACTCATGAATACAATATGGAATTTGATATTAAATATATAAACAGTCTTAAATTAAAATTTTTGTCTTTCACTTGAACTTTTTCAATACAAGTTAAAGTGAAATTGGAAACATGGAAGGACTATCATTAAATAACTATTATTTTTCCACCACCAGAACTGTTAGTGCCCAGTAGTGAAACATTAATAGATATTTGTAATAGTAGTACATATTGCTTGTCTAAATGATTTTTTGTGAAAAATTAATTTAATATAATAAGTAATTTTCATATGCAGCATTTGAAAAACAAAGTTGCCAGTTCCCCATGTGTATTACCAATTCAGAATGAAAACCATGTTCAAAACGTGTCTGTTAAAACTAAGCTAGTTGAATTTAAGATATGCAGCGATAATCAGAGTCATGATCTATTTGAAGCTATGGATGTGGTAAGTCTTCATACTAAAGTTCTTTACTTATTAGCGCTTGCTTGTGAATTTATACCTTATGTTAATTGCAGCAAGGATTATTTTAGTCTTAACTCATAAGTATTTTAATACCCTAGTTATTTCGCTCATTTTTTTTTTACTAATATGTAATGCGTAATTATTTGCAGTAGTTTCAAATAACTATTTTGACTTTGCCAGGATCTATCTCACGAGAAAACACCATCATCAGAAAAAGTCAATAAATCAATAAGAATAAGTGCTACACCTTCACCACCGAAACGTAAAACAGAAAGAGCAACGCTGTACGAAAAAAAATTGCAGACACCGCAAAAGAACAGTCCAGACAAAGACCCTTTAAAAAATTTGAAGCTAGATGGATCACTTTCTAAGTTACTAAGTAAAATATCGTCACACCCAGCCCTGAGAAAACCAGAAAAGGTTAATTTAAAACAAAAGTTAGTTAAAATATTAATATTATTCTAATTTTGAAAGATTTTATGTCATTAAACTTTACTTCCAGGATGAAAATTCTCCAATCGTTAATGATTTGGAACAATGTCAATCTATGTACATAGAGCTACTTGAAAAAATAAGTAGCGCATTTGATAGAATTCCAAATTGCATTAAGGATAAATTTCCAGGATACGATTGCAAAACTTATTCCAAAATGAAGCACTTAGGCGCTAAGTTAAAAGGTGTTATTAATCGAAAATCTCGTATTTTACAACAGACCAATTCCGAATTATCGCTTAGTGAAAGGAGCTTACAAAACAGTATAAATTTGAATGGGTATGTGAATACATCTATAAAACATGATGACGAAGAAAACGATTTAGAAAACTTTGATCTTGAGTCTGGTAGAGTTATAACAGGTAAATCTGAAATTACACCTAATTCTACATTAAGAACCCCGGAGGCATCAACGCCTGATGGGTTAACTCTAAACAAAAATCAACCTCGTAAAACAATTTATTCACAAATAATGGATAAGCAACCCCTGTCATTCGATGTCTTTTCACCAATTCACCGCGACTCTAAAAATCTACATTCATGTCTTCAATCAGAATCGGAAAATGTCAATTTATCTGACAGTGTGAATAAGAGTAAAGGAAAATTTGTATTCAAAAGACCCTCTAGATTACACAATGAAGAATCTAGTAACAATTCGACTCCTATTCGAGACGCACCGTCAAGTACATTAGAAAGATTAAAAATCGCATCTGAGAAATTAAAATCTTTACCTAAAACAGAACCGCCGAAGTGTTCACCGATAGCAAACAGTTCGGTTAAGTTTCAACCCCCGCACTTTAGTAAAAGTTCCCTGATGGAATTTGATAACTCTGGTTCTGTAATTTCACCCGTACCTAAAGAAAACAGTCTTACCGATGATGTAGACGATACAGACGAATACGAAGTTCCTATAGACATGGACGAAGTAACAGACATTGTACCAGAAAGTTCACAAGCGAGTGTAATAAATATAAGCGATTCAATTCCGAGCAGCAGCGATGTACAGATTATCAATAACAAGGAGATACCAGTCGATGAAGACGGCTGGCCTGAGTATAGGATGGAAGACTTCGTGGACGATATTGTAGAAGTGGAAAAAGATCAAAATGTCATCAACTTGATGGATCAGTCCGCTGCGAACGGTGATGTTTCAACGAAATATGAAGGCATGGGGGACTTCCACGCGGGGACGCAAAATGACGGTATCACAGGTATGTGCAGGTATGTACAGGTATGTATGATATTAATTTTGGTAGGGTACAATAAATAAGTTAACGAGTATTATTCGCTTGAAGTCAAAATTTCAAAAGGTGCGATTTTTTTGACGCCGAGTGTAGTAGTCAAGTTACGTCTTTGTCTTGCAGGAGAGTTCGACGGTCATGATTACCCGCACTCGTCGCTGTTGATGGAAATGTTCAAGGAGAAGTTCGGTCTCAAGTCCTTTCGGCCGAACCAGCTGCAGGCGATCAACGCGACGCTCCTGGGCCACGACTGCTTCGTGCTCATGCCCACGGGCGGCGGTAAGACGATTTAAAATGATATGAACGCCTCATTTTATACGCGGTGGAGCCAAGCGGCGGCTTTTGCTGCTGCTCGAATGGGCCGGCACGACCGGGGGGGTACCACGGCCTCGCATAATACCGGCGTGAAGTAGAGAGAGTAGTAACCCGAGGGCAACTCACCTTCTCCATCCCCCTCCTCTGCCTACCTCCCATCTCCCATACTCTTAAAAGCCGGCAACGCATCTGCACTACCTCTGGTGTTGCAATCACTTACCATCAGGTGAACCACTAGCTCGTTGCCGCCTTTCTCCTTAAGAAAAAAAAAACTTTTTTTTATAATTTATGCCTGCGATTGTTGCCACTTAGTGAAACTTCCAGCTAATGAAAATTATTATTATCTCTTGTACAAGTTTCAGCACACATTTTATTTATTTATATAACTAACAGGCTGGTTCTGCTGGGTATTCATTGAATATATTATAATAATTGTCAACATCGTTTTTAATATAAAATGAAATAATAATTATTTAAAAATAATTGATTATTGGTTTATTAACAGTGAAATGTTTCCAGGCAAATCGTTGTGCTACCAGCTGCCAGCTATACTAACACCTGGAGTTACCATAGTGATATCTCCATTGAAGTCATTGATCTTGGACCAAGTGAACAAACTGTTGTCCCTCGATGTGAGTATGATTCATGGCCTCAGTACTCCAAATTATTTCATGTACTTAATTTTTAATTACAATTTAGCTGCATTGTAACGTCTTACTTCTCAAATTCAGATACCGGCAGCTCACTTATCCGGCGACGTGTCCCTGGCGGCCTGCGACGACATCTATCACAAGCTCTCCACCCGGGAGCCGAAGCTCAAGTTGCTGTACGTCACCCCGGAGAAGATCAGCAATTCTGCCAAGTTCCAAAGCATGCTGGACACGCTATACTCCAGAGGGAAAATTGCTAGGTACAGTGTGGTGATTGAAATTAAGAGATAATTAATATATATATAGAGATAAGATTACTAATAAAACTTGTTCAAATATACTAACAAAGATATTGCACCTGATCCTTATGAGCCTGGTTATTGTTATAAGGGTTTTTGAGTATACAATTCGTATAGAAAAACTGAAAACAAGATATTTAAAGTACAAGTAAAATATTTATTTAGTCAATTGCATTGTCACCCCTATGGTCTTGATGGAATGCCTCGGCGTCGGATTATATGTGTGGTTGCACTGCTGTCTGAAAAAGGGTTCATATTATGTTTACGTTCATATTTACGCGAATAATGCAATTCCATACAGTCCATTGTACACCCAAGAGTATAACAATCAAACATACAAATATATAAAGACAGCAGAGCAATTTCTTCCAGGCAACCAAAGGAATTTAGCACGAAGGAATATTAATGAGTAGGGTGCACCATAAATATAAACAAAAGATTAACTTAAACTTCTCTCTTGGCGTGAAGTAGTGACAATGAAGTAGAGAGAGCTTCTGCGTTTCGTTCGCTGAGTGAGAGAACCGGAGGCCCACTTCTGTCTCCCCAATACCATCCCCTTCTCATGCTCCCTCCTATCCCTCAAATATCCTTAAAGACTGGCAACGCTCTTGCTTTGGGAGACGGTATTTGCCAAAAGTATCGTGGCTGAGTTCGCTCCTAGCTCCGAGTCTTCACATTCAACTTTCATCTCCCAGGTTCGTGATAGACGAAGCGCACTGCGTGTCCCAGTGGGGCCACGACTTCCGCCCGGACTACAAGCGGCTGTTCATCCTGCGGGAGCGGTTCCCCGGCACGAACATAATGGCGCTGACGGCCACCGCCGCGCCGCGCGTGCGCATGGACATCCTGCACCAGCTGCGCGTGCCCAGCTGCAAGTGGTTCCTCTGCAGCTTCAACAGGCCCAACCTTGCTTACAGGATATTGGAGAAGAAACCAAAACTCATCAATCAGGAAGTGGCCAAGATTGTAAAGGAGAAGTTCTTCAGGTGTGTACAGTTTTAGAATTTTAGTTTTCTTACGTTCTATCTCCCGGCGAGGCGAAAAGTGAGTATCGGAAGCCCGTTCAGCTATGCTCAGGCGTGTCAAATGGAAATTCGTAACTCTGTGTGTGAGGGACGTTAGTGCATATATATAAAATTGTTAAAAAGGTGCTGGTTAAAGTTAAAGGCGTCGCTACGTCACGTAAACGTTTTTATCGTTTTAAGTCTATACACATAGACGGTAGAAGAGTATCGTTAAGATCACTAATCCATTCGCTAATTTCTCTGTCAAACGTTCAGAGATTCCGGTATAGTGTACTGCCTCTCGCGGAAGGAGTGCGAGAGTGTGTCGATGGATCTACGCAAGGTCGGTGTGCAGGCGGCCGCCTATCACGCTGGCCTTAGTGACAAGAAGCGAGAGGAAGTCCAGGCTAGTTGGGTAGCCGATAAGACCAAAGTGGTGAGTGATTTACCGTTTCCGTTGATTATCCAATTTTAGTTAAAGAAGGTTTAATAGAAAATCGAAATTGAAACAAAAATTGTATGGTGATGATGATTTAAAGTTCATACGAATTGAATTTTGTAGACAAATATGTCGTTTGCAATACAACTAAAAAAAAGCGAGTAGTGAAGTCAGAATCTAATACCCAGACTAGTTTCGGGAACCCAATTTTTAATGTAACGTTCGAATTAAACATCACATTGTGCATTCAAAAAATACTCATTTATTGTCCGTATGTATTGTATTGTATTCGATCAAGTTATTGCTGTTAGCCGTTTTGGCTTTTACGGGTTCATAGGTATGCGCGTATCATTTATTGTCAATCACAGAAAACAATACATAAACATTGGAAAGACGAAACGATATCGTGTACTACAATATGACTAGTGCCATCTAGTTTAACGATTTAAACTATATTTTGCTATATTATCTTACACAATTATTTAAAGATGTTTAACATACATTAAAAATTAGTGTCATTGTAAAATAAATATATGTTTTAATATTGATTGATACTTAGACGTGTGCTTAAGGTCCATTTTTATGTGTTCTTTTAATATTATCATGCAGATTGGATGCGACCCTATTGACATTTAATTGAAACTCAGTAGTCACAGTTATTTGGAAAAGCATTTTCACTTTTGTTTTGTTTCACTCACGTTTTTTTTAATTTAGTGGCAATCTCGTTATTACGAATTCTGCCAATGTCAAGTCAGTCATGGAAGTAACACAAACGTCAAATGACAGTTTTTAGATTACTAACAAGACACTTGTTGAGATGTCTACCTTTAACAATGAACATAGACTATTGTTATATATACACTACTATGTACTAACTTAACTAAACTACTGTATTTTAACTATCACCACAAAAGTACAAATATTATAATTTAATCTTGTTATAGTTTATAAATTCGGACAATACATGTACAAAAGGAGAGTAGACAATATAGAGAGTACACTATAAGACAATAGTGAGTTAAAGTTAGTAGGTCGGGGAATATATTTTGGGAGAACATCATATAGAGAGAAAGATAATCTGGAGCAGCAAACATTTTCACGCCTTTACCAAACAAAACACACGCGCCATTCGTAAGAAGGAACAACAGTTTAATGACCTCGGCAAAAGCGACCACAATGCGGGATTTCTTTGTCGGGAAATCGGCGACTTTAAACGCGGGCAGCGGACCGTCCATCAGGTCTTTGACTTGGCTCCGTTGGCCTGGTAGTTCAACAACAAGAAACTAGAAACTTAGGCAAACGCCTAAACTTAATGTTAAATTTAATGTCGTATCCTCGCATCCAACCTGTATATTGCAATTGTTTTTAATTCTTCTCTTCAGATCTGTGCGACCATTGCATTTGGTATGGGCGTGGATAAGGCCGACGTGAGATATGTTATCCATCATAGTATGCCCAAGTCTGTGGAGGGATATTATCAGGAGGCCGGGAGGGCAGGTAGAGACGGAGAACTCGCTAATTGTGTTATGTTTTATTCATACAGTGATGTGATAAGATACAGGAGGCTTTTGGACAGTGAGTATATACCTAACTATATTTAACCTATTAAGTTTATTGAAGTGAGAAAAGTTACAATTTTTATATTAAAAAAAAAACATATTAACTTTGGTTCCCAGTGAATTTATTGATAAAATACTCCTCGAAATTAAGTTCTGCAATCGCTATTAGAAGGTTCATACAGTATAGTTTACTTGGCATACTTCCACAGCATCACGTCCTATGGTGTGTTTGTTTTAATTCACTTGTTTCTTCCATAGGTTGTAACGATGTCTAGCTCTAAAACGTAATATATTTCATAGAATCAAAATTTGGATATAGGATGGATATTTAAGTAATGTGTTGTCCTAAAACCGAATATTGAATTAATAGTTGCCGAGGCATTTAAAAGTTACCGAAAATGTATTAAATGTGTCAAAAGTGTGTGTATGATTTTTTATCGTCTATGATCCTTGTACCGCGTTACTTAAGTAATCGGATTGGACATGCCAATACTGTCAAGTTACACTAACGACTTATTTGATGGCTAAAAGATGCATACGTCTGTTAAACAGTGGAACGTAACGCTAGTCCAGAAGTGAAACGAGTGCACGTCGAAAACTTGCTGAGAATGGTGGAAGTGTGCGAGAGCGTGACAGAGTGCCGACGCGCGCAAGTGCTTGCGTACCTCGGCGAGCGGTTCCAGCGCGAGACGTGCGCGCGCGACCCGCGCACCGCCTGCGACAACTGCCTCAGCGCGCACCAGTACACGGTACGTGCGGCGTGCGGCGCGTAGCCCGGCGAGCGGTTCCAGCGCGAGACGTGCGCGCGCGACCGCGCACCGCCTGCGACACCGCCTCAGCGCGCACCGGTACACGGTACGTGCGGCGTGCGGCGCGTAGCTCGGCGAGCGGTTCCAGCGCGAGACGTGCGCGCGACCCGCGCACTGCCTGCGACAACTGCCTCAGCGCGCACCGGTACACGGTACGTGCGGCGTGCGGCGCGTAGCCCGGCGAGCGGTTCCAGCGCGAGACGTGCGCGCGCGACCCGCGCACCGCCTGCGACAACTGCCTCAGCGCGCACCAGTACACGGTACGTGCGGCGTGCGGCGCGTAGCCCGGCGAGCGGTTCCAGCGCGAGACGTGCGCGCGCGACCCGCGCACCGCCTGCGACACTGCCTCAGCGCGCACCAGTACACGGTACGTGCGGCGTGCGGCGCGTAGCTCGGCGAGCGGTTCCAGCGCGGACGTGCGCGCGCGACCGCGCACCGCCTGCGACACCGCCTCAGCGCGCACCAGTACACGGTACGTGCGGCGTGCGGCGCGCAGCCCGGCGAGCGGTTCCAGCGCGAGTCGTGCGCGCGCGACCCGCGCACCGCCTGCGACAACTGCCTCAGCGCGCACCAGTACACGGTACGTGCGGCGTGCGGCGCGTAGCCCGGCGAGCGGTTCCAGCGCGAGACGTGCGCGCGCGACCCGCGCACCGCCTGCGACAACTGCCTCAGCGCGCACCAGTACACGGTACGTGCGGCGTGCGGCGCGTAGCCCGGCGAGCGGTTCCAGCGCGAGACGTGCGCGCGCGACCCGCGCACTGCCTGCGACACCGCCTCAGCGCGCACCAGTACACGGTACGTGCGGCGTGCGGCGCGCAGCCCGGCGAGCGGTTCCAGCGCGGACGTGCGCGCGCGACCGCGCACCGCCTGCGACACCGCCTCAGCGCGCACCAGTACACGGTACGTGCGGCGTGCGGCGCGTAGCCCGGCGAGCGGTTCCAGCGCGAGACGTGCGCGCGTGACCCGCGCACCGCCTGCGACAACTGCCTCAGCGCGCACCAGTACACGGTACGTGCGGCGTGCGGCGCGTAGCCCGGCGAGCGGTTCCAGCGCGAGACGTGCGCGCGCGACCCGCTCACCGCCTGCGACAACTGCCTCAGCGCGCACCAGTACACGGTACGTGCGGCGTGCGGCGCGTAGCTCGGCGAGCGGTTCCAGCGCGAGACGTGCGCGCGCGACCCGCGCACTGCCTGCGACAACTGCCTCAGCGCGCACCAGTACACGGTACGTGCGGCGTGCGGCGCGCAGCCCGGCGAGCGGTTGCAGCGACAGTTCACCTATATTAGTATATAATTTCACAATTGAACCGCAATCAGCCAGCGTGAGCTATCAATTAATTCATAATTAGCAATTAAATACAGTGAATACAGAGGAGCAACCCGTAACCCGTACACTCTCATGAATCTGGTTTCTTTCCAGCCGGTGGACGTGACGGAGGAGTGCAAGCTGATAGCCCGCTGCGTGCGCACGTTGAGCAGCAACCGGACCGCTTTCACGCTGCTGCAGCTCGCGGACGTGCTGCGCGGCTCCAACCAGCAGAGGCTGGCCGAATTGCGGAACAGTCCGATACATGGCCGGTGTGTACGCGGCGTGACGTTTACAATTTAGTCGTATTATAATGCAATGATAATAACAGCCGCGGTAGCCTAGTGGTCAGGGCGCTCACTTTAGTGTCATAGAGCGCGAGTGACCGGCAACACTAAAATTTTAACCACAAAAAATAACAATTTTAAATGCTGTATTTACCACGTGCTCAACGGTGAAGGAAAACATCGTGAGGAAACCTGCATATCTGAGAAATAATAAAAAATATTATTTCGAGGATATGTGAAGCCCGCCAACCCGCACTGGAGCAGCGTGACGGGCCATTCCCGGCTCCTAAACCCTCTCTGATACTAGTATTTGAGAAGGAGGCCTTTGCCCAGCAGTGGGCACTTACAAACTGTTACTTTACTTTTAATGCAATGAAAAGAATCTCTATCTCGTAATGACAAACTACGTAGAGGTAGTACGCACAGCATAC
Source organism: Bhutanitis thaidina (assembly GCA_029286595.1). NCBI lineage: Eukaryota > Metazoa > Arthropoda > Insecta > Lepidoptera > Papilionidae > Bhutanitis > Bhutanitis thaidina. The sequence goes on from JAGSMS010000019.1 coordinate 7,835,875, forward strand.
TGCTGGCGAACAAACGCAGCTCCGGCGGACGAATAATGTCGGAATGTCCATCCGTTGCCGGATCCCAGGGGCGGCACGAACATGGCAGCAACACCAGTGCTCCGGTACCGGCACAGCGCGCGCCAACCCGCTCGTCCAGCTCTGGTATGGTGAAATCTTCCTAGGAACGTATACCGGCTTTTGCTGGTACTTTCTTGGAGTGATCTATGTTCGGCAGAGGAATTTTTACTTACTGCTCTTTACTCTTGTTTACTGCACTTTAGTCCTGATCGACTTAGACCAATACGTCTTTCAGTCAATCGATATCAATACCATACGTTGTACATTCCTCGTGTTGTCATCGCGGCCCGTTATTCATAGCCCTTCTTACAGAGTTAGTTACTTATTATAGAGTAATAAAATGTAGAGATATTTTAAAAAAGTCGAAAGTTACGCGCCTATTTAACGGTTAAAATACAGCTTCTAACTAATATATTTATTTATTTATTATTTATTTATGATGTTAATTGTGTTATGTTCCTTCATTCTCGCCGTGATGGCCTAGTAGTCGGAGCTCGGAATATAATTTCATAGTAATCATGTAACCTGGTTTCTAGCTCCCGTCTAGCACTGAGCAGTCCGTCCACCCCTGCACTGAAGCAACGTAGATCCATCCCGGCTCTAAAACTCTCTCAAATATTGTGAGGAAGCCTTTGCCCAGCGTTGGAACAATTACAAGAGACTTCACTTTTTTACTTATTCATTCTAGCAAGTTTCCTCCATATTTTAGTGACTATGGGAACGTGGAGTAAATAATTTGGTGTCCCCACCAGATGCAAGTCGTGGGAGCGCGGCGGCGCGCAGCGGCTGCTGCGGCAGCTGGTGGTGCGCGGGCTGCTGGCCGAGCGCCTCGTCGTCAGCAACGACATCGCCACCGCGTACCTGCAGCTCGGGCCCAGCGTCGACAAGTGCGTGACACGTATACGTCGTACGCAGGGGCATCTTGCGCTCCTGCGTTTCGTTCGATGATCGAGGTATCCGGAGGCCCACTCGCCTCTCCCCCGACCTCCATACCCGTCATCCCACCCATCCCCTAAATATCTTAAAAGGCCGGCAACGAACTTGCAGCACTTGCAGAGGAATAAAAGATAAACGAATGAATGATTTGACCCAGTACGTAATCTAATTTCGCTGAAAGCTGCCCGCGCTGTTTACTATTCAATAATGAAATGCTCAGATTGTTTTCATAACTCTCTATATTATATAAAAACTTAAACTTAAGTGATGGAAAAATCAACCAACCCGAGACGACTAAGGGTCATTATTAAATCTCATGGCTTCCGACAGATGGCAGTATTCCCATTTTAAAGACTTTGCCGGGCTAAAATAGGCAGACCCAGGTAGCCGTGTCCAGGCGGCGAGGTGTTTTATCCTGCGATCTCCAACCCGCCCGCAGATAGGGATTGGGGCCAATCTTGACGTGGAAGAGGCGTCTGCCGACGTTTCATAATTTGGTTGTGTTAGCAGATTTGGTAGCATTCTATTTTCATGACAAGTTGTTTATGATGCATGCGCGCGTACGCAGGCTGATGTCGGGGGGACTGCGCGTGGTGTTCCCCATGAAGAGCTCCGGCAAGAGCAGCCTGGCGGCCCCGCTGGCCAGCAGCGCGGCGGCGGACCGGCGGCCGATCAACGCGCTCGTCAAGCGCATCGAGGAGCGCTGCTACGCGGACCTGGTGGAGGCCTGCCGGTGAGCGGGGCTCCTCGCGTGGCTCCTCGAGTGAAGCCGTCGCGTTCCCTCTACATTTTTTTATTTTCGCTTATTTATATTTTAGGTTTTTTTCTGTATACATTGTCATTATGCGACGTCAAAGAAATTTTAGATTTTTAAATAGTCTCAAAGCTATGCATCGCTCACAGGCCCTAACTTCCCGACTCAAGTTTAACCACAACGTCCATTATTAACTATATATTTGAAATGGAATTCGTAGCACCGATTATAGAAGATATTTTTTATTTAAATATTGCGATAAAACAAATGTTTATCTAAGAATAACACTGTATAGGGTAACCCCCTTTTTTGTGAGTGTGTTTTTTTTGTTGGGCGTTGTTTGGGGGGGAATTGATAGCCTCCCCAACGATAATTAAAAACGGTAGGGCTGATTGCATTAAAATTAGCTATGTAAGCTGTATATGCCCATTTAAAAATATCACAAGTGATATTTAAATCGATGGAGTTAATCTAAAGATACAGCTTGATGTCTCCGTACCGTGCTGTCTGCTGTTCGTACCAAAGCGGAGGTCAGGACTGTCTGGTTATTGCGAATTACAAAGATACTCATGCGAGCGAAGCCGCGAGCTGTCTTTAAAGACAACAGAGTCAAAAAGACTTCCTTAGAATTTTAGTATGGTATCGCACGAACAAAGTCATGGACATTGGCTAGTTATAGACGAGGCATTCCGTCTAACAACGCATCTGTTACCACCTTCTATTGAAGTCGTTTGCTTTGCTGCTTACCGTCCGGTGGACCGGTACTTCGTTTCTCGCGCTTATTGACTAAAGTGATCGTTATATTACACATCAGACAAACGCAGCAGTTAAAAACATAGCACAAGCAGCCTGCTATTTATTTTTATCGGGGCGTTTAAGCAGATTAAAATAACAGATAGAATCGCAGTACGGCGCCTGCTGTTGCGAAAAGCTCGCGCCGCTCGTTTGCAAGTCGAAAGCTCGGTGACGCGCGCAGTCGCAACGATATAAGAGAGCATAAAAAAAAATTGCGGCGCTTATAATATAGCATTTCGTTGCTACGCTTTGTCGGTTTACCGCGGTCGCGAACACGACTACTATCCGGCAGCGGAGGACGTTGATATGTGACGAGGTGTGTGCGGCGCGTGCGCAGGGAGATGGGCGCGGCGCGCGGCGCGTCGCTGGCGGCGGTGCTGCCGCAGGCCGCGCTGAAGGCGATGGCGGCGCGGCTGCCGGAGGCCGCGCCCGACATGCTGGCGCTGCCGCACGTCACGCGCGCCAACTACGACAAGTACGGCGCGGAGCTGCTCGGCATCACCGCCGCGTACGCCGTCGAGAAGATGGGTGAGTTGCACACGCACACGTACACGCACATGCACACGTACATTCAAAAGGTGTAAGACTGAGGCATGCTCAATGCACCACCTATATAACATAAGTACTTAATTTATTGAGATCACAGTTATTAACAATTAGCATTGAATGTCCAGGACTCCTTATGCAATATCAAGACGAGTTGGAAGCGGAGAAGAAGCAAGAGAACGAGTTCCAGGAAGAAGATGGAGAATCGGACACCGACTGGGGCCGCGTGGCCCGCAGCGCCGACTCCGACTGCAGCACATCGCGCGGGCGCGGCAGGGGCTTCCGGGGCAGGGGGAGCAAGGGGGGTGTCAGGAAAAGGTTTCATTAATCATGTTCTTATCTTATTTTTAAGCTTAATGTTTGACAACCTCTCATTTTTATTCATTCTTATCAATTTTACGGACAATAATTAGTTAAGTAATTTCTATTTATGTGATCCAATGATAAGATAAGGTATTTAGAGATTTAAGAATCTTTAAGTTATTTACCAACAAATGTTGGCTTTTGACATTTTGTTTTGTTGCAACAATCTGGACCGTGTGGTAGGAAGCTGCCACTCCTTTATTACCGTTGGTGTTGTACGATGCTACTAAGGAGAAAACGATCTCGAAAAATAAGCGGACCGATGACGGGCAGAGGCCTCTGCGGTGCGAGGTGTCTGCTGCTGCGTTGGTCAATCTGCTTGCCGAGCTTGGCGATTACAGCCAATCCTCCACATGGCAAATTGCTGCATTGTTTCCAGGCTTTTAATGTAAGGTTAAAGCAATCAGGAGCAATCGTTCCAGGAGCAGACAGGTATACTACGATACAGTATAAACAGATAGTAATAATTATCTCTTTTGGTTAGTACTGAATTTTATGTGTCCTGTTGTCATTTCTATTTGAAATTATAGACATCATTAGAAATAGAAATACCGGAACAATTAAACTTTAATTTTAAATTTTTGAAGTAGTCTATGTAAGTCCACCCCCGGAGCCTTAGTGCTGTGACAAAAACTAATTTCACAAGAATTCCGTATGACTATACAAATATAGAACCGAACGATTTCATTGAGGAATGAAGTTGGATTCGGATTTTTGTGAAATATTTTATGGCATAGCGCAAGAGGCTTTTGGCTATGCCTTTCCATGAAATCACCGTATTAAGCCGGCACACCCTTTTGCAAGATTTGCTTCCACTGGCCACCCAAGGCTGGCGGGTGGGTGAGCGCAGCACCAGAGGAGCTGCAGATGCGTTGCCGGATTTCAAGAATATTTGGGGTAGGGTGGGAATATATGTTGGACGGGAATAGCGAAAGGGGGGCTAGATTTTCCGCCATTATTTTTTCGCCAGTGAGTAAGCTGGGTGGCCCGGGTGGGTGCTGGTGAGGTCGGCATTCAAGGAAATATGGTATGTGTTATACTGTAACTATGTTTACCTATTTAAATGAATTTGTCCGTGCGGTAGATACAAACGCAAGGGCGCGTCGGCGGCGAAGAAGAAAGCGGCGCGGGGCGCGTTCGGCGCTCGGGGGAGAGGTACGTTACTGGGTCGTGCAGGGGAGGGGGAGGGGACGCTCAGCCGGTATTGAGTCGTAGAGCCAATGCAGGGGTGGCCAACTTGTCCTGATTTACTATTTATATAATCAGAATTGAGTGTATTTTGTTATTCGTAGTTGAATGTTAAGATTGGATGACAAATACATAAAAAAGAAAAATAAAAGAACACTTTTTAAGGTAATTCTTAGTACTTATAATTCTGTGTCCTGTCGCAATCGACCGGTTGGCCGTCCTTCATCTAGTGATACATGCTTTTTTAGTTGCAAGAGATGACAACGCACATACATAATGGTTCCTCATCGCACGTGGAACACGAGCGCGTCCCTCGATCGGCGCACGTGTCCGCCGAGACACGGGTCGCGGGTTCGAATGCCAGTAGTAACCGATTGTTGTGCAACACACGGGGCCCGGTTGTGTTGTGGTGAGGCCGGCGTCTCTAACACTGCATTCTTTCCACTGTCTCGGATGGTAGAGGGGCTGGTAGAGACGAGGGTGTGCCTCTGTTCTCTTCAACTTCATCACCGTCTGTCACAAGTCCACTGCTGAACGTGGGCCTCGCAATAGATTGCCACAAAGAACGGCTCCGAGACACATTTCTTTCCCCGATAAAATCTTTTAAAAGTTTTTTTGTTAACGTGGTTTCGTTTATCCAAAGACAAACTAACAAAGAACTGTGTTATAAGTGTTAAACATAACCCGGTATAATGACTACACTCTGAAGGTTTGTAGCATAGTGCAGCACTGTGCAGGTCGTCTGTACGAGCTCGCCATTGGAGAACATTTCTTCCCTAACACCTGCGGGATTTAATATATTCCATGGTCGAAGAATATCTTCATATAGGTCCCACTTAGCATCTGGTGGACTGCAGTGGTGTGTTGTGGTGCGGTGCGGTCGCCTCTTACCCCTGACCCTGTTGCAGGCAACAAGCTGGGCAGCATGCCGGTGCCGCGCGGCAGCTCGGCTCCCCCCACACGGCCCGGCGTCTTTAAAGCCTCCAAGTTAAACCTACTCTGAAACACCATCGACATTTTACGATATTAATTTAATTAAATAGATTTAATATATGATGTGATAATCGCATTAAGAGTTGATGTGTGTGTTATGATGTAAATAAATAATTTCATTTTGTCAATTTCTTTGTTAAAGTCCTTTAATATTTTTACAAACAAAGTGAACCGACACCTAGGCAAGCGTGTACCATCCTAGGCCTCATCTTCGCCTTCCATCGGGCAAGATTGAGGTCAAACGTAAGCCTATTTTTCACAAAAAAAAAAACAAAAAATAACAAATTAAGTTCGTTTATTCCTTAACCTGCCCATTCGAGCAGCAGCAAAAGCCGCCGCCTGGCTCTACCGCGCATAAAATTGTCAACCGATAGTGGCCGGAAGTTGTCGCCGCGGTCGGTGTCTGCCGGGAGGACATCGTTCCAATTCCTTTGTACGCATTAGAAACGAAGTATAACGCTCCGTCCGAGGGGCAGAGGATCGTCATAACTAAAGCATGTAACCCGCCGTGTGCATAAACGTCCAACGGTAGAAAAGGAACGGACGGACAATTCCTAATATTAATAAAATGCTATTAAAGGCAAAGTAAAAACACCGAGAGGTTGGGCGTGAGGTCACCTCCGCAAGGAAGATTGGCGACCAGTTAGAGGTCAACAATTAGCTTCTTACGCCTGTCTACTGAGTTCAGTTGGTATTTTACAGCGTATACCCAAATGTGGCAACAGTATTCCATTTTTTTTTAGTTTTACGTGGGGGAAATGTCTCAACCTTAACTCTGCTAAAGAAAATCCTTCAATTTTAATTAAATATTGTTTACGTACTGCCAAGTTTGCTTATACATAAACTCAGTGCATGTTATATCTGACTAGTCGTTGATAATAATGAACACCTATAGTCTTATCTATAGTAAAATATTAATTAGTATCAATGTTATGAGCCATGGCAACTTAATAATCAACAAGCGATGGTTGTACAGTCAGTAGTTTTTCCTCTCATCGATTGTGATGAAGTGCGTTATTTCGAAAGACCTGCATGCAGATCTCTTGAATATATATGATCGTCTTCTCAATAACTTCATTCGATTCCTATTCAGTCTTCGTAAGTACGTCCGCGCGTTATCGTTCTCTATTAAACTGGCTACTCATTCGTGAGCGCCGAAGCTTCTGGGCATTCACCACTCGGTGCCACCTCCGTTCCATCCCGATGTCACCCACCCCTCCTTCGTATTTATCTCCTTACTTTCACTATCTATGCTCTAACCACGACAGACACTTACGTTCATCTAATAACTTTTTTTTTCACTAGCGTCCCTCCCACAGCTTCGGTTCCGTCCATTCATCCTTACCTGTTCAATCCGTTCTCCAGGGGAACCGCATTCCGTTTCGTATGACGGCTCGGTGGCGTAGTGGCTAAGCGTTCAGCTGCGGCGCTGTGGGTCGCGGGTTCGATTCCCGCACGGGACTAGTATTTGTATGAACTAAAAATAATAGTTCCCGGTCTGGGCGTTTGTCCATGTGCAATTCATGTATGTAAACTGCCTCCGCGACACAGGAGAAATTCCTACAGCGGAAGGTAACGTTTTTTAAAAAAAAAAAATTAGAAACATTGCTGATCGTTGCGAGTTTAAAATGAAAGTAACAGGGAAAGTGTTTCTAAGTAAATTGGCAGAATCATCACATTAGTATCTACAAGTGGCAGAGCCGCGGCGGCATTTCCTTCTGCTCGAATGGGCCGGATCGACCGGGTTGATACCGCGGCCTCGCAGAATACCAGAATACCTACGTGAAGTAGAGGCATCTTGTGCTTCTGCGTTTCGTTCGGTGAGTGAGGTAACCGGAGGCCCACTCCCCCTTCCCACCCCTCTCCTCATCCTCCCTCCTGTCTCCCAAATACCCTTAAAGGCCGGCAACGGACTTGCAGCACCTCTGGTGTTGCAGATGTACGTGGGCGACGGTAATCACTTACCATCAGATGAGCCGATTGCTCGTTTGCCACCTTTCTTATAAAAACAAAAAAAAGTATTTTATCTTAACTAAGTATAATTATTTTTTTTTTAACATTTATAATAAATATACTTGTAATGTATGTATTATATCTATTTATGTTTAGATATATTCTATAATTCTTATACATTTATATTATTTTTTATTTCTTATTGTACGTTCATAGACACTAATACATTGACGCACCTACTTCATTCTATCTCTGCATCACCCTCAGGTAGACTGGTAGAGAGTGCCTCAGGCATTAAGTTCGCACATCACTGTATATGAAGTTAAATAAATAAAAATAAACAGTTACCGTAAAAAACAAATAAGAGCCTAGTGGTCAGGACGCTCACTTTAGTTTTATAGAGCGCGAGTGACCTGGGTTCGATCCCCGGTGCCGGCACCACTAAAATTGTTAATACCAATTTTAAGTGCAGTGTTTACCACGTGCTCAGCAGTGAAGGAAACCTGCTTGTCTGAGAAATAATAAAAATATTATTTCGAGCATATGTGAAGCCCGCCAACCCGCACTGGAGCAGCGTGACGGGCCCTTCCCGGCTCCTAAACCCTCTCTGATACTCGTATATTTGAGAAGGCCCAGCAATGGGCGCTTATAGGTAAAAAACGGTATGAATCGCATTTAAAAAGTTCCTTAACTTTGCAGTTATTCAGTCCCTTTTTTTTATCGTCTCGTCGGGGAAAGGCGCACGACGAATGCCAGCCGACCGGTTATGTCGAGATCAACGAGCAAGCTGTCGAAGCGACTAAAACCGCCCACGGTCGAGTTGCGCCTTGGCGGCTCCGGCGGTAGAGAGTCGCGAGCGGAGGGCCCGCGACTGAACAGGATTCCACTTTTTCTTTTTTTTTTTTGCCCTTGGATGGTAATGCTTTACGCATACCTCGTTGCTGGCCGGGAGTCCACCAAATGGGTTATGTCGGACTCGGATCTCGGAAGGAGAATCATACCGACTGAAAACCATCCACGTTGCTATTGTCACAGCTTCGTCGGTAAGACTCGCGAGTGAAAGAAGATTTGAGGAGCAACGACGCTGCATTGTACGACGCGTCAGTATTCCACAGACTGCACCCGAGTTTACATAGCGTTGTTGAGTAAGCTGTCGCGGCATGTGTACTGCGGAAATGTTGGTAGAGGGCAGAAATAAATATGCGCAATTCAGTTAATGTGTATAATAATCTTCATGGCGCCGCCGCTTTTAGCCAACTCGAGCGCTTCCTTAGTTTTCTCGAGCGGAAAATGGTGAGTGATGAATGGATTCAGGTGTATGGCGCCGCTGGAAACCGCCGCCAGCGCCGGGCCGTACCTTGAAGTGTGAATTATTGTCTTCAAACAGTTAGGTACATAAATTTCCTATTTCAACGATTCAAAAAAAAAATAATTCAAAAAATTTATTTCTGCAGTGAAAACTATCTGACAATACAGTACATATTAAAACATGTTTAGGCTAAATTAGCTGTGAAATAATAAATGACTTTAAAATACATTAAAATAATACATATGTATTTTATATAGGCTACTACATAAACGTGTAATAAATAAATAAATAATATATTTATATCTAAGGGATGTATGTTACTTAAATTCATGATTGCATTGATTTGCCGGTGGTAGTAGTCATGTCTGCTCTACTATGATACCCACACTAGATAATAATCTGCATCGTGGGTACCTATGCGATTAACGTTAAGTTTTAGAGCCTCGCCATGGTTGAAACGATATTACGAGGAATCACAATAGCAGTAAGGAATATCAGTGAATAAAATTGTTTCAATCTTTTTATTTTATGTGTAAGGGGACAAACGAGCAAGCGGCTCACCAGATCACACCTGCAACACCAGAGGAGCTGCAGGTGCGTTATATGCCTTTAAGGATATTTTTGAGGCATGGGACGGAGGATGTGGAGGTGAGTGGGCCTCCGGTTACCTCGCTCACCGAACGAAACGCAGAAGCAAAGGATGCCTCTACTTCACGCCGGCATTCTGCGAGATCGTGGTACTACCCCGGTCGAACCGGCCTATTCGAGCAGCAGCAAAGTCACCGCTTGACTCTACCAAGTATAAAAACGTTTTTGCTGATGGGCTGTTAATATTTAGGTTTGTTGATAGCATTGCGACTTCAGTAGTTTTCCTCAGACAAACAGAGAGACAGGAATCGATTAAAGATTATTTAACATCAGTTATTTTTGTGAGCCAGTTTGCAAATGGAAAGATTAGTCCTTGAAGATCGCCGATAATTTTTTTTTAATTAATTTATAAATCCTGCTATCCCACTATTATAAATGTCAAACGATGTTTGTTTGGATGTTTGTCTTTTTATCACGTATAAACGGCCGAACCGATGGCGATAAAATTAGGTATTAGGTAAGCATGGACAAGGAAAAATACTTATTATCCCAGGAAAGCCACTGGAGAATGCTAGAGGGGCCGCGTCAGAAGTTGTATACAATTGTTAATTATTTAAGTTTTTTTATGTTTGATAATTAAAATTACAGCTATTAAACATACGTTTGAAGTATTCGGTAGGAGCCCTTTATGTCGATCTCTCGAAGCAGCGCCCCCGACAGAGGCACCTCCACGCTGCTGTCGCCCACGCCCACCACGAGCACGGTGCCGCCTTTCTTAGTTACCTTTATAATGAAGCAACATTTTATTGACCTTCAGACGTCTAGTCCTATAGATAGTGTTCCTCGTGGTTGCGGCTTAAGGAAACCATGTCTCACAATGCGATCCATGGGACGATTTAAAAAGCGAAAGCGACGAGAATCCTTTTGTATTTTTTGTTGTGTAATGGAAGGGGAGGGGGTGGACCTCCGGTTACCTGACTCAACGAAGGATACGTTGAAGCACAAGAAGCTTTTTTTTTATGGGAAAGGCGGCAAACGAGCAAGCGGTTCACCTGATAGTAAGTGATTACCGTCGCCCACATACATCTGCAACACCGGAAGTACTGCAGGTGCGTTGCCGGCCTTTAAGGAGGAATTTGGGAGATAGGAGTGAGGGATGGGAAGGGGGGGAGCCTCCGGTTACCTCACTCACCGAACGAAACGCAGAAGCACAAGATGCTTCTACTTCACATCGGTATTCTGCGAGGCCGTGATACTACCCCGGTCGAACCAGGGCATTAGGGCAGCAGCAAAAGCCACCGAAGTTGTTGAAGGTGTTGCGTGCAAATTCTTACGGCGCTACCACACGACAGAATTAATATTATTAAAAATTATAACTTGTGCCCTAAAACGCAATAGTTCATATTTTGCCAAAAGTCATAGATAATTATGATAGCTTCAGATCATTACTCTGTAAACCGCTCACCAATGATCTACGAACGTAAACGACGTACGAGACGCATCGTTTCATTCACTCGGTTTACACAGACAATTTTATTCTAAATAAATAAAAATATGCAATAAAAGTCGCAGAACAATGCAGAATTTTAAGTCGAGAAATATAAAGTTTTACTTACTAACATGGAGACTCGCTGAGCGGAAGGGAACGCGCAGGCGTCAATTGTAATGCCAGGCCTGGTGCCTAACAGCTTGATAATTTCATCCACAATCTCCTGATCGGAATATTCCCTCTTGACTAGAAGCGTGAAGTCCGCCCCGAGTTTTCTAGCTGTATCCAACCGTGATTCCAGCACATCTGATGAAATAATAAAGATATTTAACACGACCTTCTGTTTTTCAAATCGCTTTCAATGTATAGAACATTCATCAACGGGCAGACCTCTGAGAGGATAGACAGACGACAAGGCGTTCTACGTGTGAGAAAAGTGTTTAATGTTTAGTAGTTCTATTTTGCACCCGTCTCGGGAGTAACTATCGTCTAGTCCTCATTTATGAATCACAGATCTTTGACGTACCATCGTTGGTGCGAACTCGTGGTGTAATCACTATTCTACAGACACAGCTCCTGAACCCTCACCGAATGTCGAATGCATGAAGCATAGCAATCTCTTGAGCTCAAAGCATTAAAGTCTACCCGATGGCCACGCGTAGTAGCGATTCTCTTTAGAAGCAATACCTGAGCTCAGAGGAATTTATTTATGGTGCTAATTAAAAAAAATATATTGACAATGTTACCAACCAAGCCAAATGCGTTGTCGAGACACTGGTATCTCGACAACCGAATGTTTCAAACCTATGACGTCATACTATAGACTATAGACCATTAAGCCGTCATGATGAAAGACCCACCTGTCATCAGTATTTTGGACGCGCCCATCGCTTTAGCAGTCATAGCACAGAGTACTCCTATAGGACCAGCGCCGAGGATCACGAGGTCAGTCCCGAGTTTGATGCCGGCGCGATTGCAAGCGTAGATAGCGATGGCAAGAGGTTGCACTGCTGCGCCTTCTTCCATTGTTAGGTTGTCAGGTAATCTGGGGGAAGGTTCGTCTCGGGTGAAAGAATTTCACAAACATTTTTATTAATTTAAAAACAAAAAGAACTTGAAATAAGATTTTTTATTTCCTAAAGATATATAATAAGGAGAACTCCGGCTGCTAAAACCCCCCGAAATAAATTATATGTTCAATTCGCGCTTGGCTGATCTTGTTTTGAGTAAATTACAGTTCATAGTATAATTAATATTGAAAATTTTAAGTACCGGTTCACCACTCGCCCTGTGAGGAATGAAACTTCTCGTGAAAGTCTGCAGTGAGTAATGGATGTATATATATATAAAAAAATTATTAACGTTGCATCCAATCTGTATATTATGTAAAATAGTGATTTTTTATAACTATATAATTATTTTCTTTGTACTATTTAAAACAGTGTTAGGTGAACTTGAAATATATAGTACGCTATCTACTAGCTGTATGAGGTGTTAAAAGTAACTGACTGTTTTAATTAGGAACGTACAGAAGTGTGCTAATGAAAAATGTCATAGCTCACTTGTGACAAAAGTCGGCGACGTGTTTATAGTACTGGCAGATGTTCCCTGGGCCTCTCGGCGTGGAGCAGTATCGGGGCTCGTCGCACAGGTTGTATCGCCCCCGCTTGCAGTACACGCAGGTGCGACACGGCTGCGTGGGCTCTATCGCCACGCGGTCTCCGACTTCTAAACTCTTCACATTACTACCAACCTGGAAGTCTCGACTTATGTAGACTTCGTTCCAATACTCCTTCTATTATCTAGATTTGGTCGGAGTTCATTATTTACGTATGACAACTCTGAGAGAGTATTAGGCAGTTAATTGTTAACGTTGTCATGTAAGATCAACAAATAAGTTTTAAAATAATGAGCCTTAAATATAGCCAACGTTGTTACTGGCCCTTTTAAAAGGCATCTTTTCATGTAACTTAACAAAGTCTTTCGAAATATCGACAAATTAGCATAATATGTTTATCGAAATAAACAAACGGAAAGTTTTCGACACAGACTTTATATAATTCTAGCTGGCCTGGCAGACGTTGTTCTGGCCTTCAGGTATCGCGATGAGTTTGATTTCTTAATTACTTAATAACTGGACCGTATCGCCACATTTCGGGTACAGATTGTAATTTTCTTTCGATGCATATATATATATGTATAGAATTTGTTAATAGCTTGACGACAGCGCCACCTATCAGATGTTAGCATAGCTACGAACCATCAACGCGACAGTACATTTATATTGTTTGAATGTGACCTCAATCGGTCGGACCTCAGACGCACACAACATTTTTATACACCAGATAAAGAAGATCTTATAGTCTCGTTATCGAGCAAAGCAATTTTCTTTGATCAATTTTCATTGCAATCACGACAAGGTGCGCCTGAGCTTCACAATCAGACAAATCATCATCATCATCATCATTTCAGCCTATCAGAAGTCCACTGCTGAACATAGGCCTCCCCCAAACATAAAAAACGAAAAAAAAAAACAAAGAAACTCAGACAAATGTTTCGTGCCATTTAATTTATTCTAAGGGTTTGCGTGAAGTAGCATCCGCCACATTTGTTTGTTAAACTATTTGTGTGATTTTAGAATGTATTTGGTTGGATTTCAAACAATTTAAAGTATGTTAAAAACACACCTGAACAACGACGCCGGCTCCCTCGTGCCCCATCACCATGGGACCGTCCAAGACATCCAGGCCGCATTTACCCGCGCTGTATAGTTTCACATCCGATCCGCAGATACCAACGCACGACATTTTTATCAGCACCTCTGTATAGGCACGTAATAATAATGAAATAATTATTATCAGTAGCACTAACATACCATCATTGAATGTGACTTTATACGTGGTAGAGGCCAATGGTGGCTTTTGCTGCTTCCCGAATGGGCCGGCTCGACCAGGTTGGTACCACGGCCTCACAGAATATCGGCGTGAAGTAAAGGCATCATGTGCTTCTATGTTTCGTTCGGTGAGTGAGGTAACCGGAGACGCGATCCCCGTCCCCATCCCTCTCCGTAACCTCCCTCCCATCACCCAAATACCCTTAAAGGCCGGCACCTCCAGCACCTCTGGTGTACCAGACGTACGTGGGCGACGGTACTCACTTACCATCAGGTGAGCCGCTTGCACGTTTCCCGCGTTTCCTATAAAAAAGAGGCATTAGGGTGCAAGAAGTATGCCATCTTTTCATCAATTGCCAGCCACACCTGCACGTTGTGCAGTCCCTGTTAGCTCATAAACGAGGCTCTGTCGAACGAGTGATGAATAATCACCTAAATCAAGAAGACCTATGTTCAGCAGCGGACTTAAATAAGCTAATGAGAAAGTAAGAGGCTTTATGCACGGACGCGGTAATGAAAACAGCAACCGCCATATGGAGGTCCCAAGAAAATTATCAAGCGCAACGTATAATTCAATAGACCGATTAAAAACTGCCTTCACGTACTGTAACGGCAGTAGCGAACCTGAAAATAATACCGCAGTCTTAAAAGATATATAGGATAATATAGGAATAATGATATATTAACTAAGTCAACGTCCCGAAATGATAACAAATGTGAATTCATTGCTCAACATTCGGGAGCAATGTAGATAGATAGATAGATAGAATACGCTTTATTTCACACCAGAAACAGGAAAATAATGTAATAGTACAAAAACGTAATTAGACATGATATGTGGAACAATGGGCGGTCTTATCGCTAAAAGCGATCTCTTCCAGACAAGATTGGACAGGATTGTTATAAATGAATTTGGAAGTTGCATAAAAGCAATTGATATACAAATAAAAAAGTACATATAATATACACATATTATAGAAATACATAAATAGACTAAATCAAAACAAATATGAAAGAACTGTCTAAATAACCGAAGTTACAAAGATAGATAGTAGGACTTGACGAGAGTTTTAAAAACTGGTAAGGATCGGGCGCGTCTTACCGATAGCGGTAGGGCATTCCATAGACGGACAGCTTATACAGAGAATGATATGTCCAAAAATTTAGTGCTATGAACTGGCATTCTTCATTTCAAATTCTCCGATGACCTCAAAAACCGTGAATGAGAACCATAAAGGAATTCAAAACGTTGCTTAAGCTATGAAGGGCATGATGTATGTAGTGTGTGTATACACATACTGTGCTTTAGCTACCAATACCTATAATACATATATCATGGACATAACCTATACACATACAGAGATCCGAGAGCGGAAACCATTCTACCCTATTCCAGAACTACAACTTCCCTGAAATTACTCTACCATATGACGACGAAATAAATTCTAAATAAAAATTCGAACGAATAGTTAGTTATCTTGTAGAGTAAATTGTTAATTTATAACAATTATGCCTGCCCGTTATGGGCAAACTACTGATACATAATTCGTGACGTGCAGAAGCAAAAGAAACTTTTGTGTTGTGACACTTGAAACGTTAATGTATTTTACAGAAACTTGTTGAGTACATTTAATTGATAAAATTCAGTGCTATTTATCTTTTATTTTTTTTTATTTAGTGGCAATCTCCTTATTACGAATTCTGCCAATGACAAGTCAGTCATGGAAGTAACACAAACATTTTTAGATTACTAACAAAACACTTGTGGAGATGTCTACCTAAACAATGAACATAAGACTATTGTTATATATACACTACTATATACTAACTTAACGAAACTACTGTATTTTAACTATCACCACAAAAGTACAAATATTATAATTTAATCTTGTTATAGTTTATAAATTCGGACAATACATGTACAAAAGGAGAGTAGATTATGCTATTTTATTTCAAAGTTTTTGCTACCGTGTCTGCATACATAGCAACTGTTATACTTTTTGTCAATTATTATTGACAAAAAGTATAACAGTAGCTGTAGAGAATATCATTATATAGGATTTACAACTCTTGCAATAAAATAAGAACATAGATACGTAACACAGAACATACATCGTGATTACAAAAAGGTTAAATTTGAAACCGTGGCTATTTTGTTTACCGTCATCGTCTATCACTGGAACTGGCAGGTTATCCTGAAAAAAAAAACAACGATGAGTTATGTCATCATCTACAAATCTTACTATTAATAATATAATCTATTACCCCTCAGCTGTAGGCGCACACCTAGTATTTCATAGAACGCAAGTAAAGAAAGTGTTTGTTTAGGGCAACCTTTGAGAGGGCTAAGAAAATATATCTCCACATATCCTCCCGCGGGTGACGTAAGAGTAGGCTAAGGGAAAAGTGATGAAAATACAATGCCCACCGACAACGACGGATTAATGCTTATAAAATACCAGCACAAAGATACACAGTCATGACCGTCTAAGGTGTGAGGCGCCTGGCACTGCCCGCCCGCCAAGCGTGGCAAATCCTTACATTGGGAGTGGTCATTGTCCAGTTGTGGACTATTAAACCTGTGGTTCTGGCCCCTTAGTTTGGTAAAACATGGTGAGGTAGATGGCTAGTGTCTAAAATATAGGCATGTTGTACCTGTCTATTTAGCCATGGCTCCTGGGTTCGATTAGCAGTCAAAATCAATATTAGTGGAACACAGAATATATTGGTTTTTTGGTCCAGTTGTTTTGCGTCCCGTGTCTGTCTCTGCACTTAACCCTTCTTTAAATCTTATCGTATAAGTGTTACATCGGGTACGGGAAAGTAAAGACGAGTAAGTGCTATAGACTTTTAGTTTGCGACTACACTTGCAGTAATGTAATAGGTAATTGAAAACTGGCCGAAAATTATACACCATACTAAAATATTTCGCCTGATGGTAAGTGATTACCGTCGCCCAAGTACATCTGCAACATCAGAGGTGCTGCAGGTGCGTTGCCGGCCTTTAAGGGTATTTGGGAGAAGGGAGGGAGGATGAGAGGAGAATGAGGAAGGGGAGTGGGCCTCTGGTTACTTCACTCACCGAACGAAACGCAGAAGCACAAGATGCCTCTACTTCACACCGGTATTCTGCGAGCCCGTGGTACCGACCCGGCCCATACGAGGAGCAGTAATAACCGGCATTGGCTCTACCACTAATAAAATAACCATGCCGTGTTATTTTTCACATCAAAGAATGGTATCATTTGTGGGTAATCATGTCTTGGATAAACGAATTCATGTTAAAAACGAATACTGTATGAGCTTACAGGCGAACGATGTCCCCCAGAATTGTTGTGAAATTGTGTGAGGCATAGCCGATAAGGCCTTTATTACGTAAATAAAAGTGTATGAATTAATCTGTGATTCTCATAAATTTTAAATATATCATTTTTAATCTAAGGTCACGACATTGCGGGAGTTAAATGTATCAAATCTTGAAAAAACTACAAACAATCTGAAAAGTAAAGTACTTTGTACATGCGCCTTTAATTAATTAATTAATTGTAGTAAGGAACAGACAAATAAACAAATATTGGTAGTTGTTACTTTGTTTAGTATTATTCGAAAAACCTATTAAACTACACTAAAATAATATCATCAATAATAATGTCCTCATACAATATACAAAACATAACTTCGTCACTGACTCCTATAAACTACCACAAGAAAAAAAAATATTATTGTTATCCTACCACTAAATCAATTTCAATGTTCTGGCAGTTTTCAATAACTACATCGCAGATGTACATAGGCTGCCTTCATCGCATCACATAGGCTTTCGCTTTTAAGAAAAAAAAACCAGTTGCAGCTCCTCTGGTGTTGGAGATACGAGTATACTACGGCCACGGTAATCATTTACCATCAGGTGAGCCGCTTGCTCCTTTGCCCCCAATCCACAGATGTTCCATAAAAAGAAAGGAATGTCTGTAGTGCGAAGAACTGTAAGTAATAAAATATCATGCAATCTGTTAAATTTTGAAATTACAAATATTTTTAATCAATTAAACAAATGTTTTTAATAATAACATTTCTTATGGTAATATTTTTTAAACTACTAATTTTTTTTTACTCTTTATATTTTTTTTTACTTACGATTCTGACATCGCTGGGTCCGTGCAGAACGGCGGCAAAGTTGTCCATCGTGATAGAGCACCGAATTGTTTTTGTCTGTGACATTGTTTAATCAATCTACACTGGGATATTATGCATTACGTAATTGCGATAAATGTTAAGGAATATGTAATTTTGGCGCTAGAGGTGGTTGAACACGAGTTTACGTATGAAAAGTATAATTCTCATTTATTTCAGAAAACTCATTGTCTACGGAACAAAACTTATAACTTAGATTTCAGTTAACCATTAAATTAACATGTTGTTAAAATTCGTTTAAACTTAATCGTAAAACATTAAATCCCGACTGTTTTAGTATTCAATTTTTTAACTAGTCGACAAACTTGTGTCTGAATTTTCGTCATAAATAGTATTAGTAACTAACGTTACATGAATTAGTTTTAACTTTGCCTTAACAGACTGTAAATAGCCCACTGCGAGACATATACCTCTTCCATAAGAAGGATTTACCTTAATCACCACGATCGGCAAGCGGATTGGTGATCGCGGTACCAGACACTATTCAATATAGACAATAATCATTAACTCATACGGCTCCTTGGCCTTCCATCCGATTTAGACGGTGATCACGGTGACGACTTCCAAATACTGTATCGATTGGACTCTCAATGTAATACTGTGCAGACGCTCCTGCGCAGTTGACAGTTGCATCAGACTATGCAACACCTTCAAACAAATAAGACTAAGTTCTAATCCCTGAGCACGAAGATGGAACCCCTTACAACCTGTTATTGCACTGACTTTTTATACTCTTCAAATCGAAACATCCGTTGATGAATAACTGCTTTTTGAAATGACTAATTAAAAGGCAAAAAATGAATCCAACCACCTAACGAATACATTTGTATAAGCTGTAAATTTACAAAACAATATCAGATATTTCGCCAATTTTTTTTTCCTTTTGCTACTACAATTCGGGTGATATGTTTTAGAATATTAAAATACTGTGCCCGTCCCATCGTTCACGACATTGTTTCATATGAAGTTATACCTATGTTCTCCTAATATTTTAACGCAGGTAGACTGAATATACTTTTTAAACCTGGGTAAATATAATTTCTCAGTAAACTGCTTCACGCGGACAAATTCGCTAATTATAATAAAGTTTTTAGTTTGAAGTTCAAAACTTATAGAGTGAGCAATTCTTCAAGCCTATAGACATATTAAGTTTCCATTGCAGTCTCATATTACGTATAGATGAAAATATTTGAATTTATCAATTGATTCGAATAGGTATTAAAGCTTATTATCAATAATTAGAAAATGGTACAGTAAAATAAAACAGCTCCCGTGTTGTAAAGACAAACATTTAATTATGCAAAAATAAAATATTTCATTCACAAATTAATATCCTAAACAATTCTTTATTTTTTCCGTGAAATTTTACTTTCCAATGACTAGACATCTAGCATTAAAAAACAAGCGCAGATTTATACGCCATGAAGTAAAATTTTATCGATAAAATTATTGCCATATCAAAATTTCATTATACGTATCACACTAGTCAATAATATCGAGAAATAAATAGTCAAATGTTATTATGTGTGTGTAAATAAGTGTAATACGTACAGAAAAGTCGTATGTTTTAGTTCGGCCACATAAAAAGCCAAAAAAGAGTCGAATATTCAATTATTTAATAATGTATGCGAAATAATTAAAAATTCAATATTCTATTATTATATAGCATTATTTGTTTGCTCTTTGACCATTCCACATAACTAATCAAAATTTAGTTACAGAACGCATTCTTTTAATTATAATACAAAGGAATTAAATTATAACAATATAACAACACAGACAAACGTCGCGAAGAACGATTTTATTTTATATTTAATAAAATAAATTCGTTCTTCAATACTTATTTACAAAATTTATTTCACATAATCTATCAATAATTTTGTATTCGTCAATATAATATTTGTACTTTCAATTAATATCCTGCATATTGTAAATTAATAATTAATATTATACATTTACCAAATGAAACCCATATCAGTTACTGTTTTTTTTTTATAAAATGGTAACAAATAGTTACGCAACCTAAACCACCATTACCATATACATAAATAATGATTTAGGCAAAATTACACGCTGAAAATTTAAAAATGATTATCCAGAACATTTACTACTTTTTTTTCCTTTAAACTGATACAATTAATTGTTTTTAGTTTGACTGTTTCAATGTTAGAACAAAAGAAAAAGAACGCCCTTTTATAGTCATAACTTTGTATACATGGTCTAGTGCCTTCCCATAAAACCTGGTACTTCTTCATGTAAGAACTCCTCGAGGACAAATAATGTTATTAAAAAAGACCTGTTTCTGTGTTCCCTTGCCATCCCAGAAAAAATAAACAAAAATAGCTACGCCCATTTTGCGACAACGTTGTATATATATATATATATATTCATATATAAATGTGTGTGACCGCAATGTCAGATGAACATTTAGATTTTTTTGGGGTTGTTCGTGTCTCTGGGTTGAACGTGGATCATGACCTTTATGCCAAGACCTTGGCGAGCGATCTCGTAAGCCTCCAGTGTTTCCTCCAAGGAGTAGTGATGCGATACCAGTGGCTTAACGTTGATTTGTCCACTTGACACCATTGCAAGCGCAATAGGATACCTGGAAATTAATTTTATCAAATTAATAAACGGCTATAAATCGTAGGTACAGCTGTAAACTGTAGGAGTCTTAATTACTTTCAAGGTAACCAAAAATTTACCGACGCCCATGACAACACCAGAGAAGTTGCATGTGCGTTGCTGTCCTTTAAGGATATTTGGGGGGAAGGAAGAGGGGCTCCCGGCCCTGGTTACCTCCATTACCGAATGAAATTACGCGAAGTAGAAGCATCTTCTATTACACAAGCACACAGTTACACAGTATTCTGCCAAGCCGTGGTCTGTGTACATACTTTATTTTTATTTTTTTTATTTTATTTAATGAACGCCAACATAATGTACACTCTTACAACAAATAAAATGTATACATCAATGATATTAGCTCAGTGCCACTACAGTTACAGGCGAAGACTACATGCAAAATATAATGAGCAAAAAATTATGTTTTTTAATTTACACAAACCAATCATAGAAATTAATAATGCCTTATGGTAATTATGATTAGTTTTTTTTTAATTGTGAATACATTGCTCTCAAAAAATAACAAAAAAAAATCATGACATAATTTGTTAAGATAATAACAATTTCCTCTTAAGCCCGCCAATTGCATCCGAAAACAAGTCTAACTTTAAAGTCTTCGCTAGGTTATTATATTTCTTGACTATTCGGTTAAGAGGCGCATGTTGTCCAAGATTCGATTTACTTAGGCGATCTGTGAAAGTGTTAAATCTCGTGGTGAAAGTGTTAAATACATAGACCTTTCCATAAAAGCTCCAATAAAAGATGCCCATACGCGAGGTCAGTACCTTCGGACTAGAGATACTACTTCCCATAACTGGTCTATGGTATTTGGATTCGTCATTTTTGGTAACATTAACATTGGTATCGGGGCTTTTTATCTAGTGCTCAAGCAAGTAAGTATACTGACTCGTTGACGTAGCGGAAGACGCCGCGGATGTCGACCTCGCGCGCGACGGCGCCGGCCAGCGGCAGCGTCAGCTCCGGGCTGCCCATGCCCACCAGCACCGCCGTGCCGCCCGACTTCGTCGCCTGCGAATCACACCTCCGTTATTTGCCCACTTCTTCATCGCCTTCCAAATTCAACATTTGCAACTGTTGCACTTAAAGATTACGAATTGTGAATTAAATTACACGTCTATTAGTGTTGCCAGGTTTTCTAATTTTAGCGGGACTTTTCCCGAAATAACTGATTTTTTTTATGTCCTTTTGTGACTGAAACTTTTTGGCGTGAAATATAGATTAGACATTTTACAAAATTATAAAACACGAGCACAGTTCTGAACAGTTCAGGCATAGTGTTTTATCATGTGCTGGCAATGATGACAGATACAGATACTTGGGGAAAATTTCCTCATAACTTGGTAATATTAATATAATCTAAGCTAGAACAATGACAATGAGGCACAAATCTACCTGACATTTCATCTACTATATTCAACGTTTGTGAAATCTACAAAAGCATCGTACCAGCAAAGCCAATCTAACAGTAGCCTGGGCACCGCTCGCGTCGATAGAGATGTCCGGATTGCTCCCTAATAACTCGTGAATCTTCACCACCAGGTCAGCTTCGCTGGAGTCACGGCTGACAAGGATGGTATGGTCGGCACCAAGCTGCTTCGCGAAGTCTAGGCGAGATTGTAGAATGTCTGTGGATTATTAGATTATCTTACTAAGTAGGCTCTTTTTGCAGGTATCTTTCTTCCGGTTTGTAAGATACAGAGAGCCAGTATGATTACAGGCTGTGGAGGCATTCCGTCTTAGTCCTCAGGTGTGACGTATCTGTAACCTGCTTTGATTAAATTTGGTCGCAGGTGTGCCAAAGCTGCAGCAGCCAAATGTGAACAGTTAGCACGTTTGTCAACAGAATCCAAAAAACTACGTGTGCAAACAGCTAAATGTTCGGGCGCACTGACCTGTGATGACTATGCCGCTGGCGCCCATGGCGCGCGCGGCCAGCATGGTGACGAGGCCGATGGGCCCGGCGCCCAGCACCAGCACGCGGTGGCCGGCTCCCACGCCGCCGCGCCGGCACGCGTGGATGCCCACCGACAGCGGCTCCAGCAGCGCGCCCTCCTCCATCGTCACGTGAGAGGGTAATCTGTCGACAATTAGATATATAATTGTTTTGGAAGTCAAATATCCAGAACGAAAACGTTAGAATCAAAAATGTACCGTGCTTTCTTTTACAGTAGCTTCCCCATAAACATCATTAATCCTTCGAGGTGTTTCTGCAGCGCTGATGCCACGGTGGAACTCATTCTTAAATAACCCAGATAAGTTGTGCATTGAGCGCCTTGAGAATTTTTCACTTCCAAATTGATATTAGACACGGAAGCATAATTTATTTATTTTAGTTATTTAAATTTATTTGTTGATCATATGTGATACTTGTATAGATGTTAACATTTTGTTTATGTCCTATATGATCTACCACTTTTGGCAAACAAATTTTACAATATGATAAATAAGGTATATTAAGGTAAGGTACATTATTACATTGTTGATCAGATGTCATAATCAAAATTTGAAACAACTATGAGAGTAAAATAAAATAATATAAATAAAAATACATATCTAATTTCATTGTCAGTTAAAAAAAATTCAATCTTAATGTCCAAAATTTAAAAATTAAGTTGTTGTATCTATGTAATTAGTCAAATATTATCGCAAATAAATTTCTGTATTGTGTAATAAACTTTTTCAAACAATATTAATTTAAGTTTTTTTTTTAAATCTTCTATTTTCTTGTTTTTGATATTGTTAGGTAAATGATTATAAACTATAGAAGCCATCCCCAATATACTATGAAGCAGCAGAGCCGTTTTTCCCGGTACATTGCCTTTTTTATATTGTAATCGTTCTGTAGTCCTTTTCTTGTCTGAATTAAATGTAGAAATATTAGAGTGAACAAAAGCTGCAATTTTAAACCGTGGTTGCAGTAGATGGAGAGACTACAGTAGGAGTTTGACTCACTTATAGCAGAAATCAGCGGCATGTTTGTAATATCTCGCTAAGTTGCCGTGATAGGGCGGTGTCGCGCAGAACTTCATGTCGGGGCAGAGGTGGTAACGGCCGGTCTTGCAGAAGTCGCAGTAGCGGCACGGCACGCCCGGCTCGATCGCCACTCGATCGCCAACCGCCAGATTCTTAACATTTGCTCCGAGCTGGAACAGGAATTATCACATCAATACTAATGACTAAACTACATGTACTTTTTTTAAAAAAAAAAAATATCCTGATGATGGTCCTCATGGCCGATTTCGACCATGGCAACGACTTCCGAATACTATCGGCAGTTGGCAACTGCGCAGGAGATATAGACACGGGACGGAATACAATAAAACAAGAGATACGAAAACCAATGATTTGTATTTGGCATAAATCATGACTTCGATTGGGATGCGCACCCGGGACCCATGGAACAGCAGACAGGTGCGCTAACCGCAAAGCCACGCGGTCGTTTATAACTTAGTTATGTTAAGGAGCAGACAGACAGACAGTAGTCATTGCGTCAGGTTGCAATAGTGCGTTGTTACCCTTTGATCCCCTTATACAAGTCCCCCTCTCCCATCAATCAAGTTCTCTGCCTGTTAGGAATATGCTCGTAACTTTTTAAACTACTAAATATTATAGCTTCCTTAATGAGTAATTTTTTATTATCTGCTCGTAATGAGGTTCTTCGACGGAGAAAAATCATGAGAATGAAGCTAGACCTTTTTTATAGAATTTTTTTTCCGTTAATATTAATTCATACAATCTCTTAAAAAATAAATAGCATTTATTTATATGTGAATATAAAAACACATAATTAGTTGCACTGTTAACTCTAGCAATGGTAAACTGTTCAGAAGTATGACGCATGTGGCAGCCACCGTTTTTTGTTTTAATTTATCCGTTATCAGGTCAATGACTTCGTATATGTCGGTTCGGCAATTATAAGCGTACTTACAACTTTGTTACTGTTTTGAAGGAAACCTTCCCTGGCAGCCCCTATATATGTATATTAATATTTATTTATTGTGAAGATTATGATTGTTTTAGTTTAGTTAATAAAAGTGATTTTGAAATTTAAGAATTTTGTATGTACCCTCAAATACTTCAACCGAAGATCCTATCACATAAAGGTAATGTTAAGTTAGTCGTTGTGACTGTTATTTTTAGAATTTAGCAGTACACAACTCAGTCCTGGTACTGGCACTGGCACCAATGGCACCAATGTCACCAAATCTGATAGGCGATAGGCCTATCTACTCTGCCTAGGAGCCGTCTGGGCATGTACCACCCCCTTATCTATTTCTACCGCTAAGCATCAATGCGACCACTATTGTGTTTCGGTTAGAAACATATTGAGAGGCTATAATTATAGGCTGTGAGACATTCCATCATCGTCCTCAGGGGCGGCAACGGATCTGTTACCTCCTTCGATAGAAGTTGTTTGTCCATGGACTGCAAGAGCCATTTACCATCAAGTGGACTGTTAGCTCGTTTGTTCGTTTGATTGTCTCGCAGTACAATTAAAAAGAAATCTTACAAAATACATTAGCATGTATAATTAAATAACATTAGCAGAGACAGATTCCAATAGAATATTTATTAAAATTTTCGGCAAATAATGTGTTGTCATAATTCCACAAATGATTGGCTCAGCAATGGACTGTCCGAGAATGACACATGCCGTGTGTCAGCTGCAGTTTAAGAAAGTTACTGAGGACTGTATGTTTATGGATATTAAGTTTTAAAAAAAAATGTTTTGTACGAAAAATTTAGCCAAAGATGAGTTTACGCAAAGATCAACGACGTAAATGTTTTAGATTTCCAGCATTCTAATTATGACTGAATAGCGTTGAATGGAAATATAATACACATATTATACTAAGTAGCTTGCGAGCGTCATATCCGCGGCATACACCGGATAATTTCAACAGCACCGAACCTAACTGACCATGAGTGTCATAGAGCACAACTAATGGCATTAAACCTACTTAACGTCAAAGCATTTTGGGCGATTAGCAAAAATCCGGTAAATAATATATATACGTCATATATTTTGTAATTATTGAATAATCGGCATACGTAATGTTCGACCATAGATACTAAGTCCATATGACAGTATTGTTTCTGCTACCATATGCTTTAGGCTGTCTGATCATAAACGGAACTTTACCGCTCTGAAATTGGCATCTAGCTGACGGTTTTTAAGAAATTAATTAATTAAAAAACATTCAGTCAAAAAAACAGTACAATCCAAAATGTAAAAGCGATGAGAATAAATTTACCGATAGAATTTAAATGAGACTGTCTATTCCACCTGAATTAACATAATAGTGCTGATAAAGTTCAAGGTCATACGAAAAAAATAAATTCACATAATTTATTTAAATTGAATATGTCACCAATGATAATACTATCGGCACACGTTACAGCTACAACGCAATTCGTTGTCATTGTTTTCTAAATCCATATACCTAGTCCTTTTTCGAATTTAATCAAATCAAATCATCAGAGGTAGCCTATTGGTCAAGGTACTCATTAGTTTCAAAGAGCGCGAGTGACCTGGGTTAGATCCCCGGTGGCGGGACCACTATAATTGTTAATTGCAATTTTAAGTGCTGTATTTACCACGTGATTTGCGGTGAAGGAAAACATCGGGAGGGAAACTGGCATGTCTGAGAAATAATAAAAAAATATTATTTCGAAGATATGTGAAAAGCCCGCCAGCCCGCACTGGAGCAGCGTGGCGGGCCCTTCCCGGCTCTAAAACCCTCTCAAAATATTTGAGAAGAAGGCCTTTGCCCTGCAGTGGGCACTTACAGGCTGCTACTTTACTTTTTTGCTTAACAAATCATCCATTGAGCCGTGTCTCATCAATTTAGTGGTGATCCCGATGCCGGGATATGAAGTCACACGTGTTGAAGTTAAACGTAGTGGTTATACACTGTTCGGTCACCCTGAGATCAAGTGGTAACACCTTGGTTACCACTTAACCAAGGTAAAGTTACGAAACTGTCAAAACCCCATTCGTGTAACAACAAGGCGAAAAATAACTCTCATTTCAATTTGAATCCATTGTTTTTTTTTATAAGTAGCAAGGAGTACCTAATGATGATTATTAAAAATAATTAATTGACGCGACTTTGGTACCAATCTTTCCAGCCTAGGATATTAGCAATTTATGTCGAAAAAGTTGTAAAACACGTATGTAAATACTATAATACATTTGTATGCGACACACCTCCAAATTGTTCCTTTTCAAACCGGCTCACAAATAGCTAAAAAACCACTAAGCAAATTATGTACAGTTGGACTTAGTTATGTAAAATAGTTTCTTTTAAAAATTTAATAGAAACGTACGAACAGCGTGGCCTAGTCGCTAGCGTACATTACTGTTGAGCCGTGGGTCCTGGGTTTGAATCGCAGTCGTAAAGAAGTCAATATAAAAACACAAATTATTGTATTCGAGTCTGGTTGTGTCATGATCGTCCGGTGTCTCCGACATTGCATCCGATCTTATCGCATAAGCGTTACATCGGTAAAAACGAATGCGTGCCTCTATATTTGAGCGAACACTTACGGCACTATAATATCTCCTGCGCAGGTGACGCAGGAGTATTCGGAAGTTGTCGCCGTGGTCATAAGCGGCCAGAAGATCATCATTATCATCATCATCGACATGGACAAAATAAAAGGATAAAATTACCAGTGTTTTTTTTTCATGCATATTATATGAACACCACTCTTTCTTCAAATGCCTACCTCACTCTGGTGACCTACTGTTCAGTTTACGAGCGTACATGTTGGCGGCCGGTTGTGTGATACTTAATAAGATTAAATTTCACCAAACGAAATAAACATATAACTTGATGTGAAAAAACGTAATATTAATATTTTATTATAGCGATTAACATCGCATTCATTGACTTCAGTAAGGCGTTTGATATATAATAATATTTAAATATTAACTATTAAAAATGATAACACTATAGCGTTAGAGGACGATTCTTAAAAGAATTCAAAGATTATAATAGCAATCGATACTGTCAATCCAAATGAGAAAAATCTATGAGTAACAAAATCCCGATAACAACAGGAACAGCTCAAGGTTCAGTATTGGGGCACTTCCACTACCTAGCATACGTAAATGAGCTAAAATGTTATGAAAAATTGTGTCAGTACGCAGGCGACACATGTATAATATTAGCTGACAAGTACAAGGCATTAGTTATTTTAAGGATGCAAGAGGACTATTCTCATCTCTATGTATTGTCATTCTCTATATATTGAGATCGGACATGCTTTATAATGCTCTAGCAGAATCAATACTGATATATTAACTTAGTAGCAATGGTCGAACATTTCGTATCTATCTTCATAAGATTTTATAAGATTTAGTTCGTACTGGCAATACGCTCACCAGGCCGCTTGCCCCGCGTAGTGAGGATGTACAAACCTTCCATAAAATGTATGCCAACTTTTTCAGACGCTTTCTTGAAGATGTAAAATTAAAAAAATTCTTTCCGGGTTCCATTTTTTTTTTTCAACTATAACATCTTTTTATTAATTATACATATACCATTGTCCACGAAACACGCCTAGAATGAAAAAATATTTTGTGATATTAGACACGTGACTTTTCGTTTCTTACTTAAAATGTATGTAGCTGGTAGCGGCCAATTATTTTCACAAGTAAAGCATATCTAACAATTTAAATCACGAAGATACCTAACTTATTACTATACCTATAAATAATATCCTTACAATTTAGTGAACAATAGACATTTAAATTTATTCAATTGACGTACGTAGCTAGTATATGGACACAGCAGCAGACACTGGACACTGTAACCAATTTCCAATGGCATTGAATCCATTCCGATCAATTAGTTCTTCGACGATTTCTACATGAAACAGCCGGACATAATAATGGAGAAATAGTTCTGAAGGACATTCTATAGCAGCTTATTATTATTTAAATGACAATATCCAAAAGTTTTTTTTTAGCTTCAAGAAGAGAAATTACATACACAATCGAAGTCGTGACCTACAATGAGCAAATAGATAACAGATAAATGAACAAAATGACTAACGACATGTACTTTATAACATGTGTAAAATTGTTAACAAAACTTTATATTTATTTATGTTTACTAGAGTTCCGGAGCTCTAACGGAAAAACGAAGTAAGTATTGAATAACCGGTTTTAAGAAGATTAACTTAACTTGCGGGCCTTCTGCTCGCGAGTTTCTACCGCTGAAGCTGTAAAGGCCACTGGGCCAACAGCGTATCTATAGTGGGTGGTTTTAGTCGATCCGGCATCTTCAATGTTGATCCCGATATAACCAGTCTCCGGTGACTGGTAGGTGAGAGCACCTTTCCTCCCACAAAAAAAAACCCTCAAGAGAGGGCAATTGTACGCCTTCCTTTTTCGACAGGATAATCATAATCGGATGGGTTCCAAAACTGGGTTCAAATAATCCAGAAACATGTATGAGTGTTCATACAAAGACTTGAACTGATATTTACACTAATGTACCTGTCTTAAAAAAATATATATGTGTGCGAATGGCGTACTAACCGGTTTTAAATGCCAAAACAACAAGCCGCTATTCAATGTACAATCAAAAAAGACATAATTATGACAAGATTTGACGATGACGATGTCCTGCTGGCCGACTCCGACCGCGGCGACAACTTCCGAATACTACAAGTTGTCAACTGCGCGGGAGATATTATAGTGCCGTTGGTGTACGAGCAAGCACAGAGGCACTCGCTCTTCTTTACCGTCCCATGTCCGATATAACGCTTTATGCGATATGTTAGAGGTCAGATGCATGGGTCCTCGTTTCGAATACCAGCCGCAAGCAATATTTGTGCTAACACAAAAATTATTGGTCTTTGGTGCCTCGATGTGTTGTTGTCTTCGAACAGTGTGTCTGACACTGCATATGACAAGATTGATGATATTTGTCAACTGTGCCGGATATTGTAAAGTGACAACAAAAAAAGCGTACCAGTGACACATCAGGGTAGGCAGAGATTAAGCATTTCCGTTAGGTATCATTCAGCACAACCAAACGGGCTTTCGCAACCCACTTCGCCTCTCCGGGAGACCAAACCCGAGGAAGACCGGGTAAAAATTTATAAAAAAAAAGTTGAAGAAGATAATAAAAAAATCGAGCCTATATCCTTCGTAACGTCGTAAGAAACATATCGAAAAGAATCAGATCAAAATCGGTCCAGTGGATTTGAAGATTAGCCGGCACAACGAAATACAATAACGTATTTATATATAAACAGCTGGCCCATCAGACGTTGTTCTGCCCTTTCCGGTTGGAGGCGCGTTGAGTATCGTTTAATGGTATAGAAGTTAATGTGCTGCATCGCCATCTAGTGGCGAATTACAAAAATTGGATAGTATAAAAACTTCTGCATGGAAAACACACTTTTATGTGCCAAGTTACATATTGATCGGTCATACTCGTCGATAGTGTTGGAAGTCATCAATCTCATACATAAAAAAAATAGACTACTGATATATATATATACTCGTAGGCAGGTTAAGCTAAGAAGTGCGTGTTGATAATGGTTAGAATATTTATGATAATGAAAGGCGGATTTGGAAAGATATTATCCGGTATCGCTCTAATACATCGTGACTATCGCTATCATATTGGTTTAACAACATACAAAACTATGTGATAAAATATATCGTGTAACGAGGAACAGCGTAAAGTAATCGTAGAAGTGATTTGACGCTGTCCTGTCTAAGCTGTTGTATTTTCAGGTTTTGATCATAGTCAGAGTACGATTTGACCGACAGATAATTTACTTTGTATTTAATTTTACTCATTTTCAATTTACATCGCGTCGCGTCACGGGATCTGACGTAGGGTACGAGAGGTGTTTTGACTTTTCCTTCCTCTTTCCTTTCCAATCAATCCACCGTGACAATTCAATCCAATGGTGAGCCACAGTAATCGCTGAGGAAGTGATAGTGCTCTGCTCTTTATACTACAGTGCCACAAGTATATGTACGTTAACTAAAGCACTCACTTGTTTTTACCCTACCTTAACCGATGCTTATGCAATAAGATCGTAAGGGTCAAACGAGAGATAAAACACAATACAAACAAACCAGAGAACGCTTATAACAAGACCATACAGTCGTCACTATTTGTACTATATAATTATGTAGGGTCGTGTACATAAATAACGACCATGAAAATAACTAAAGTATTACCTTGGCGACAATACCCGCCGCTTCATGGCCCATGACCATGGGTTCCTTCAATACGAAGTGTCCGCAGGCGCCGCTCTGCCAGTAGTGCACGTCCGAGCCGCAGATACCCACGCAGTCCATTCGGAGGAGAACCTCTGCAAATTAAAAAGTAGATTTTAAATTTAGAACATACGTATCTAATTATTAGACATTTGGCGCCAACTTGAAGAGTCGAGAGTTGTGTCTTATATTAAATAGAATATATAATGCCGTCAGAGCTTACAGTAACAGCTGTAGCTAATTGGAAATTTCAATTGAAGGTGGGAATCGTGGTTTTTAGTTTTGGTGCCATCAATCAACATCCTACAGGTCTTAGGTAAAAGTTGACTATTTTTTTACCGTCGATATACTAGAGCAAGTTATCACGCTCGATTGGATTTAAATCCGAAAATTGTTATAATATCACTGTGCACACTGGCAGAAAGTTTAACACTGTTGACATAAAGGGCTCCGTGCCCGAGAAAGGAAAGAACTTAAGATTGAGACGGTAATAAAATACTTTTAATTTAACAAACTTACAGATGAAAATAATTCATGTTAAAAATCTTTGTAATCTGTAGGTATGCATAAAATGACGACAATGGCGTACGCGTAAACACAGAGACACTCTCTCGTGTTATTAGCTTATCCCTTAAAGTGAACAATATAATTTATATTGTTTCAACAAGTTAACCGTTATACGAGGATATCGGAAGAAGTGACTTAGTGTCAGAGACGATGGTCGCAGAAATATTGCCTGGGGCAGCAATTCGAACCCATCAAGACCCATGGCTAACCACAAAGCCACGCTGTCGTCTATGCATATTAGTATATAGTGAGGATTACGGTTGTCTTAATGAGTCCGCCTACTTACAATATATATATATATATATATATTGTAAGTCCCTTATAAATAGGCGGTGATAGAAAACTGCGAAAAACTTTATAAGATGCATAAAAATTTTCAATGTTTTATACATCTTATAAATATCAGGAAAAGAAAGCTTAAGCTTCCCACGCAAGTCGCAATTTTAATACTGTGTATATCAAAAAAAAACTTACCATCGTCTGCTATTTCAGGAATTGGTGTTTGTTCCTGAAAGAAATTAAGTATATGATTTAATTACAATAAATAATTTGATTTCATTTGCGACAAGGTCGAAAGGGGGATCATATACAGCGTCCGATACACGCACACAACATAACCTGAGCCTAAAACTAATTTGTTTGTTGCAAATATATTCCCTCGGCCTGGAATTCGAATGTACTCATTACTCAACGGTCAGGTATGCTAACCACTAAGCAACGCGGTAGTCAAGATGATTTCTTTTTTCTTAAAATATGGGCAACAGATGATCCAGCAGATAAGTGGTCGCTGAGACCCATAAACACCTGCATCTATCCTCGGTTAAGGATCAAGAATCAGATGCGTTCAGGGGTGACACCCCTGACGAGGACTGCCGGGTTTTAGACATTCCATCTTAGTCCTCAGTGGTGACCTTCTTCGATTGAATTTTTTTGCAGGTGTCAATGGACTACTGTACCCACTTACCATCAGGCGGACTGTGGGTTCAATCACAGACGTTACATTACAACATTGTGCTGCTGTTCTCCGCTGCTATTCTGCGAGATTGTGTTTCCTTCTCCGGTCGAGGCGAGAAATATTAATATGATTTGTATATTTGTTCACAACTTATAATGTTTTAAGATATCAGACTAATCATATAATGTTTTACTTATCTAGACCTTAAGCAGAGTTATTACCATTCTGATAAGATTTTCCACTATTATTTACTTCGTCGCGCCATTAAGTGTGTAATGAAATTTTAATGAAATGTAAACACACATAAGTAGCTAAATAGTTTCAGTTACGAACCAAATTAAACACCTAACACCGTTTTGTCACGTAGTTTCAATAAAACCAAAAAATAATCCAACTCTATGGTTTAGGCAGTAAAAATATTTACCACTATTTAATTTTTCAGATTGCGTTCCAAAATACATAAACAATGTTTTTATTGTGTTTATCAACTTTTATTACTGCCAATATTC
This sequence comes from Bhutanitis thaidina, assembly GCA_029286595.1. NCBI lineage: Eukaryota > Metazoa > Arthropoda > Insecta > Lepidoptera > Papilionidae > Bhutanitis > Bhutanitis thaidina. The sequence continues at coordinate 7,868,865 of JAGSMS010000019.1, forward strand.
TCACGCTGAAAATAAATCATCATCAAAAATAGTCTTTTTTTTGTTATTGTTGTGTTATTGGTGTTATGCGATGCGGTGTTGCAGTGGCAGTTACCTCTTTAAGTACATATGTCATGTTTTTCTGTCCTCGAGGAACCGCCCATTAGGAATAAACTCATCGGCCAATGAGCAGAACAGCCGATGAACAATGTCATATACTATAAATGATTCAATTTAGACGCGGGTAACCGCCGCCTATAGCTGGGGCATATATGAGGTGCTGACAGAGAACATCTTTACCTAATCAAAAGGTTCCAGCGACAATATCTTTACCTAATCAAAAGGTTCCAGCGAGAATATCTTTACCTAATCAAAAGGTTCCAGAGAGAACATCTTTACCTAATCAAAAGGTTCCAGAGAGAACATCTTTACCTAATCAAAAGGTTCCAGAGAGAACATCTTTACCTAATCAAAAGGTTCCAGAGAGAACATCTTTACCTAATCAAAAGGTTCCAGAGCGAATATCTTTACCTAATCAAAAGGTTCCAGAGGGCATAGCCGTCAGGTCACCAACTTTAGCGAGGGGGCGATTGTATTAACACGATCCCTCCTTTGGATTTAGAGACGGAGGTCCTGGCCTTCATATGCCAATGGCATGTCGTGGCTGTACATCATCTGATCCTGAATGTCTGGATGGACAGACGACATGGTTCACCGACCTCTCGCTACGATCTGGTCCGTGGTCAGTGGCGTCAGGTCATCCCATGCTGGATTTACTTTTTGCAAACAGGTGATGTCACAGGAGGACGGTGTAGGGAGGGGGAGAGTGTGAAGCTCGAATCACCCGATACGCAGCTCGAGAACCATAGGATCAAGCCCTTCTCCGTCTCACATAATTAACTTTTAATTAACTTAAATTACACACAGCCTGTCGGCCTGCCAGCCAGCGCGACAGCGGATACGGAAGTGATCCGTCGCCTGTAATCCAAAACCTCGAAGCGGCACTAGCGGTGTTCCCGCGCATCCCTGTATGAAGAAAGGATTTCCACTCTTCATTTTGGGGAGATTCAGCTCCCCATCCGTTATGGTTTTACCCGGTAAAAAGGTGCGTTGCGTGCCACCGCCATCGGATTCAATAATGTGCGAAAGCGTTCCCGTGACCCCAGAAACGGTGACGACAAGAACACCGTGGGGTTTTAGCCGGCAAAAATATGGCACATATCTTCCGCAGGTCCCGCGGAGGTAGGGCCCTTATGTAGAATACCACACGAAAAATAAATAATATTTTATCTTTAATCCGATTCAATAAAATAATTTGTTCTTATAGAAAATATCCTCTTTTTCTCTGTAGGCAAACCCTCACCTGCACGCGGAACTACTGCTGTCTAACAGCTGGCAGAAAATTCTATGACTGAGCCGTACACTGGATTCCACCGCATATTTTGATCCATCCTTATAGTGATTGCACATAGGAGCAACTCCAATACTTATTATTACTACCTCATATAAGTAATTAACAAAAATCAGACCAAAATAATGTAATTGGTTCAATTACTTTTTGCACTTGCATTTTGTGCACTTTGTAGTAAGTTCTCGAAATTATAAATAGGTATTTAGTTACTTTTGTGTAATTTTCGTAATATTAACCTACGTTATATAAGAGAATATCTACATAGGTATTATGAGATAAACAAATATTAAATACAGATACCTACCTACAAAAACAACATGTTTTGTATAGACAGTATTATAGATTAATTTTAATTATTTTATTAAATACACAGTTAGCTATGAAAATAGATGGGTTTATCATAATTAACGTTACATCAGTATGGATATTTCTATATTAACCAGGTTTTACGTAAATAAAGATTTTATAGGTTAACACAGAAGCTTCTGTGTAAGTATAGAACTTTTGAGTTAACAATGTCTCACATAACGCGTTCATTTAAAACTGTCACAGAAGAAAGATATGCCGGTGATCGAAATAAAAAAAAAACGTACCAATCGTAAATCTTTCGGCTTGTACAACACCGCGGTGAGGTTATCTTGTGCCATGTTTTACGCGTGCGCGGGCTCGGACTGTTAAATCACTACTGAGTACGTACTGGAACTGCTGGCATTAATAAAGTAACGTGTATTATCAGTAGAGAGGAGGCGCGGCTTACACGTAGCCGAATAGAATTCAAACGACACCGACGAGCCTCCCGGCACCATACATTTTAAACTAGTGTATTTTCGGACTAGGCAAGTGGCAACGATGGAGCGTCGGTATAAAACGCCGCGTATTATACAATACGATAACATGTTTTTAATCTAGTCATTCCAGTATTAAATGTGTTTTCGGAATGAATTCGTGAAATTGCGACTCTCTTTTTTACTTATTATGTAAGTCTATTCAGAAGAATCTTTACTGAATAACAACAAATTGATTCCGTCTACTGTATGATCCCCGTGCTCGAGTTCCAACTGAAAAGTCCACTAGCTCCTTGACTCCACTGGAGGTAATAAGCACTTGCGGCTTAAGACGGCACGTTTAGATTGGAACTTGTAATATTACAAAATATTTTTTATTAGAACAAGTACTATAAGTATGAAGTCTGGATTACGATTCTTGTCGTTCTCACGTCGGTATCCGCCGACATTTATCTTCTGCTGTCGCAATTGACCTTATAATCAGTATTGTATAAAGTTTCAAATAGCTTACAAAACTACAAGCCTATCTCCGAACATTCCTGTCTTTAATTTTTATGAACAACTCTAAATGGTTATGGGTTGTGTTGATGTTTGCAAAGTCATAATATTCAAAATATAATGGAGTGCCTTCTCCATTGAATCGATCCCACATAGGAAATATTGGAATAGTTTCGCTGCATGTTATTTTTCTAGTAAATAGAAGTATCGGGTTGATGACGTGCGCTTTATTTAAATATGTAACGCCGAAATAGAAATTACGTCAAACTGTGTCCGCGTGAGCAGTTCAGCGCTAGACGTCTCTGTGAGCATTACCGGCCTTACACACTCTTCTAAGTTTCGAAGCCAATGGTTTCCTGTGCTAGATGCACTCCTGGTAGTAGAACAAGTATTACCAGATTTTATTAAGACCTAACTTAAATATTTCAATGATGATTTCATGTACAGGGCAGGACAAGACACAGTTATATTGTTCTCCTGGTCGATTCCGACCACAGCGACATCTAACGATTAATAATTAGAAGTTGTCACCTGCGCAGGGTGGTTATTGTGGAGATTTGCAGTTCAGACACGTTAGAACGGCACGTGGTAGAATCAGCGGCGGATTTTACTGCAGCTCGAATGGGCCGGCTCGTCTGGGGTCGTACCACGGTCTGGCAGAATATCTCTATGAAGTAGAGGCATTTTGTGCTTTGGCGTTACGTTCAGTGAGTGACGTAACCGGATGCCCACACTCTAGTACAGTTTAGTAGTATCGGGACCGGGATTCGATATCAGATTATGGCAGCCAAAAAATGGCCAGTACAGGCAAAACTTTCGAGAACTTTATTCCGAATTTAGCTGGCGCTTTATTGAAGAGACCTACTATGTTGAGCAGTGTACTTAATAAGAAAAGATGAGATCCAAAATCATCTTTACTTTCTAAGTTAATAATGGCGATAAATAAAAATAATAATCAGATAATTCATTACCAGACATAATTCGCACTTGACCGCAAGCTGTGTTGCGGCGCGCCGGTGACCTTGCACTCGACGTCGCAAATTTACAGATTATAATAAATAATAATGTTACGTAAGTCGCGCTGTCGGCACGCTGAGATTGCACCGGTCGCCGACTCCGCAGATGGATAAGATGTAAAGCATCATAATAATAATACATTTATTAGCAGTAAAAGTAGCAGCCTGTAAATTGCTTGCAACTGATGGGCAAAGGCCTTGCTTCACAAATATCTATGAGGGTTATGTTATGACGGGCTGGTATCCGCAACTCCACGACTGTGCGCGTATTTTGCGTGTGGGCAGAAATATAATCTGTTTGAGCCAACCGAGCTCCTCAAGGAAACTCAGTGAAGTTACCGGTGACCTCGGGGAGCGACCTCGGCGAGAGGTATTTAGCCCTGTATTCCACGACCGAAGGACACAGATGCAGAAGCCTGTTTGGCCAAAGTGAAGTCGTGCCAAATGGCCAAACGGGCATCCGTAGCATCTTCCTACGCCTGTGGGTGACAGGCGTGAGATAAATGCGAGTGTAAGTCGGAATAAGAGTACACCATCTCATTAACAAATGTGACTAGCGACCGAATGATGTGACAGGTAGTGACACTGCTCTCGGGGCCACGTTCTCTGTTCTCACCTACAGGCCCTACGTGGTGAGTATGGACAAACCTTTTAACGTTGAGGTGTGAGAAGCGCCAATAAAAGCTGGTAAGCATGTTTTGAAAATTTTGTGCATACCTTTTTCATTGTTTTTTTTTAATGTGCGGAAATCCGTTAAGTTTTCCCTGCCCACTGGGGATAGTCACGTTATGTCTAACTCCCATCGACATAAACTCCTGGGTGGTCGCCATCAGCGCTGACAAGGGGTCACGGCATCTTCGCGACCATGGCCGTATAATATTAGCTCCGTAGTACAGCCACATCCCGAGAGCACCCGCGTTTCTACCACAATGGCCCGTGATCACTTCGAGCCACTGTTATCCACAGGGTCGCTTTATTGGGTATTCGGGGCTTGAACTCCGATGATCAGCGACCCTCCTGGCCCCGTTTTTGATAAGGGAAGACCATTGATATTTGGAGGGCCGTGCCGAGGTGAGCTCGCATCGATGGCCCCTGCCAGCAGTGGTGTCTGCGATGTTGAGCAAAACGGCATGGAGGGAACTGTTCGGAGTTCGGATAGCAGAGGTGCTCATACCTAGCCTTCATTCCATAAAAGCCTAAGGTCCTGTAAAAAGCTCGAGGGACATAAACGGGGGAAGGTGCGAACGCATGACGACGCGTACAGAGCTTAATTTTACAAGTTGACTGTCAATTTCAAAGTCACTGTCGGCAAATAATGTAATAGTTGCCTATTGTAATAAAACAAATTGCCTAATAAGGCTTAATCGTTATCTCAGGAGAAATTATATTTCCTATCTCTATTGTGCAGATAGCAAGGAAGTTATCAAACTTATCAAAGATAAAAAACATTAAGTTCGTTTATTTTTCAAATAGTCATTATCGATATCCCAAATTCTTTCAGATTTACATATTCAAAGAAAACGTGATATATTTATTCATCTAGTTATTTCCACAACAGGCTCGGTTTGCGAGGAATTAATAAATATTTTTATTAACCGACCAAGTGCTAGTATGACTCGCGCACCGTGTGTTCCGTATATATATTAGATATGTATATACGATACAATACATCTAATTTATGTATTTACCAAAAAACTAGTGTTTTCTTTTATTTAGTTAATTTTATTTCTTAGTGCGAGCCCGACTCCCACTTGGCCGGTTTGTATTTTTTTTTTTTTACATTGGTTTCTGGCACTATCTTGTATGTAGCTGCAGGTGCGTTGCCGGCTTTTATGGATGTATGGGATGGGGGAGGAGGAGAAGGAGGAGAGGGTAGGTGAGTGGGGGGGAAGGCATCCGATCACCTCACTGACCGAACGAAACGCAGAAGCACAAGATGACTCTACTTATCGCCGGTATTCTGCGAGGCCGTGGTAATACCACAATCGTGCCGAACCCCTTTCCAGCAGCAGTAATGGCCACCGCTCGGCTCCACGTCTAGATTCAAAAATTATTTTTATTTTTTATTGACTTACCGACAGAATTGACCCAAACCATTGACCCAACACAAACCAAGGAAAAGAGTATATACAATGTTATCTGTGGTAATGACAACGCTTAGCAGCTTTGGAGACCGTAAGTACTAAGCAGTTTTAATATTTCTCTCAATCTTATTCTGTGAATGCCTCGATTGCCTGTTCCTCTTAGAGTAGCGTTATAAGGATATCTATACAACCCAATGTTCATCGCCCGATAGCCGAGAGTCCCGAGTTTGAACCCCTATGTGGAGGGTTTGAACGCGTAGACGACGACAGTTTCATCCATCTGTTCCAGATCTGTGTTCCAGATAAGCTCTTGAGAAAAGTGTCTAGACCTTTGACCGCCCCATCATTGGGTGATGGAGGTGAGAGCTTATTTTTTTGTTTATTGCATATTCTAGTATGAAATAATAATAATCAAGACATTCGTAAAGAAGAAACCTTAACCTATCTATCTCTCTGAATATTTCGATCCAAAGACTAGTAATAAACTTGCGGTTCACTGTTGTTTTCCATGTCCGTCTATTTGTCGAATCTCCGGTTTCTTTCCACGATCTAAATTTATTTACGTAGTAATAACTATTTTTGTTAGTGTTTTTTTTTAAGCCTTGTCGTAGATATGGAGACGCCGAGAAAAGTTAAGCTAAAGGAATTAATGGAATTGAAATTAGTCGAGCAAAGAAGAGGAATGTTGAAACGTTTCACTTTTCAAGTGCAAGCTAAAAGTTAGGGGAATGGACGTTAGACGCACGTTGCAATCACTCGTCCCGTATTTTAGTCTTTTAAAACTATGTCTGTACATACAAAGGTATACTACGAGTTCATTACTTAAACACCTTCATCATTAATTAAACATAAACTCTTCTCGTTGATTCTATATCGACACGGCGCGCAGGCACAGTTCCACAGTACCACGGCCTCGCAGAATACAGGCGTAAGGTAGAGGCATCTTGTGGCCCCTCCCCATCGCTCATCCTCTTTCGCAACTCCCAAATATCCTTAAGGGCCTGCAACGCACCTACGTGCTGCAGGTGCGTTGGTGTTGCAGATGTACGTGGTCGACGATAATCACTTACCATCAGGTGAGCCGCTTGGTCGTTTGCCCTATACAGTAAAAAAGATATAAATACTTATATGATAAAGGTTAGCCGTGTGTCGTGTGGGTATAATAGAAGTGGAAGACGGCCCGGTGTAGAAGAGACAGGCCGAGTGGCCTATACTTGCTGCTATGTGAATTCCCCGCAGACCCCAGGGTACATGCCGGTACTGGACACCTGCTCAATTGTTCCGCGCCGGATATCAATTCCCTTTTTAAATTCATAAACATTATTTCTCGAAGGAATCTGTACAAATGAATACAGATAACACAATACCTAGAAAATATAACTTGATTTGAACTATTGACCCTAATCACCACAATATGTAAATACAATTAAGAAGTTTATCTCTTAAATGGCACAGAGAAGTTAGTAAACACGTAAACTGAAACATAAATGAACGAATAACAAAAATCAATTATATTGATTTAACGGCCGTTCTTATTGAAATATAGTTTAAAAAAACAAACCGACATTGTCTAGTAAAGAAGCAAGGTTAAGGTAACCTTCGTTATCTTCATTAATTGATATAGCGACAATATATACATACACGCAACAACCTCTCTAATGCCGAACATGGAGATTTCGTAAGTTGTTGGCCGAATGAATTTGCCTGGCAAAATTAAAATCCTACAGACCTAGGAGCGAATACAAGAGGGGTGCCTACGTTACTCACCAACCCGCTGGCTTAATGTGTTATGGTTACATCTGGGTTGGTGTGGCTTATCTACCTGTGTTGAATTAGAATTTTAAAAAGCGCCAATAGCCTAATGGGTTAGGGTGCGGACTGCGAAACATGACGTCGCAGGTTCGAGCCCCACCATTCGACTATTGTCGTGAACCACTCCAAATACAAGCTCTAATGCTTAATTGGATGGTTAACAGGCTTTAGTAATGTTACTTAAATAGCAAAAAAATTAATAAATAATTCCTGTCTGTCACACAGCATCTCTGACCTTTCCTCCGGTCTTGTTTACATTGGACTTACAAGTAAAAAGAATGTGTGTCTCTGTGTTTGCGCGTACACTCATTCGCCGTTGTCAACTGCGGTCAGGTTCGAAAGTTGATCGAGACCGTCCAGTGGGACATTATCGTCATCATACTACTAATTTTCTATAAGTAAAACTTGTGAGTCACAAAGTAGTTATTCGTTCATTACACACACACACACACACACACAAACACCCACAGACACACGCATGCACAGACGATCTCAGTATATACATTTATATACACATATATATATATATATATATATATATATATATATACGTTTTAATTACTTTTATTGTCTTGTAATTTTGTACTAATATCTCGACTATTTTAGCTGTTGTTTTAAGAAATTATTATTGTTAATCAACTTGGGAGAAGACACTGACCGTTGTAATACAGGTTCTTAACTTAGCACGGATGTCAGGGAATTCATACTTTGTGGTCCATATTCATATGACAATAAAGATTATTATTAATTAATAACGTAAACGATTGTCATCTTTTACGGCAAAACCTATGTAGATTTGAAAAATATTGTCACTAATAAATTATACCTTAAATTAACAAAGTGCAGGTCAATGACATTTACACGTAATACTTAAATCATGGACTTAGGCGTCGGGATTAAAAACTAACTTTTGATAAACACATTGATAATGTCGTCAAAAAAGCCAACACGTCTATGGGATTTCTGTTAAGAACTAGCTGCCAGTTCAGTAGTATCAAAGTTATTAAAATTCTTTATTGCGCATATGTGCGTAGCATACTCGAGTATTGCTCACAGATATGGAACCCGCAGTATGATATTTACATTAAACAGGCTAGAGTCGATACAACGAAGATTTTTGGAGCATTTACAATTTAGGTACAAGAAATACCACGCTGGTTATGAATCAAGATGTAGGAGACATCATATGTTACCTCTTTATGAAAGACGTAAAATGGCGGATATTGCCTTATTAACTAAAATTGCGCAGTGCCAGGTAGATTCTTCACAGCTCTTGTCTAAGATAAGTCTGAAGATTCCTTCAAAATCCGTAAGACAACCAAGACATCTTAATATTTCACATATTTTTACAAAATATAGGCAAAATGCTTTTTTCATCTGATCAGCAAACCTAATTAATAGATTGGATGTCATTCGCGATTTTGATATTTTTATCTTTTCCCCAATTGGTTGAAAGGTTATATTACAAAGGAATGGTTCGATGCGATTTCTTAATTGTTGTGATGTGATTATGTGCAAGTAGCTAACAAGCAGATCGATTACTTAATCAATAAACTTTCTAGTTAGGATATGCGAAAACAATTAATGGTGTGTAGCATTTTTAATAATTTTCAATCTATGTATCACTGTATGTTTTCCGAATAAAATAAAATAAATACCGAAGAGATGCACGCTAGGCTTGCCTTGTCGCTTCCAGGTAATATCTTTGTGCAGCCGTGACCTTAAGAATGGGTGATAAATAAAACAGAGAAGGACCTTCATAAAAATGGGCTTCAAATGGGCAAGTATCAGAGGCATTAGAAAATTCTAGGTGGTTCACTGCCTAGGAGTCTTCCAGGTAGGTACCACCTGTTAAACCAGTACAATTACGGGATGCGATGAATTGCATCTTGGTCCTCAGGGGTGACAACGTTGTAACCTTCTTAGATTGATGTTGTTTCCTTTAGTCCATGGGCTACTGTAAGCCGCTAAGCATCAGGTGGACGGTTAGTTCGTCTGTCTCCCTAATCCAATTAAAAAAAATTGCATATTAGTCCAGCAGACACCTTATCTGCCTAGGAGACGTCTGAGTAGGTTCAAAGACCCTTTTGCCCAATTCTGCCGCCAAACAGTAGTTCACTGCTGTTGATGAATTGTCATCATCATCATCATCATCATTTCAGCCTATTAGAAGTCCACTGCTGAACATAGGCCTCCCCCAAAGATTGCCACGAAGCTCGGTCCTGAGCCACCTGCATCCATCGACTTCCTGCAACACTGCGCAGGTCGTCACTCCATCTTGTGGGGGGTCGTCCTACACTGCGTTTTCCCGTACGTGGCTGCCACTCGAGAACCTTTTTTCCCCAGCGGTTGTCAGTTCTGCGAGCTATGTGGCCGGCCCATTGCCACTTCAGCTTGCTGATCTTTACGGCTATGTCGGTTACCTTAGTTCTGCTGCGGATATTATCGTTGCAGACTCTATCACGCAGAGAAACACCGAGCATAGCCCTTTCCATAGCGCGCTGAGCAACTTTGAGCTTCCTCATACGGGCTGCAGTGAAGGACCAAGTCTCGGATCCGTATGTCATCACTGGCAACACGCACTGGTTGTATACTTTCGTCTTGAGGCTTTGCGGTATACTCGACGAGAAGATATGACGTAGTTTCCCGAACGCAGCCCATCCGAGTTGGATTCGTCGATTGACCTCTGAGTCGAAGTTGGACTTACCTAATCGGACAATTTGTCCTAGGTGTACGTACTCGTCTACAACTTCGAGCCTATTGTTCCCAACAACAACCGCTATTGGTGTGACATGGACGTTTGACATGAACTTCGTCTTGTCCATGTTCATCTTAAGACCAACCTGTTGGGAGACGTTATTGAGGTCATTGAGCATTGTACTAAGCTCCTCCAGCGATCCAGCCATAAGAACTATGTCGTCGGCAAATCGAAGGTGAGTGATGTATTCGCCATTGATGTTGATACCGTATCCTTTCCAGTTCAGCTGCTTGAAAACATCTTCCAATGCAGCGGTGAAGAGTTTCGGGGATATGACATCACCCTGTCTTACACCTTTCTGCAGTTGGATTGGTTTCGTACTCTGATTCTGTACTCGGATAGACATCGTAGCCTCATTGTACAAACACCTCAGCACTTCGATATACCGAGAGTCTATCTGGCACCGCTGGAGAGACTGTAGCACCGCCCAAATTTCGACTGAATCGAAGGCTTTCTCATAGTCCACATACGCCAGACATAATGGCAAATTGTACTCCTCGGCCTTCAGTACAATCTGGCGAAGAGTATGTATGTGGTCTATGGTACTATAGCCTTTTCGGAATCCGGCTTGTTCGGGAGGCTGGAAGTCGTCAAGTCTGTTCACTAGACGATTTGAGATGACTCTCGAAAACAGCACGTAGACGCGGCTTAGAAGCGATATCGGTCTATAATTCTTCAAAAGGCAGTTATCCCCTTTCTTGAAGAATAGGACAACCACGCTTTCGGCGTAACACCGCCATGAATGACGGAATTAAACAGCTTCTGAAGGACAACAAGTATCGGTTTTCCACCCGCTTTCAGAAGCTCAGCTGTAATTCCGTCCTCACCCAGCGCCTTGCCGTTTTTAAAGCTGTTTGAGAGCCATCCTAATCTCGCTCAGACTGACGTCCGGGATGTTATCGGAGTAATGTCGGATAAGCTTGGCTCTTGGGTCGTTACTCACATCAGTGTGTGGTTTCAACGACGTTGTGTACAGCTGTCCGTAAAATCTCTCGATCTCACTCAAAATCTCGGCTCCAGCGGAAATGACTGCGCCGCTTTCGGTCTTTAGCTTGGTCAGTTGGCTCTTTCCGAAGACAGATCTCTGGCGAAGACTTTGGAGCCTTGGTTCCGCTCTATCGCTTTTTCAATACAGGCTGTATTGAATTTGCGTAAGTCTTGAATATCATATATATCATAAATTTGGAGATCTGTCTATTCAGTAGCCGATACCGATATCGTCCACTGTAACGCAATCGTCTAGGCACTGAAAGCGATTATGCAATTCGAGCTGAAAGCTCTCGGGGTTCTGGATAAGGGCACGTGGTGGGCGGAGCGTAGACTTCACCAGACGAGACCGCTCGAGCCTAATGTTAAGGTTCAGTGTGCCTCTTACCATTCGGTGATCACTGCCGGTTTTTACCCTAGTGATCACAGAGACATCACTGAACAGCTGACGCTTGGTCATCATGATGAAGTCGACCTCATTTTGTGGTACCGTCCGGGCTCATCCATGTCCACTTCCTGTGGGGCCGCTTCTGGAAATAGGAGTTCATCATAAAGAATCCCTCCTTTGCCATGAAGTCAGCCAGCTGTTGCCCTCTTGAGTTCCGTTGCCCTACTCCAAAGTTCCCCACTATCAGCTCATCGCCTTTTTTCGTACCTAGTTTTGCGTTAAAGTCTCTCATCAACACCGTGCAGTGAGTCTTAGAGCAATGCATGGCTCTTGAAATATCCTCATACATTGCCTCCACTTCATCATCAGGGTGTGTCGAGGTTGGTGCGTATACCTGTATGACCTTCAGCGAATACCTTTTGGTTATTCTGAGTATAAGGTACGCGACCCTACTCGACACACTTCCGATCTCGATCACGTTGTTGATGAGAGACCTGTGGACGATAAACCCGACACTTCCTTGGGACAGATGGTCACCCTGCCGGTAGTAGAACAAGTTACCGGATTTTAGGATTACAGAGTCCTCTCCCTGTCTTCGGACTTCAGACAACCCTATAATACTCCAGTGTAACTTGCTTACTTCTTCTTCCAGTTCTAGTATCCTCTCGTCGGTCCTCAATGTGCGTGCGTTATATGTTGCCAGGTCCAGTAGTTTGGGTTGGCAGCTAGAAATCAGCCGGTGATTCTTCGCACCCCCTGCCTTGCCGTTACCATGGCTGCCACCATAGCCAGGACCAGTGAGGCCGCCGGGGACTGGGGGCCATTGCTTTCTACCTCTCATCATGGGGGGGTTTGCCTTAGTTGCACGCCTGGCGAGCGGGTTGGCAACCGCAGTTTTTTTTTTTTTTGTTCTAGTGCAGGAAGATGCTGCTGCCCATCTCCTAATATAATTTTTTACCATTAGTCGCCTTTTACGACACCCATGGTTAGACAGGGTTGGCGCTATTCTTTACTTCCGACAGCCACACGGAAAGAATGATGATGAATTGTATTCTGGTTTAAAGGAGAGAGCCAGTATAATTACAGGGTGGGAGGCATTCCATCTTAGTAGTCGGGGATGACAACCTTGTAACCTTCTTAGACTGAAGTTGTTTCCTTTAGTCCATGGGCAACAGTAGCCGCTTAGCATCAGGTGGACGGTTAGTTCGTTTGTCTCCCCAATCCAAGAAAAAGTTCAACATGAAAACAGTATCATAATTAGCACAGCAGACTTCGTGTAATACTCGAACAAATAGACTACTACTGACAAATGAAGCTTTTACACAACTTTTCTATAGGGCTTTGGAGCCCGAATGAATACGTTAAGTTGCTCCTATGCGGGTTGGTGAATATGTTTTTATTATTTCTGAGATATTCACGATGTTTTCCTTCGCCGCCGAATACACGGTAAATTCCATATTCAAAATCGCAATTAAACATTTTTGTGATAACGCCGGCACTGGGATTTAAACCCAGGTCACCCCAATTACATTTATGAATTATATGTTTTGGGTTAAGACAAGATTTCTGCTTTGAATGCGGTCGTGACAAATTTAATAATAAAAAAAGAACTCATTACATTTATGATATTTTTATTTCTTTTTAGTAAGATACTACTCTGCCCATCCCCATAATCCGTGACTTTCTCTTATAGTTTCTCTGTTGTCTCTCTTCTGCCTCGTCGCAGCGCTAGCTTCTCCCTTCGCAATCGCCTTCTTCCTCTCCATTCTCTTCTGTCTATCTTCTAGATTCTTCTTCACCTGCTGCTTAACTATCTCCGGAGCTATGGTACTCGCCGACGTGTAGCTTCTCATCGTCCTGACGTCAGATAATGCCTTCTCTATCATAGCCAACCTGTATTTCTGTGAGTTTTTGTCTATATCTGCCATTTTATCGTTGCTTAATTCATCTTGTGATGTTATTGTAGGCATATTGTCGTCGGTGTTTTCTTCTATTTTCTTTTCAATTGACAAAGCGGCTGTTTCTACCGTTAACTGATCAATTTCCAGTTTCTTCTCATCATTTAATATTGATTCTTCAACCTGTAAAATGAAAAACATGTTAACTATTTGAGTTTCTTAGATTTTAACATAGAGGTGTAAGTAGGAACATACCATCACACATGGTACACCACCCTCACAGTCAACAAACGAAGTTCTGGAGACCTAATGATGGCGGAATGTCCATCCGAATTAACCGTTCCCAAATCCCATAGATTAGTGATGAGGAGTGGGATCTTTAGTGCGAGGGTGCCAGAGTGTACGTTGCGCTTTCCGACCGGCTTAACCAGCGTTCAAAAATTGGTCGCTTAAAGTACTGAGATATTTTGGTTTAGTGCCAAAAACATATAAGCACAAACTGTGGACCCGATAGGTGGCGCTTTAGTCGAGTTATTAAGCTATTAGCACTAGCAGAAAACTGTCAGCTAGACCAGTTTGTGTGATATAACATGTGTGCATGGACAGAAAGGAAGGACATTCATTATTCTGTCCTTATTGTGAACAATAATTGATTCATTCTTATGACAGGCTACTCTGTGTTACTTTTGTATATTCAACACACAACATGCTGTCTCTTTAATTGAAAATCCCTTGTCAACTTTGTCAAATACATTGAAGGAATATGTTAAAGGCTAGACACGGATTTAAAGCTAGAACTATACATGACAAGATTAAATTTTTACATATATAAATTATATATATATTCACGCCTTCATCAATCTTCGCATGCATGCTCGTTGGTTTTGAGTACTCTTAACCTGGCCTTTTTCCAGAACGTCTCCGATTTGATCGTGAAATGTTCGCCTAGGTCTTCCTCTCCCGACTCTACCATTTACACTCGCCTCATATATTTGTTTCGTCAACCTACTTTCATTCATCATCTCCACATGTCCAAACCAGCTCAGCATCCCTATCTCAATTCGTGTAGTGACACATCGCCTTTCACGCCACAACGCTCTCTGGTCACATTATTTCGAACCCTGTCAGTTATCTTCACATCAATCATACTTCTTTTCATTCTCATTTCTACTTCATTTATCCTGCTTTCATGCCTCTTCTGCCATACCCAGCTTTCGCTTCCATATGTTAGTGTTGGTACCTATACCCCTCTATGCACAGCCAAACGAGCTTTGTGAGATATCGTCTGGCTGTTCATAAATGTATGCATTGCCACATTCACCATATTACCTTCCATCACTCTCTTTTAATGTCACATTCGTACCTTCCATCTCTCGTAAACATTGTTCCCAAGTAATCAAAGTCATTCACTTGCTATAAACTCTTCCCTAATCTTGATACATACTTCCGTCATCCTCTCCTCTCTTTCAAACACCTTTGTCTTTGTCAAAATTTTTAAGTTACCTCTTTTCTAAGCACTGCCAATTCATCATCATTATAATTAGTCTTTCTTTTCTCCTCCTCCGTTTCCTCATTGCCATCGGATTGACTGTCTTCATCGTCACTTACTTGGAGCCCTATACCCATTTCCTGAAATTGTAATATAACATATAGAGATATAGTTTGGAGAATGCAAAAAATCCATTCATAGTTTACAAAACATTTTCACATTTACAATTGATAAATGATATATTTATTAAAAATATGTGCATTTAAAGATATTCAATAGTTCTACATGAATATGAAGCTAATGAAATAAATAGTTAAGCTTTCGACCCTCTTCGTGATTATATAGAAACCAATTGAGTACAATCAACATTTTGTCTCCATCGGGTTTGTTTTCATATTAAATTCAATGTTTTGATAAAACACCTGCTATGTTTATTAGTTTTCTCATAGTAATGGTATATTTTTTTATTATACATAATTGCACTATAGTAAAATTCGTTTGAGATTTGTGTAAATCGTGTGACCTTGGAGAGGCGACAGTGCACTACCTCGAACACTTCGGGTTATGAGGAGAGCAATAACTCATATGAATGCGAATGAAAAAATGAATGAATGAATGAATGAACGAAAATTAAAGAATTTTCGTTCTTCTTTCTCTTCGACATAAGAAAGATAATTTCGTTTGTAAAAAATTTATTATTATTTTTTACAATCTAGCACTGTTTCATAATGAGGTTCCTCTGACGGAGAAGAAACAGGAGAAATAAACTCCGTAGGTATCGTAACACAGAATATACCTACTTATATTCCACTGATATAGCTACTTGAGAGGAAATGGGGAAATCTTGCATAAAAGGCATACCAGCTTTGTATTTTGTTTTTGTTAGAAAGGTCTATGTTCAGTAGTGTAACAAGAGAGGCTGTAAAGGAGGGTTGTTTTGTAAAGGGGAAAGGTAAATAATACAAACCTCTAACAATTCGTCGTCCACCATCTTGGTCCTCTTGTAACCAGAACAGGCGATCTCTGTGTCCATCTGGTCGTCACGCTCCAAGTCCTCGAACTTTGGGTACAGGTCGCTTTCGTACGCGAAGCGCTTCTTGAAGAACTCTCGAATGCACTTCACGTCACGGTCAAAGTACCTTGACAACAACAATTATAAATTAATATGTGATAGAGATGGTATAATTATAGGCTGTGAGGCATTCCTTCTTATTCCTCAGGAGGAATAAGGAGGGAGGGGAGGGGGGGGGGTGTCTGTTCTTTGATTGAATTGTTTACAGCTGTTCAGCTGTTCATGAGCCGCAGTAGGCCTGTCTATCATCATCACAGTACCTTAATTTGGCCTGTCAGCTCATTTATCACTCCAGTGCAATACTAATACTTTAATTTGTGTATGTAGCATGAGGAGTATGAAGTTTAAATAAAAACGATGTAGTGTGCATTCGACTCACGAGTTATTATGCTTGGGGAGGGAATTGTCCACTTTGTATGCTTTGCGGGCCGAAACCATAAATAAATGTAATATACACATTTGCAATTACATGCACCAATGATAATGCACAATGAGAATGCACCTCGACATACGACCCCAATAATTCTGATTTATACGAGGCTACTTACAATTCAGCATTTGGGTGATTAGTTGACACCATCTGCGGAAAGTCGATGATAATCGGGCGACCTTCGTCTTCAAGCATGATGTTGAACTCATTGAAGTCTCCATGGATCACTCCGCAGTTTCCCAACCGCACTATAAGATTCATCAGTTCATCGTACAGGGCCTCAGGGTCTGGGACTGAGGAAACATGTGTTCTGAAAGAACCAGTAATGATATAAACCTAAGCCTTCTCTACATAAAATCATCTTAAAAAAAACTTGACATAATAGAGCCAAGCTGCTGGTTTTGCTACTCCTCGAATGGGCCGGCTCGACTGGAGTAGTATCACGACCTCGCAGTATACCAGCGTGAAGTAGAGCAATCTTGTGCCATCCTATCCCCCTCTCCCCCATTATCTCTCCCATCTTCCAAATATCCTTAAAAGCCGGCAACGCACCTACAGCTCCTCCTACAGCAGGTGCTACAGATGGACGTGGGCTACGGTAATCACTTACTGAGGTGAGCCATTTGTTTGCTTCCTCTTCACCATAAATTAAAAAAAAAAATACTTAAATGCTTTACAATTCCATTTATAAAATTATGTATCTGTCTGTTACTTCTTAAAGATTTAAAGAATGCAAAAAATACTTACAAAGGTCCACCCTGGACAAGCTCCATGACCACACAGTGCCTGTTAAAGTCGACAGGTCGCGGCACAGGGAACCCTCTGTCATACAAAGCCTTCATGTATGCAAATTCTTTTGTAGCCGATATCCTGGACAGATAGAGCCACGAGGCGCGGTTCCGATGAGCGTGGTAGTCGCGTTTGTCCTTGACATTACGGAAGCAGGTTCGTCCCAATCTAAAATAGACATACTAACCATGTAATGTCTATCCCTAGTAACCATAGAATACCAAGTAATGAAACAAACACATTAATGTAATACAACTAAACAATGAGCAACGTTTTTAACATTAGGGTACAGTTACCATATAAAGCCGTGATGGTGTGCAGCAGTTTTAAAATGTTATATAACACAATCACATAAAGAAAATGGAAGAGGAATTGTCCATAGGATTTGCTGTTATAATTTTCAAAACAAATTAAATAGAATTATTTTAAACATATTGTATCATGATAACAATTTATAAATTTTATTATATTTTGAGATAAAATATTTTCTTACAAACACAACAATACATAACTGCTATGTGGGAGCACCGTTATACTGCATTTTATATTTTTTTTAGTTTATTACCTAATTGTTTATTTTGCATAAGGCAGAGTTTGTTGTAAATCTGTAGTAATATTATAAAACTGAAGAGTTTATATGTTTAAACAACCTTCAAATTGAACGAAATTTTTCCCAGGTATGTTTACACCAGCATCATAAGAACATTATTAAGGAAATTTTTTTTCACATAGAGATGGAAACTAATGTAGTGATCATATAGATATTTTTTTCTATACAAGGAGAGAATACTGAATGTTCATTACCCGTAATCTGACCAAATTACATGTGGTGCCATAATGCATAGAATTAATTTTAGGAGCTATTTTTAAAACCACTTGAATTTTTCGTAAATCATTTTGATACTATTTTATGGATACATCAGACATGTGTTGTCAAGTCCTAAACAGGATAAGTGCCACACAAAAGGTTATAGTTTATTTTGAATCTTCTACCTGTGCAATTTTAAGCATAAAGGGGTTTTGTCTTCATCAGCCACTGTGTAAATGTTAGACTCCTTGCCTACTCCAATTTGGTTACCAAATGAAGCTATCACTTTCCTGTTGGTTAAGGCTTTAAGAGCCAAGTAATCATAACCAGCATTTGTGAGACGGTAACCATCATCTGAAATAAAATTATGTCATAAATAAAATGTACCTGCATTCAAATAATTTTGCTGAGGTATGGGCATAAAAAGTTGTAAATGCAATGGAATAAAAAACAAAATTTCTGAAAATAAGCTACACACTTTCATCCGTAATAACATTATAAATGTGAAAATAGCTCTGTCTGTCTGTCACATTTTTAAGACTAATCAGACAAGTCTCCACAAGCAGCACCAGTTCTCAAGTATGACACATGTGGCAGTTATTGCTTTCTCCAACCATATTAAAGGGAAGTGTATGACACACCACACGACTGTCACGAGCAGAAGCCTAGAAGCAAGCATGACATATTCAAAATTCAAAAATATACATAACCATTTACAACAAATACATTAACAAATAAATCTAATTAATTATATACTAGTTACAAATTGCAGCTTCCAGTTACGAGATAGCTAGTACTAAACTGTATTTCATACTTCCTTTTGAGCAAAAATACTTTTTCATATAACTTTTAAACATGGTCTCTGAAATATATTGTTACATATGCCGATGCATCAACCCACAGAAGAATTCTTAACTTTATTTAGTCTAAACTTTTGATTTTGTAGTTTATTATTATTTCTCATAATTTACTTATATAACATTCATAATGTATATGTAATGTATAGTCATGTAAATGTTAAAATATTGATTTCTTTAAATATGTCCCTTAGTAAATCACGAGACCACATTTTATATCCCCTACAATAACATTTTGCACAAGGTACCTGTTCCATAGCGCAGCCAGGAGACCCCAGGGCTCAAAAGAACCGTGCTACGTTGCCTTTAATATGAATTAACTTTACGCTGTGGTTTATAAGTTGGTATTTTAACTAGTATTTAGTTACTTTAAAATAAATTTTGTCACATTATGGACGAATTTTACAACGGTACTACCAATTCGCACTGCCTGTGCATTCATTTGATGTCGTACATTGCTCACCAAATTGTAAACTGCTAATTAAGTTATTCAGTTATGCCAAGAAAGTACAACTAAAGTACTAACAATGTTTTCCACGTTCATATGTCAAAAGCCTGTGTTTACACAATTCTTTCATCAATTTATGTACTCCACCATGACGTAAGTTAGCTATAGACGCTACTAGCGATCCTGGAACCAGCTCATGATTTTTCATGCCCATTTCAACCTAAAAATTAAAGAAATCAAAGTAAACAGGTTATATTTCAACATAAGTAAGCTTTTTGAAAGTTATTACTTACCGCAGTCAATACCCGAAAATCTTCAGCAGTAAGATAACGTAATATAGCCACATTTAGTTTTCCCATTTTGTAAGATATATGCTATACAGCATGCACATACAGAAAAATATAATTTTTACTAATACAGTGCGTAACTCAACGTGACAATGACCAAAACAAACAATTATAGATTATAAAAACAATCAAATTCAGGAAGCTTCAAAGGGAAGAACAAATCTCTTGTCTGTCTTGACTTGTCTTTGTCTTTGGAAATAATATGTGATATAAATATAAGGTCTTATTCTATGACACACCCGCACATTAAAAATTTATATATCTTGATCAGACCAATTATTACACTGGACGGAGTGAGAGCTTCAAATGCGGGTCCGTTTTTTAGAAAGCAAATATTTTTTTTGTATTTTTATGAATATTACATGAGACAAGCATACTGATAACATGTAAAAAGTTAAGTAATTCGAACACAGTGCGATCTCTTGCCAAACTTACGTCAGCTATCTCTTTTCTTCGTACTGACGCTCTGACATGCTTAGAGGTTACAATATCTCATTAGACAGCTTTGACACATGGATATACAAGAGCGGCAACAACCTATAGCTCTATCCACGTAAGAATTGTATACATCTGATATCTATAGTATATACTCTGTGGGACCTATATACTCTTTGATTTTGAGATTTTAGTTTGGGCCACAAATTATGTCAAGTATATTTTGACTTTAGATGTTAGACAATGTTTTGAGTTACCTACCTATTTTTAGTTTAGATTTTGCTCGCATTATTTTAACATAAAAGTCTTACAATAAAACTAAAAGTAAACCACTAAACGTAAGTGATTTAAAACTATTATATATTATTTAAGTAGCGTATTTTGTATAAAAATAATTATTGTTTATTTATATTAATAAATTAGACGCGGTTCAGCTACTGAAATATTTACCAAGGCATTTTCTTATTCCAGTTAGTGACTGATTAAGTGTAAAAATGAATCAAAATGGTTTAGGATTTAGTGATTTTAGGAATGGTATAATAACCTTGGACAGCCCACAGGCTACTTATTATTCTGGTCAAGTGGTTTCGGGAAAAATCGTGTTCGAATTAAATCAGCCGTTGACATTTTCAGGTAAGGTTCATTATTAGATTATTAAATTTTACACCATTTCCTTGGACCCACTGCAGAGAATTGATCGGTAGGTAATTCTTTAAATAAAATAATTTGATAAATTTTTAAATGTGTATTCCTATATTTTTTTATACTACTCTTACAATACTATACTTGCTCTTACTACTTTAAAGTGGTGCTCATTCATTTGCTCCAATTTAAATATTTACGGGGTTATGTGGTAGGCCGCGGTAGCCTAGTGGTCATAGTGCATCTTTGTTTTTCATAGTATGAGAATGAATTAAAATTCCTCAATGGTGAAAGAAAACTTTGTGAGGAAACTTGCATGTCTGAGAGATAGTAAAATATATCTCAAGGATGTGTGAAGTCTGCCTAACCTCACTGGAGGAGCATGGTGGCCCCTCTGCAACACCATAATGCTGCAGATGCATTGCTGGTCTTTAAGGATATTTGGGAGATGGGAGGGAAGAGGAGGGGAATAAGGAGGGCGTGTGGGGCTCCGGTTACCTCACTCACTGAACGAAACGCAGAAGCACAAGATGCCTCTACTTCACGCCGGTATTCTGCAAGGCCGTGGTACCAATCTGGTCGAGCCGGCCCATTTGAGCAGCAGCAAAAGCCGCCGCTTGGCTCTGCTACGCTTAAAAGTAATGTATGTAATTGCTACCATGCTTAATGTGTGTAATTACCAATAAAGGTATTTTTTACAGCTATCAATGTTGTTTATCATGGAGAAGCAAATGTTTCATGGACTGAGCCACAAACAGAAATGTATTCAGGAGTCAAGAGATACACACAAGTGGAGTATAGAGGCTTTGAGGAATACTTCAATTTTGTACAATGTGTTTGTGGGGGTAATGGTATGTTTGTATTATTTTATTAATCTGAATTATTTTACTCATCTCTGCCGAAATCATAAAGACCAAGAAACTTAGTTATAATAAGTGTAGCAATAAAGACTACCTATACAATGCAAAATATTTCTGGTTCGCTTGTTTTGTAATTGATTCTGATTATAAAGATGATGTCATACAATTTAATTTGTTAATCTACAATTTAGGTGAGGTTACACAGAGACTAGTTAGTAGCTGTTTTATCAATGTGTTTTACTACAGTGTATTTATCTGATGCTTGGAAAATTATTTAATGATTTTTCGAGGTTAAGCTGCGCCTATAATTCAACCTAGACCATTATAAATCATGAATGAAACTTTAAAACAAATTTTTTGTGCTACATCATACTTAATCAAGTCATACTAATCTGTAGTGAGGTCGCTAGCGTTTATCGGCGTCGCCTGCAGCTCATTCTTGGTCCATTTCTGTTTCTAATTTATATTTATAATTATATTTGTTTTTGCAAATAATATACTACTTTTACACAACTTTTTAAACAAATTCTTATTTAATCTAGTTTATTTTCTATTATGCTCTGTGATCAATATAACTAAACTTTAAGGGAAGTTAGCATAAGAATCTGTTTGAATAAACTTACCATCACGTTATCCAGACCAATGAGGTGAGCTGTAGTGTTTGAAGTGCTGCATACCACAATAACAAACCCAATACATTTCTTTAGAGTAACTTATATTTTTTTTTACAGGAGTATCCAAACTTCCTACTGGCCCCCATTCTATTGCATTTTCATACCAAATACCCTACACTGTACCGTCATCTTTCAACGGCAGTATAGGCAATGTGTCTTACAAAGTAACCGCATACTTAGAGGGTCCTCCAGCATCCATGTTAAGAGAGGAGCTGGTCAAAATTTTTGAGGTCATTGCACCCTTGGACCTGAATAAAGACAGTAGTGGAGATGTAAAGGTTGGTCTATGTGTGTTTTTAAATTTTTTTGTCAATGGTGTCCTCATCATGTTCACTATGGTTGTTAGACACCATTGGTTTCTGAAGGTGGTAGACTCCTTCCGTACCTAGGAGTCTTCTGGGTAGGTAATATCCAGACTTTCTACTACTTTTACCCATTTCTGATTCAATCAGCAGTAGGGCCTGTGTAATTCCAGGCTGTGAAGCATGCCATCTTAGTCCTCAGAGGTAAAAATTTATCTCTTATCTCCTTTAATTAAAGTTGATTGTTTGCAGGCGCCCATGGATTTCAGTATCCACTTACCATCAGGTCAGGATTGTTTTATGTGTTTGTTACCCCAATCCAAAAAAAAGACATATATTTAAAATTTAACACTGTTGTGTTTTATGTAAGGCAGGGCATATATCATGCAATTAACTAACTTAAGTGATTAATCCGAGTTCTGTCAGGCGGTGTGAGATGTGTAAGACTCTCAGTGAACTGTAACAACACCCATGGGAAGAAAAGTGGTGGCAGGAGGAGCTAAAAAGGAACAAGCAATTCAGACACTTTTAATTCAGTTAAAAAGTAGAATAAAACTTTCAGAAACCAGTTCAAATGGAATTTGAAGAGTTCTACAGTTGCTGCTGCAGCTCTCAGCCTATTACTATCGGCATCAATCTGCCTGTATCAGGCTACTGTCCCGGACAGAGCTTACCTATCACAATTGATGCACAGAATAATTCCAGTACAGAGATATCTAAGATTATCTTCCAGCTGGTCATGGTGAGATCTTTAATAATTTATAAAGTAGTTTGACATTATCCTTCTTGCCTTCCTTAAAAGCATGTAAATAATCCACTGCAGGACCATAGGTCCCATAAAGAGTGTTTTCCATAATACCCACACCCTGCAAGCGGATTAGCGACCGCAGTACCAGTACACCTCGCACCTTAGGCCGTCATCGGTCTGGTATTATTCGAGATTGTTATCCCGCCATCTGTCGGTAGCCATTGGGATTTTCAAGGCTCTTCCCTTCGTCACCTCTTACGACACCCAAGGGAAGAAAGGGGGCAGATTGTTTTGCCAATACCACACAAGTTTGACATTATAGTCTCACAGCTATAGGGCGTTTTGGGATGAAATCCCTCTTGACATTAAAAAGCTCCTAACAATCCTTTCTTATTGCCTTTAAAAATAAAATCCGCAAACACTACAATTGTTGCAAGTCTGTACTAGTGTTACTGAAATTCATTCAGTCGTTCTAGTTGTTCAACCTTACATACAAGTATTAAAATATGTGATTTATTTTATGTTTATTAGTATATATTGCATGTATGTATATCTACCTATTTATGTTAGTATGTATTTTGATATTTATTTAAGTTTACTTGTTTGATTTTGTTCAACTGCATTGCCTCTATAATATGTTTATCTCTGCTAGGCTTAACTGGTTGACTGGTAGAGAATCCATTTAGGCATTAAGTCCGCCATGTGTGCCACTTTGTGCATGAAATTTTAAAAGCATATATATTGTGATATGTTATTGGAGTTGAGTGTTACCACATTGCTCCAGTGCTGCTTAGTGCTACACGCACATCTATGATATTATTATTTCATTTATGTAAAATTCTTGCGCTGGTTATTTATTGGCATTAACAAGTCAAAGAGAAGCCGGCTGGTTTAAAATAAAGATAAAGTGCTTATTTATTTATGTACTTACCTTTGGACCATTAAAAACATTTTTCTAAGTTTCTTCACCGCTTCTAAATTAAATGTTTACTTTAAGCGAGGAAATGCAATGAATTTTAAATAAATGTATTAATTTCTGTGACGACAGAAGGAACGTTACCACAGCCGCAACCCCGTGTCCGAGTACACCACCCCCGAGAAAGTCCTCGCTACAGTGAAGAAAGGTCCAATCATGGGCAATACGAAGCGTGCATACTTGTGCGACATGCCTGTACCAGACATGATTGCGCCCAACCTTGACAACTGCAGCATAATCGACCTGGGATATTTCCTCAAGGTCAGTCAGTTTAAGTGATTGAGCTTAATGGATAATTTAGACGATCTTCCGGTTAAACAGTTCATGCGCGATGGGATGATGGGATGGTAACATAGTGCCGCAGAGGCACTCGCTCATCTTTACATTCCCATATCGTATCGTTATCGGTTCCGTATTTTTCTTGTTTTTTTTTTTTTTATGAAATTGTAACTAATTTGAAATTAATTTTCCAGGCCACAATAAAACTGTCCGGTTGTAGCGATGATTTAGAAGACGAAAGTGAAATATATGTTGGGCTGATACCCTTGGATATTACAACTGGAGGTAGCCGGTATGTCCACCCCATGAAACATAGCTTACCCCTAGGCCCTATACCAGACCCTAATACCGGCCCTAACTTTATGGGTGTACCTCCGTATGTCTCCGGTAATAATGGTTCAACTGAGTTTAAGTCGATCGCTACAAATTTGGTCAGTGCAAGCAACTATACTCCTTATGGCAGCATAAGTAATATGAGTACATCACCAGTGCCTTCTATGGATGGTAGGTCAGGATCTAATGTGCCTTATTCCGTGCCGTCAGCTCCTTACCCTGAAGAGAACCCTAAACCTTACGAAATTGGTTTTAAAATATGATAGTGTGTAATAATATCTATTTTACGCTGATTATTTATAATTACGGTTGTATAAGGTTTCTGGAAATTAATAGCGTAATCATTTATCTATAAATAGAAACATGCGACCATGACATGGCCATAGTATATCCATATGCCAGATATTGTTGATACAGAACGTCTTTTATGCCTCGCAGATGCGGTAAAAAGGACCAACATAATCTTTAAAAAAAAACGATTTTATTTTATGGTTTATGAAAAATAAATGAATCTTAATAGCTTATAAACTCTTTATATTGAGTTCAGAACATTAACAGATTTTATAATTATGGCACAGCAATTCAGTCTTAGTAACTTTGTAGTTTTTGTTATTTTATCATAAAAACCTATAATTTTAGAGGTGTCGTCAGGTTTATGATGTTTTTGTTATAAAAAAGGGGGCTATCGTGGAAGCGGCTGACCTGATGGTAAGCGATTACCGTCGCCCGCGTACATGTGCGACACCAGCGGAGCGGCAGGCGCGTTGCCGGTCTTCAAGGATGTTCAGGAAGAAAGGTAGAAGAGAACGGGTTAGGGCGTGTCTCCGGTCACCTCGCCCACCGAACGAACCGTGGCGCTACCGCGGCCGGGCCGGCACATTCGCAGCAGCACCAAAGGCCGCCTCTTAGCTCCACAACGTATACGATGTGGTTATACTTTGGGATCATTGATTTGACAATCTTTTGAGCGTGCTGACGTCATTTAGGTTCAAACATCTTTCTGAAAAATTACGCGCCTCTCTGTCTCAAACGCAACACCTTGTCGCCTTTTCTTGTATTTAAAGTAAGTGCAGGCGCTCTTTAAATGTATTCTAATGTGATAAATTATCTTTTGCGATGGCGGAGTGAGGATTCAAATTTCGAATAAGCACTTCCATCTTAATAGGTGGTATGGTATAGCAGCTCCACTTGGTCTCTGATTAGATAAGCATGGCATTGGAGACAAAGCCACTGTCCCGCGTGACAAGACACCGCATGGACAATGATTGTTCGTTGGCCTTTAGGAATCCGCCCGCAGCTGCCCTTTGTGCAAATCATCAGATCCTACTATTCGTTTTGTGAGCGTAGAGTGCACGTAGGCTTCGTCATCCTATACCGAACCCTTCCTCCGATTTGTGCAAAAAAAAATATTTTTTTTTATTTATCTAAAAACTTTATTGCTTACACTACTTATAATTTGGGGTGACAAAGGGCGGACTTAATGCCTATTGGCATTCTCTGCCAGTCAACCCATGGCTTGGTGAGATAGCCGTAGCAGGAGCATTTATTTAACTTAGTAAATTAACGATTTTTAACGATTTTCCATACCAACATCATTACAGTCTTTTTACCTTTGACAATGATATAACGCATCGTCCTTATCGGTATGCCGGTGCCTACACCGCAAGCTGTTGTACCCGAGTGACATTACTCACTTCGTCATTCTCTTTTCGAATATAATCTTAATGGATATCGAAGTGTTTCGTTTTGTTATTTTTTTAACACAAAATGCACAAAAAGCAGTAACCAAACACCGGTAACGAATGATAGAGACAGAAATTAAAAAAAAATTCAACTAGAACGTGAAACACTTCGGTATCGACTGTCCACACGGGCTGAGCGAGAGTGATACGAGTGGTATTAGTAGAGCGTAAAAAGTATGAGCTTCGTGATCACGTCCGCGCATGCGTCGGACCCAATAACTAGTACTGCGACGCCATTTGTGGCAAACGTCAGAGTTTACAATATTTACATAGCAGCTACTGGCATAGGTTTCGGGCAGCTTGTATTTTTTCCTTAATTTAATGTATATTTTTTTTGTTTCACGCAACTCTCTTAAAAGCAACATTATCGTTAATTTATTCTGCGTTATTTAACCTAATTTTTTCAGATTTGTCTATTTTCTATGAAACTTAGCACTAATTACTTATAGAAACATATGTTAGTCTGTAAGATATTGTCAGTTCTAAGACAGTAATGACTGAATGTTCTTCCTTGGTTTTGCAACATTAATATAGTTAAGTTAAACATTAATAGTATTCCATTCATTGATATTTTTTGGAAGAGTCCATTAGGGATGACATATAAAGAGAGCCAAACTTTATATTTAGGAGAATTAGTTTCTTCCTAATTCTCCTAAAGGATCAATTCAATAAACAGTCCGTTATTCTGACCTTCTGCTAATATAAGGATTGCATAGAAAATTTGACTTAAAAATGTACTTAGTTTTAATTTAAAGAAAAAATAATTATGAAATCTCATTATTTTATAGATTAAAGAATGGTTAAACATATTGTATTTGTTATTAAATTAAAAATATATAATTATGTGCCTTGTACAAATCCATTAAAAAAATTACTGCCAGTTCTTAAATTAAATAATGTTTTTATTCAATTTTGGCTTCTTTAGAGCTCTAATGAATGTCGAAATATACATTCGTAAAACTAAACCATTACAGAGACGACTCAGTCTTTTGGCATGTGCCTTATTGTGTATACAGTACTTTTCTAATTTATAGTACAGTATAGAAGAAAATACATATGTTTAAGAATCTACGCAAATCACATTATTTAAGCTGCTTCATGTAAATTTATAAAACGACTGAGGTGCGAATATGTTACACCCCCCTGTCGCCCCCGCCGTGTCGACCCCGCACCCACAGTACGCGACGCTTTTTTTTAAATTTTCGAGTTCACAAATTTTGTTGAGACGATGTTTATATTAATAGCGGCTGTTGCTATCCCGTCGTCGAATGTGTCTCTATTTTTCGAGTTCTTATAAAAAATAATCCTTGTTCAACGTACCTTTCATTGCATATTTTATCAAATAAAAATATAATTCAATATGTATAAATATTTAAGTACGATGTTAATCGAAGAGTCGTTAAGCCATATAATGGTGGTAGAAGGTAACCATTGGAGAGTAACAGCGATAATGATGGGTTTATTACCTATTATGAGTACTTAAATAAAATATATAATCTACCTTTTCAATGTTACATGTACATTCAAATAAGTGTCTGTCGTAGACTCAAATCCACATATGAACAGTTTATATGCGGCACCTAGGTCTTTCCGTTAATGATTCTAAATCATAAAAATTGTGAGTAAAATTTCATTATTTGTGGAAATATTCTGATTAGGGCTTCCATTACTCAGCTAAAGTCCGCGAGGCCCGGTCCTGGGGTGGAAAATCTAGAAAGAGACTGAAATTGTAAAGTCAAATCAATTCGGATTGACTGTCCGTTCGAGGTTATTCGGATTCCAAATAATTGTAATTTTATTCAATAGAGCTTGTTATTGAATTTGATATATTTGAGCTGTCTTTTTAAAAACTTACACGTTCTGGAAGTGCAAGTATCACTTATAACAGCATATTAAAAAACAATCTACGAAGAATTTTTTTATTAAAAAAAATAGTTAATACGGTTGTAGATGCCGAAAGGGTGACTTAAATCTGACTGAAATTCACCTCTGCTAGTATCTCCAATTCTGTTGAAACTTTTCCACGACATATTGCATCATGTGCTATCTAGTGATTAATAATTAAATATTACTTATATTAACCAATTGTTATCTAAGACTGCGTACTAATAATCGCATTTACGTACAAACTGTAAGGTATAGTTACTACGTGGTGAACTCAATTTTAAGAGATTTGTATGGTTTATAAAACCTGTGTTTCACTTTTGTATCGTTAATGTTTGATAGCTTTGTTTACTTACAAAATTTTATATTTTTGATGTAATTTTTATAATAATATAAATAAAATATAAAACTACGTACAGGTTGTTTCATTTTATGCATATGTAAGTACTTGTTTAATCAGGTCGCGACGAGATACTACAGACAAGGCTGACTATATATTCCGTATGAGCAAAAAAGCTTTCAGACATCACTCCTATCTGTATATAAAAAGCACTTATTGATGTCTGAATTTCAAGAATGAAAGGGTCTAAAAAGAAGTTTAGTTTAGCCCATTGTTTGCCCTTGGATTCAATTATACAGTTCGTGTGTCCATTTATTACTACATAATATGTTAAAGATATATTTTAGTACTTATCGGTATTCTCAAGAACGTCGCCAGCGACCTCGCGAAATTCGCCTGTGGCGTGTCGGTCTCCAGTCGACGCACAAATTGCAGCACGGAAAGAGGGAGATAGGGCGCGGAATGAGGGAGATAGAGCGCGCCGTATAGTATGAGTAACTTACAGAGTCTTGGATTTACCTCTCATCATTATACGAGTATACCTCAAAACCTCAAGAGCCAAGTATACAACCAGTGCGTGTTGCCAGTGATGACATACGGAACCGAGACTTGGTCCTTCACTGCAGCCCGTATGAGGAAGCTCAAAGTTGCTCAGCGCGCTTTGGAAAGTGCTATATTCGATGTTTCTCTGCGTGATCCTTCACTGCAGGGTCGATACCCGCAGCCGAACTAGGCTAAACGAGATAGTCGCCAGGATCAAGCAAGCTGAAGTGGCGATGGGCCGGCCACATAGCTTTTATGGGAAACGCATGAAACCGTTGGGGAAGAAAGGTTCTCTAGTGGGAGCCACGTGCAGATGACTCAGAACCGATATGTGTGGCAATCTTTGGGGGAGGCCTATGTTCAGCAGTGGACTAGTGATAATGAACGAATGAATGTATTGCTTAAACACAGAAATGAGGTATAGTTTCGACTGTGACCAGTTTCAGTAACACGGTAATGCTAATGTCACAGATTAATATTATAATAGCTACTACGTGGTCTTTAGTTTTATAGAGCGCGAGTGATCTGGGTTCGATCCCCGGTGCCGGCACCACTAAAATTGTCAATAGTAATTTTAAGTGCTGTATTTACCAAGTGCTCAGCGGTGAAGAAAAACATCGGGAGGAAACCTGCATGTCTGAGAAATAATAAAAAAAATATATATATTATTTCGAGGATATGTGAAGCCCGCCAAAACGCACTGGAGCAGCGTGGCGGACTCTTCCCGGCTCCTAATCCCTCTCTGATACTCGTATTTGAGAACGAGGCCTTTGCCCTGCAGTAGGCATTTATAGGCTGCTACTTTACTTTTTTTACTACGTGGTTCAGTGGTTAGCGTACCTTACTGCTGAGCCATGGGTCCAGGGTTCGAATCCCGACCGTAATGAATATTTTTGATATTCGTGTCTGTTTGCGTTGCGTGCGTCCTGTCTCTGACCTTGCGTCCGAACCTTCCTCCGATCTTATCACATATGCGTTATTTCGGACTAGGAAAGACGAGTGCGTGTAAAGGCCTCGTGTGTTTGCGCATACCGCCGATAGTGTTTGGAATTGTAGCCGAGGTAGAAATCGGACAGGAAAAGATTTTCATGTCCGTGCTAAGGTCAAGCGGCGGCTTTAGCTGTTGCTCGATCAAGGTAGCACCACGGCCTGGCAGAATGTCGGCAAGACATAGAGGCATCTTGCGCTTCGTTCGGTGAGTGAGGTGACCGGCGCCCCCTTCCCCTCCCGCTCTGCTCTCCCCAATGTTCTGCAGGTGCACGTGGGCGCCGTTAATCACTTATATGGCATTGATTTGTCTTATCCGATAGTAAATAAACAGTTTTTTTTATAACAATGTCTTGCTTACAAATGTTATGTGGACTGCGATTTGAATGGATAGCGGTCAGGGTTGACGTTCTTAAGTTTACTGTCCTTTTAGCTTAACTGTATTCGATATTGATTATAATTAACATACCCCTTCACTACACTACAAGCCACATTCATACATTTGTAATATAGATTCATTGCGGTTGAAAAATATCTTGAGTATTTCAGTTAATTCAAAGCGCCATTAGACGTTTCATTAAACATGACGACGCAGGCTCGAGCCCACCACTCCAAATACAAGCTCTGATGCTTAGTTGGAGAGTTAACAGGAATATTACTAATGTTAGTTAAATAGTATTGTTAGTATTCTCTTTAAAAAAAAAATTTACACTGGTTATATCTTTTTGTAGCAGTCTATTGCACCAAGCAAGTTCAAATAAAGCCAACATCGTGCGATAATTATTTATTATTCCAAAACACCAATAAGTGTCATAAAAACAAAGATTACGAAACATTCATATAAATGTCCTTAGAACTATAAATCATTATAAAATCTTAAAAAAAGATACATCTTGTTGTGTAAAAAAAGTAATCTTTAAATGCTATTGGAAAGACCATATAAGGCACTTTGTTTTTTTTTGTATTTCGAGGTGTGACTAGGCTAGGGCGTCTCATAGACTGCCAGAAGACAATATTTACATGAACCGGTGACAACAACATAATTACATTACGTCATTGGAACTCACCCACAGCTGTCCTTACAACATTAAACAACAATCTGTCATTTAAAATAACAAATGTAACAAAATTTTCAAAAACGACTAAATCACGATCACTAGAATGTAGTTAATGTAATAAAAGAGGTATTCTTACATTTAAAGTAAATAGGTCTATAATAATACAGAGTAAATGCACTTGGCACATGTTACATAGTACAAAACTAAGATTCATTATTTTGGATAAAATAAACATTTCATCAAAAACGAAGTAAAACTTCAAAATTAACACAAGCGATTTTCATTTAACCCCTCTCTCTCTCTCTCCCACCCTTATTGCTGGGCAAAGGCCTCCTTCTAAAATACTAGTATCAGAGAGGGTTTAAGAGCCTGGAAGGACCCGCCACGCTGCTCCAGTGCGGGTTGGCGGGCTTCACATATCCTCGAAATATATATTTTTCATATTTCTCAGACGTACAGGTTTCCCCTCGGTGGATAGATGGAGTATTTTCTTCAGTTTTAAATGGGACTACCCCCCCTCAATCAAACATCACAATCGAAATTATCGCGTAATATAAATACAAACACGAATACACATACGAATAGATAACCTCTAGGAGAGGTGCTGATAATCCAAGATTACTTCTACTACTATTGAATATTTCCTTTGTATTTATAAATATTGTACTTTATAAAGTAAAAAAGAGATTCTGTTACCATGCCTCCACCACTGTCTGATGAGCTCTTGTAGATTTCATTTCAATAGTAAATAAACATAAACAAATTTTGGTCTAGATTGATAGGGTTGCCATCTACGCAACATCGATATACTTTCACATCAATTCCATATCACATTTCATTTTTCTGTATTAAGTACATTATACACTGATGCAGATTAAATATGTTAAGAAATTGATGTACTAATGTAGAGTTGACTTAATGTTAAAAAAAAAAATGGAACGCAAAATGGGACAGAATAAACACATTCCCTATATTTATGATCTGAACGAAAGGTCAGGCTGACATCATTAATGTTGATTGTGATGGGGAAATTAGGATATATAGGGAATATGGAATAGGGATTTGGATGGGGAATTGTGATGAAGGCTCCGAGTTTAATTCTGTACATGATGTACCGTGCACATGACCACTACTGCTTGCCAACTGGAAAATGTCGCCGTGGAAGACACTGGCACACACAAAGACTCCTGGATAATTCATCGCCACAAATACATTGCTCTATGCTCTATAATTGCCGGATAGACATCTACGTGAACTTTTTTGAGGTGAAACTTCTTTAGGCGCGCTGAGAGTAAAATTTCAAGGTCGAGCTCGAGTGCAACGTTTTCGCGCAACGTTGTTGCATTTTGAATTGGAAGTGTGTAATATTTATTGTTAATTAATATATAATTAATAATTGTTTAAATACTCACCAGTTATTTTCATGTGAGTAGAAGTTATACTTCGGTCAACTGTACTGTGTTACACGCGCTCTTTTTTTTTTAAACTTTACAAAATTTATTAATTTCTTAATAATTATGATTTAAGAATTGTGTAAGTACTTAAAACGTTGCAATACCTTAACATGCTGCCAGTTATATAAGAGCATTTCCTAAGATTCGAGATGTAATGGTTTTTCTTATTTATTATATTTCATTATGTGTTAATTACTTTTTGTCGACATAATCGGGATTGTAAGACGGACACGGGATGGACGGCGAGTCTTTCGTGTCTCCTCCTATGTATCCTTGTTCTGAAATAATAAAAAAAAAAAAATGGAACGCAAAATGGGACAGAATAAACACATTCCCTATATTTATGATCTGAACGAAAGGTCAGGCTGACATCATTAATGTTGATTTTATAAAAGACAAAAAATGCTTTAGACAAAGTTGGCAACGCCTGTCATGCACTGATTTTCTTTTTCCTCTGGCCTCATCGCTTAGGCGTTAACATTGGATAGGGAATTGTGATGAAGGCTCCGAGTTTAATTCTGTACATGATGTACCGTGTACATGACCACTACTGCTTGCCAACTGGAAAATGTCGCCGTGGAAGACACTGGCACACACAAAGACTCCTGGATAATTCATCGCCACAAATTCATTGCTCTATGCTCTATAATTGCCGGATAGACATCTACGTGAACTTTTTTGAGGTGAAACTTCTTTAGGCGCGCTGAGAGTAAAATTTCAAGCTCGAGCGCAACGTTGTTGCATTTTGAATTGGAAGTGTGTAATATTTATTGTTAATAATTGTTTAAATACTCACCAGTTATTTTCATGTGAGTAGAAGTTATACTTCGGTCAACTGTACTGTGTTACACGCGCTCTTTTTTTTTTTAAACTTTACAAAATTTATTAATTTCTTAATAATTATGATTTGAGAATTGTGTAAGTACTTAAAACGTTGCAATACCTTAACATGCTGCCAGTTATATAAGAGCATTTCCTAAGATTCGAGATGTAATGGTTTTTCTTATTTATTATATTTCATTATGTGTTAATTACTTTTTGTCGACATAATCGGGATTGTAAGACGGGCACGGGATGGACGGCGAGTCCTTCGTGTCTCCTCCTATGTATCCTTGTTCTGAAATAACAAATGGAGAACTATACAAAGGGAGCATACGACTCGTTAGAATAAAAATGAGTACCGAGGGATTGCGCAACACTGTATAATTAAAAAGGATTTAGTCTTATAAGACGGCCCGATAGCACAGTTGTAGTGTAGTTGCGGA
This sequence comes from Bhutanitis thaidina, assembly GCA_029286595.1. NCBI lineage: Eukaryota > Metazoa > Arthropoda > Insecta > Lepidoptera > Papilionidae > Bhutanitis > Bhutanitis thaidina. Next base: position 7,903,243 of record JAGSMS010000019.1, read on the forward strand.
ATCGAGTCCCGCTGGGGGCAAACATTTGTATCATGATAATAAATCTTTGTATCCGATTCATGGTCCTTTATAAATATATATATATATATATATATATATATATATGATCTCTATATTTTATATTTATCATATCCCTCCCATCCCCCTAATATCCTTAAAGGCCGGCAAAGCATCTGCAGCTCCTCTGGTGTTGCAGATGGGCGTCGGTAATCACTTACCATCGGTGTGATAAATGTGGGCGCAGCTTGTTCGTTTGCTCGCTTTCACATAAAAATCCGGTCACGTGGTTTTGGTACAAAATTTATGACAAGATGCACCGAGGCGCCGCGGGTCCCGAGTACTAATAATTGTTCCGGGCTGTGTGCTTATCCATGTGCAATTGAGGTCTGTCTCCACAACTTTGACCAAATCCTAATGTGTAAGTAGTTTTTTTTTGTTTTTATAAAAATATAAATATCAATTCAGTGCTATTGTCAGTTGTAAGTACATGCCCTGCCTACCCCGTGAGGAATGTATGTATGTATATGTATTTATATATTCACGCCTAGTTCCCAACGGGGTAAGCAGAGACAATCTTCTTCAACTTCCTCGAGACGATCCTGACATACGTCTTCCGCTCCTTCCATCCGCTACTTTCATCAAACTTCGCATGCATGCTCGTTGGTTCAGAATACTCTTGACCTGGCCTTTTTCCAGAATGTCTTCGATTTGATCGTGAAATGTTCGCCCAGGTCTTCCTCTCCCGACTCTACCATTTACACTCGCCTCATATATTTGTTTCGTCAACCTACTTTCATTCATCCTCTCCACATGTCCAAACCAGCTCAGCATCCCTATCTCAATTCGTGTCACTACATCGTCTTCCACGCCACAATGCTCTCTGGTCACATTATTTCGAACCCTGTCAGTTATCTTCACATCAATCATTACTTTTCCACATGTCCGAACCATAGTGAGGAATCGCACTAGTAAAATTATATTGGAGAAGAAAGATTCACGACTGGCAACCTCGTGATACAAGTATGTTACTCACAGTTGTCGGATATGGCACGTTAGCTCCCGGCGGCAATGTCGGCATTATAGCAGTCAGAGCGGTGTTGCTGCCGGACCCGGGAAGGTATGGAGAACCACTTTCATTTGGTGATGAGTTTACGTCAGGGTACTGTGAGTTAAATTGGTTAGATGCAGGATAAGACGAGGCAGTGGAATATGGTGGGAATGGACCAGGTACACGTGCGCCCGGATACGACGGATTATTTGGATTTGCGGGATAAGGTGATGTTGTGTTGGGATACGGAGAGCCCACACCCGGATACGGAGAGTTTGCGCCGGGATAGGGTGAGTTTGCACCGGGATAAGGTGAGTTTGCACCGGGATAAGGTGAGTTTGCACCGGGATAAGGTGAGTTTCCACCGGGATATGGTGTGTTTGGTCCCGGATAAGGGTTCTGCGGATACGGGCTCATGGCGGACACAGGCATGACTTGTGTCGGCATCAGGTCCGCCGCTGGGTTCGTGGCAGGGTCCTGTTGCCCGGCGAGGGGGACTGTGCCGATCACGATACGTCTCGTATCATCACAGTCGCGGTGACATCCCTTGGGGCAGACCGAGACCTAATACAGAAAAAATTAAATAGTACTTATTTTTCGTTGTATTTTCGTTTCTTTGTTGGCCTATTTGGGTTCACTGCTGAACAAGCAAAGCCAGGACCTGCCATACTCACCGCCCAAGGCATGCAGGTCGTGAGCGCAGTGCCGGTAGATCCCCATCACCAATCTATGGCTTTTGGGTTTTAGAAAATTCGGATGGATATAACGCTATCATTCGGCCGCTATAGTTTCGCCCTTCACTCAGTATGGTTCCACCACGTGCAGGTGAGATTGTCCCTGACACCCCGGTAATGAATAATGTTACATCATAAAATATTCTATACGTGGTAGAGCCAAGCGGTAGCTTTTGCTGCTGCTCGAAGGGGCCGGGTCATTACCACGGCCTCGCAGAATACGGGCGTGAAGTAGAGGCATCTTGTGCTTCTACGTTTCGTTCGGTGAGGTAACCGGAGGCTCACTCCCCTTCTCCTTTCTGCCTCCCAATAGTCTCTCCCGTCTCCCAAATATCCTTATAGGCCGACAACGCACCTGCAGCTCCTTTAGTGTTGCAGATGTACATGGGCGACGGTAAACACTTACCATCAGGTGAACCGCTTGCTCATATGCCGCTATAACAAAACAAGTTATCTAAAAACATTTAACGTTTCAGCTCAAGTATGATCAAGTTGCATACCTTGAAGTCGTAGTCTATGTCAATGTACCGACAGGGTAGCATGTTGTATAGATCCATATCGGGCACCTCCATCTCCACCACCCAGCTCCTCGTGGTCTCTCCGGGGATAGGACCCTTCTTGATCTCGGCTACGGTGTCCGATTCGTGTCTCGTATCCGGATTTTCGGTTGCGTGAAATGTAATCCTCTGACGAATAAAATGTTAAAAATGGAAGCATTCAATGAAGTGCTAGTGTTTATACCAAATTTTTTGTTGTATTTATTACATAAAAGTTGTAAATAAAAAAAAATACATAAATGTCCAACTAAAATAAAACCTAAAAATATTCTATGACCTAAACAAATATATACATTTATATAACACATTCTACTAAATTTATACATCAGAATAAATACATATACACTGATGTGAATATCTATAAATATATATTAATAACTCAGTTACTATAAGCCTTAAAGTATAAGTTATATATTACTTAATAAGTTAAACCTGTTATTAATACCAGAAGCACAGCTTGCAATGGTCTACAATTTTTCTATGGGATGTAAAATTCTCCAAATACCAAAACTTAAAGTCAAAAAGAACTACTTGATAAGTTAAGATGAGCGAGTTAACTTCTTTTCATAAAGTAATTGTTTAAACCATTTAATAAAAAGCTTAAACTTTTTGCAGACCTATGGCCAGAGAATTGACGTATTAAATTTTGCAATGTGTACCTTTTTGATAGCCAATTTGATCTTTTGAATCTTCACATTCCCTTGATTGGAGCAATTAACCTCGATGGGTATGAGCTGTCCGGGACAGTAGCCAGACAAAGGGAGCTTCACCACAGTTTCGCTGGAGCCGTGGGTCATGCAGCAGCAACTATATGTGTCATCCATTTCGAACTGCATTGGCTCCTGAAGACAGACCAAGTTTTATGACAATTTTTTTTCAAAACTCTTCAGCCCTTCTACATAAGAACAATTTGTTTGTTGTATAGATATTACATTTTCATCATTATCATGATTATGAGCCCTTAACAAAGTCCACAAGGTGTGTGAGAGAGGGAGTATGCTATCTTTTTCTACAATTATCAACCACAACATGGTGCACCCTGTTAGCTTACGAATAAAGGGTCTGGCAACAGACCGATGGTGAAAATTCCATCCAAATTTGCCAAACACAAATCTCTCAGACTATAGTTTACAATGAGTCATCACTGCCCTTTGGCGTAGTCAATCGCCCTCCGACCAATCAGGTTGCAGCAAATTAGAAAGCAAAGTTCACATTGATCAGTTCAAATTGCTCCGAAATATAATAAATATTTCTTAGACGAAACTGCTAAAGGTAATAGCATTGAATTATCCGACTGCCTCCATACCATTGCAAACTCAATCCCTATTCAGGTGGCGTGGGCCCGAATAATAATAAATACGAAAGATTAAAATATATTAATAATCATTAAATATTTTTTTTTTAAATGAAACTTTAGTCTTTCAAAATACAAATTTTTGCTCCACCGTGAATACACCTTTACCTTGAAGTTCCACAGGTAGCTGACTATTTTATTAACATAGGATCACTATAGTTTTGGCGAGCAGCACCATTATTATCATTCGTATTGTAATCAGTTTAACACTGATCTGACCCATGCAGGATACTGACCTTACAATACGGTTCCATATTCAGATCCATGGGAGCAATAACTCTTATACGTAATTTTTTCTCTTGATCTAATTTAAAGGCTCTGTCAACCACAATCTTGACCTCGTAGCGTACATGGCCATATGTACCTTCGAAAGATGACGGGCAGTTTGGAGGGATGGGACAGTCGAAAGGAAGCTCGTGTTTGCCCGGCTGAAGGTGATAATCACCTGGAAATTTTGAATGGAAATCCTGGAGTCATGAATGATGTATCAATCAATCTATCACAATCGAAATACCAAGACACAGGGAATCCTAGTCTGGACCTGGATTATGAATAAAAATAATATAAGATATTTAGACAATGTGTATATTTTGAAAGTGACAATTCTATTTTGTGAATAGCTAGTTAATGTATAGTAAATGTTATATTTATGTGATTAATTATTTTCATTTGTCTATAACATCTCCATGGGAAGTAAACCATCAAATCCTGGAATAATTAAGAAGCAATTTATTTACATTCATAAATTATGATTGTGGTATGACGATTTTGAGTTATTTCAATGTTATTATTCTAAAGATGGTACAATACTAGATCAGTAACACTACTTATTGGGTAAACATGCCTACCGCGTTGCTTAGTGGTTAGCATACTGCGAAGCCACGGGTCCTGGGTTGTAATCCCAACCAAGATCAATATCTGTGCAAAAACACAAATTATTGGTTTTCGAGTCTGGTTGTGTTGTGTTCGCCCCGTGTCTCTGACACTGCATCTTTCAGCGATCTTATCGCATAAGTGCGTTACGTAACCTTTGACCTAATTATCTTTGTATGTCAGCCTATTTTAGGCTGGATAGGATTAGGAGATCTGTCTCCGATTCAGGAGAGCTGAGATCAATCTCATAGGGCTCATACAAATGGGTTTTTGAAACTTATGTATGCACTTTGTCGTTGGCCTGAACACTAAAACGGCGACAGGCCATTCGCCAAATAAGGGTTGGGTTGAAAAGATAAAAAAGACTGTCTAGACATTTTTAGACCACCACATTATTTGTACTATAGATTGTAAGCGCTCATTATATTTTATTTTCTCTCATTGTCACTTTAATTATTCTTTGGTTACCAATATATTGCAGGAAAGTTTAAACTTAAGATTTTATTTAATTGTAAAATCGAAATCGGTAAATCAATCATGCTTGGTTAATAAATGGTTACGAACTACAGCACAATGATGTAACTACGCTTTGTTGCATTGTTTAATTTTATATACATGTTCATAACATAAATATTTTTTTTGGATAAATATTATCTAACAAATTTCGAAACTGCAATAATACTTATAGTCGTAGTATATAAATAACTTTATAGTTATTTGTATTTGGATGCATTAACTTTTGATTTCTTGTTAGTCTCAGTTATCTTGCTTTGATAATTGACAACCATCAAAAGAGGGGCCCGTTTGATTCCTGTAGGTCTTTTCTAAAAAAAAAAATAACTAGCCTTGTGTAATTTACCAGAATGCAGCCAGTACAATTAGACTGAATAGACAATAAAACCCATAAAAGAATTAAATGACTAATATAAGCTCACCACTTTCACCACCAAGTAGAAACACTTTCCTGCTAAAATATTCCTCATAGGAGTCATGGGATTTTACATATGTATGATTTCGACCATTAAGCCTGCGTGTGTGAGTTGTAGTCCAGTGAACTTTACAAAAACCTTTCACCTTAACAAACAATCCTGAAAAGTTCGTAATATTTAAAAACATATTTGAAAGAAAAAACATGCACATGAGTAAAAATCCCTACAAGCTCTCAAACAATGTGCAAAATTATTACAAATCCTATAGGTTTTCAAGTGCAACAGGTGTGCAAAAACAATTTTATTTTATTATTTCTTTTTATTGTGTTACAGTCTCAATCTAATATAGTTTCCTTAAAACATCTCATACATTCTTTTTTTCATATTCATTCTTTTACATTCCCAATGTTCTGATTAAAATTTTCAGATCATGCTTAAATGCAAACCAGTTCTTATTCTTACCCCAGCCGAACATACAAGAGGTTGAGGTGAGAGGTCACTTGCACTTTGTTGCACTAAGTCCACATGTGAGAGTGAACATACAGCCGCCCTCTTGAATGGAAGCTTGGACTTTGGAGGAGTATGATGTTTACTCATATGCTACAAGACTTGGAATAATAAGCCAAAACCAAGCACTAACACCAAATGATATCTTCACTGGTGGCATATAGAAAAATATATCTTCTTTTGCAGAATTGCAAATAATTGAATTTGGTAGTTCTATCTCCTTAATATCTTTGAACACAATGTATGGAATCAGAAGAACAACAATGGCAGATTTTGACACTATATCTTCATACAATATTTGGCAAAGTCAATTACACAGTCTGTTGAAAATTCTGGAAGCTGAGGTATGCTCCGTCTACCTCGTCAGAGATATCAGACGTGAGTTTATAATCTAGACCAGTAATTCTCAGCCTTTTTTTGTAGTGGCACACTTTTAACGATTTCAAAATTTGGCAGCACACAAAGAAAAAGATAAGTTTCAAAATTATTTACTTACTTATAACACACTGTGTAAAATAGTTTATGATAATAATTTTAAATGTGCGAAATAAAATAATATGTACTACAAAACAGTACGTTTATTAAGGGATTAATTACAAGTTAATAATAAGAATACGATATTTGAGCTTGATGTTTTTTGATAATTTCGTTTATATTTGGTCGTAAAATTACGACCAAATATAAATTAAACGTAATGCTACTCTCATATCGTCTTCTACATTTAACAATCCTGTTTTTTTTTATTTTAATCTTGGTTAATGCAGAAAGAACGCGTTGCAAAACAATTATTGAAATAATTTAAAAAAAAATTATGGATTTAAATATGTATTCCTGTTAAAAGAATTTTTCTTTTTAAATCATATTATTTAATAATACTAACACAATTATATAAATATCTAAAATTCGCGGCACAGTGGCTGAGAATCACTGATCTAGACCTTGAATTGAAGAGGAGTAAAATATAGTTGTACTCATAAAACTTTAGTAAACTTATACTAAAATTCTTTATTTGATTCTATAAAGTTAAGAGTAGAATATTTATCGGTTTAGTTAAAATGTAACTAAAACACACTTTATAACTTACCCCGAAAAGTTTTCACTTTATCTTGCTCGAATATCAATTTCCCGTAAATAGTTTGCCCTGCATAATATGTTTCATTTTCACTATTAAAAATAATGCTACCTTCATCAAATCCCATATTAAAAATAAAATAATATGTACTACAAAACAGTACGTTTATTAAGGGATTAATTACAAGTTAATAATAAGAATACGATATTTGAGCTTGATGTTTTTGATAATTTCATTTATATTTGGTCGTAAAATTACGACCAAATATAAATTAACCATGAAGTCAGTGTTTTAAAATAGCCCCTCACCTCCAGAGCCCAGTATCCTCAAATAGAAACGTCTAGCAATATCGGATATAAAGCCTATCGAGCTTGGAAACTTGTTCAAGTATATGGACGTAAAATATATTAATAAAAAAAGTAGTAGGCCTCATCTTCGCTTTCCATCGGGGAAGATTGAGGTCAAACGCAAGCCTATTTTTAATAAAAGAAAAAGAAACGTCTAACAGGTTATGGGCCCAGTTTACTGATTAAAAGCCGGCAACACTTGTCACATGTGAAGTGTTGTTTTCAAATATTGGAATGTTTATTCAAATGTAATAACAGATGATTGTTTTCTGTTATGAAGCACTTCTCATCTAGACACGGACAGTGAAACATCCTAGGGTTATATAAACATAAAATATTGTAAATTTGAAAGTCTAGTATTTGTAATATAAATTAACCATGAAGTCAGTGTTTTAAAATAGCCCCTCACCTCCAGAGCCCAGTATCCTCAAATAGAAACGTCTTGCAACATCGGATATAAAGCCTATCGAGCTTGGAAACTTGTTCAAGTATATGGACGTAAAATATTAAATTTGAAAGTCTAGTATTTGTAATATAAATTAACCATGAAGTCAGTGTTTTAAAATAGCCCCTCACCTCCAGAGCCCAGTATCCTCAAATAGAAACGTCTAGCAATATCGGATATAAAGCCTATCGAGCTTGGAAACTTGTTCAAGTATATGGACGTAAAATATATTAATAAAAAAAGTAGTAGGCCTCATCTTCGCTTTCCATCGGGGAAGATTGAGGTCAAACGCAAGCCTATTTTTTAATAAAAAGAAAAAGAAAAAAGAAACGTCTAACAGGTTATGGGCCCAGTTTACTGATTAAAAGCCGGCAACACTTGTCACATGTGAAGTGTTGTTTTCAAATATTGGAATGTTTATTCAAATGTAATAACAGATGATTGTTTTCTGTTATGAAGCACTTCTCATCTAGACACGGACAGTGAAACATCCTAGGTTATATAAACATAAAATATTGTAAATTTGAAAGTCTAGTATTTGTAATATAAATTAACCATGAAGTCAGTGTTTTAAAAAATATGCCAGTGTCAAAGAGATATAATATCTGTTGGAGTTTGAAAGTGTAAGTAATGGCAAGCAACATGGAATTTGAACGTGTAAGTAATGGCAGGCAACACTTTTCACATGTGAAGTGTTGTTTTCAAATATTGGAATGTTTATTCAAATGTAATAACAGATGATTGTTTTCTGTTATGAAGCACTTCTCATCTAGACACGGACAGTGAAACATCCTAGGGTTATATAAACATAAAATATTGTAAATTTGAAAGTCTAGTATTTGTAATATAAATTAACCATGAAGTCAGTGTTTTAAAATAGCCCCTCACCTCCAGAGCCCAGTATCCTCAAATAGAAACGTCTAGCAATATCGGATATAAAGCCTATCGAGCTTGGAAACTTGTTCAAGTATATGGACGTAAAATATATTAATAAAAAAAGTAGTAGGCCTCATCTTCGCTTTCCATCGGGGAAGATTGAGGTCAAACGCAAGGCTATTTTTTAATAAAAAGAAAAAGAAAAAAGAAACGTCTAACAGGTTATGGGCCCAGTTTACTGATTAAAAGCCGGCAACACTTGTCACATGTGAAGTGTTGTTTTCAAATATTGGAATGTTTATTCAAATGTAATAACAGATGATCGTTTTCTGTTATGAAGCACTTCTCATCTAGTCACGGACAGTGAAACATCCTAGGGTTATATAAACATAAAATATTGTAAATGTGAAAGTCTAGTAATTGTAATATATAATAACCACGAAGTCAGTGTTTTAAAATAGCCCCTCACCTCCAGAGCCCAGTATCCTCAAATAGAAACGTCTAGCAATATCGGATATAAAGCCTATCGAGCTTGGAAACTTGATCAAGTATATCGACGGTAAAATGATAGTCAACTTTTACCAAAAAACGGCTATTTCTGGCCTTCAAAAGCATTTTGCAATTACTGTACACTTTCACAAGTACTTGCGGTATAATATTATACACTATTAATATTATACATCATATTGAAATATACAGATATAACAAAATGTAATATATGTCACAACCATGACTGTAGTTTATGTGAATGTATACCTATTAAATACAAACTAATAAAGAAAGGTAAATCAATGTATATATAATATGTATATATAATTCCGCCGTCTAAGGCAATGCACTACGCGGTCCGTGGTAGGAACCAAAGGTCTTATAAACACTGTGTTAGCAAGAGCGGGGGTTATAACTTGCGGACTCTGCTCGCGAGTCTCTACCGCTGAAGCTGTAAAGGCTACTAGGCCAAAAGCGTATCTACCGTGGGTGTTTTAGTCGGTCCATCTTCAATGCTGCTCCCGACTTAACCAGTCACCGGAGACAGTGACGGGTAGGTGAAAGCACTTTTCCCCCACGTTAAATTAAAAAAAAAAAACGGGGTTATTCGTGATCGAGCCGGTGTGGAGGGTAGACGTAGTGCGTGTGCTGTGATCGGATTCGTCTAGTGTTATAGATGACTTAGTGTTCCTAAAATAAGTAAACACTATAGTAAATCTGCGAGTACGCACTAAGTCTCCAAAAACTTTGAAGCGAACTGATAAACGAAAAAGATATACATTTTAACCGGAGAACTAGAAGTTTAGATTAAATAAGTAAATCATTTGTAATTAAAATAAATCTTCATATCACTTACGCCCGGTTACGCTATGCCTAGGTAACGCCTAAAAAAACATAAATTTTCAGTGGTAGGTATTCAGGTACAATCTCGAACTCTTGTTTTATTAGATCGATTCAGATTACGTAATGAAAATGATGGACGCGTATCTCCTTTATAAATATATCGATATTTCTTTTCATCTATTCTGTTTTCAAGAGTGTATTAAAGATACGTGAGTGTGTTAAAGATACAAATGAGTGATACTCTCTTTTCTTCTCATGTTACATTTTGCGCAAATCTAGTCGCGAAGTTTGTCCTGTTTGTTTTCAAAGTTTTTTACAATTACTGTGGCATTGGCTACAAGGGCTTCAGCTCACATAATAAATACACCCTTGCCGATATATTATTTCAGCCTAACAGAGAACACAGTTTGTGGAACTATTGCCAGACTTATATCATTCATAGACATTTTATGTAGTAACGAACTAAACATGACTATAATCCCAAATTAATAAACTAAAAAACAAATAAGTGCGGGGCGAAACAGCTACCCATAGTGGTCTCAGTAGTTTTGGGATGAGGCATATTTTCAAGGTCAATCCTTCCACAGCGTATTATACACATCTGCAACTTTAACAGCTAATTGTTGCAAATGTGACTACATATGTAGCATGTGTGTGTTAGGCCTACATAATTAACAAATCGTGACGCAATCGGTCGTTATAGGAACAGACAGCGACCGGCTGTCATAAAAATGTATGAAGGGAGGTACCAGTGAAATCAGGGTTTTCACCACTTGCGGCCTGAAGGACGCAAGCACAAAAACCGATGAAGCTGTGAAAGCCACGGCATTAACTTCTCAGTATATCATACCACGATCACTTTTGATAATAACTCTTTGCCAGGCGAAACACGTGCGCATATTAAATGTTGATGTTGTATATTAGCAAGCGTCGAGTGTAGTGCTTGTGTGGGTGATAGTTAATGGTGAAGGTTCATATAGCGTGAAGAGAACAGCACTCTTCTCTTCGTACCACGAATATATGCTATTTTATTGTTTATTTATGCAAATTAATTGCTATCCCTATCTTGAATTGTCACTTCCATACACGTAGATAAAACCCATAGAGGTGAAATTTTAAAGTTAAATATCGTTTACATAACCTCACATACAATACCTGGATAACGGCTACAATTACTCATTATTCTACGTTTTGTAATATTTTAACTAAATCATTACTTTGTGATATGTATCTTGTGGATACATATTACTAAATTTTAATAAATCTAACCTTTTAAGCCAGAACTTCGAAATTATTGTCCTTTGTACTAGAAATCGCCAAAGATTATGTAATCACTACGTTATATAAATTATATAGCAGCGCTTAATAATTTTATCTATGGAGGTGACATTTTTATAACGCACAAATGTTATAAAATATTTAAAAATGGCTCTTTAACTGTTGATTAAATTCTCTAGTGCTTTGTAGGAAGTTTGGTCGATCTATTAAAAGAAAATATTATGCACTAGTTTATGTAATTAATTGAGATTTGTTACTTTTATTTTTGGATATATGGTCTTAAGTGGAACCATTTACAGAACATGGAGGTGACATTTCCTACAGTCTGTTAATGATAATTTGAATTATTATTATAATACTAAAAAAAACTACTTAAAGAATTAAAATACAAGTAATTTAGATAAATACACACAAATTAATTCACAATAATGAGTATGGCCCATTTCTCATAACAAACCGCAACGCTACAGCACTGGCTTCAATGGACCGGATCGTTATCTTATTATACAACCCCCGCCTGCTGGCGTACAACAATAAATGTTATGCCATGACGTAAGGTTCGAAAGCCTGAGAGCAAAACGAAGAACGTGGAGGTCCAATGCAACGTTATCGCTTCGGACGAAATTGAAGTGGGCCGCACGTTACTTTACAGAATACGTTTATCCTTTTCTTTGTTTATGCCTGATAAACACAGCCAGTCTAAAGCCTGAAAAAGTACGAAAGTTCGTTTCGGCAACTAAATAGATATGAAACACCACGAAACGTAAACCGTTGTGGTTATAATACTGGCTAGCAGTTGCTCACGTTGCATGGTCAAAATACAGTTATACGGGTCGTTACGTTATTTAAAATACTCGTAACGACCTTCCGCTAATCCACTCAGGGGACAAAATGAGCTGGAATCTGTGAGAGCACCGGGGATTGAACCCAGGTCATTCGCGTACTATTAAATTAAAACTGGCGCTCTAACCACTAGGCTACCACGGCATCTCTTTAATAACTGCAGACACTTTAGTTTTAATTACCTTCTTCCCGCGTTGTAAAAAGCGCTGCTACGCGTTTCTTTTGTTGTGAATTATACTTAGTGTGTAAAAATAAAACCCGATTTAGATAAACAATATTTATTATATTCAGGATGTACGAATATATGAAATAGTAATAAACGTCTCACAAATATAAATGTCCTTATTTATAAATCCTTATAAAATAATTAATACGCATATACATTTTGTTCCGTAAAAATAAACCAAACTTTAATAAATGCTATTGAAAAGGCACATTTTTTTGTATGTTAAGGCATGACTAGGTTGGGATCTACTAAACAAGGCCAAACTTTAAAAAACCTATGGCAGTGACTGGATTACCTGTATTTAAAGATTCTCTTAAACTCAACATATATTAATCTCTATTAATCGCAACATATAAAAGTATAAAAAAGGGTTAAGTTAAGGGGTTATGTCAGTAAAGACGAATAGTGTCATAATATAACTGCCATTTCACAAAATGTTACATGTCTTTAAATTGGTTAGTTAAGTATGCGATAGTTTCTCTAGATTCCGCTAGTAAAGTAAAAAAAAGTAAAGTAACAGCCTGTAAGTGCCCACTGCTGGGCAAAGGCCTCCTCAAATACTAATATCAGAGAGGGTTTAGGAGCCGGGAAGGACCCGCCACGCTGCTCCAGTGCGGGTTGGCGAGCTTCACATATCCTCGAAATAATATTTTTATTATTTCTCAGACATGAAGGTTTCCTCACGATGTTTCCTTCACCGTTGAGCACGTGGTAAATACAGCACTTAAATCATATTAACAATTTTAGTAGTGCCGGCACCGGGGATCGAACCCAGGTCACTCGCGCTCTATGAACTAAAGTGAGCGCCCTGACCACTAGGCTACCACGGCTCTTCCGCTATACGATCACAAATTGAAAAGAGCTAGGATTTCGGTGACAAAAAATTAAAAAAAGCGCTTAATTATGCGCAAGATTTACACGAACATACCTCGCAGTGTTACCACAATAAGAAAATTGACAGTCGGGTGTTGAGCGATATTTTGATCTACACTTTATCTTCAATAAACAATTAGATTATTATTTTTACTTATCACAAAAAAAAAACATTCCAAAACCTGATTAGGCAATTTGTGGTTAAAACCATGCGATAAATCTAGTCGTCTAGATGGCAATCATAAACTTTGTAGCATTATGAAAATCTCGAAGAAATCGAAATATAAAACAATAATCAAAAACAGTTTTTGAATGACACACATGGCGTGGTAGTGTTTGATTATTTATATTTTAATTTTAACTTTAAGTTATGATGTTAAAGTTAACATAGTTTTATAGTAAAAGGTAAAAAAATCATTAAGACTTTGAAAAATTATTTGACGTCTGCTCCTACGGCAAGTGATTACCCTCGTAACAAATGTATTGTGCAAAAACATCATAAACATGTTTATGACATCACAAAGACCTCATTGTTCGTCCGCGTCGGCATTCGCTGCCTGCTTTTCGAGTTCTTGCTGATGGATTATTAGGTTATTTGTGTTCGTAAAAGTTTCTTTTACGTTTCTTTCGTACTATTTAGTTTCACAGTTTCCAAATAATTCAGAGCACCGGTACAAGTCAAAATGCCAATAGCGTCACATCGTACATGTTATCGTATGCACGTAACTGTTGGTTGCTCAGTGGAAGATGTCGCTGTCTTGCGAGTAGTGTCCATCCGTGATATCTAAACTTTATACAGAGCTGAGCAGATGCTTTGTAATAAATATATTAATAATCCTAATTATAAACTCATATAAAATATAATATCTTGCACTTATTTTTTAATATTATTCAGACAATAATGCTTTAAAACATTGTATCAAAATGGTTAGATTACATATTTAAAATTCGAGAAGTACTTATTTTTCTTACGTTAATATACTTATCAAATATCATTTTACATCTTTTTTGTCGACATATTCGGCGTTGTACGGTGGACACGGGGTTGACGAGAAATCTTTTGCGGCCTCACCAATGTTGGCCTTATCTGAGATAAAAAAAAATATACCGTATGAGTTATGAAGAAGAAAAAAATTGTAAATGTCATATAATTATTAAAGATGCAATGATGAAAACGGATGACATAATCTATGGTGTAAGGTAGTGCCCCAGCGATGCTGCTCCTCAAGTCTATGGGTGTCGGAATTCGGATGGATATTCCGCCGTCATTCGGTCGCGAGAGCCTCGTTTGCTGGGCAGCCGGATGCGCCACGTGCAGGTGAGGTTGGCATTCGAAGAAAGAGATAGTGTAGTCTCTCTTACTTCTGGTTACTGTAGATTAACAGCCGTGTGCTTTTGGCGTAAGAGTCTGCCACTGCTCTTCCTTCCCATGAGTTTCGTAAGAGGCGACTAAGGGAAAAGTCTTGAAAATCGCAGTGGCTACAGATGGCACTAAGCAGACCGATGATAGGATATATTTAAACGTGGTAGAGCCAAGGGGCGGTTTTTGCTGCTGCTCGAATGGGCCGGCTCGCCCGGGTTGGAACCACGGCCTCGCAGAATACCGACGTGAAGTAGAGGCATCTTGTGCTTCTGCGTTTCGTACGGTGAGTGAGGTAACCGGAGTAACTTGTTCCCCCTTCCCTTCCCACCTGCTCATGCTTCCTCCCATCTCCCAAATAACCTAAATGGCCGGCAACGCACCTGCAGAACTTCTGGTGTTGTTGATGTATGTGGGCGACGGTAACTACTTACCACCAGGTGAATCGCTTGCTTGTTTGCCGCCTTTTCCATTAAAAAAAAAGAGATCAGCGTGTGAGCCACGCTTGCCGAGCATGGCGATTATGGGAAATCCCCTTATGGAAGTGCCTAGTCCCCCTATGTGAAGATGAAGACTATCAGGCTGCTAAGGAAGGAAGGAAGCTTATACACCTAATATCAAGGAAATGAGTATAGTAGCTTAGTCATAGGATACCGTGTCACGGTGTCAGACCTCAGCGACCGCTGGCCGCGGCTCATGACGCCGACGTCGTTAAACTAACTATTATTGATTAGGAACCGCGCATGCGTGTCATCACGCTAATAATCCTGATAGACTACAACCTCAATAAGGCTGTAGAAGTTGTTTCATTTTCTTTTTTTTACTTCCATTTTATTATGAGCACTAGTGTTAACCGCCTTTTCAATGAATGTAAATACCGCAACATTTACTTTGTTATTTAACTCTTTCATCATAATATTAAACTAAAGCAATATAAGACAATTTTTTTAAATGTGTGCTTTTTAATTTTCTCTTTCTATTTGCAGTTGGTTACACATTCTGTACGTGGCTGCCACTCGAGAACCTTTTTTCCCCAACGGTTGTCAGTTCTGCGAGCTATGTGGCCGGCCCATTGCCACTTCAGCTTGCTGATCATTACGGGTATGTCGGTTACCTTAGTTCTGCTGCGGATATCAGCCACGTACAGGCAAAAGCAGTGTAGGACGACCCCCCACAAGATGGAGTGACGACCTGCGCAGTGTTGCGGGAAGTCGATGTATGCAGGTGGCTCAGGACCGAGCTTCGTGGAAATATTTGGGGGAGGCCTATGTTCAGCAGTGGACTTCTGATAGGCTGAAATGATGATGATGATGATGATGATGATGACACATTCTTCTTCATCATAATATACTATGCGATATTTCAAACTTATATTAAAAGTAAATATGGTAAGACGAACACAAGACTTACATTCGCTATCTGGCGTGGCCGGTTCGGGCGCGCTGGCCGTTGCGTACGGATTATTCGATGGCTGAAATGATAAATATTTGAAAACTACATATCAAAGTAGCTATTTTAGCTTGTATAATGTATATCTATCGTTTCAACACGCCAATAATTATATGGTAACCGTACTGTAACGACGTAAGACGCTGCCACCCCCATTCTTCCAGTGTGTCGTGAGACGGTTAAGGAAAGACCCTTGAAAATCGCACGGCATCCGACCGATGACGAATTAAAAATACTGAAATCCCCTTTAGCTAAGGCGTGGTTGGCTGGCGTTGTGCTAGAGTAGGGTATTTTGTCTTTAGATTGATCTAATTTCCAACAAAAGTTGTCGATGCTGTTGCGGTCGCATTTTATGCCCCTCCCCGTCATAATTTACAAATTATCACTAACACTTAATAAGCTTTCGCATGAATTGTAAAAAAGTTATAGAGAATCTTTCTCTTTGTATACAATCCCATTGTCCCAATAAACTGTCTTGACAAATTTAAAAGTTATATACATGCTGGATGCGACAATACGACTTTAAATTTAACCTCAAGTTCATTAAAATAATAGACTAAATATGTATTAAATAAGTACAGTAGTTTATTCACAGGATAATTTTTAGTTTTTTTTACTTGGACTCAAGATGTATATTTGCTAACAGTTAACTAGGCCTACGAAACCTAGTTCAAAGACCTTATCGACAACCCGCGTCTCAAGTTGCCGACTCACCTTCAAAGAAATCCTGTGATGTCGCCGCTCTTGGCGAGATCAATAAGCAATTATACATCGCGAATTGCTTGCGTTTCTTATGGATTATTGCGCTATTAAATTTATAGGAAAAAAAATGTTTGTCGCGTAATCATTCTCATTATTTCAAAGTAAAGCAAAAGCAGGATAACTAATCAAGTTTTAATTAAATGTTCGCATATTAAAATTTCAATTAACACGTGTTTTTTTGGTGAACGATGGAACAGAAACAGAACCACATGACCTCCGGGTAGCGGACTTCAAGGGTCCGTTGCCGGCGTGAGATTGGAAGCCTTGTATATGAAGGGGCGTTCTCACTCGCTCCCGAGACGCTGTCTGTCATCGGTCTGCCGTACCCACCCACGCGAAGAAAGGTGGTGCTAGATTCTTGCGCCGATACAACACGGCAATCATATATTATATCCGAATAAACCAGACAAGTCTCTACGACGCAACCAATAGAACTGTCTCTGTATCTGGGTTAAATTGAAATAGAAGCCGATCGCTGTAACGTTTACTACCAGAGTTACGCAATAGCGGGGCTGCTTCTAATGATGGTAACTATATTAATGATACATAGCACTGTATACTCACACTTGTGGGATATGGCATGTTAATACCCGGCGACAATGTTGGTATTGTGGCAGTTTTCCCATCACCTTGCATGGTAAAGCCAAAAGTCCCAGTCCTCAGCGATGAACTGCCTGTCGAGGCGTAGTTGGGGCTTGACCCTGAAGGGTAAGGGACATTTGGTTGATTGGGAGTGCAGGGATAAGGTGGATTACCCATTTTATAAGGAGAAGTGAATTGACTTTGAGTTGAGTTCACTACAGGGTAGGGTGGATTAGTTTGATTACCTGGATAAGGTGAGGCAGTGGGATATGGTGGGTTTGGACTTGGTATATTAACACCCGGATAAGGTGGATTGTTTATTAGTGGATTTGTAGCGTAAGGTGAAGTTGTGTCAGGATAAGGAGAAACCGCACTCGGATATGGAGGGTTGGCGCCGGGATAAGGTGTCACTCCTGGATAAGGTGCGTTTTGGCCCGGATAAGTGGAGATAGGTCCAGGATAAGGGGAATTTCCATCAGGGTAAGGGTTCGACGGATACGGGCTCACGGTGGACACAGGTTGATTCACTATGGGCATTTGGTCCTGTAGCGGATTCTTCAAGTTGTCCTGATGTCCAAAGAGCGGGACAGTGCCGATTACAATACGTCTTGTGTCATCACTGTCGCTGTGACATCCCTCGGGTTTAACAGTCACCTGGGACAAATAAAATAGAACAACTAAAGTCTAACATAAATGCTTCCAAACCATCTGCAGATTTTTATTTATTGTAATTTCCAATAATAGCAAGTACATTTTGTTATTTAGGTTTACTATTATAAGAGAAATACTATTAATCAAAAGTTTTGTTTTGTTTTTAAGTATACTTTTTTGTGGGTAAATGTGGGGGTATAATAGTTGAAGGTGTTTGGACATGTCATGAGTAATATTCAACTATGACGATTCACTATAGACCAATTTCGCTCACAGCGACAACCTCCCCCATTTTCTATCGCAAGTTGTCAAATGCGCTGGAGACCTGAGGCACTCCACTCGTCATTACCTTCCCGTACCCGATGTAACGTCAATGGCACAAGATCGCAGAGGACACTGCATGGGTAACCTATGATCTGTCATAGGTTACCCATGCAGTGTAGGCGCGGAGGAAAACGGTAGCTGCCCGTCAAGTCAGGTTTGCTTGACCCCGGAGGACGTCTCATCCCTCAGGGTGTATTTGGATATTGGATGTATGTAATGAGCAGTAAAATTTTTCATATTATTATTGATATATGTGCAGGACGTATAGTGTATAGCGCCATCTTGAAAAGTGATTTCCCGTATAAATGTCTGCTATGTTTCTCATGTGGTGACATAGATGGCACACACCCATACATTTATTATATACTGACGAATAGATTGGCATTGAATTGATAACGACGATCAAAATTTAAATACAACAGTGTGTGTGTAATAATTAAGGGGATTCATTTAAAATTCTAAAAAAACAACTTTCATTATAACTTTTCTTCAATGAAACAAATTTGTTGTAAAAATTCTGTAGAGACATTTTTAAACTTTTATTATGTTATGATAGGTAATAGAATTTACTATTAATATCTGCCCAGAAAGAAATTGTTTTTGAACTTTATGTATGTATGTCTATTTCTATGCCATGCTCTGTAGCCTAAATGTCTTGATGGATTTCAACACATGAGATATTGTTAGATTTGTCTTAATTGTGGAAGTGATGTGGGCTATATTTAAATATGGTGTCTGTGAATCAAAAAAGAGAGGGGGAATATAATTCTTTAGGCAGCAGTTCAGCACACTGAGTTATGAGATGAAATTGCGTACCTTGAAATCATAGTCCATATCAATAAACCGACAGGGCCCCATGTTGTACACATCCATTGTGGGCACCTCCATGTCCACCATCCAGCTTCGTGTGGTCCCTCCAGGGATAGGACCCTTTTTGATCTCCGCTATTGTATCTGATTCATGCTTAGTATCTGGGTTTTGGGTTGCCTGGTATGTGACCCTCTAAGAAAACAATTATATATAATTTACTTACATGTGGTAGAAATTTAAAAGTACAATTATTGTCAAATAAATGTTAAAATGGATGTTGTAGAGAGGCGACGAGGGCTTCTCTTGGAAAGACGAAAAGTGGGTGGCAAAGCCCTTAAAATTGCTACCAGAGATCAAACTTGAGTTGATAGTGTACTATTAAACATAGAATCACAGAAGCTACGGTATGTTGAAAGTTTATCATAATTACCTTTTTGATAGAAAGTTTGATCTGATTAATTTCCACACCACCTTGATTGGAGCAATTGACCTCAATGGGTATGACCTGTCCTGGACAGTAACCGGATACAGGTAGCTTCACCACTGTTTCGCTAGAGCCATAACTCACGCAACAGCAACAATATGTATCCTCTATGTCGAACTGCATTGGTTCCTGTGGTGGGAACAGACTTTATTGTTTATTTCAATAATTTTGAACCTCTAGTATTGTAACAGATTACCAATATAAGCAGTACTACTTAAGTAGTAACACTTACGACTAAACAAACAGTGGCATTTTATCATACTGACCTTGCAGTATGGTTCCACATTAAGGTCCAATGGAGCAATGACTCTTATACATATTATTTTTTCCTGATCTATTTTAAAGGCTCGATCAACCACTATCTTGATCTCATAGCGAACATGTCCATATGAACCTTCAAAAGATGATGGGCAGTTTGCAGGAATGGGACAGTCGAAGGGAAGCTCATGTTTACCAGGCTGGAGGTGATATTCTCCTGGAAAATTTAAATTTATTTTGTTAACCAGAAATGTCCGTCAATAATATGAGCATCTATAAAACGGGTGCCTTTGGAGATGACTAAAGGAGATACAATACAATAAAATAAGTGGGCTAAAGAAGACAGAAGAAAATAAGAAAGAGGAAAAACAAGATAGGCAGCAGCTAGTAATTGGAGACTACAGTACGACAGACAAGTAAGATGCTACCGAAACAGACCATAAAACCTGTAAATCTGGTAACTTTACAGAGTAACTTGAAGGATTATTTTTTCTGTGGAAACAAAATTATAACTGTATTTCATTATTTGCATTTACTAATCTCACCATTTTCACCACCTAGCAGAAAAACTTTCCTGCTAAAATATTCTTCATAGGACTCATGATTTTCTTCATATGTGTAGCTACGATCATTCTCTCTACGAGTGTGGGTTGTAGTCCAGTGGACTTTACAAAAACCTTTTACTTTAACAAACAATCCTGAAAAGTAGATTAAAATTAAATTCTTATGTTTTATTTTATGGTTATTCTTTCATTCTCCAACATACTACTATGAATTATACATGGATGTTTTTAGAAAAGGATCCCATAGAACCTGAAAGCTTTATCTGTAGGTAAAACCTAACAAGAGTGAGGCAAGACGTGCGGACATGCCTTGGACGCCAGTCTAATTGGAGGTGCAAAATTAAGAAATTATTTACAAATCACCAATGGAAATATAATTTTTTTTATGTGAAATAGGAACGGCTTGAGCACTTTAAATCAATTATGCGTCGTGGTTTTTTGGTGATTTTGGATACGAAACATAGCAACTTAAAATAAATTGGAGTAATGATTAATTAGTAAAGCTAAATTCATGCTGTAGTGTTATATAAAAAAGTTACGTAATTCGTTGATTCGTCTTGAATTTCATTACAATTACGCAGCAGCTGTTACTAGATAGGTTTACATTTGCCATCTACGACCCCATAACATCCATAACCAAGCTATGCCTCGACTTGGGTTACGGCGCTGTAACTAAGAACTTTGAGCGCACATATTTTTAAGTTATTACGGCTTGAACATAGCATGTATATAGGTTTCATAGGCGTAATTCACAACAACGACCTAGTGACTTATTCCTGCTGAGATCGAGGGAATGTTGAAGAAACAACTGCATTCGCGCTGGCTTTGCCTTTTTGGCCGCGGTGGGCGGGACAGATCACTCGATTGACGCTTAAATTAGTGAAAGGACTGTAATTTTATATTTCATTTATTATTACGATTTGACTACTTTACTTACCTACAGACAGCCAGGCGAATATTTGTCCGGTTGGATGATTTAAAGCAACCAACCAAAATTATAAATTCATCTTTAGACTCACCGCGAAAAGTTTTAACCTTGTCTTGCTTGAATACAAATTTTCCGTAAATAGTTTGACCTGCATAATAAGTTTCATTTTCACTATTTAAAATTATGCTACCTTCATCAAATCCCATACTCAATTGTTGCTATTTAACTCTTAATTATTTAATTAAAAAACAAGCACCATATAAGGTGTTACGCCATATATCTAATAAAAAATTTCACAAAATTTTAAATTTATATCAAAAATATTGTCCAGTATATTGGTAAATTACTCTAGTGCAGTGAGTCTCAACCTTTTTTTTGTTGCGGCACATATTTAACGATTTCAAAATTTGGCGGCACACAATGAAAAAGATAAAAATTATTTACTTACACACACTGCATAAATAGTTTATGTCAAAAATTTTAAATATACGAAATAAACTAATGTATACTACAATAATAACTAAACGTTTATTAAGGGATTAATTACAAGCTAATAATAAAAATATTTTTAATGCGAAATTTGAGCTTGATGTTTTTTGATAATTTCATTTATATTTGGTCGTAAAAATGACAATGCTACTCTCATATCGTCTTCTACATTTAACAATCTTGATCTTTTTTTAGTTTTAATGTTGGCTAATGCTGAAAATCCGATTTCACACAAGTAAGATGTGGAAAATTGTAATGATATGTTTAAAGCTTTTTGGCTATCATTGGATAATCGCATCTGATGTTAATCCAAAATAATTTAATTGATTCTTCTGAATGTTTTAAAATTAAATCTCGATTATTGGAGAGCTTTATTTTTCCATAAAGTTATTTGTTTTTTGAATCCCACCAGCTTATCGGTTGAGTTTAAGATATTTTCATTAGGCCCTTGCATACTTGAATTGATGTTGTTAAAAATAACAAAAATGTCTGATAAGTAAGCCAGTTTAGTACACCATATTTTATCTTCCAACAAATGAACAAATTCATAATTTTTATTTTGTTCAAAAAATATTTTCATTTCGTCTTTTAATTTCAGCACACGAGATATATCTTTTCCTCTGGACAACCATCTTACTTCTGTATGGAGTAACAAGGATTCGTACTTGGCTTCCATAGCTTGGCATAATTTACTAAATAAATCTACTTTTAAATGGTCTTGATTCGATATAATTAACCATTTTAACACATTGTTCTAGAACTATTTGCAAATCTGATGGCAAAAATTTTGTAACAAGTGCTTCTCGATGCAAAAACAATGGGTAACTAATATATCCTCATTCAGTTCTTTAACATGTGCTACAAATCCTTTTAGATGTCCAGTCATAGCTGGAGCACCATCTGTGCAAATGCCAATACATGACTTCCAAGAACTTTAATTTCGTCTAAATATGAACTAATTACTTGAAAAATATGTTTACCAGTTGTAAAATCAGGTAACTCCCGACAACATAAAAATTGATTAATTATATCATTTTCGTGAATAAATCTAACGAATGCAATTAATTGAGCATTTCCTGTAATATCTGTTGTTTCGTCGACTTGTAGAGCAAAATTCGAATTTGCAATAGTTTTTGCAGTATTTTGCTCAATATTTTCTGAGATATCTTTAATTCTGCGATAGATTGTATCATTTGAAAGTGGTATTTTGCAAATATCAATATCAGCTGATCCACCATGCATTGTTTTTACAATTTTGCAACAAGCAGGTAATATAATTTCTTCAGCCAAATTGTGAGGTTTTAAGTTAACAGCAATCAATTCAGCTATTTCGTAAGAAGCTACTTGAGCCTTTTCAGACACACATACTTGTTTTTCAAAAACTTTTACTTGCTTAATTTTTGATGATAAAGACCTTTCAAAGTAGCTTTTATCTTTTGTTGAAAGCGAAGGATGATTAGTCACCAAGTGACGTTGGAGTTTGCTAGGAACCATAGCACTATTTGATAATTTAAAACCACATATCACACACTCGGGAACAATTATGTCATTTTCCATTGTAGAGGTAAATCCAAATTTCAAAAAATCATCATGATATTTCCGATGGACAACGTATTTTTTTGAGCAAGAAGTATTTTTACTTGTGCCGGGGGTTGGCTCATTAACTTGGTCCCTAACGTTATCATTATCACTATTATCATCATTAAACTTTCTTCTTTTTAACCATTTATCCATTTTCAGAAGGATCTGATAAAATAAAAATAATACTGTCGAAACATTTAAAAAAAATGGTTCAAATATTACCTTTGAATTTATAATAATCTAAATTATTCAATCACTTGTAATTTATGAATATGGAAAATTAAACCTTTCTGAAATTGTGAAACTTTCACTCAAATACAATTTTCCGTAGATAAAACTTAAATTTTATGCGAAGAAATACAGACACAGTGTGCGTGTGCAGCAAGTCAGCACATAAGCTCGATATTCCCCGTGAGATGTGTACACAGCGCACGTGTTCAATCACAGTAGCATTTAGTAGAGTGCGATAAAAACAAAAAAAAACTTATTTTGAAAACCGTGTAAAAGCAAAAACGTGTAAAACAAGTACCGTGTAAATCATTGGATATGTGTACTGCAAAGTTAATAAGTTTACAAATTTATAAATTGACACTACATGCAAATAAATTAATATTAAACCGAACCACATACATTTGCCAATTTTAACGAAAGAAAAGGTGCAGTAATTACTATGCAACACCTTGTGAATCCCAACTATCACTAAAACAACACGTTTTGTACGCAGAAGTGGCAAGTGTGCGCCGACTTGAGACATGTACATTAATATACATATATATTAATGTTAAAAATATTTTTCTTTCTAAATGATATAATTTAATAATATTAACATTATTATACATTAGCAAAATTTGGAGGCACACTTTTGAAATTTGGCGGCACATAAAAGTGCCGCGGCACAGTCGTTGAGAATCACTGCTCTAGTGGAAAGAGAGCCAGTGTGACCGTTTAAAAAAAGGGTGTTCTACTAAAACTACAAGGTGCCAGTACTAAATAATACCAAAACACATGCTGAATAATACTAAAAATAAACTAAAATAAAAATAAAAAGTAGAAGAGGAAAAATTTAGTAACTTTTTTTAATTTTACCACTTACATACCTTCATTATACAGACATTAAAATAATAATAAATATTTACAATAAGTTTTATTATTAGATTTAGATTAGATTAGATTTATTAGACTATTTAGTCTCTATTCGACGGATTATTTTTTACCATATTTTCGATGGGTCAAATGAGACACAACCTACACTGCCTTCACTTAGACCTTGCTTAACATGCAACGGGCACGCAATATGTTTAGCTAGAAACCTGTTTCTGTATTTAGTTTTTATATGATTAACTTTTGAAAAAATTCTTTCACATTCAGTGTTTGAAATGGGTATGCACATTAGACATTTTACAAAATTAGAAAAATTTTTGTACTTAGGAACATTTTTACTGTTAACAATACAACTTAATTTGCTTCAAAACTGTTCAACATTTACGGCACTAGCACTACTACTAGAACCACACATCAGGTTTTGTACCTCTGAATCATACTTAATTTGACGATATTTCTCAATCAATTAATTGTCTTACTGTATCATTTGTAGTAATTTTCGGAAACCTGTTCATAAGGCTGATAAGAGATGTAAAATGTTCATAAGCTGCTACTTGTGGGTCTATGAAACGTAACTCGGAAAATATTTTTTCATTAAAGGGAAATCGATTTTTAAGTTGAGTACATAACTCTATCAAAAAGCTTTGACACCTTTTTAAAAAGTCTCTAATTACGATACTACTGTTACTTGGTTGATTTCTTAAAAGTAGAGCTTTATTTGTTTATTTTCGAAACATTCATGTAAAAAAATCGCCGAATAGATAGGGTTATGTTCTACGAGATGTTCTTGCTGAAAATACAGATGAAGTGGAAAATATTGTGATGCTCTGATTCTACAAAGGTCTGAAATTCTGCAAATTCTCTTTTGCGTTTGCTACTATGGCCAAAGTAATTATAGACTTCTTTCACAGTTTGATCCAATGCTTTAGGCAACTTTTTACAGGCATAAATTACAGCTAATGCTGATGAAAGACATGCACATTTTACAAAAAATACAATTAGAATTGACCGACTTAATCTTTGCAACCACACTATTATTTCTGCCAAACATTACATTTGTTGTATCAGCTGCAAATCCAAAACTATTTTCATTATTAAAATTTAATTCTCGCAAACTTTTACGTAGTGAGTTAAAAATATTTTCAGCAGTTTCACTTGATAGATTCACAGAACATTAAAATGTGGTTTTTACTGTATTATTCTAAACGCTATAAAACTTTATTGCAATGGCAAGTAATTTTTCTGTTGGAATGTCTGTGCTTTCATCTATAATTAATGAAAAAGTAGCAGCATTTCCTGATGGACTGGACTTATTTTTAATATCGGTTAATAGCTGCTTTTCAAATGATGGCGCCATTACGTCGTAAACTAACTGAGCAGATTTAGCGCGTTCGCAGGAAAAACCGTTTGCAATTTCCGAATCATAAAACATTTTGCTGAATAAATTGCTGAGACAATCCATGGCCCGAAATGGTATGTTATGTTCCTTTCCTTCCTTACTTGTCCATCCTTTCCTTTGAAATAATTTATCGATCTGAAAATAAACAGTATTTGATTAATTTTCCAATCGTTAAAAATAAGTAAAATTACTACCTATTTCTTATCTTGAGAAACTAGTGTCGCATTCAGTTGAAAATTAATATTCTTGATAAAAATATTACATATGTTTGAACCCTGCAAAACTATCTTTCCTTCCCACAGAACCAGTTCGGCATGTATCTATACCTACACTTTCATTTATGAAAATTTCCAAATTCAGCTTTCTGAAATTGATTGAGAATCGATTCTACATGTGTGTACAACTGTACACGTAGAGAGTACACAGTACAGAGTACCGCATTTGAAAGAAAAAAATTTAAAAAAAAAAACGGGTTTTCTTAGAAACTACAAATTAGGTTATATAGTCAGATATAATCTTCAACTCTCACTCACCGAACGAAACGCAGAAGCATAAGATGCCTCCGTTTCTGGCAGCCTACTTCAACCTAGCCGGCGCATACTAACTGCAGCAGAAAGCGCCGCTTGGCTCTACCACACCAGACAAGCTGTCATGCTATGAAAGCTGTAGGTACATATGGCAATAAAGCCATCTTTGAACTGTCACGAGACATTAATTATTTCTGTCCATAGAAGATACAACATCAAATTATGTCAATGTCAATAAACACAACGTCAGTCACAGACAATATCACAAAACTAATTTTCATTTAGTTCCTTCCTTAACGGAGCAAAGCCGTTCGTTTAGTATGTTCGGCTTTGGATCGTGAGTAGGTGGCGTCTGGCGTGGCGTCTGGCGTGGCGTCGTACGATGCGATATTTTCGCATTAACTGAAATTGTCAAATTTCGCTTATTTTTTGACTGAAAACTTCATTTAAATTTAGTTGATTTCATTGATACTTTTTATAAAATTACTATTTATCTGATTTTGTTGCAAAATACTGGTTTTTAATGATTTAAATCTAGTGCGAAATTTTTCCGGTTTAGTGACTATATTATAAAATAATGAACTTATTGCATTTCTAAATTAAATCTGTATAGCATTATACCAAAAAAAAAACGATCATGGGTTCGCCACAAAAGGATATAGAGCTAAGCCCAGTGAGATCGGAGGTAAGCCAGAGTATACCTCATGTATCTACAGAAAAATTTCTACCGGTGAACGACGAAGAAGATGTAATAATTGGTCGTTTCCGAAAGATAAGCTCAGCCAAATCGATGGCGGCGACTAATGGGAATATTCAGTACCCAGCGGAAAGTACGAGAAATGACGATATCGAAGCGGGGCTTCATTTTAAAAGAGAAACCACCGAGAGAGATAAATTACTCTCTGATGTGATGAGTGAAGAAGCTGTGGTGCATCCGAAGTCACCTGTTACGAAGAGTAGTTTTCGCGATATGGAGAAACCATCGCGCTTCAAGGACCACCCGTCAGCTACGAGGTTTCAGGTATTTTTTATGAGTGCAAAACATACATTTCATATTATTCACGTACCAGTACGATATAATATTAAAAGCAAGGTAAAATCTTTCTCATGTATATCTAGTGAATATGTATTAAAAACCAAATCGAGTACTGAGGAAATAATTATTTTCTTTAGTAAGCATAACAATGGATGAAGTAAATTCAGGTGATAAATAAACTTCTTTCTGTTTTTTGACCCTTTCGAGTACAATCATCAACAGACTCATCTAAAATAAAAAATTATAGATGTGAAAAAATGCCAGATTGGGGAAACATTTAATAAAAACAATGGTAACTTCATCATATTAATAATAATTACTAAGGTACTGTCATTACAAAATGTTGTACTAAAAGTTATAAGGTAAAATAAAAATTCCTAGAAAATAGCTAGGGCTCTGAATCTTGTTATGATAATGAATTAAAATCTGTCTTACCATAGAAGAACAACAGAAAATCTTTAGGAATATATTTTTTCTAAAAAAATAATAATAGGAGAGTTAATTGGATATTAAAGTAGCATTTTATTTTGCATATAGCCATTTTATATTATTAGAGTAAATAGTGACAAAAAAAAATATGGTATCTATCTAAAATAAAGCCTAAAGTCTACTAAGTGAAAATGAAACTTTAAAAGTTTTAAATAAAAGTTTATGTTGTATTTACTGACATTAAGGAATATTAAAAAGAAAATGGGGTGATGTCAATGTTGGACTGTAAGCAATGCAAAGATAACACATTCTTTATTTAAAGTTAGTTGAAATATTTCATTCAGACATATTTTATGACATGTTAGTGAAGACATGAACAGTTTCTGTTTGTTTGTATGGAAATACTAAAAGTTTGTGAGCAACTTATTTGTTGTACAAATTCTCATTATTTCATTATAATGATGTTGGTGACAACATTGTGTCATCAAATTTATTCCTCATGTTATTTTGCAAGTCTTCCTTACATTATGTACAATATTATTCAAACATGTCATTGGTTACCGGTGTGTTATGTATCAGTAGACAAGTTGATTTACCACTTAATTTGTCTATGTCATTGAATATTTACATTATCTATGTGATGGAATATCTATCTTGATGTAATTATGTTATGGATCATGTTTTCTCAGACATAAAAGATTGGCAATTAATTCATACATTACAGGCTAATTTTTTTAATGATGTAAGAGTACTGGTCTATGGAAACCTGCAAACTTTAAATTAATAAGGTAACCCTGAGTTCTGAAATGGAATGCCTCGGTGTCATCCGTAATTATATTGACTCTCAAACTGGAATGCATCATTGGTTGCACTATTATTTTGGGGTTTTAAATACGCAAGAGAGTGGTACTTGGTACCTACACTAAGGCAGAAAAGGAGTCCTACCATCTAGTATACTCATATTAGATTATAATGGTGTGCAAGAAAAAAATAACATCTTTTTTTCATAAAGCTTGGTAATCGAGGAACTCGCGACCGGCGGTTGAAAGAACACCATGCATTGCAAATTCTGAGGAAGAATCATCTATTGCACAAATATAGCACTGAAGGAAACGGACTTGTGAAACATTCAACAAAACAACTTGTTATAACATTGCCTCTACAATTTTGAAACGTGTTCCAGGCGCGTTGCGTGGCGGGTAGAACGAACAGACCGCACTCGGCTTAATGCTGCAGTTGAGACGAAACAACATCGCTGGTTATCAGTGGCCCTGATTGGTGACGAGGAGCAGCACCACGAGTGCGAGCGAGGGTATCGGATGCATTGCAGCCACCAATATACCTGCATAGCGTGGCTATAAAGCGAAGATATCGCGTAACAAAAAAAAATACACACGAATTGATAGTCCTTGTTTGAAGTAAGGTGAATAATAAAACTTTCAGCCGTATAATCCATATTGGGGTGTTCAGAGGTCCTAACGGTTTAATTTTACTTGTTTCAAACATATTTTAACCCGAGCTTTTTGGAACAACACCATTGGTACAGGCCAACGATATAAATCGCTATTACTCGCAAGTTTCGGAACACTGGTAGGTACGAGCCGCGGCGCCTCCACTTGGGGGCTCGAACTCTAAGCACCTGATTTGGAGGCGGATCCCCTGACCACTCGGTTGAATTTCGTATGGCTCCTTTTTTGAGTTCTGTACCCAAAGGGCTAAACGAAGTCTTATAAATGTCATTCAGTCGTCTGTCAGTCTATCTCTTTGTCCGTCCAGAAATTTTGATATTTGGTGTAGAATGTTTAAGAGGGCCTAGCATGTGGGGAGTCATGGTCTAGAGCGCATTGAGGAGAAGAATAAAAAAAAAGTATCTTCTAAACTAAAGAAATGGGTGCCGCCGAAATTGTCAGGTGTAAATTTTTTTGTTACGGTGTAAAACAAACGAGTTAATTGGTCATATTATATACGAAATCGTAATAGAGCGACTCGCACTTGCCCAGTTTTTTATTAAGCAGGCAACACTGAAGTTTATGATCTCCACATTCTCCATTGCTTTTATAAATGTCCCTTATAATAACAGATATACTTATTTATTAATAAACATGTTTGTGTATAATTTTCAAGATCACGATGTTAATGCGTTAATTATTGTTTTATGTAATCCACGGTGAACCGAATCAGATAAGCTTTCGTGTCAAATACCTCTACGACATCCTATAGACTGTAAGTAATTGGATAGACAGACGGATGAACTACCATAATATCGACATGAGAATGATGAAATCGAGCTTGCAAATGGACCATAGAAGCATACAATCGACATATAAGTCATTATAATGAACCTTTGTGTCGTTATTGTTTGTACACCGACCTTGACGTTAATTCCCCCCCCGCCCCACCCCATAGTTTTGTTTTAATTTTTCATATCTTTAGGCGGCTTCCCAGCAGCTGATGTGTAAAAAGTTATAATTTAAATGTGAATGTGTCACATACACATTTCAATAATAGGCCCAAAAATAAACTCAAATATCTGAGAGGGTTTTGGAATGACCCGCCACTCTGCTCCGGTGCGAGTTGACGAGCTTCACATATCATCGAAATAATATTTTTATTATTTCTCAGACATGCATGTTACTCAGGATGTTTTCCTTCACCGCCGAGCACGCGGTGAATAAAGCACTTAAAATTGCTATTAACAATTTTAGTGGTGCTCGACGATACTAAAGTGCGCTGACCACTAATCAACCACGGCTCAAGAAATAGTCTAAAACGTTGATAAAAACCGCGCTGACGTCCAATAAAAAAAAAAAGTCCAATTAGTAGTTGTAACGCGTACTGCGACTGCGTTTTATATTGTTTATAGATAATGTACTAGAGAACATGCATTTCAATTATTCCATTGCGGAATTGCTAAAACAATAGTTAATTATATGTCAATGGAAGCTTTATGTGCTTTATAATGTGTACGGACATTGTGCCATTGTCGTCTCTATTCCGAATACAAATAAAGTTTGAATTGATCGCTTATCTGATCCGGGTCATCGTGGATTACGTAAAACGCGACAATTAACGCATTACCATCGTGTTCTTGAAAATTATACATCAATT
The DNA here is from genome assembly GCA_029286595.1 of Bhutanitis thaidina. Taxonomy (NCBI): domain Eukaryota; kingdom Metazoa; phylum Arthropoda; class Insecta; order Lepidoptera; family Papilionidae; genus Bhutanitis; species Bhutanitis thaidina. The sequence continues at coordinate 7,934,378 of JAGSMS010000019.1, forward strand.
AGTATCTCTGTTATATTACAAGGGACATTTATGAACTCTGTGGAGTATGTAGAGATTGTAAGCTACGGAACTCGGTGTCGGCTATTTAATCTAAAAACTGGCCAAGTGCGAGTCGCGCCTCGCATTATAAGGGTTTGTACACAATATGACCAATTGACTCGTTTGTTTCACCCCGTAATAAAAAAAAAAAATACACACGAATTGATAGTCCTTGTTTGAAGTAAGGTGAATAATAAAACTTTCAGCCGTATAATCCATATTGGGGTGTTCAGAGGTCCTAACGGTTTAATTTTACTTGTTTCAAACATATTTTAACCCGAGCTTTTTGGAACAACACCATTGGTACAGGCCAACGATATAAATCGCTATTACTCGCAAGTTTCGGAACACTGGTAGGTACGAGCCGCGGCGCCTCCACTTGGGGGCTCGAACTCTAAGCACCTGATTTGGAGGCGGATCCCCTGACCACTCGGTTGAATTTCGTATGGCTCCTTTTTTGAGTTCTGTACCCAAAGGGCTAAACGAAGTCTTATAAATGTCATTCAGTCGTCTGTCAGTCTATCTCTTTGTCCGTCCAGAAATTTTGATATTTGGTGTAGAATGTTTAAGAGGGCCTAGCATGTGGGGAGTCATGGTCTAGAGCGCATTGAGGAGAAGAATAAAAAAAAAGTATCTTCTAAACTAAAGAAATGGGTGCCGCCGAAATTGTCAGGTGTAAATTTTTTTGTTACGGTGTAAAACAAACGAGTTAATTGGTCATATTATATACGAAATCGTAATAGAGCGACTCGCACTTGCCCAGTTTTTTATTAAGCAGGCAACACTGAAGTTTATGATCTCCACATTCTCCATTGCTTTTATAAATGTCCCTTATAATAACAGATATACTTATTTATTAATAAACATGTTTGTGTATAATTTTCAAGATCACGATGTTAATGCGTTAATTATTGTTTTATGTAATCCACGGTGAACCGAATCAGATAAGCGTTCGTGTCAAATACCTCTACGACATCCTATAGACTGTAAGTAATTGGATAGACAGACGGATGTACTACCATAATATCGACATGAGAATGATGAAATCGAGCTTGCAAATGGACCATAGAAGCGTACAATCGACATATGTGATATATATAAATACATTATAATGAACCTTTGTGTCGTTATTGTTTGTCCACCGACCTTGACGTTAATTCCCCCCCGCCCCACCCCATAGTTTTGTTTTAATTTTTCATATCTTTAGGCGGCACACTTTTCGGCTTCCCAGCAGCTGATGTGTGAAAAGTTATAATTTAAATGTGAATGTGTCACATACACATTTCAATAATAGGCCCAAAAATAAACTCAAATATCTGAGAGGGTTTTGGAATGACCCGCCACTCTGCTCCGGTGCGAGTTGACGAGCTTCACATATCATCGAAATAATATTTTTATTATTTCTCAGACATGCATGTTACTCAGGATGTTTTCCTTCACCGCCGAGCACGCGGTGAATAAAGCACTTAAAATTGCTATTAACAATTTTAGTGGTGCTCTACGATACTAAAGTGCGCTGACCACTAATCAACCACGGCTCAAGAAATAGTCTAAAACGTTGATAAAAACCGCGCTGACGTCCAATAAAAAAAAAAAAGTCCAATTAGTAGTTGTAACGCGTACTGCGACTGCGTTTTATATTGTTTATAGATAATGTACTAGAGAACATGCATTTCAATTATTCCATTGCGGAATTGCTAAAACAATAGTTAATTATATGTCAATGGAAGCTTTATGTGCTTTATAATGTGTACGGACATTGTGCCATTGTCGTCTCTATTCCGAATACAAATAAAGTTTGAATTGATCGCTTATCTGATCCGGGTCATCGTGGATTACGTAAAACGCGACAATTAACGCATTACCATCGTGTTCTTGAAAATTATACATCAATTAGTATCTCTGTTATATTACAAGGGACATTTATGAACTCTGTGGAGTATGTAGAGATTGTAAGCTACGGAACTCGGTGTCGGCTATTTAATCTAAAAACTGGCCAAGTGCGAGTCGCGCCTCGCATTATAAGGGTTTTGTACACAATATGACCAATTGACTCGTTTGTTTCACCCCGTAATAAAAAAAAATTTTAAAACTGTGTCTACTTTGATAACACAAATTTATTTATTTTTGAAGATAAAAAGAAAAAAAATTTTTGTTCCACTCAATGAGCTCTTTTGACAATAACTCATGCTAGGTTAAGAACTTTTTTGGCTCCTATTTCATGTATTCCAAGTCATTTTTCTTTTTTGGGTCAATATTCTACACCAAATTCTCATTCCATCTACGAGGCGGAAAGACGGACAAGTGGATAGGGTTGGACGGATAGAAAGATAAACGGACAGACAGACAGACAGACGGTATAGTGTCATTATTAAGGCTCCATTTTGTCCTTGGGGTGCAGACCTTAAAAGAATCCCGTGGAATAATACGAAGGAGTGCACACCAACACTACCTCCGTAACTGCTGTACCTGTCCTACAATTAATTCTGCGCAGTTATAGAGAAAATCTGTAAATAGGAGTCGATTTCATTGTGATAAAGAAGTAATTATTAAACATAAAGAAAGCAAAGCATATTTGACATAAAAAAAAAAAGGAAAATAGACAAGTTGTGTATCAAATAAGATTTTTTCAGCAAATTTTTACTGGTTTTCAAATAGCGCCAGATATCGATTTCACGGACAAGAAATGCACTTAATATATCGTAATGCATGGATTATCTAAACCACTGAATTTTAATTAGAAAACTTAATAGGAAAATATGTAATGATGTAATGTAGGACGTGGAGCTCTTATCGCGGGTATAAGGTAAACGCGGCGATCCGTATGCGCGTCTAACCACGGATGGTTATTCATTTAATGTGCTTAGTCTTGTAAATAATATGCAATGTTTTTAACGTTTTTTTTTTATTTGGCAAACATAAACGAGCAAGCGGCTCACCTGATAGTAAGTGATTACCGTCGTCCATAAAGATCTGCAACGCTAGAGGAGATGCAGGTGCGTTGCCGGGTGTAGGGGGAACGGGAAGAGGAATCACAACATGCCATTACCTCGATCGAGCCGGCCTATACAATAGCCTATAGGTACAGTGGCAAAAGCTACCGCTTGGCTCTACCGCGTAAAGAATGATGGCGATGTCCGGTTGTCAATCGCGCGGGTTATGTTATAGTGCAGACTGTGTGCCGCATACGCAAGTGCGTGCGCGGACTACGGGTAAGGTTGCCGCGAGCGGTTCGCGATGGGAACAACAGGGTTGTCGCGTTTTAATCTTGACGATTTTTTTTAATAGTAAATTTATAAGTGCAGTATAGTTTTACTTTTAATATTGTGTCGTAATAAACAGACCAATTAATTATGGGCTTCCGTATATTGATCCGGGTTCTACAAGCCCTCTCGGAGCGGCCCCCTCCAGCCAGCCATCCCCGCAACAGGCCGGCCATGCAGGTTCCTCTTGGAGACCAAGCCACGGTTACTAATCACCCTCGCCACGACAAGCCGGGAACCCTTTCGGGAACGTATATCTATACTAATATAAAGCAAAGACGAGACTTTATTTCGTAGTGCAGGCTAATCTTCAAATCCACTGGACCGATTTTGATTGGATTTTGTTTAGATATGTTTCTTAGGATGTTGCCAAGGACATAGGCTTAATTGTTTTCTCATACGTGTAAAATTTTAACCCTGACATAACCGAGTACATCAGCTATAGGGATACTATGAAACTATTACGGTGTTCTAAATCCTTATTTCCAAACTTTGTTTTCTCATCGAAACATTTAGTTTGGTTTTGGTAATACTAGCTGATCAGAATCGAAAACTTTCGTAGACCAGGCATTTCATAACAGTCGGGTGTGACCACGTCTTGATTATTTATTGCGGATGGAAGGTATCTATTACGTAATGACCACTTACCATCATGTAAATGGTGTCCGCCTGTCACTTGCCTTCTTCTTCTTCATCATTCTATATCGGTACTAGCATTTGAATCAAATCAAATAATCTTTTCATGGACATTAATTTCACTTATGAAACGTCGTTTAATCTAACACAGTTATCAGAGGTTCCTCTGATGCCACAAAATGATGCATGGCGCATGGGTTATTTACCCATACTCAACACGCTGGGCAAGCGGGTCGGTGAGAGTAGTGCCGGTACCCTAGTATTAGAGACACTGCTCTCCATCACTAGACTGTGGTATTTGTGGCATAAAAAGTAAGTAAAGTAGCAGCCTGTAAGTGCCCACTGCTTCTTAAATATTTGAGAGGGTTTAGGAGCCGGGAATGGCCCGCCACGCAGCTCCGGTGCGGGTTGGCGGGCTAAACATATCCGCGAAACAATATTATTTATTACTTCTTCGACATGCAGATTGCCTCACGATGTTTTCCTTCACCGCCGAGGACGTGGTAAATAGAGCACTTAAAATTGCTATTAACAATTTTAGTTCTTAGCCAGTAGCCGCCTCTTCGGTTAGCCAGTAGGGAGCATCGTGTTATGTGAGATTGATAATTAGAGAAAAAAATCCTCGTTGTACTATGTGTACTATGCGACTTTTTTAAGGCACGAACTCGCAATGCCCGCCACGATATGGGATACCTTAAATGATTGTTAACGTACTTTCTAATTCTATTACACAATAGATTTCGACAATGCCCTTTTGTATGCATGATTCGAATCGATATACGCGACCCTACCGACCGAAACGTACATCGCGGAAATAGTGTAAAGTAGGTTAGTTTCAAACCCGTTCAGTAGATAAAAAAAGCCCACCGACCGCCATGGCAACGGAGTTTCGAAACCAGTTGTTTAAATAGAAAAAAAAAAACCAACCAACCAAACTAAGTAATGAAATTAAATTAAATGAAAGTAAATTGTAAAAAAAAAAAAAAAATTGAATTTCTTACGTCATACAAAGAATTTTCATTAATTCATTGCTATAGCATGTATATTATGCATTAACCCAATTGCCAAAGACGATACATATTTTATTACTTTTACCACCGGATTCAAGCTTGTAATAAAAATAATTAAAAACAACCATCTCTTATTTAGTATTCGCTTATTCGGTTATAAATAAGTAAAAACTTAATTTATATTTACTCCTTTTCAGTATCTAACTAAAAATTTAATTATAATCTCCAATATAAATCCGATGGCTATCCAAATTTATTTATAATGTGATAACATAAGAGCCTATAATTTTAATGCCGTGTTCTACAGTTTTTCATTTCTTTTTCAACTTCTTACCGCGCATTCCTTCTTTTTTTTTTTTTGCACGTATTTTTTTAAACCATTAATTGTAGCATCTGTATTTAAAGCAAAATTATTAATTATTATATGCCAATGTACGGTATTATTGTTAGTTCTGATTTTTTTCTTTTTCATAGTAACAACATTCCGAAAACAATATCTAAAAAAAACTTTGTCTGATAATATTAATAAAAAAAAGTTGTTGATTTTCTCACCGACTGGATTTTTTGCTATAGCGTACTTGTATTTCACGTCAATAAATTTTAGCGAGTGATTTCAATACATCTCGGTACATTCCTTTTTGTTACTCTTGTTGTTATTTGTATGGATTTCGCTGTTTTTTTTCTATAATGAACGGTTGACGTAACATCCTTTGAATACAATTTTGGGAAATATTTGCTTGAAAGCATTAATGGCGGCTACTTCGAATAGCGACGTTTATTTTACTGGCTGCCTAGCTGGAGTTTGTTATTTGATCAACCTTAACACTATTGTACACGCATCCTTTTTTTTTTAGGAAAGGTTATTATTTGGTTCTTTTCATCAAAGCCGTCTATTGTGTATACTCGCTTTAATACTTTCTGGCAACCTCTAAAAGTGCTATCTGCAACGAAGCTGACTGAAGTATCTGAGTCTTCTTGTTTTCGCAAAAACACAACACATGCAGATGAAACAGGCAAATTTACTTTTTTTTTGTTTTTAATTTTTTTTCTTTTCTACTGCATATATATTGCAGCTGAACCGAGATACTCTGTCCCCTACTGGTCTCACTGAAAATCAGCGCCAAGGTTGTTATTACTGATCGAGGTTCTTTTCACGGTAACGTTGCTGCTGCACAGATAAATCATGGCAGACAGGATTAAAATTTTATAGCATTTTTTTTTGTTTTCTTCTCTTTGCTTGATTTTAATTTTTAATTTTAATTTTTTGTGATGTTTTGCATTTTTTTTTCTCCTTTTATACTAAGCAATGTGTTGTACTTGTGTAGTGAATAATTGGTTTTTCTTTCTTTCTAAGTATGTATATGAGTTCTTATTCAATGGACTATATATGTATATATTCACGCCTTGTTCCTAACGGGGTAGGCAGAGACAATCTTCTTCCACTTGCTACGGTCTTACGGTCGGTACGTGCATACGTCTTTCGCTTCTCCCGCTTTCATCAATCTTCGCATGCATACTCGTTGGTTATTTATTTTTTTATTCAATGGACTGAAGCTAATTAGCGTTTTCGTATAGTTAGTAACAAATACAGCGATTCGTATATTCTCACTTTCATCAATAACTACTTTGTCGATATAATGACGTCACGGGCCTGTGTAAAACTATTTCTGGCACAATAAAGAGCAGTTTTCACGAGGTTAAACTTTGGTAATTTTTTTTTAACGCCCGCTTCTGAACTCTGTTACTATGGCGGCCGAAGTTAATGTTATTAATAGAAAAAAAGTATTGATATGTTATAAGAGCTTTGCGAGTGTCCGATTAAAGAAATTACAAAATGTATTAAATATTTTTCACAAATTGAACATGACATTCAAAAATTTGCCATTTGCAAGTGCGATAGAGATAGACATCATCAACACACAGCAACATATACTTGTCTCTTTTTTGCTTCCGAAAATTAAGACATGCCGTCCCGCTTCCACGTGTTATCTAATACAGTGTGACATTACATAAAAAAAATAGGTTAGTATTGTTACAATATAAAAATAAGACATAAGTTCATTATTGGTTAGGTTTTCAAAAGTTGTCTCATCGTGGAATTTTAACCTCAGGCTCACATTTCGAAAGGCTATCTCTAACATTTTAAACAGCGCTCTTAATTTTCATTATTTCAACTCTGTATGTGTTCATAGTGACATGAGTGCACAGAATACATTTTTTTTTTTATGAAAAAATAGGCTTGCGTTTGACCTTAATCTTCCCCGATGGAAAGCGAAGATGAGGCCTAGGATGGTACACGCTTGCCTAGATGTCTGTTCACTCTGGCCTTGAAGATATCCAGGTTAAAGGTTTCCGGAAAAACTGTCCTCGGCAGAGAGTTCCACTCCTTAGCCGTCCGCATAAAGAAAGAAGAGGTTTATGTTTATGGTTAAAAGAAGTCATTTTGATTCAAGAGTTTTTCTTGTACGAGGCAATAATTCACCTATTTTCCATTAACTTAACCTTAGAGTTACTTGATACACCTTTAGGGTTGCCAATAATTATTCAACAGATTATATTATTCACTAAAAATTGTATTTTAACGTAAGATTAAAAAAACAATGAAATATACTTAGTTAAATACTAGTTCCTTATAATTCAACGAACTGAAATTTAGTATTTTTGCGTACTATACATTTATTTTACAGTATATATAGTACGCAGTCCCCAAATACAGTACAATACTTTATATTGTAGTACGGTTGGCTGATAATACAACGCATAGCTGATGACTGTGAAAAACCCAATTAAAATACCGAAACTAAATAAATTATGGGGTAAATATAATAATACAAGGTGTAAGGGTGCAAGGGTGTCGGTTCTGTGCTCCCCTACCCGCATGTTGAGCGTTATATGGGGTAAGATTTAAGATGAAACGACGCACAGTTGAAATTCACAGACGAACAGCTTTATAAAGACAATATTTTTTTTATTGTCGTTGCAAAATTCGTTTGTCAGTTGTAATTTTTTACATTCTGCTATCGTTTCGTAAAGAGTTTCCTCTGACGGAGAAGGTCTATAGGACACTAGACTACTGTGCCACTGAGCTGACTCTTCCGATGATCTTTCAGATGATTACAAGTACATCGTATGTACGAGTAGATGTAAGCAGAGATCTGGTATAGCATCATAAGAGTTGGACGGTGTACCAGGGTGTATATTATACAGAAAGCTCGGGCCAGGAGGTATCCTGGCCCGAGCTTTCTGTATAATATATATATCATCATCGTCATCATAATTTCAGCCTATCACAAGTCCACTGCTGAACATAGGCCTCCCTCAAAGATTGCCACGAAGCTCGGTCCTCAGCCACCTGCATCCATCGACTTCCCGCAACACTGAGCAGGTCATCACTCAATCTTGTGGGGGGGTCGTCCTACACTGCGTTTGCTTCTACGTGGCTGCCAATCGAGAACCTTTATTCCCCAACTGATGTCAGTATATAAATATATACAAAATATTTATATCATCTAACATTCACCGCCACCTGTTGATGGTCCCCTATCGTTCGCGCGTTCAAGGTTATGAACTAAATGTATGGATGAATATACTGTATTGTACAACATAAAACAAAACAGAAGTACAGAATAAAAAAAAGGAAGTAAATTAATACGTACAAAATGGTGGCCTTATCGCTGCATAGCGATCTCTTCCCGGCAACCAAATGTAAGCTATTTTAGATAAAAAGTTAATTTCTGTATAGGTTAAATTGTAAGTGATAGTATTAATCTCTGCTTGGTCACGCAGGTCAGGCTTGTTGGATATAGCATGTTGTTGCAATATGAACTTATGAAAAAGTACAAGTAGTCACGGCAATCACCCAAGAAGGGACAAGCAGAGTTTACGGATTTCCATTTGGCGTAGCCAAAGGGGTTTCCGCAACCCACTGCTCCTCGAATGGGGAAGTGCCACAACCTCGCTGAATACCGGTGTGAAGTAGAGGCATCTTGTGCTTCCGAGTTCCCAGCCGTAGTGCATAATTTGTGCCATACACATTAGGGGTCTGCTTTGGTTGTTTAGCGTCTTGTGTCTCTGTCACTCGCACAAGCGTCACATCGGGTATAGTAATATAAAGATGAGTGAGTGCATATGTGTGTGTGTGTACCCTCTGGACCTATATGCGCTAGCGCAGTAGACAACTCACGATAGTATTCGGAAATTCTCGTCGCGATCTTAATCGGGCACCATCGTCGTGATCGTCATCAGTGTTGCCATACGCGAGCTGTTAAATGATCCGTATCTAAAATCAACTCGTAGTTCAGACGTGAAGGGAGGGCGCTCCGCAACGTTATCGGGTCTGTCTTGACGGTGCGCCGGGCGGTCTAGGTCGTCCACGTCGTCAATAGATCATAATAGCCTTAAATTGGATAAGTGTGCCGCTGGAGTGCTCTTCCTATAGCCTCGGCATCTTACAGACCGGCGGGCTGCCGGAGCGTCAGGTGTAGCGGAGACTTCGTTAATTTTATCTATGCATAGTATATTTTGTATAATAAGTATATATTATATAAGATTTTGATATTTTTTAAAAAAATATATTATTGTACATTATTTGTTTGAATGTATTTCTTTCTTTGGGGTTTACTGACAGAGTCCGCCCTTCCATTCCTTTAGGTGTTACTGAAGAATAAATAAAATAGGGTTGTCACTTTTATAAACACAATTAAAAAAAAAATTAAAGATGTAAATTATGCCATAGGATATGGGATAAATTTTTATTATAATTTAGTTTTCTTGGGACATATATTAGTGTCCACGCTGGTGAAGCCGCATAGTAGCCGCCAGTAGTATATACAGTACGAGTTTTAATGTTTAACTTAAGATAAATTGAATATAACCTCTGTGCAAATAGGTAGCAGATACTCTGAATTTGAATTTTCTATCAAAGATAGATGTTAAAAAAAAAACTAATAAAACACGACAAGTGACAGCCCTACTTTATTTATTTATTTATTCTTCATTGTTAACACTTAAAAGTCTCTGCCAGTCAACAACGTTTCACTTCTAACGAAAAATGAACCGTCTGATATCACTTTTATATATATATATATATAATATTTAATACAATTAAACCGTAGTTCGCAGTAAATGTCAATGTTGCGCGATTTCATTTCCTCGAATAGTTTTTTTTGCGATGTACGATGTTAATTAATGTGCTTAACTGATATTCGAATGCGAAGCCGTATGCCCAATCATACAATGTAATTAAGAATATTGGTATGCGAGTATGTGTTTATAATTTATTGCGTTCACCTTAATAATAGTCACTTAATAACAGGGAGGCCTCGCGTAGGCCGTGAATCTGGGACTTTTCGTTCGTAGTTGGTGTAAATTTTATACGATAACTTTTTTTTATAATTCCGCTCATATTTTTCTTAGTTGTCATAATATCGTATAGGGAGCTAGTTGTTAGCTGAGTGCGCGTGTGCTCTACACACAATCTTACTGTAAAGTAAAAAAGTAAAGTAACAGCCTGTAAGTGCCCACTGCTGGGCCAAAGGCCTCCTACTCAAATACTAGTATCAGAGAGGGTTTAGGAGCCGGGAAGGGCCCGCCACGCTGCTCCAGTGCGGGTTGGCGAGCTTCACATATCCTCGAAATAATATTTTTATTATTTCTCAGACATGCAGGTTTCCTCACGATGTTTTCCTTTACCGTTGAGCACGTGGTAAATACAGCACTTAAAATTGTTTTTAGTGGTGCCGGTACCGGGGATCGAACCCAGGTCACTCGCGCTCTATGACACTAAATTGAGCGCCCTGACCACTAGGCTACCACGGCTCTCAATCTTACTGCCCGTGATAAAATTACCTTACGTTCCGATTTACCAGACAACCACATGGTATGGCAATGGTCATGGATAACCGATTGCTTAGGGGATCTGCTTCCATACCATGTATGGAGGGCCGCATCGTAACGACAAGTAACTCGAAATCTATGTACCATTTGTATCCATGCTGGCCTGGTCACTGAGACGGTGGTATGCTCACAATATGACCCTAAAATAAGCTCCTAGATCTCTGACCACCTCGGTACTGGCTCTTACGGTCGTAAGACTTTATTTTTTTATTAATTTAATTTTGTGTAAGTCGGTATACTTTGTATTGCGAAGCATAATATGTAACGCCTAAAAAAGCGGTGGAGGTGGAATGCATAAGTTCAGCAGTGGACTTTTTGTAAAACCTTATAAGACGTAAGTCGGCTACTCTCTGGTGGCTCTCTGGTGGTAGCAGCATTAAATCTCACCGGTAATGGTTGGGACATCAGACTTGTCCTGAAAAAATTTATATGAAAATGCAAAATGTTGAACTGACATACAATGTTGCTATGTTAGTTCAATATTTTTATTATTTCTCAGACATGCAGGTTTCCTCACGATGTTTTCCTTCACCGTTGAGCACGTGGTAAATACAGCACTTAAAATTGTTTTTAGTGGTGCCGGTACCGGGGATCGAACCCAGGTCACTCGCGCTCTATGACACTAAATTGAGCGCCCTGACCACTAGGCTACCACGGCTCTCAATCTTACTGCCCGTGATAAAATTACCTTACGTTCCGATTTACCAGACAACCACATGGTATGGCAATGGTCATGGATAACCGATTGCTTAGGGGATCTGCTTCCATACCATGTATGGAGGGCCGCATCGTAACGACAAGTAACTCGAAATCTATGTACCATTTGTATCCATGCTGGCCTGGTCACTGAGACGGTGGTATGCTCACAATATGACCCTAAAATAAGCTCCTAGATCTCTGACCACCTCGGTACTGGCTCTTACGGTCGTAAGACTTTATTTTTATTAATTTAATTTTGTGTAAGTCGGTATACTTTGTATTGCGAAGCATAATATGTAACGCCTAAAAAAGCGGTGGAGGTGGAATGCATAAGTTCAGCAGTGGACTTTTTGTAAAACCTTATAAGACGTAAGTCGGCTACTCTCTGGTGGCTCTCTGGTGGTAGCAGCATTAAATCTCACCGGTAATGGTTGGGACATCAGACTTGTCCTGAAAAAATTTATATGAAAATGCAAAATGTTGAACTGACATACAATGTTGCTATGTTAGTTCAATATTTTGTTTTTGTATAACTATATTATTTATAATATTATTATTAAATAGGGTGGTAGATTCCTTCTTTGCCTAAGGCTAGTTTGGGTAGGTACTACACCCTTACCTATTTCTGTCGTCAAACCCGGTTTGAAAATTAAGCCAGCATTTTTTTTTTATACGAAGGGCGGCAAACGAGCACGCGGTTCACCAGATGGTAAGTGATTACCGTCGCCCCCGTATATCTGCAACACCAGAGGTGCTGCAGGTGAGTTGCTGGCCTTAACGGTATTTGGGAGATGGGAGGGAGGATGAGGAGGGGGATGGGGAGGGGGAGTGGGCCTCCGGTTACCTCACTCGCCGAACGTAACGCAGAAGTGTAACGTGCCTCCATAATCTATTTCACGCTATGCAAGGCCGTGGTACCAACCCGGTTGAGCCGGCCCATTCGAGCAGCAGCAAAAGCCGCCGCTTGGCTCTACTACGTTTAAAAGTATAATTACGGGCAGTGAGGCATTGCCTCTACGTCAAGATTCAAGTTCCAGGCTGACTGTTAGTTCCTTTTTAAACCCTATCCAATAAAAATAAAGGATAAAATGTTGCTGTATTCGGTTTCATGTTGAATTGTTATCATCTTAAGATCCTGTTCAAATGACATGTACTTGAATGCAATAAATATTGATCATTGAGTATTACGGCCAGTTAGCTTACATATAGTCATGAAACATGAACATTCACAAGCAATGCCTCCGTGTTTTTATCTCGTTTCTACCGCCTATAGGTAAAGTGTAACTTACATTATATTTCAGACAGTAAAATTACTATGTTGTGCACAAAGCGCACTAACAGTTGTTTAAGCGTCGTTTAACGTTGGTTCTCAGCAGAGAAAACTAGTTGCACCTTGTCGGAACTGGTTCCGACCGATGGAAAAATATACGATTATAAATGGTTTGAGATCTAGAAGCTGTATTTAATAAGCTTCTGTGGAAGTTTAGAGAAAGGCCGTGGCGATAGCTTGTAATCTATGTATTTAAAAGCTTATGAAAGCTGGTTATGAAAGCTCTACACCTAGAGAGCTACAGGCTGAGTTGCGGCTTTTGCTCTGTGAGCCGGCTCGACCGGCTCGTACCACGGCCTCGCAGAATACCCGTGGGAAGTAGCGGCATCTTGCGCTTCTGCGTTTCGTCCGATGAGTGAGGTAACCGATGGCCCACTCCCACCTCCCTCCCCCTTCGCCTCCTGTTCCCCAAATATCCGTATTATCCCAAACGGGGCGGGCAACGAACATGCAGATGTACGTAGCTACAAGCGGTAGAGCCAAGCGGCGGCTTTTGCTGCTGCCCAAGAGGGCCGGCGACCATATTAATAACTAATATTGTATTTAGGGACTTTGTTATATTTTGTTATTTACATTTCTTCTCCATCTGTCTATGTTGTCTGGTAGAGAATGTCTCAGGACAGTCGGTCCATTAAAAACATTTTAATTATCGTGTTTGCAATAACGAGTAATTTTATTTTAATACGTGGAAGAGCCAAGCTGCAGCTTTGGCTGCTCTTGTATAGTGCCACGGCCTCGCAGAATACCGTTATGAAGCAGAGGCATCTTGTGCTTCTGCGTTTCGTTCGCTGGGGTTCGTACCTTGATCTTCCTAAATCCCTGAATATGCGTAAAAAGCCGCAACTCTTCCGATGTTGCATATTTCATATTTACATGATGGTTGATTATCAAGTGAGTCGCATGATCGTTTGCTTCTTTTCCCATAAAAAATATACCACGTGCAGGTGAGGATGGCATTTGGAGAATCATGCATGGCAGTTCCCTCTCGCATACCATTTGCAACTTATTAGTGTAAAATACCTCTACGACATCCCTCAGACTATAAGTAATTCGATAGACGGATTAATTACCATAATATCGATATGAGAATGATGAAATCCGGCTTGCAATTGGACCATAGAACCATACAATCGACATCAACGTCAAAGTACTACGAATTACGGCCATCCCGTTCAGCGTGCCTCGTCCGCGGGTCCTTGGTTTGAATTTTAGTCGAAGCATAATTTGAGGATCAACCAAATTATTGTTAACTTACTTCGCTGTGTAATTGTATTACTGTATTACCCGGGTTATCGTATGCCCTAATTTTAGGTATGGTTGAAGTTATAAATAGATAATAGCCCAAAACACACCACGGAAACCTTCACATATCAAGCTGACATACGAGTATGCATATCAGCCATAGGCATAGGCATCTTCCCGTTTGTCTTACGGCGTCCAGACGTGGTCATTGACGAACACTTAATTTCTTAATAATTAAATGATTGTTGTATTATATTATTTAATTGAATATAAGTTTAAATAATTTCAAACTCGGCCAACGCTTCCTTCACATTTTTGCCACTTAAAGCAATATGAAAATAACCATCGGATGTAGGGTGGCCATAAGTCTGCGGTTTTTGCTAAAGTAGATATATTCTGGGGAATTGAGGAAAAGGAGTTCTTACTGTAAATTAAACTTGAATGATTTTTTTTTTATTAAATTGTCTATCCACCTTACTGACGCTTATCACCCATAGGTGTAGGCAGAGATTAACGATTTCTATTGTTCCTTATCGTTCCAGAAGTGATATATACTATTACATATTGTACTTACTTGTTATAACAAATGTGAAAGTTTGTTTGACGTTCAATCACGTTAAAGGAACTGAACAGATACGAACGAAATTTGACAGAAATGTAGATTATGCCATGGAATAGGACATTGGATACTTTTATCTCTAATCCCTTCTATCATTAGTCCTGATACGACTTGTAATAGTAACATTTCAAATGTTTCAAAAGTTAAGAGATATTTTGGTAGAAATTTGAGACATTTCTAGCTGCCATTTGTCTAAAGTAATATAAAAAAAAAGTTGTCTAAATAAACAATGTCTCTTCGGTTTGTTTTCTAATATGGCAACCATAGTTGCCTCGATTTAGTCCTGCTCATAAGAGTGGGTGTATCTAAGTTTAGCTCTTCTAAAAATATCACAAAGCAAATTCGGCTTTGGTGCACTGATTAAAATGATTGAAATGCTTTGGACTGCTGTGCTGCGTTAGCGGAAACGCGTTAGACTGTTGGCAAGCTGTCTTCGCCAAGCTGTCCTCGAGACAGTGCTGGTAATAAATAAAGGATAAGTTAGAATGGTCGAGAGAAACGTTGGTACTTTGCGTGTCTCAGGTTCATCGTGTTTGTTTTAGGTTGCTTACTGTCTGACATAAGCAGCTATGTGTATTGAATTTGGTAGTGTTCGCTAGAATTATTTATATCATTAGTATGCCATGGTGATGCTATCTATTAAAATTAATGCCGGAATACCTTCATTTAGGGACAGTAGTGATTAGCAGACGTGAGCGCCTCTTTAAGTAACATAATAATAATATATAGAATTTATGTAATTAATATATGATTTCTAGTCCAATCCTTACATACTCGCTAGCCACTCGACGGTTAACCCTTGGGAAATCTACCCATCACAGAAATCTAATGAACAAAAAAATTCTTCAGCTAGTTGTAGATAAATTATAATGGTCGAAGTGATGTTTAAAAAATTAAGCTCCCAGTATCAGGACCGTGATCGGACACCACGGTGATCTGGGGCCCGGACATAATATAGTTTAGTCGTTTCAACATTTCACGGGTTTATTTGGACCAACGTGATGGGTGGCCAGCCTGGCTATGTCCTAGTGTCCCGTCCACCGTAAAAAATCGTACGTAACTTTCGAAAAACTTTTTTGTTTTTTTATTTATTTAGGGGCCTTTGTCTCCATAGACAAGGGAGTCACCGCGTTACCTTAACTTATCGGCTACTTCAAATAAAAAAAATATTTTAAATGAGCGAGACAGGCATTGGTGCAGAATCATATTTTCCACTATAAATCTTGCTGCATCCTGATGTTTGTTGTGCTAGTATACTTAGTACTACTTGATCGTATTTGTTTATATTAAATATTTCTCCACCAGTTCTTCTCTCGCCGTTTGTTGTTTAACACATCGGTACAAGCACACCCCGAAAGAAGCTACGAACTGTTTTGGATTACGATTTTTATGCTTCTGAAACCTTTGAACCTTCATAACCTTTAGAAATCATCAATCTTAGTTTAAAGCCAAAAATTTCTAGATATACAAGCTGCGGGAAGTAAGCATTTAAACCTAAGACACTGCCAGTAGCTTCTGTTTTATTAATTTGCATTCATTTCAATTAACATAGCTATGTCTTCCTGGTAGTGACGAGTTCTTAATAATCCATGACAACGCACCGTTTGTTACATTTAGTCACAGTTAAACATTCTGTAAAATTAACCAAAGCTCAATCGGCACGCACCTGCGATTGTGAACTAGGTTAACAGCATACGCAACTCATGTTTTGTTAATAAATTGATTCCATGTAAAATTACTACTTGATTACGTAATTCTTAAGACGCCATCCATTGCATTTTCAACTATCATACCAAACGAGGTTAAAACAATTGGAACATAGGATTTCTCTAATTTTTGACATCGACTGAATTTTCAGATTTACAAGTATTTATATACTAATTATATACAAATTTCGAGACTGTCTCATTTGGTTGACGAGATATGTGAAGATGAGGAAACATTTCTTAGGAATCAGATATACAGATATTATAGATTGGAAAATAATGTTTACAAGCCATGCTAAATAAAGAATTTTGTACCTTGTAATACTTATGTGTAAATTCTATTAAAATTTTTATAAATTAATATGTTTAATTAATAAGTATAAATATGATAAATCTTCTTGATTCTGTGTGAATATAAAATGAAAGACTATAAGAAAACGCCATTTTTTTCTGGTAATGGGGGCAATCGTGCTAACGGCTCACTTGATAGGAAGTGATTACCGACGCCCACGTACATCTGCAGGTGCGTTGCCCGCCCCATTTAGGATATTGCGTATATTTGGGGAGCAGGAGGCGGAGAGGGAGGGAAGTGGGAGAGGGTCTCCGGTTACCTCCCACGCCGGACGAAACGCAGAAGCACAAGATGCGTCTACTTAACGCCGGTGTTCTTCGAGGCCGTGAAACCAACACGATCGAGCCGGCCCATTCGAGCACCAGTAAAATCCGTCGCTTGGCTCTACTACGTACGAAAGGTGCAAACACCTACCAGTGGCTGGGGCCCACTAGTTTTCAAGTCTCTTTCGTTAACCGGTGTCAAGACTGTAGCGTCGTTGCTCTTCATTACTTTTACTTGCGAGCTTTCTGCTCTCGAGTCCACCGGGTCAACAGCGTAACTCTAAAGCGTGGGGGTTTCCGTCAGTCCGGCATTTAATGCTGACCCCAACATAACCGGTCACTGCCTTCAGTGACGGGTAGGTGATCACACCGTTTCCCTCAGAAACCCAAAAAAAAAAAAAATATCACGTGCAAGTGAGGTTGACAGTGGTTTTTGTATCCCCCCTTGCACCCCCTCACCTACTTGTAAAATAACTGTATCGCAAAATCGCTATAACAGCAAACTTTTTATTGGCTCAATATACTAGGGCTTCATAGAATAGCAAGCATAAATAAACATTTTTATCAGTATCGTAAAACTGAGTTTACTTTGAACTGAGATAAGTTATGGGTTTTTGCCGGACATTACGCGTTCTAATGTGTATGCACTACTGCAAATTGTTTACGTAATTTTATTTCAATTATATTCAGTTGTTCTGTCCTTTCCGGTAGGTGGCGCGATGAGTATGAGAATTGTATGAATTCCGAATGTATTAATTACTCGACCAAAGCGCATCGGTTTCTGATTTTGTGATTTGATTTTTTGGCACTAAAGCAACATATATTGTCAATATGTATAATTTTTGTCCATAAATATAGAATTTGTTAATAATTTGACTACAGCGCCACATATCGGAGGATCGCTATGAACCTACGTCTTGATAGTACAAATATATTGTAGGAATACGACCTCAATCGGTCAAGTTGTTCAAAAAGCTGCACGATCTCTAACAGACGCACAAATGAAACTGTTTTGGCATTATGTAAAATATTCATTCATACATAATTTTACGACTAAAATAAAAAAAAATATTGTTAAAAATTATCAACACAATATTCAGTTCATTCAGTAGGAGCCTGTAAATGCCCACTACTGGGCAGAGGCCTTCTACTCAAATATCTGAGAGGTTTTGGAGCCGGGAAGGGTCCGCCACGCCGTTCCAGTGCGGGAACGTCTTGGAAATAATATTTTTATATTTATCTAATTAATTTTGTATTTCGGGTCTGGTTGTGTTGCGGCCCGTGTCATTGAACACGGCATCCGATCCTTCCTCCAATCTTATCGCATAAATGTTACATCGGACATTGGAAGGTGAAGTCAGGCAAGTCCCTCTATTCTGCGTTTGCTTCGCTTACCGCACTATAATACACCCTGCGCAGTTCACAACTGACCAGGAGAACATCAACATCAATTAAAACCCTCCCCCTAGCTTTGTCCGCTTCGAACCACGCGTAGGTACGATGGAATAGTACATTATGATTTGTGACGTACGATCCTGTGCTCACGGAGTCGATGGGGAATTCCATATTTGTGTCACGTAGCGTGGTGTTGCGAGTGCAACGCGCGGGCACGCCGTACGCCACGAGCTAAGTCATCGACGTTTTTTTTTTTATTGAAAAGGGGGCAAACGGTCATGCGGCTCACATGATGGTAAGTGATCGCCGACGCCCACGTACGTCCACAACACCAGAGGAGCTACAGATGCGCTGCCGGCCTTTATGGAAGGAATAGGCTCTTTTCTTGAAGGTCCCTAAGTCGAAATACAGCTGGCGACAGCTGACACTACGTCACCTTGAAAGGAATACAATTTGCAAATGTGTTTGTTTTCTTCACACGGTACATTTTTTTCTTGCAGCTATAAATAAATAAATCAATAAATATATCAGACATACGTCATCCCGTCCCTAACTGGGATTCAATGTGTCTTGGTAACTGGATGGTGGATAGCATAGATAAATAGATATACTTACCTACCCACATAGATTAATAATATTAATTACATAATAAATAAACGTCGTTGACTGGATCCTTGGATAGGTATATCATCCAAGTATTTCCCCCAAGCGGTATTCGAGTCCGCAGCCCGCGTCATTGAAGACAGGGTCACTACTAACAAATCAAATCAAATCAAATCATTTATTCATCAACACAAGAAACATACATTTCACTTGACAAACCTCCTGGATGAATCCAGGGTCATCACCACCTTTTGTGTCCTAGCAAACCAACATTTGTTGTATATCTTCTAGAAATTTTCAAAGCTAAAACTCCACATACTACAAACATATTGGACTGTTATTGATTTGTATATAGTATTCATGATACTTTATTTTATTTTTAAAATTAAATAATACTGCATTCAAAGAATTTTAAAAAGTTGCTTGCCTCGTCTGTGAACCGTATAGACTAAATGGGAAAAAAAAACAGCCCTGTATTTCCATACTGCCGATCGCCAGATTATTTCCACATTTAAATTTAGGGAATCTTTTATAAAACAGTGGAAGGTCCTCTGTAGGAATTTCTCCTCTGTCGCGGAGGCAATTTACGTACATATAATGCACATGGACAAACACCCAGACCGGGAACTTACTCTTTGTAGTCCATACAGATACTAGTACCGTGCGGGAATCGAACCCACGACCCACAGCGTCGCTGCCAAACGCTTAGCAACTACGCCATCGAGTCGTTAACTATCTTCGTACTTTTATTAATATCGGCATTTCATAGACAGCTTTGATTGTTAACTAATAATATAAGTACCCACTTGAGAAATCACTTTATAAGTGCATGATAAATACGATAAAATTGTATTTGAATGCATCTCTGCTAAGTACTGCTCTAGACAGCCGAATTTGAAACAAGAATGTTGCCGTTAAATTCGAAAAAAGAATGTTGCTGTTGAATTTAAAAAGTTTGTTTATTTGGAATTATTCTGTTAACAAATTAAAAAAAACGTGGCGTACAAAATAAGTTTCGACTTAATAGAAACGTCGTGAGAGAGAAGAGCCGACAGAGAGCCGAAGAGAAGGACAGAGCGCTCACTTTAGTTTCATAGAGCGCGAGTGACCTGGGTTCTATCCCCGGTGCCGGCACCACTAAAATTGTTAATAGGAAATTTAAGCGTTGTGTTTACCACGTGCTCGGCGGTGAAGGAAAACGTCGTGAGGAAACGTGCATGTCTGAGAAATAAGAAAAATCTCGCAAACCGTCACTGGAGCGTGGCGGGCCCCTCCCGGCTCCAAACCCCTCTCTAATATTTGAGAAGGAGACCTTTGCCCAGCAATTAGTTACGAGACGCCGCGGTGAAGCCGCGGGTACCTGCTGGTAAATAATATAAGGACGTTTCGATAAGGAATTCAAGGGGTGTCTGTTATTCTTTTTTGGTTTATATTCAGTTCCTACAAATCCATGTTTATTTTTCAGATGGAAGAAAAAACAGAAGACGAGGGTTCGGAAGAGTCCGATGGCTCTGGCATGGACAGCGACGATCCTCTGACTGTCAACGACACCAAATATGGAAAGAGCTTTAGGTAAGTCTTATTTCCATTTCTAGGTGTTATCCGCTATTCCACGAAACATTTCACAAAAATTCCGTTTGACTTCATTCCTCGACGAAATTGATCGTGTTTTTTTTTTAATGGTTTCCTTTATCCGAGACATAGCTACCGATAAACGTAACCACGTCTTGGATGTGAAAACTCTTGATATAATTTTATCAAGTAATTACTTAACATGGAATTAAATGTGAAGGTGTCTTTATAAGCGCCAATAGCCTAATGGGTTAGGGTGCGGACTGCGAAACATGACGACGTAAGTTCGAGCCCGCCATTCGACTATTGTCGTGAACCATTCCAGATACAAGCTGTAATGCTTAGTTGGAGGATTGAGAAAACATTAGAAGTTTACAAAAAAAAGGAGGATTAACAAAAAAAAGATCAATCTTTATTTCTATTCCTTTTCAACTGTCTAAGGAAATTTTTTTTTGCTTTATAAATTTATTTGTTGCTGCAAAAACAGCCAGTCAAAGGGTCTGGGCGCTCGCTTTAATTTCATAGAACCCGAGGTTACAGGGCTCAAATCCCGGTGCCGGCACCACTAAAATTGTTAATTGCAATTTTAAGCGCTCACGATACTACGCGTTCAGCGTAGAAAGAAAAAATAGCTAGGAAACCGGCATGTTTTTTTAGGAATAATAAAAATTTGGGGATATGTAAAGTTCATCAACTCGCACAGGAGTAGCACAGACGATCCTTCCTGGCGCCAAAATTCTCTCAAATATCGGAAAAAGGCCTTTGCCCAGCTGTGGGACATTTACTGGCCGCTCCTATACAATTAACAGTTATAGTACCTTTACGTAATAATCTTTATAACCTTAACTCTGTCACAATCGACTCTAATGATGCGTGATGTTCAAATTTACAGATTTGTTTTGTCTTTAATGCAATGCATGCGGTAACTTTGTTTTTGTTTTAAAAGTCGTTTTGATCATGTGAGGTTACGAAGTAGCAGTAGTAGAAGTTAATAAGGTTTTAAACGAAGTGACCACCAGTGAATATTACTAACTGAAATCTGAACCTATGCTTGCATTTGTATTGTGTATTAATAAAAAAATCTTTAAATGTTGTTACAAAACTGTCGTGTTACTTAGAGTTTAGTAATGAGCTAACAAGTCGGCATTAAAACGTAACATTGAATGTAAACATAATCCCGTTGTCTTCTAGTATTCCGACCCACGATACGTAATCCTTGGGCAAATGTAACGAATGGGATAAAACAGCCTTATTTGTCAATATGTAATAATAATGAAACAAAGTTTTAAGGAAAAAACGAACTTCAACCTTTATTTTTCCAATCCAAGATTTCAAGCTTTATGAAAAATAAAGGTTGAAATCTTGGATATTACGGATCAAACTACTCTTCTCGCTCAGTTGTTTTTGAACGCGGTGTAAATTAAGTGTCCAAGTACGGTAGGTGCCATCGTCTACAGTGTCATGCACAAGTCCACTGCTGAACACGTGCCTCAAAGAATTCCACAAAGTACGGCCCTGAGCCATGCATAAACATCGACATTCGGCAAAGCTGTGCAAGTTCTCGGTCCATCTTACTTAAGGTTATGTCATCGTCTCTCCTATAGACTCTCCCACTTCCCTCTCCTCCATCCCCCTTCCTCGTACTCTCTCCCCCATCACCCAAATATCCCTTTAGGCCGGTAACGCAACCCGCAGCTGCTCCGGTGTTGCAGATCTACGTGGGCGACTGTAAGCACCTTTGCTCCCTTTTCCATTAAAAAAAAAAACCACATACCCTTTCCATAGCCCACAACTACTAGTTTCCTGTAGTGAAGGACCGCGGGTATACTTACGAGTAAAGCATTGTTTTTGTTTTAAAAGTCGTTTTGATCATGTGAGGTTACGAAGTAGCAGTAGTAGAAGTTAATAAGGTTTTAAACGAAGTGACCACCAGTGAATATTACTAACTGAAATCTGAACCTATGCTTGCATTTGTATTGTGTATTAATAAAAAAATCTTTAAATGTTGTTACAAAACTGTCGTGTTACTTAGAGTTTAGTAATGAGCTAACAAGTCGGCATTAAAACGTAACATTGAATGTAAACATAATCCCGTTGTCTTCTAGTATTCCGACCCACGATACGTAATCCTTGGGCAAATGTAACGAATGGGATAAAACAGCCTTATTTGTCAATATGTAATAATAATGAAACAAAGTTTTAAGGAAAAAACGAACTTCAACCTTTATTTTTCCAATCCAAGATTTCAAGCTTTATGAAAAATAAAGGTTGAAATATTGGATATTACGGATCAAACTACTCTTCTCGCTCAGTTGTTTTTGAACGCGGTGTAAATTAAGTGTCCAAGTACGGTAGGTGCCATCGTCTACAGTGTCATGCACAAGTCCACTGCTGAACACGTGCCTCAAAGAATTCCACAAAGTACGGCCCTGAGCCATGCATAAACATCGACATTCGGCAAAGCTGTGCAAGTTCTCGGTCCATCTTACTTAAGGTTATGTCATCGTCTCTCCTATAGACTCTCCCACTTCCCTCTCCTCCATCCCCCTTCCTCGTACTCTCTCCCCCATCACCCAAATATCCCTTTAGGCCGGTAACGCAACCCGCAGCTGCTCCGGTGTTGCAGATCTACGTGGGCGACTGTAAGCACCTTTGCTCCCTTTTCCATTAAAAAAAAAAACCACATACCCTTTCCATAGCCCACAACTACTAGTTTCCTGTAGTGAAGGACCGCGGGTATACTTACGAGTAAAGCATTGTTTTTATTTTTTTTCATTTATTTATGTACACACAGGGCACTACTTATTCCGTACATTTAAATGTCTTCCAGCAGACCCTAACAGGAAATTGTTGCCGTTTGTCTGTAGGCACTTCACCCGGGAAGCGTTGCCGCGCCTGGACAACTACCGAAATGTGCTGTCGCTCCATGCCGCGCCGCGACCCACGCTCGACGAGCTTCACAACGCTTCGCTGTCCCGGAAGGTCTGCTTCATCCATTTTAGTCGTATTGTATCTTCATCAGAGCCAGCCCGTTTGATTTCACAGCTGGACATTGCGATTGCAAGAATACGACAATTTTAAGGGTGTGTCATTGCAAGCTTAGAAGTTGTCAACCGAACATGAGCCTTAAGCCTTTAGTTATAGGGTAATCGTTAGTCTGTGTGATTTGGGTTTGGCGTTGTAGGATAGTTTTACCTTGTCATTATACACATAGAGCCTATCTGGTCCGTCGAGACAGCTCGTCTGTCGACGTCTTAATGTCCAGGTTAAAGAAAAAAAAATCATACATAAGTATCGTAAAAACCGTGGTAGTGAGGGCGCTCACTTTAGTTTCATAGAAGGCGAGTGACCTGGGTTCGATCCCCGGTGCCGGCACCACTAAAATTGTTAATAGCACTTTTAAGTGCTGTACGTGTGAATCCGCATTGGAGCGGCGTGGCTCCAGAACCCTCTCAGATATTTGAGAAGGAGGCCTTTGCCCAGGTGTGGGCACTTACAGGCTGCTACTTTTACTTTTATTAGACTTAGAATCCTCTACATAGGAGATTTAGTTAGTCTTCTAATTCGTACGCAGATTGTCTTACAACTCAGTTATCGTGACCTAACCGGCCCGGCGCACACTGGTGCATGGCATATACCGCCAAGCTGCTCCATTATGCTACCTCGGCTCTTGAAAATGGATAAAGACATGTATTTATTGGTACGACTATTGGAGGTATTCATAGCGCTGTTGATTCAGGTGCTTGCCCCATAAACTTTGTTTGGTTACAAACTCCATCGTCTGTAAATACTCTTACACCTTGCCTCTATGACATGTCATTATACTTTTTACCTATATTTGATGTCAATGTCTCTCATGTCTACGTGGTAGAGCCAAGCGGCGGCTTTTGCCGCTGCTCGAATGGCCCGGTTCGACCGGATTGGTACTACGGCCTCGCAGTATACCGGCGTGAAGTAGAGGCATCTTGTGCTTCTGCGTTTCGTTCGGTGAGTGAGGTAACTGGAGGCCCACACCCCTTTCCCATCCCCCTCCTCATCCTCCCTCCCATCTCCCAAATAGCCTTAAAGGCCGGCAACGCACCTGCAGTACCTCTGGTGTTGCGGATGTACGTGGGCGACGGTAATCACTTACCATCAGGTGAACCGGATGCTCGTTTGCCGCCTTTCTCTTAAAATATATGTCAATCTTTACTAAAAGTAAGCGTAACCAAAATTAGTTTGTCTTGACAGAAAAATATACAGGGTGGATGTGACGTTACGACATTAAATCTAACCTCATATTGGCTATTTCTAAGTCAACAGATATCAATTATTTATGAACATTCGTTTAGTCACATGATAAATTTTGAGTTTTTGCTACTTTGACTCGAGACATAATTGCGTTAATGTTAACTAGGCTTTCGAGACCCAGTTAAGTATTATCAAAGAAAATCCTGCTCTTGTCGTGGTTAGTAAACGTCATTAACGTCGCATCCAACCTGTATATGCAAGCAATAACGCCTGGCATTGATTACGGATTTCCATTTGGCACAACCCAGCGTAGACAAGCGGGCTTCCGCAACTCACATTTCTTGGCAGATGCCAAAGAAGAGAAATGTGAGGCGACCAGGCTCACTAAGCTTGGTTGCTAACAGAGATTGCAATGAGATTTTCAAGGTTTTTCCTTGAATTGCTTCTTACAATACTGACAACGAAGTATAGGGGTAGCAGATTCTTACGCCGCTACCACACGACTAAGGGCGAACTTCGTAAACCCTTAACGTGTCATAACAATATAATTAACAATGTAAATTTTATTGCAACGTCATGAGTACATAGGCTTACTGCTTAATAGTATCCGGAGTCCATAAATCTTTGCGTATTCTCGGTAAAGAAACAAAGAGAATGAAATAGAGAATATAGTTAAGATACCTAAGCTTCGTAATTGGGCCTTAGGGCAATCCATCACTCGCACACTGAATAGGAACTGGGACACATTCGCGACACCCGTGACGCAGTTGTCACAGGTAAGGCGTAATTGACTGTAATTGGGTCTGCCTCATTAATTGATTGCTCCTTTTATCTACTTTGTTATGTTTTTCTACGTCGTATCAACTTAGAAACAACTAAGATAGCATATTTGAAATGAACAAATACCAGAAATCATTAAGTATACCCTATGAAGGAAATCGTATGAACGAAGTTAACACTGTCGCTGTGCTATAAGATTTATTAAAGTTAAAGTCGAATGCAGTATTGAAAATAAGAGACCGACACAATGGACGCCCATGGAGGTAATGGTATGGTAGATTCTTTCGGCATTGGCACACGGCCCGCTTATCTCACACTGCGCACGAACTGAAGTAAACAAAAAATTATAACTAATCTCGTCACCACATTGCTGTTTCTGAAATTCAACTGCGATTTCTATATTTATTCCCTTTTCAAACAGCAAAGTCATATTATACTAGCATATCAGCCTGTCTACGCCCACCAACAGTATACATAGCATAGTATAGATAGCATAGAAACAAGTCATTGTTTAAAATATCATCACGAGGAGATATGGGTGGTGGTAAAATACCGTTCAGAGATTCTATAATTCTTGCCCCGTCTCCG
Organism: Bhutanitis thaidina; assembly: GCA_029286595.1. Taxonomy (NCBI): domain Eukaryota; kingdom Metazoa; phylum Arthropoda; class Insecta; order Lepidoptera; family Papilionidae; genus Bhutanitis; species Bhutanitis thaidina. The sequence continues at coordinate 7,960,600 of JAGSMS010000019.1, forward strand.
CCGGGCGCCTAAGAAATCTTCCAAATTATTGTTTAAACAAATTATTAAAAACTTTTTCGCATTTTTGTCATTAACTGCACAAGTTCAGAAACTTCCATAACAAATTCCAAGTCTGTATCATCTGGTTGTTCAGATAAGCGATGTGGAGAGTTTCTAAAAAGTTAACATAATCGTTAACTGTAAACTCTTACATTCTACAGAAAAAAATACTGAATTTTTTCTGTAAAATGTAAGAGTGAAATCAGTTTTAAAAAAAAATGTTTTTATGATTAGTATTCTTTAAATGGCAGCCGCGTACAGGCAAACGCAGTGTAGGACGACCCCCCACAAGATGGAGTGACTACCTGCGCAGTGTTGCGGGAAGTCGATGGATGCAGGTGGCTCAGGACCGAGCTTCGTGGCAATCTTTGGGGGGAGGCCTATGTTCAGCAGTGGACTTGTTATAGGCTGAAATGATAATGATAATGATGATTCTTTAAATATATTTTGGTAAAACTATTATGTGAACTATTTTGGTGAAAAAGAATTTTGTCACATTTTTGTCATCAACCGGTTTAGAACACACACAAATCAAATGTTAAGTCTATTCCGTTGTAAAGCGATTTCACACATATGTATGTATATTGAATATATACATAAAGAAGACCAAGATTATAATCAACGTATCTGACAGACCATATAAAATATTTAGTGAAATTCAAACTATCCGTACCGCTAGTTTACTTTATAGGTCACAATTGGGCTCTTTGGTATTTGCTACTCTACAGATAAATACACCCTATATCCATTCTCAACACGTGTAACCCATTAATAATTAAATTACGCCCACTCGTTGCGTTGCGCAAGCGATTTAACTTCTTGTCCCTTGCAAGTTGTAATCGACCGTAAGGTCAAGGGTTGCGCCACAGACGTTAGTTCACCAGTAGGTAGGGGACATGTTTGTGACCCAATGAGCGTTGTGATGATCGAACACGTGTTCGTTCGTTAGGCCAGGAGTAGAATGACTATTTAAAAATATAAATAGTAATTGAATAATTTTTATAACCTGATGATGTTGATGATTCCGATAATAATAATAATTTTGAACGGATACGACCCTCATTTCCTAATTAGGATGTTAAATAGTGACATCACTTAGATAATTATAAAACCATTGTTTTCGTGTGTCGTAGAGCCAAGCAGGGGCTTTTGCTGATGCTTGAATGGCCGGATCGGCGAATTTGGATGGATTTCCCATTATCAGTCGGTGGACAGAGCCGCGTTTGTTACCTAACAGGCTGCACCACCTGCCCGACACTCATCCTTACATCTATAACAAATAGTGCAGTTAACTAGTAGCAGGTACTAGTTCATTAGATGGTCGTAGTTATTTTCTGCCAAGGAGCCCTCTGGGTAGGTACCATCCTCGACCTCCTCTCGAACTGCACTGCTGTGTTCCGGTTCGGTTATATAGAGCCAGTATAATTACAGGCTGTGTGGTATTCCATTTCAGTCCGCAGGGGTAACATAAATGGTTACGGATCTATTTGTTCGATATGTTACATGGGCTGCAGATGCCAACTGTCATCAGGTGGATTGTTGGCTCGTTAGTAACTCTAGGTTATAAAAAGGCTTTCCTGTGCATTTTTTAAGGCACATCACTTATTAAAACCAGTGTGTTTTACGCAGTTTTACAGCCTTGTCCATGTCGATGTGTAACTAATTAAGTTAAAAGCTTTGGAAGCCAATCAAAAGCAAGTGTAGAAATAGCGCATTAATTCAAGCGAAACCAGTTATAACGTTGTTGATTAATTCTGACGAAAACAATCTAGTCTGTTTAGGATTATTATGCGGCTTTTGTAACTGCTGTTTAACGTCACAACTGGATAGTTAAGCACGTGAAAGAGAAAAATCTTCTTATAATCTACAATCGTGTTTCTAACATAGTTTTGTAGCATACGCTGCAACGGGACGAATGCGTGATTCTTTTAACGCTCTACAAGAGTCCTATATATGTTCAGCTATAGACTTTTTAAGGCTCAAATATCTGAGATGGTTTTGGAGCCGGTAAGGGCCCGCCACGTTGCTCTAGTGCGGGTTGGCAGGCTTCACATGTCCTCGAAATGTTCTTTTTTTTTATAATCTCACAGACATGCAGATTTCGTCATGACGGTTTCCTTCACCGCCGAGCACGTAGTAATTACAGCACTTAAAATTGCTAACTATTTTAGTGGTGCCGACACCGGGGATCGAACCCAGGTCACTGGCGCTCCATGGTATTAAAGTGCACGCCCTGATCATTAGGCTACCACGGCTAGAAATAGTTAAAGGGGGAAGGTACCACCCGGTACTAGTTAGGTAGGTCTAGACGGTTGCTAGGTAGAAAAAAGGATGCCAACTAAGGACCATAAATAAAAATCCTTTCCAACAATCGCATATATTTTCAGCCAGGCCAGACACTGGAGAAGGATATGGAGAGCCATGCTTTGCCCACGTCCAACGTAAAGTTCGGCTGGATCAAGGGCGTGCTGATGCGATGCCTGCTCAACATATGGGGCGTGATGCTGTTCCTGCGACTGTCGTGGGTCGTGGGCCAGGCCGGGGTCGGTGAGTATCGTGCCTCTTGAAATTGGTAGACACTGGGCAGAGCTTCAGAAAGTATGTACCTACCTACGTCCAAGAAAACTGCTTCCGAATCAGGGGACTCCGAGATCGTTCCTCTATGTGGAGTGCTAGGACCAAAGAGTTTTTGCAAACCTGTATGATTGCTGTCGTTGACTTGAACACTATGATGTCGATAGGCTGTCCACCAGCAACGCTGTCCCAAATAAGCTTTGGTAAAAAGTGGGTAAAGTAAAAGTAAAGAGTAAGTTGTAAAGACCAAATATGTCTAGACCTCTGACCGTCCCAGTATTGGGAATACGGTCGTGTGTTCTGATATTTCTGAAGTGTCTAAATTCTGTAGCACACTACAATGTCAATTTTGTTTAATTAAACCGTTCAGTTAAATCGTTTCAGTGCAAGCGATGCTGCTCATCTTGACGACTTCAGTTGTGACAACCATCACGGCGCTATCCATGTCCGCTATCAGCACCAATGGCGTTATAAAAGGGGGTGAGTTTAACAATAAAAAAAAAAGAAAAACAATCTGGCGCTGCGACTTTGTTCTAGACTAGTGTTTTTTTTATGGGAAAGGCGGCATACGAGCAAGCGGTTCACCTGATGGAAAGTGATTATCATCTTCAACAGTAGAGGTGCTGCAGGTGCGTTGCTGGCCTTTTATTGTATTTGGGAGATTGGACGGAGGATGAGGAGGGGGATGGGGAAGGGGCATGGCCTCCGGTTAGCTCAGTCACCGAACGAAACGCAGAAGCACAAAATGCCTCTACATCACGTCGGTGTTCCGCGAGGCCGTGGTACCAACTCGGTCGAGACGGCCCATTCGAGCAGCAGCAAAAGCTGCCACTTGGCTCTACCACGTATAGTCCCCTTGTGATGGCAAGGGGGATAAGTGGAAGTTTCTTAAATCTCTTAATCTATACACATTTGTTACATAGCAGTTCTGTTCGTCCAGGGGGTACGTACTACATGATATCCCGGTCGCTCGGCCCCGAGTTCGGCGGCTCCATCGGGCTGATATTCTCGATGGCGAACGCGGTGGCGTGTGCCATGTACGTGGTAGGCTTCGGGGAGTCCCTCATCACGCTTATACCGGAGTCCGCGTACATGGTCAGCAAGAGTTGGGTAAGTGTCGTGTCGTGTCCTCTTCATCGGCTTACTTAAGTCCACGGACTGAACGTAGGTTTCTTCACCGGCGAAAGCCTGTTTACTAAAAATCAAGCCTCTGGCAAACGAAAATCCTTCCGTATGATTATCCCAGATCCTACAGCCGTGGTAGCCTAGTGGTCAGAGTGCTCACTTTAGTTTTATACAGGGCGAGTGACCAGGGTTCGATCCACGGTGCCGGCACCACTAAAATTGTTAATAGCCATTTTAAGTGCTATATTTACCACCGCTGATGAAGGAAAACATCGTGAGGAAACCTGTACGTCTGAGAAATAATAAAAATATTATTTCGAGGTTATGTGAAGCCCGCCAAACTGGAGAAGCGTGGCGGGGCCTTCCCGGCTCCTAAACCCTCTCTGATACTCGTATTTAAGGAGGCCTTTGCCCAGCGGTGAGCACTTACAGGCAGCCACTTTACAAGGGGAAGCAGCATCATCAGTTCGATGGTACCAGCACTGCGTGATACGTATGGACAAATTGTCTTTGTAAGGCCTGCTATATTTCTTTGGTACCATATAGGAATGGTCTGTGAGGAGCCGACCAGCTGAATGCAGAAGAATACTTGTGCATTTCAGGATCAAGCAATTTACGGATGTATTACTATAGTGCTGCTGACTGGTATCGTGATGGTGGGGATGGAATGGGAGGCGAAAGCTCAAATTGTCCTGCTCGTGATCCTTCTGGCGGCCATTGTCGATTTCTGCATCGGCTCCTTCTTGGGGCCAAAAAGTGAATTGGAGGCCGCGCAGGGCTTCGTTGGTTATAACAGTAAGTTAACCTTGTATTGTATATATTAAATGTTACCTATAACGCCTTTTAAATATGAAACTCCGAAACTTTTCTTGAGTTAATTACATTGGATTACATACGCTTTCTTACTTCATAGTGACGTTTTCAAACGTTTGTAAACGTCACTATGAAGTATCGCAGGACGCGCAAGCACAGAAGTTTAAAAACTCATCCGAACACAATGCCTTTTTTTTCTTATTGGAAAGGTGATTACCAACGCCCACGTTCATCTGAAACACTAGAAGAGTGCAGGTGCATTGCCGGCGTTTAAGGATATTCGGGGAGGTTGAGGAGTGAGGAAGGGGAGGGGAGTCAGGAGAGAATGGGCCTTCGGGGCTCCGGTTACCTCACCCAGCGAACGAAACGCAGAAGCACAAGATGCCTCTACTTCACGCCGGTATTCTACGAGGCCGTGCTACCCCCTCCGGTCTAGACAGCATATTGGAGCACATGTGCTCCCACAAAATTTTGCTTCTGTACGTCGATAAGTATTGTTGGTGTATACTGGCATTTATCACGTGCTTAGCCGCCCAATGAGAAGATCGTTAAGAAATTGGTAATATCGTTCAAGAGACGTGAACACCTCTTCAAGACATCCGTTCCCTCTTAGTGGAATTGATATCATCGGTCATTACAACTATGCTAATATTGCAATTATATTAAGCTGTATGTATGTATATATATATATATATATATATTTATATGTATTCATATTTGTTTATATGTATTTATTCCGTTAGTATGTATCTAATTGTAAATTACAGTACTATGTGTTATATAAATTCATAGGACATTGTTTAGGACATAGAATACTTTTAGTTTAATTAAGTTATTCATGGATTTTAGTTCTTATTTTTTACAAATTTAATGTTTTGCACCCTTACAATATCTCTCCACGCCCCGGGTTGACTGGCATAGAATGCCAAGAGGCATTAAGTCCGCCCTTTCTAATACTTTTAAATAAATAATTAAACAAATAATATCTGGGAAATAAAATAATTTCGAGGACATGTGACCGATTTTCGACGATTTCGATGATTCCGACCTCGGCGACCGCTTCCGTATTGATTCTATCGGGAATAGTCAACTGCGCAATGTAGTAGTGCTCGGCGCAATTGTCCAGGCACCAGCTCTTCTTAAACTTCCCGAACTCCATGGAGTACTTATGCGCGGATCGGAGAAAGTGCCAGTGTTAGTGAAACGAAAACTAACAATTCGAGAGTTGCATAAATAATAAACTCCTGCTGTGGATTCTGAACCCAGGAACCATAGGTTCAGCAGTCGGGTATGCTATCCACTAAGCCTCGTAGTGATACGGTCGTCACATGTCAAAGGAACCATTTCAATAGAAATCTGGCGTTTACTTTTATAAATGATTGGCAAGATTTGAGTTTCTTATTCATATATCGATGCTTTGTATTTCCAGTGTCTGTGCTGCAGAGCAACATGAACTCCGACTATAGATACTTTGAGGGAGTTGAGCACAACTTCTTCTCGGTGTTCTCCATATTCTTCCCCGCAGCCACGGGCATATTGGCCGGTGCTAATATATCCGGTGATCTTAAGGTTAATAACTAAATTCAATACAATTACACATCGTGTGTCTTAAGTAATGTATTCCAAGTCGGTTACAGAAAATTGAATAAAAAATAAATTTACGTTCTATTTTTAGGAAGCCATAATGTTCTTGTTAATATGTGATTTAGAGCAATGTTAGCTCAGTGTTGAATATACCACGCGCTCGGCAGTGAAAGGGTCGCATCGGGAGGAAACCAGCGTCGAGGACATGATGGAGTCCGCCAAGTCGCCTAGGAGCAGTGTGGCAGATATTTCCCGGCTCCTTCTCTTTTCTTCTTGTTCTTCTTCTTTATCAATGACTTGAAAGCTGGGCATGTTATGCATTGAGGATTTACCGCCACTCACCACGCCGGGCTGGCGAGTTGGTAAGTGAAGTGCCGGTACCCTGCCACTATGTATTATGTACGATTTATATCGTGGTAAAGTAAAAAAGTAAAGTATCAGCCTGTAAGTGCCCACTGCTGGGCAAATGCCTCCTTCTCAAATACGATTATCAGAGAGGGTTTAGGAGCCGGGAAGGGCCCGCCACGCTGGTCCAGTGCGGGTTGTCGGGCTTTACATATCCTCGAAATAATATTTTTATTATTTCTCAGACATATAGGTTTCCTCCGGTGTTTTCCTTCACCGCCGAGCACGTGGTAAATAGAGCTCTTAAAATTGCTATTAACAATTTTAGTGGTGTCGGCACCTGATCAAGTGAGCGTCCTGACCGCTAGGCTACCACGGCTCTCTGGCACGAACACTAATATTCTCTTCTTGATTCCTCTCAGGACCCGCAGAAGTCGATCCCGAAGGGCACGCTGCTCGCCGTCCTGCTCACCACGCTGTCGTACCTGCTGATAGCGCTGCTCGCCGGCTGGACGGTGCTGAGGGACGCGTCCGGCGACGTGGCCGCGGCGCCCGCCCGCTCGCCGCCCGGCTGCGCGCTCGACCGGACCTGCAAATACGGCCTGCACAACAGCAATGACGTGAGCGCGCCGGAGACTATAATAATAACTAGTATTGTGTTTAGGGACTTTGTTATATATTGTTATTTGCACCTGCCTATGTTGTCTGGTAGAGAATGCCGCAGGGCAGTCTTTTTTTTTATAGAAGAAGGGGGCAAACGAGCGTCCGGCTCACCTGATGGTAAGTGATCACCGACGCCCACGAACATCCGCAACACCAGAGGAGCTACAGATGCGCTGCCGGCCTTTAAGGAAGGAAAAAGCTCTTTTCTTGAAGGTCCCTAAGAAGTCTGTCCATTGCAAACCTTTTATTTATCGTGTTTGCAATAACGACGATAAATTTATTTTAATACGTGGAAGAGCCAAGCTGCAGCTTTGGATGCTCCTGTATAGTGCCACGGCCTCGCAGAATACCGGCGTGAAGTACCGGAGGTTACCGGAGGCCGATGGTTGATTCAGTTATTTTCCTCATTTTTACCACGACTTATTCTTTTTAACAATGGATGTTTAAGTATATTTCATTATTGTCAAGAATTAATGCCGAAAAAACTAAATAAAATTTCTCATTAAAGTTAAATCGAAATCATGTTCAACAGTATAAAGTAATAATAATAAAAAAAACATAACAGTGAATCAAAACTAGTAACAAGATAATAAAAAATGTCCATGTGTCTATCCATAATGCCAGTTTTTGTTCCTATTCCTTTGCAGTCCATGCAGTTAGGTTGTAGGTGCAACTCACTACCGCCTGCCATAAGAGATTCCGGAACTATACTTTTATTTAAGAAACGTGTAAAGGACCACTACTTAGCTTCGTGTTAATGGAATATATATTGTATATTTACGATCATTATCATACGTGTACATAGTATGTATTAGAAATGTACGCACTAAGTCATGCCATTTCAATAAATTTTTCTGTTTAGGATTTACTGGAACAAATTTCAATGTATGGAATAAGTAGTGCCCTTGTATAAATACTGGTTTAATCTTTTTATGCCTTTATGTGTTTACATCAAAAAATAAAAAAATTGTACACTAGTGGCACTGGCAGTGCCGTGTGGTAGCGACATAAGAACCTGCCACCCCCTTTGAAAATCGGGAATCTCTGGGAGCAAGCGGGACGACGACACTCCTCCCGGTGAGGCTAAAGATGGGTTGTGGAAGCTCGTTGAACTCCACTGAGTCGTGCTAAGCAGCCGTGAGCTGTGCAGATAAAACTCTTTACGAGTAACTTGTACGTCTGTGCAGGTGATCCGGTTGGTGTCCGCGTGGGGCCCGCTCATCTACGGCGGGTGCTTCGCCGCCACGCTCTCCTCCGCGCTCGCCTCGCTCGTCTCTGCGCCCAAAGTTTTCCAGGTAGAGACCTCGCCCTCTCTCTCTCTCTCTCTCTCTCTCTCTCTCTCTTTCTCACACATACACAATCACTCTCAGGGTAGTGACTCTCATTTCATACAACAAACTGTACCACGACGTTACATATGATTTGTATGTTAATAAATTCTACTCGTATATTATCTTGTCTTATTTGCTTGTTGACTTTTTTATATCACTATCATTATATATCATATATATATTTGCACTCTTATAGCCGTTTTATATTTATATATGACAATCGCTTCGACATTTCGAAACGGGGGACATATTTAAGCCCTTATCGCTCTTCTCACCCAGTCAATAAGCGTTGTTTTCGTTCACCAGGCGTTGTGCCAGGACAAACTGTACCCGTACCTGGAGTTCTTCGCGAAGGGCTACGGCAGCAACAACGAGCCCGTGCGCGGATACGTGCTCACGTTCATCATCGCCACTGCTTTTATACTTATGGGTGAGCTGTTTCTATACACATTTTATCAACGGGTCGCGCGTACACGTGTACGGGTACGTGTGCGTGTACGTGTGCGTGCGTGTGCGTGCGTCGATGAACTTTTTTACCGTTACATTACGTGAAGACGTGCCATGTTAATTCCTATAACCTTTGGGCTTTTTGAGCTTTAGCTAAGTTTACAGTTAACGCTGAAATATGACGTCACGATTATATATTTATTTTATATATTTATACTTTATTGTGTACACCAAAAGGATTACAAAAGACGGACTTAATGCCTTTTGGCATTCTCTAACAGTCAACCCAGTTATCAAAGTGGAGTTAAATATTTGTTGGTTCCTACAAACAACAGTTTAATATACATATCGTAGTTTTAAAAGATCTTTATTTTCACCTGAAATTTATACAACGCAACCACATTTAACAACTCTAGCCTAACAGCATGTAGACGACGCCTCATAAGTTAAAGAATAAATAACTTTACTGTAGATTATTTATGTGTTTACCTTATAGTAGTTTCTTGCAGTAGTGGTCATAAGAGGCGACTAAAGGAAAATCGAATGCCAATCACTGATACCACTTGAAACGAATGGGTAACCATTTCTTCTGCCAAAAAGCTAAGCTGAGTCGTGCCAAATGGAAATCCATAATCTCTGCCTACCCCTACGCGAGCTAATACGTCAGATTGTTTGTACCCGCAGGTGGCTTGAACCAGATCGCCCCCCTGATCTCCAACTTCTTCCTGGCCGCGTACGCTCTGATCAACTTTTCGACATTTCACGCCAGTCTAGCCAAGCCGGTGGGGTGGCGGCCGACCTTTAGGGTGAGTGTTGCTTTGTAGTAGTAAATTTTTAAGTTTTTCTATGGCAATGTTTTACAATTCAATGTGTTTTTATATGCTGTATAATCTGTGATTATACAGCATTTATCATTTTCTCTCGAATTCTGTTGCCTGGCAATAACGTGATTGTTGACATGTGTGCTAAAAAATTTATATTACCTGTGAATATGGAGATATGTTCTAGTCTATTGCTAGACTTCAATAATATTTAAACTTGCATACAATCAACTCAAGCACTCCAAGTTTCTACAGTATAATAGAAGTGTATATTTGTAATTTTTTATATTTTTCATCCTCATTTTGGCTTAAGAAGCCTCTACGGCCATACGAGGCCATAGACGTTTCCAAATATGATAATTTGCCATAATAGCTTCGTTCGTCGAGCGCGTTAGAGATCGCAGTACCAGACATCTCGCAAATTATAAGCTGCTGCCTGTAACCTATGTAGACCTATTAAGTAGTGGCATATTTAAGTGGTTATTCTTCTTATTATGTTGGTTATTCTTCTATTTGTCGAAAACCAAGTTCACTACAATCACGTTATGATATGTATTGGTCTTTGGCTTCAATTATTAGTGCTTTTGACGTCGAAGCTTTAAAAGCATACAAAGCTAATGTTTATGTCGCTCTCCATTCGATTTACCTTTTTGTCCACACGAATACGTATTAGTGTGTGACGCCCACCAGAGGAGGTGCGTTGCCGGCCTTTGACGATATTTGACGAGGGGGAGGATGGAGAAAAGGGGGAATGTGGAGGGTAGGGGGGAGTGGGCCACCGGTCACCTCGCTCACCGAACGAAACGCAGAAGCACAAGATGTCTCTACTTCACATACGGTATTCTGCGAGGTCGTGGACGAGCCGGCACATTCGAGCAGCAGCAGAAGCCCCCGCTTGGTTCAACCGCGTATGAAGACTCGTGGCACAATGCGATCCTGTATAGTATCCATTTATAATTGGATGGTTAACACGAGCAACAAGTTACGAGATAAACTTATCGACATATCCTCTTTTACACATATAAATATTAAAGTAAAGTAGCAGTATGTAAATGTCCCACAACTGGACAAAGGCCTCTCAGTATTTGGGAGGGTTTTATAGCCGCTAATGCTTCACCACACCGCTGCAGTGCGGGTGGGTAGGCGGACTTCACAGGACTTCTAAAATATTGTTTTTGTTATTTCTTAGATTTCCAAGTTTTCTCGCAATGTTTTCAATCACCGGCGAGCGCGTGGTAAATTCAGCACTTAGCATTGCAATTAACGATTTCAACGTGCGTATTATGAAATTAAAGCGAGTGCCTTCACTACTGGGCTACCAGAACTCTTCTTTTGTCTATACTAAAATATAAAATTCATAAAAACCATTAAACCCAATTTTATTATTGCTTATTGTGTGCAAAGGTGTTGAAGTGATTTATGTCTTTAAAATGTAGATAATGCAACGGAATAGGATATAGGACGTTAATTTTTCTCTCTATTATGAGGTCTCTTACGACAAAATTTATGGACAAATACATAACGCGAGCGAAACCGCGGGCAACGCTAACTAACTAAACTAACTAGCTAAAACTAACGTCTAATATGTGTTTACACACGCGACGTTCGCGCTTAGCAATTGTGTGGGTAGTGCGAAAGTTTGACTGGCGATTCTGTGTGTGCGCAGCTGTACAACAAGTGGCTGTCGCTGTGCGGCGCGGCGCTGTGCGTGGCGATCATGTTCGTGATCTCGTGGGCCACCGCGCTGCTCACCTTCGGCTTCCTGCTCGCCCTCTACCTGCTAGTGTCGCACCGCAAGCCCGGTCAGTGCACAGACACCAACATCCCGCATCCCACGTCCCACGTACCACCTCCTGCTTTATGGTACACTGATGCAGATGAAACGACATTACTCCTCACGACACTATAAATACTATTCGGTTATATTATTTCAGTTTATAACATTGTCGAACGTTAACCTTCCACGTGCGTTGATTATGTACGGGAAGGGGGAGGGAGAAGTATTTCTCATCTCTCAACGATGCATTCCCTGATTTTGATTTGCTTGATAACGCCCCGTTGCGAGGCGAAACACGTGTCGCATTTCCTATGTTAGTTATAGTAGAAGCAGTGCGCCCGTGCAGTCTGTGTGTCGGGCTGGTTGTCGCCCATATTTCAAAACGAGTTATTAAATAACATTTTATAATTTTTGCATGAGAATTTGAGCAAACTGTATCGAGTAATATCGATATAAATTTAAATTCCCTTTGTGATCGGATCGCTCGATGGATTGCTAATACTTGCAATTCGATTTAGGAACATGTTTTTATATATATAAGGCAGGAATTACTTATTGTGTTCTGCAACATCAACGTCTATAACAGCATAAGCGCAAAAGCAGCTACACCCTATGAGATATATTTAGGATTACTTGTCTCTTTCTCTGACCGTCTCTTTCAGCTTGAAACAGTTGACAGAAAGTTTTGTTTCAAGCTGAAAGAGACAGTTATTTTTAATAATTTTTTTGTTACATTCATGTAAACAGTATTTGTTTGCATTAGACGTGAACTGGGGCTCGACGACGCAGGCGCAGAGCTACAAGACCGCGCTCTCCGGAGTCCACCAGCTGAACAGCGTCACCGAACATGTCAAGAATTACAGGTGATCTTCACCAGGTCGAAAGCCGAACGTTAGCCTCGCCTACCAAATTTCATTTAAACCAGTCCAATACTCTCATCGTGACGGTGCACAGTGTTCTCAAAGTCACTCAGTGTAAAGCTTGTAAGCAAAGAATAACATATATGATAAATATCGGAGCATGGAGATATTTTACAGAAATAACATAAATTTATTTCTGTAAAATGTCAAGGTCGAGCCAAGCGGCGGCTTTTGCTGCTGCCAGAATAGGCCGGCACGATCGGGGTTGTTACAAGGCCTCGTAGAATACCGTCGTGAAGTAGAGGCATCTTATGCTTCTGCGTTTCGTTCGGTGTGTGTGGCCCCCCTCTTTCCCGCCTCTATCCCTGTCCTCCTCCTCAACTCCTCTATTTCTCCTTAAATATTCTCAAAGGCCGGCAACGCACCTGTAGCTTCTCTTAGTTTAGTCTTCCCTTGCAAGTTTGCCTCGTTTTCCTATAAAAAAAAATTAACATGAGCATACAATCAGACCCGAAACATTTATATATTGACCGGAAAAAAATCATGAACTGTGCAGGAATTCAACCTACGATTCACAGATATTCACAATTAATTAATTGTCAGTTTGTCTATAATCTTCCGCTGACTAGAGAAACCTTCAGAGTTTTTATTCCCCTTGAACCATTGTTTCTGTTGCAGGCCACAAATATTGGTGCTGACCGGGTTCCCGGGTGAAAGGCCGATTCTGAGCGACTTCGCGTACCTCTTGACCAAAGGATTATCACTGATGCTCTGCGGCCACATCACACAGGTATTCTTAGAACGATTGGCTTAATTCTAAACACATTCAACCGAGACATATGCTGGAGACGAGAATCCAGGTGTTCTAAATGTTGATCGTAATCGTGATCGGTACAGTTGCAAAAAAAGTCGTTATATTAATAAATAAAAATAAAATTACAATTTCTTTTTTAGTATTTAAGGCAGTTACCGTTAAGGCAGGTGCTAAAGTGAACATCATCATCATCATCATTTCAGCCTATCACAAGTCCATTGCTGAACATAGGCCTCTCCCAAAGATTGCAACGAAGCTCGGTCCTGAGGCACCTGCATCCATCGGCTTCCCGCAGCCATCAAGTGAACATAATTTTTTATACGAAACGCTTTACCACTCAAATGAAAGCGTCTGATTATCTGAAAGTCTGAAGCTGAAGCTAGTTGAATTTCGTCACTTTACAAACACAATTGACCGTATTTCGATCACAGGCGGTTACGGCGGTATAATGGAAATAAGCCACCCTCGCGTATCCGGGAGACAGAACGTGTGAAGTGACTGTGTGATTTCTATTGATGCTGTCGGCATTCTCTAGCTGGTTACACCCACAGGGCCAGATAAGCCACCGCACCCGCGAGGCCTTGTCCAACCGCGCCTACCACTGGTTCGTGAAGCGGAAAATGAAGGCATTCTACGGCATCGTTGATGACGTCACCTTCAAAGATGGCGCTAGTGCTCTCATACAGGTGCGATAATTATCTTTTTTTTTTAAAGTAACAGAAGCGTGCACTCATTCTTTTGGCATGTTGTTGATAGAAATAAGGTGACATGCGTTACTTAGTTTAATTCGCTACGATCCGCAAACAAAAAAATATATTAATGCAAATTTTGTATGCCGGATCTTAGAGCAGTTTTGCGTATTAATATCACGGAATTATGAACCCGGACAAAATTGTGTCGTTTTAAGACAATTTTTTCTTTGTATCATTTATTGTTTTATGTCTTCTTATGTTGACATATTGGACCTAATTTTAACCAAAAATTAAAACCAAAAAACATAATCGAAACTCCTACAAAACAAAGAGACAAAGCAGCAAAGTACAAACGACAATATTGGTAAGGATACACTATGTCATTTTTACCGAATATACATGACGCAAGCAATGGCGTCTCTAGCCCATGTAGCGCTCGTGCGCAATCACCCCTGCGCCCTCTACTAAGTACTTTCATTGTAAGTGCCGAGGCCGGCGCCCCCTCCCGCCGCTGCGCCCGTGTGCAACGCGCACCCTGCGCCATAGGTAAAGCCTTCTCTGAGCACAAATACAGTGGGACCGTTTCTTTGGCACCAGAGAAGGATGGCGCTATACAAAACGTACGGTTTCCGTATAGCGCCATTCTTTGATCGAGTTGTTCAAAGCACGCCGGCTTATTTTTAATTCATTTTCATTATGACGTGTGATTTTTGAAACCGTTATGAAAACGATTATTCTATTTGCATTAACTTTTTTGTGAATACGTATTAATGCTTTTCTCACATTCCCAATAGATTGATAATAGCTTGGCAAAAAATTTGTTATTATTTTAAAGACAATTTCAAATTATTTTCAGGCGAGTGGACTGGGAAAACTGAAACCCAACATTCTAATGATGGGTTTCAAGGAGGACTGGCAGACATGCGACCGCTCAGAGATTGTCGACTACGTTGAGGTCATGCAGTGAGTTTTTACCTAACTGACCTTTGAATTATTCATTTATGTATAGCGCCAATCGCCTAATGGGTCGGGGTGCGGACTGCGAAATATGACCTCGCAAGTCCGGGCCCGCCATTCGACTACTGTCGTGAACCGCTCCAGATACAAGCTGTAATGCTTAGTTGTAGGGTTGACAGGAATATTAGTAATGTTACTTAGATAGAAACTTCTAGAACTAGAGCTTAACTGCTGAGCTAATATATTTAGGGTGACTTAACCATATGTCTTATATACTCATGTATCAATCATAATTATATTGCTGGAATAAAACAACGTATCATCTGGCAGCCGAGGCGCGGTGAAAATTTTCGGGCGTGGACGTTGTGTGATTGTGTTGCTGTAACACTATATCTGTCCCTTTCTCCCATCCGACAACTTCCGGCTTTTGACAAGAAGATATCGCTGTGGCATAGATGTCGATTGTGGAGAATAAATAATTGCGATGTTCTTACTTACGGCTTTTCTTCTCAGCAAAGCCCTCGACGTGCATATGGCACTTGCCATACTCCGAGTTGAAGGAGGGCTGTACAATGGCGATACGTTGGATGAAGATCTACGCGCTTGCTTGAAGGACCTCAGCCTAAACGATCCCATCGCTTTCTCGCGTGAGTGCAGCAAAGACGATGAGATAGATATTAGATTAGATTAATGTGTATCAGGCAATGAAATGTAAAAAATTGTCATACCGTGTCACACAAACCCGGGGTACCGGGTTCCACATCGGTGTAAATGTTTAAACGCACCAAGGACCAGACACCTAAATCAATGCACCCCTTGAATGTGGCAGGGGTGCGAAGAATCTCCGGAAGCAGTGCAAGCAAGCAGAGATCTTGCCTGCCTCTCGAGTCGAAACTCGAAACTCGCCAACGTGCTATGAATGTGGAAAAAAAAGAATGTTCAGCGTCCACTCATTTCTCACTATAATAATGTGGTTTCTAAAAATGTATTCTGTCCATCGTCGTATGTTTTACAATATCTCATTTGGTAAAGTAACTTTTTCATTTTATATTTACATAATTTTGTAAACGTACGTGAGAATACGAAAACGTACGTAACAGTACATACGCATACGTGCATATTAACATTTCACCTTTGTCTCATACGTTGGGTTTTTTCAAAACATTTACACGTCAATAACAAAACGCTTTTAAATTGTGCTCACCATCTGTTTGTGCGTCACTTCGCCGCAGGTTCAATGGGCGACAGCTATAAAGAGTCCAAGTCGACCGAGAGCCTAAATACGCATTCGCAAGGTAAGATTTACCATCACACATTGTTAAGTTAACCCATTGCTATCAGTGTAATGAACGATATTGATAAATTTATCATCATATCTAAACGAAAATCTACCTTATTGCTTAAGTTATAGAAGCTAAAGATGTACTTTAAACGTGTCGACGGTTAAGTTATAGTGTCATTCTCAGGTAGCAGCATGTCGGACATATCGCTGGGAGTGTCCCGGGATCCGTCTGCGAAACGGGAAACGCCGCAAGGACAAAACGATGTGTAAGTCTTAATTTAATGCAATGGAACAATTTGTTATCTATGGTTTGAAATACGTAGTAACAATTTGTTATCTATGGTCTCCTAAGCTCGCTACTCGGAGACCAAAGAGATCAGACGGCGAGTGCACGGAATTATTCTCACTCCGGTATTCTGCCAGGACGTGGTACTGCCCCGGACGAGCCGGCCCATTCGAACAGCAGCCAAAGTCGCTTGGCTCTATCGCGTCAAACCGATCGTTATCTATGATTTAAAATACAAAAGAAAATTGTGGAACATGTGTGTAAATTTTTAACAAAATACTTATAGTCTTTTAATATTTTTTATTAATTATACGAGCGGCTGTTCCAGTATCGCTGCGACAAGAGAGATAGTCTCAAAGCCCTGGTGAAGCACTCACTTCATCAAGATTTAAAGAGTAATTGAGGGCTTCGTTTGCGCATTAAAGGTGCGCATTCAGAGAGCAAGTGTTACGTCTGCTGTAGATCAGAATATGCACATTCTCGTGTTGACTGGACAATATTGATCCAGTCAGGGCTCTGACCAGAATGCGTATATCATACCTGTTCCATCTCAATCTTCTGTCGCGTATAAGTATTATGATAGTTACGCAACACCGGTGAACGATTTCGGTGCAGAGTAGCCGTCAGCTAAATATTCTCGAATTATAGACTGCGTGTGTGTTAATACAAATGTCATTCGCTACAACAATCTGGATTGTTAAACATCGGCGTACGTCCCGCAGCAGGAAGGCGCGCGGCTGGAGGCGCGCGCTGGCGGGCGTGCGGCGCGCGTCCTCCTTCACCTCCGTGGAGCAGTTCACGCGCCGCCAGCCCGGCACCGTCGACGTCTGGTGGCTCTACGACGACGGCGGTAACCATCCTCCTTTCTCTATCTATCTCTCTCACTCTTCGTTTTACTTCTTTTACTAAGTGGTAGGAGTTATTTTCCTTTCTATCAGCCGCCGGAGTCGGTACCTTCTGTCTATTTCTGCCGCTAAAAGCAGCAGTATAATCTATGTCTTGTTAAAGGGAGAGCCGGTGAAATCGCAGGCTGTGAGGCATTTAATCTTATTCTTCTGGAGTGAAAACTCATCTGAAACCTTATTTGTTAGAAGTTGGTTTCGGATGTTAATTCGTTTATCACTCTAATGATGATAATAATTAGAGTTATGAACTAGGTAATATTATATAAAAAATTGCTAAAACATTATATTGAACTTTGTTGCTTGGTAGTCAAAGTCGATGCATCGCACATTCCCTTCAACGATCGTTGTTTTTGCATTTGACATATTCGACATACTTATTATACAACACCCATGGGACGTTGATGGGGTAGGAAACCAGGGGGTGAGTTTGAGTCGTTTGCTCATCAGTTGACATGGCAGAGTGTGATTACCGTCGCCCACGAACATCTGCAACACCAGAGGGTTGCGTTGCCGACCTTTAAGGGTATTTGGGAGAAGGGTGGGAAGATGCGGATGGATTGGACCTCCGTTTACAAAGCACACACCGAACGAAATGCAGAAGCACAAGGTTCCTCTGCTTTAAAAATCGTGAAACTATCCCGGTCCAGCCGGCTCATTCGAGCAGCAGCTAAAGCCGCCGCTTGGCTCTACCACATACATAATGACAATCGACAATGCCCCCACGTATCGCGTTTTCTTCGGTTGTGTGTATTGTCTAGACCTTGAGTTCCCAAAGTGGTCCAGTTCCGCGGGAGACTCGACGGGGGCCTACATTGGCGTGACAAAAAAATGAGGGTTCACAATTCGTAAGCGGGGGTCCACGACAATTTATTTGCTTTCGATAGTGAAGAACTAAAGTGTTGGCTCGACTTCACCTATCAATGTAGGCAGATAATATTTTAAGAAGCTCAGCGACTGTTGCTTGTAATTTCGAAAAGAAAAGTAAAGTAAAGTGAATCGATGTGAGTGTTCGCTAGCGTCAGAAAAAGTTGTTGATTCGTGGTTGGAACTCGGCCGCAACGCAAAAATTTCCACAGTTAGATCTGAACTTCACATTTTTTGTACAGTTTTGGGAATATGTTAGAAATGTAGCTGCTGGGGGTCCACCGGAACCAGCTAAATTTTGAAAGTGGTGTATGAGAAAAAAAAGTCTGGGAACCTCTGGTCTAGACGGAGGTTGTGTTGTCGATATGTGTAGGAAAAGTGCTTTGTTTGAGAAGGAGGTGCACGCGTTCGTGGCAGGAAGACTGCAGCTCCTCGACGAACTAGGAACTTCATACTATTTTAAATTTTCATGCAGATTTGTGCACTGTAAGTTTCCTACAAATTTTCAGTAAGTTTGTGTTTCCGCTACGACGTAACGCTTGAATCTATTGACAATGAAATGTAATTGATAATTTATACATCAATTGCATGTAATAGTTAATAGATTACAAATAGTAGAAAATGTTAGAATCTAATAATTTCATATTTAAGGAATATTTAATATATATTTTAGGTAAGAACGAAAATAAGAGTCACATGCACTAAATATATTTTCATGACCCCTTGTTTTATTTTCTTAAATTTTAACTTTAAGTTTATAATCCAGTTGCTAAATTAATTGATGTCCCACAGAGAATTCGCTTTGCAACAAATGTTACATAAAATGTTTTTAATAGGGCTTACTCTTCTGTTGCCGTACATCCTGTCGACACGGCGCGCGTGGTGCTCTTGTCGTTTGCGGGTCTTCACGCTCGCCAACAAGAATACGGAAATTGAAATAGAGGAAAGGAAGTAAGTCGATGTTTATCTGCATGTACATCTGCAATACTGTCTAATACGATTAGATTAGATTTTAAATCATTACAGCCGCTGTGAAATCTATGAAGAACAGACATTGTTCATACAAGAGCAAGGCAAATGCACTTTTTAACAGGTTGAAACGCTGTTCTAGCTTAGAGCTCACACCCTCAGGCTAGCTATAAATTCGTGGTTTTGTGGAGGATTCGTGTAACAGCTAATTAAGCGTTTAAAATTAGCAGCCTGCAAATGCCCAATGCTGAGCAAAGACCCTCTTCTTAAATATCTGAGAGAGTTTTGGAGGTGGCAAGGGTCTGTCACGTTGCTCCAGTGCGGGTTGGCGGACTTCAAATGTCCTCAAAATAATATTTTAACAATTTTTAAGACATGCCGGTTTCCACACGATGTTTTCCTTCACCGCCGAGCACGTGGTAAATTGAGCACTTAAAATTACTATTAACAATTTTAGTGTGCCAAATCCAAGTCGCTTATCTCTGTCTACCTCTGTGGGGCTGGGTTGATTGGTAGAAAATTTCACAAACTTGTAAGCCATAGATACATTTTTCAACAATCTGTTTTTTTACAGCATGGCGTCACTCCTATCCAAGTTCCGAATAGATTATTCGGCTTTGAAAATGGTCGCTGACGTGAACAAGAAACCGAAGGACTCCACGCTGGCGTACTTCGACAAACTCATCGCACCGTTCAGGACAACCGACGACAATGCAGACAACAGTGAGTACATGAGTACGTTATTCATTACCCACAGGTCGCTGCTTCGTATCCGGCTCGAAGGATCAAATCTGTGCGGCACTACTAATGTCACTGATGTCAATGTCATAGATAAGTTTGACGACAATAATTCTAAAGATGTAAGTTTCACTAAAATTCAACGCACTGTAACTACTATAATAATGCTTAATTCAGCAAATGTATACTGATTCCTCATAAACGTCTTCTCCAGCTGTCTGTTGCAAAATTGTCATTAAAAAAAAATAATATTAAATTAGTATGAAAAAACTTTAAGAAATTACAATCTGTAACCATCGGTCAAAGCTTTTTGGTGTCCATGGTCTGCAGTAACCACTAACCATCAGGTGTTCTCTTAGCTCGTTCGTCACTCTAGTGTTATGAAAACGCACTTTTTTTTTTCCCGTGGACTGAAATGCTTTACGCATACCCCTTTGCTGGCCGGGAGGCCACCAAATGGTTTATGTTGGACACAGATCTCGGAAGGAGAAACATACCGACTAAAACCATCCATCCACGTTGCTGTTGGCCCAGAGGCTTTCACAGTTTAGTCGGTAAGTCTCGAACAGGAGGCTCGCGACTGAAAAATAACGAACGTAAATCTTGGCAGCGGGCATAACCGAGGCGGACCTGCTCGCGGCGCGCGACCGCACGCACCGGCACCTGCGGCTGCGCGAGCTCATCGCCGAGCACTCGGGCGGCGCGCGGCTCGTGTGCGTGACGCAGCCCATGCCGCGCCGCCGCGCCGTCGTGCCGCCGGCGCTCTACGTGGGCTGGCTGGCCGCGCTCGCGTCCGCCGCCGAGCGCGTGCTGCTCGTGCGCGGCAACCACGCCGCCGTGCTCACCTTCTACTCCTAGAGCGGCGCCGCGCTGCGCGTGCACTGGCTGCCCGCGCTCTTCGTAGGTAAGGTTGACTCACTCACAGATGATATGGTACAGAATCAATAAGATGCGTCATCGTTTCTCTACGTTTTAATATTTTTTCATTTATTACTGAGATTTTCAGGGGTGATATGCTATCTGTAATTTAAAATTGAGAAACTTTATTAAAAAAATTAACCCATCGACAATCCCACTGACACATTCCTACGTTTAGTAATTATGTTTACAATTTGTATGTGACAACTTTGCGTTGTTTTTAATTTTATTTCAACCTGTCCTTCTGGGCACGTGTATAAATAACAAGACATCGTTTTTGTGCATTCTATCTGTGGTATACTTATATCAAAATTTGTTAGGGATTAGAATGGTGCATATTTTTTTTTTTCACGCAACTAATATTCGACTGATACGTGTATGTAATCTATGACAATATTAAGTACGTATACATATTTTTATACAAAAGCAAAGTCTTAGATCTAATATCATAGTTTTAAAATATTTAAAGTGCCTATACTTTCGATACTATTGATTATAACGTTAAGATTATGGTATGAGTACTATCAGCAAAGAAAGTATTTCATAAATTATAATTTTCCTCTTTGACTACTTTACAGTCTAGTAAAATCTACTACTTAACAATTTAAAATCTAAGTTTTTTGTGTGAATTCATGCAAAAATTCCTAAAAAATCCTTAGTGTTATTACTAATATATATTGACAGCTACTGAAATCTTGCTAGTGATAAGAATAGTATTGGATAAATTTTACCCATGACTCTATCAGTCTATTTTTGTAATGACCATTTTGAAAAAGTAACGGTTACCCAATTTTGTATTTGAAATTTGTAAAATTTTACATTTTACTTAACAGCAAATATTTTTTTAGTATTTTTGTGTGTGACCGTGTTATTTTGGATTAACATTTTAAAATATTAATCTTAATGTGTGTTTGTGAAACTGTAACCAATTGGGTTTATTAATTCAGTGATATGAAATATACCTAGTATTACAATGGATCCTGGATGAATATGTTCTCATTTAAAAAAAACAATTAGTTTTCCAAATTTTCGTGTATATTATTTCTGGTAGGTAATCTCTCTAAAAAATATTAGGAGGAACTTTTCATATCGCTGCGTACTGTACGAAATGTTTTTCTTAACATAGATCTTTGATACACTAATTTTTAATTTTAATAATGGCGTTGTGTTGCTGACTGTACCTGATCTGTTGAACCAGAATCTACATTTTATTTATTTGTCTATATCTTTGTTTGTGTGCGTTTCTGTATAAAATGTGCGTATGTAATGAATTGCATGAGAATCGAATATGTAAGTTGATGAAATAAACATATTTAGATTTGATGTTGTATTTTTTTTTATTAAAATAATTAGTATGACCTATTTTTCTGAAAATCTTATAGTTGTGGTTTTGTTTAATATGCAAAACATGAAAAAGCTGCATTTGGTATAATTTTATCCTCCAGTACAAGTTTTTTAACTTCTTTTACATTTTCATCCGAAGAGACAGTAACGGGGCTGCCCGAGCGAGGGCCATAATCAATACTATCTCTATCTGCCCTTAAATTAACTAAACCATGTTTGAATAGTCGATAACGAAGATGCAAACAGAAGTCAGATTATTGAGAGCGGGCAGGCAAAATACAACAAGAATGTTATAAATTCCACATAGAACAAACGTATCACAAAGACTCCTAAATTGATGTCGACGTACATTGAATCTAAACTTAAAAAAATCTTTATTTAGACACGAATAACAACACAACGGATGAAGAAATTTGTATAGGATTGACAAGATACCTTTTACCTTTGTTACCCGAGCTATTCCCAGTACACAACAGTAAGTCTTTACTAACAAAATGTTGAACGGCATGAATAAAGGTTTACAGTTTGACTTGATCTACATTGATTTCGAAAAAGCTTGCGATTTTCATGTTATGCTGTTGCACAAAATGGCATTAGCAATTAATGGAGGTCTGTAATTTGGCAAAATACTACAAAACTAACAGAATTACCAGTAACGTGGAGAAGTGTAATATATATACGGACCTTATTTGGACGCAATTAAATCCATTCTGAGAAAATTCACTAAATACCAAACACACCGCGATTGGGTTACCTATGAAGACTGCTGTCGTTTCTACAAAATTCTACCGCTCAGAGATCGACACAAGTTGATTGATGTGTTATTCCTGCATGGATTATACGCAGGGCAGTGTTGGTCCCGGGGTTATATCTTAACGTCTCTTTTGAACGCACCCGCCACACAAACAAACCATTATTCATTTAATAAAATTCTCTCTAAGATAACGCATGCTTACAATAGCAGATTTTCTAATATTGATCCTTTTAACTTTAAAGTTACCTTTTGTTACTTTTAAGTTTAATGT
Source organism: Bhutanitis thaidina (assembly GCA_029286595.1). NCBI lineage: Eukaryota > Metazoa > Arthropoda > Insecta > Lepidoptera > Papilionidae > Bhutanitis > Bhutanitis thaidina. The sequence goes on from JAGSMS010000019.1 coordinate 7,983,773, forward strand.
TAACCACAAACACTTTTAATAAACTTCTAATCGACAAATTTGTTTTGTTTATGGTACATGAAATAAATATTGAATAAATTTTTCGTACATTTATCACACGAACACTAACCCGCCAACAAACATGTAAGGCCACACATACAATATATGGTATACGCACAGGCACTATACTCAACGGCACTATTCGCACAGGCACTTGACGTACAGGCACTATACTCAACGGCACTATACTCATCGGCACTATACTCAACGGCACTATACTCAACGGCACTATACTCAACGGCACTAGACGCTACGGCACTATACTCAACGGCACTATACTCAACGGCACTAGACGCTACGGCACTATGCTCAACGGCACTATGCTCAGCGGCACTATACTCAACGGCACTAGACGCTACGGCACTATACTCAACGGCACTATACTCAACGGCACTAGACGCTACGGCACTATACTCAACGGCACTATACTCAACGGCACTAGACGCATCGGCACTATACTCAACGGCACTATACTCAACGGCACTAGACGCACAGGCACTATACTCAACGCCACTAGACGCACCGGCACTATACTCAACGCCTCTATACTCAACGGCACTGAACGCTGCGGCACTAGACGCATCGGCACTATGCTCAGCGGCACTTTACTCAACGGCACTATACGCACAGGCACTAGACGTACAGGCACTATACTCAACGGCACTATACTCAACGGCACTATACTCAACGGCACTATACTCAACGGCACTATACTCAACGGCACTATACTCAACGGCACTATACTCAACGGCACTATACTCAACGGCACTAGACGCTACGGCACTAGACGCACAGGCACTATACTCAACGCCACTAGACGCACCGGCACTATACTCAACGCCTCTATACTCAACGGCACTATACGCACAGGCACTAGACGTACAGGCACTTTACTCAACGGCACTATACGCACAGGCACTAGACGCACAGGCACTAGACGTACAGGCACTATACTCAACGGCACTATACTCAACGGCACTATACTCAACGGCACTATACTCAACGGCACTATACTGCAACGGCACTACACGCACGGGCACTATACTCAACGGCGCTATACTCAGCGGCACTAGACGCTGCGGCACTATGCTCAACGGCACTATACTCAACGGCACTGCTCAACGGCACTATGCTCAGCGGCACTATACTCAGCGGCACTAGACGCTGCGGCACTATACTCCAGCGGCACTATACTCAACGGCACCATAATTAACGGCACTATACTCAACGCCACGAGACGCACCGGCACTATGCTCAGCGGCACTAGACGCACCGGCACTATACTCAACGGCACTATACTCAACGGCACTAGACGCATCGGCACTAGACGCTGCGGCACTAGACGCTGCGGCACTAGACGCACCGGCACTATACTCAACGGCACTATACGCACAGGCACTATACGCACAGGCACTAGACGTACATGCACTATACTCAACGGCACTAGACGCTACGTCACTATACTCAACGGCACTATACGCACAGGCACTAGACGCACAGGCACTAGACGCACCGGCACTATACGCACAGGCACTAGACGTACAGGCACTATACTCAACGGCACTCGACGCTACGGCACTATACTCAACGGCACTAGACGCTACGGCACTATACTCAACGGCACTATACTCAACGGCACTATGCTCAGCGGCACTATACTCAGCGGCACTATACTCAACGGCACTAGACGCTACGGCACTATACTCAACGGCACTATACTCAACGGCACTATACTCAACTCATCAATGTATATTGCGAATAAAGAGATCTACAATTTTCCATATATAGCGCGGTGGACTCTTTTAGCCTCCGAAACCCTCTTATAACATCAGTATAAGCCTTACATCATCTGTAGGACCTTTATAAGCTGGTACTTTAGTTTTATAATTTTGTAGATGTTGCAAAATGCCCGCCCCGAGAAAAAATGTGCCTTTGCGTTTTATCAGTAATTGCCTATCCCATAACACGTGGTAAACATAAACGTGGTGGAGACAAGCGGCGGCTTTTGCTTTTTTTTCGAATGAGCCGGCTCAACCGGAATGATACCACGGCCTCGCAGAATACCGACGTGAATTAGAGGCGTCTTGTGCTTCAGCGTTTCGTTCGGTGAGTGAGGTAACCGGAGGCCCATTCCTCCTCCCCATCGCGCTCCGCGATCGCGATCTATGACTGATTTGAAGATACTGGTCGTACAAAAGCTATTGATTTTAAAAGAAAATTTTATATCTTTTATCCATTTATAGCTGGACTTATGTATAAAAATTGCCCAATAATAATAATAACAGAAATTTCATGTTAAAGATCAAATCTTCTGAGGAAAAAGTAGCTAAGTACCTAATAGTAACCTAGTCTGTTTGTCCCATGAATTTCAATTGATGTGTACTAGAACAAAAGCCAATAAAAATTAAATAACAGATGACTAAATCACTTCATATTATTTTTTATTTTCCGTAACTTTGTATTTCATAGTTTTTTGAGGTGAAACTGTTTGATAACCTTCATCATCATCAATAATTTTTAAGAAATAAGTTCAGTTCAGATTAACACAATTTAATGAAAATTTAAAAAATTCAGCAACAGCATAAAGCGTCAACAGCAAATAACTAATGTCAACGTCGTGCCATTTCTTGGGAACGTTCCGCTTCTATTACGTTCCGTTTTACAAGGAAGTAGTAATTAAGTCATGGTTTAGGTGGGCTAATCAAAAATAAAGAAAAAATACAGCTAAAGTTTTATTATATATTAGTTATAGATTAAAAATGTTAATTTTTTTATAACCTCCATTAGAAATAAATAATTCTTTCCCTTAGCCCTTCATTTCTTAATGTTTAAAAAGACTATGCTTTAGAAGAATTTATTGTGAAGACTTATGTTCAGATCATGAAGTAGAATTAGCGTCCTTTATATTATTACAGGTTGATTTTCACCACGGCAATTACTTCGGAATACCATCGGCAGTTGACAACTGCGTAGGAGATATTATAGTGACGCAAGTGAACGCTCAAACACCGGGGCACTTACTTGCCTTTACCTTCTCGTATCACGCTTTCATGTAACGCTTATGCGATAGGACACATACAGTGACGGAGATACGGGCCACGAAACAACAAGAGCAGAGCCGTAAAAACCAACAATTTGTGCAGTAATATGTATTGACTCCGGCTTTCGGGTGATAACTCTACTGAACTTCTTTTTGACATTAAACTTCGCAAGGCTATTGAAATTAAAAAAACATCCTAATTTCAATAGAATAGCTGAAGGTAGCCCGAGTTGACTATGATATCTGGACTTCTAACACCTTAGTCCTCCCGTGACCACGGCTGCACTCAATTAGTCAAGAAAATAAAAACAAAAATTAAAAGCGATAAAATCCGTAAATAATAGTTCATTTCAAATTAAACTTAGTAGTAGACTTTATTAGTAGAGTATATAACAGACTTATTTGATAGCAAATATTCGATCACAGGCTAAAAGAATCGTTATCATTTGCAATAAATCAGATTTAAAAAAAAGTAGGGCTTCATAGTATCGTTGAAAAGTTTTTTATACATCAATTTACAATACTGCGAAATAAAATTGGGCAAACTAACGAACAACGGCAAAAAATTGTGGACACGCTAAAACTTTTCTTTAAAGTTTTAAATTTCGAACCCATTCAATAGCATCGTTTAGTTGATATAGCGTCGAGAATCGTTGCATTTATCTATTGGTACACCGAATAAAGCGTGTCCTGTACGATTATTCGTTTTCTAAACTCCGATCTAACACAATTATTTCTAGTTATCCGCAACTGCAAGCCTGTTCGGCGTGCAACTGTCCGCCAGTCGGCCCGCGAACGCCACTGCATACGGGTGGGTACTGCTGCGAATGTTCACGAATTGTCCCGCGCGAATCACGCCCTATATTCGAAAAAGTGGTGTGTCAACTTTTTTTTAAAAGTGTAGTTTAACTGTGTGCTGCCAGTGTACGTGATAAATTACAGATTTTATTTTATTAGGTGGTTCCCGAGAGCCGGATCTAAAGGACAGAGGTAAACATGTCACTTTTCATTCGATTTTTAAACACGTTCACCACATCGAGATGATTATTTTGAGATTTTTTTTAATCGGTAATTGAAGAGTGTAATATCGAATGGACGTCGAAATCTTTGTTTACAAACGTTTTCAAGGCTATGAGTGACAAAATGTGAATGTAATTCGTTGCTTTTTTGATTTGTTGTTGTAAATTCTGAACGCCGGAAATTAAAAAGTGTTTTCGATGATAATTTTCGATTTTTATTTGTAAAGTAATCATAAATCATTATTTATAAGTATGGCACAAGCACGAAATGTATTATTTAATTTTTTTTACCGATACATACCGAGGATAAATAACAATATTTCAAAATTAAGTCTCATGGTCATTCGCTTTTGGCTGGTTATTCTATATACTTAACTACGGTGGTTTGGATCAAAAATTTGCAGTTTGATTTTGTTTATAATAAATTTATTAAATAATTTTGAAACGTCGAATTGTCTCTGACACTTCTGACAATTTTATTTTAATTTGAAGAGCTTCAGCTCGTGGCTTCTTAAATTTTGAAAAGGTTTTTGTTAAATTACTGCTCTACTTTCTATACTGTGATGACAGAATTGGTAAAAATCATTTTTTTATTATTATATTTAAAAATCACACAAAATAAATTCTCTATCCCGTCTCTACGTATCTGTAGGGACGTAAATAAAAACAAAAACTTTGAAGCTGTTGTAAGGTTATATGGCATGTCTGATTTTTTGATGCTTTCTTATGATGTTCTATGTCCGGGCCCGTGGACTATGATTAAGCTGTTGAGGAAGAACGCCATTAATTGCGTATATTGTTAGCCTTTAATTCATAGTACACTTTTAGATTAAAATAACATCTTAATATAATAAGACGAACCATCAATTTTAATGTCGCAAGTGGACGCATAAACAAGCAGGCTCTCGTCTCTCTCAGCACTCACTAGTCTCTACCTTCCAGTATACGATGACACAATTGTCAAACGAACTACTTTTTTTCTTTTCCCGCGCTTCGCCTCAGTGTCGCCAGCCAGTGTAAAATTTTTGATAACATACTTGAATTAGAACGAAAGTCAAATTCTACGGATGATTTCTTGGACTAATGGCACCAAAACGAAATTTAACGATTTCCGGCCTTCATTTGAATTTACATTCATGCATATTCACAAGCACATGCAGCACAATACACTATCAATATTATATATTAAAACTTGAAAGATACAGAAATAATACAATTTTATTCAAGACAACCATCACTTTTCGAATTCGCGCCAAAAGTCAATAACTAGTTTCCGAAGACCAACAGTTTTTTTTCCAGGAAGACTTTTTCGACTTTTTACTTACATTCAGTGTTAAAAGTATTTTATTTTGATATTTCTTTATATAAAACCTGGTCCGGATAACCGATTTGTTTTTTTTAATAACCGGTTGACTGTTTCAGATTAAGCGCGGAAGGACCTTATGCTAAGAGTATATAAGCATACGCACAATAAGCACTACGTACGATTAAGTAGGTAATAGGTATTCAAGTATTGAAATTTATTTTTAAAATCGATCGCATCTAGACCATTGTCCGCTGTTAAAAGCTATTCTTAGTCTATGCCTCAAGTTGGCCTTGATTAATGAACTACTTTCCTGCAATAGATACGACTGAGATATTATTCGTGACTCGTATTCCGTAATTGTCACACTTAAGATTTTAAAATAGCGCTCGAATAAGACAGTTATTAAATTACTCAGATCACATACTCGCGCTTGCAATCTTTGACGGGGTACGTAAATGTGGTAAATGGCACTAGTTTTAAACCACCCTTGCTCAGTTAGGATTAGTGCAATTCATTATTTGCGATAGCCACAGGGAATTTCTTGCCACGTTCATCAGCCACCCGGGTGCAGTGTGTTGGTGAGTTTGGCATTCGAAAAATGTGGTTTATTTCCCCTTACACAATGTCCACGTGTAAACGTTTAACTAAAAAAAATATATATATAATTACACTGTGATGGCGATTCAGCGTCCGTGGAATGCGGATGGGTTTCCGCGCTTTGCGTTCAATATATTTAGTGTTATGATTATCGTTCCGTAGTACAGAAACGATAGATCGTTTTTTCTATTCGTAGGTCGCATTCTAACACAGTCATCAATTCTTCGGTTGTGCACCGAAATAGCATTAAAATTGGTTTACCTTACTTATACATACTATAATTCTGATTTAAGTAAATTGAAATCGTATAAGCTATTATACGATATTATACTTGCTATTATTATCCCTTGGTGAAAGTTGCATCATATTAATAACTGTTTTTACTTCTTGAATAAGTATTGAAATTAAACGTAAGAAAAGAAACTCTGTAAAAGTACAAGAAATAATGATAATTATCAAATGAAATCGTAATTTCTTCACCTTTGAAGAGTCTTATTAACCCAATACGTGATTGGATTTCTATTGCTGAAACCATCTTACAGTGGAGTATTTTTTTGTGACCATTCCACCGTCAAGTGAAGTAACTTCTAAATAAGGAAGTGTTTTCATTAATGTTTCTGTATCAGGCATAGTGTTTGTACCTGTAACCTCGAATTCAGTCAATAATCTGGTCCTCGTTTAATTTAGATACTGTTTGCTCTTCGTCTTTTTTTTTAATCGACTTCAATAAAGGAATAGGTTATCGATTCGTCTGTATTTTCTTTTTAAAAAGAAGAAGAAGAAGAAAGCACTTTATTCATTGCCACAACTCAAGTAGCGCATAATGATAACTTGACACAAAGCAACAAAACGGCGTCCGACTCAGCATAATGCTGTACCAATGCTAAATGAATAACCACAAATAAAGCGCTGGTATTATGTCGGAACCCGTTTTTTTTTTTGTATGTTATAGTTTTTTTTTTATCGAATGGACTATACCTCGAGGGAGTTTCCATTTAAATTTGAAGAAAATAATCTATCCCTAGTGATGGGAGAACAAAGTTTGAAGTTGGATGTTTCTCTTTTATCATCAACCTGTTAATAGACCAGATTTTTATTGTTAATAAAAAAATAATACAATTTTCCAATCTACTCGTACGAAGCCGCGAGCAATAGATAGTTATACTATAAACAAGTGTTTATATCACTTTACAAATAGTTATAACCTTTAGATAACTCACAAACTAAACCTTTGTAACTAGCGTATTTGGCATTTAGTCGGAGCGGTCCCCATGGTTGGAATAAATGGCGACCTTAATCTCGGAAGCGTAACATGAAAGTGAAACCTGTGGCGCCGCAACGTGAGCTCTACGTCGCTGTCTTGTGAGTGACTTTGTTATTATCAAATTAATATTTAACTCTCTGGCACTCACCTTACCATATCCCACGCAACGTTTATGTGATTTGAGACAGAACAAGAGGTTATGTCATAGTCACGGGGGACGCAACGCAACACAATCGGACTCGAAAACTATTTTAAAAACTCTGTTTTGCATAAATATTCACTTTCACTTGGACACGTGGTTCAGCGGTGGGATACGCTAAGCACTGAGCCACGCGTAGGTCATGATGTCTATTTAATTGTTTAGCACAATCTATGTACATATTAAGAGCTAGGTTTTAACTTTTCCTGTCTCACCCATTATTTGTACATCGATTTTATTTTACTACCGAGGTGCGAATTAGCTGTGTGGTAAAGGCGTATGGAATCTGCCACCCACTTTCTATCCGCGTTGGGGTAATTGTTCACAGGGGAAGACTAAGGAAAATCTCAATAACACCAGTCGCATTTAATCTCCTTGAGAGATGATAAGTGAGTTGGGGCTACACTGAGTAGTGACAAATGGAATTCTTTATTCTCTGCCTAACCTTATTGGTGTATGACGTTCTTATTCTGAATCGCCCAGGCGTTACATCAAATATAGAGATGGGGAGTATTGTGGGATTCCTTATTTCACCCTGCATAGACAATACTAAAGCTGTCACTGTACCAAAATATTGCATTGAGAAAGAACTCTGCTGTAGAGCGTATTTTTTTTTACAATTTAATCGTGATTTTGTGATTTTAGAAACCTTAAGAGGCGACCGGTTCGTTTAAAGAATTGTCATTTTAAAGATACGATCGTCGTATATGTTTTATAGTTAAGCATTCGGAAACGGTAACAGTAAACGTTGAGCTTTGTCTCAAGATCGAGATTGTTAAAGGTGAAGGCTTCGTGGTATAAGTCCCGGAGGCTGCAAGTCGCGTACGGTGTTAAGTTTACTCCGAGTCGTGTATCGATCGAGCCGGTAACTTTTTTTTTTAAAAAAGGAATTCTAATTGTAAGTGTAAGTTATTTATGTATTTTAGTTCTTTTTTTTTTATTTAACATTTTGCACTCTTGCAATGTCTCTCCACGCCCCGGGTTGATTGGCTGAGAATGCCAAGACGCATTAAGTCCGCCCTTTGTAATACTTTTATTTAAAGGTATTAAAATAAAGTTTAAATAAATTCTACCAATGCTATTCATTAAGTAATATTACTAATACACCTGAACAGTGGTAGCCCAGTGGTCAGATCGCTCACATTAGTATCATAGATCGCAAGTGACCTGGGTTCGTTCCCCGGTGCCGGCACCACTGATATTGTTAATAGCAATTTTAAGTGCTGTATTTACTACGTGCTCGGCGGTGAAGGGAAACGTGAGGAAACCTGCATATCAAAAATATTATACGAGGATATGTGAAGCCCGCCATCCCACAATGGAGCAGATATTTGATAAGTAGGCCTTTGCCCAGCTGTGGGCACTTACAGGCTGCTACTTTACTTTACTTTTCTAATGTTCCTGTCAATCCTCCAACTAAACATGTTGGAGCAGCTTGTATCTGGAGTGGATCACAACAATAGTCGGATGGCGGGCTCGAACTTACGACGTCATGTTTCGCAGTCCGCACCTTAGGTCGTTAGGCTATTGGCGCTGGGTGGACTGTACGCAAATATTATAAAATATGTTGATGCATATCTGCCTACTCCGTCTGTAGTTACAAGCATGAATTTTTATTGTCGCTTTGTTTTTATTTGTGTTTCTAATGGGTACATGTTAAGCTCAAACCCAAACATAAATTAGTCCTTGTTACATTAGTTCAAGTATTGTATTACGATAGTCGAACGAATAATGGTCATTATTATCGGGAATTGCAAATAGAAATGATATTCATCACAAACTAGTTTAACCCTGCGACGCTTCTCAGTGGAACATTGGAGATATTTTTTTCATTCTGGTTTCATTCCTATCCTTTCCAGTACTGTGTCGAACATAACCTATAAATGTGAGCTAAATCGGACGAACTATCCATAAATGCATAAAAGACGAACAAACTAACACATATACATTTTTTTATATATGAGGTTATTAGTGCCTAAATTTTAGTTGTGTATGGGTGTATGGATCTGCCAGCTCCCTTCCGGCGGTTGTGCTTAGAGGCCAATCAAAGGAAAAGCCTAATAAATGTCATGGCACTATCCAGGAGCTTGCTTGCTCCTGGTGACGAGGCTTACCACCCGTCACGTTTCACCTCCCGGAGAGGGTAAGGTGGAGTGGATTGGGAAATTTTTACAGAACATATTATTGACGCAGATATCCGAACAAATTATAAAAATAACAAAAGGGAATAATTAAGAAGAGTTTTGTTTTGTTTCCGCTCTATCGTAACGACAATACTTAGATGGGTCACACTTGGTGTGATTATAGTGTAAACTGTAAAGTAAAATAATAAATAATGAGAACCAGCCAGGCGTGAGTCGGGATCGCACTATGGATCCCTAACTGACTGAAAGAAAACACAAATATATTTCATAAAAAACATATTACGGAACTCTCGGTGCGCTAGTCCGCCTCGCTCTTCGGTCAGTTTTTCGTGTTTGATTTTAACGTATTGGAAGATGTTTTGTGGCTACTCGATTACTTTACTTAATTATTGTTACGTAATTACAAAGTTTCCATAGTTCTAGCACGATGACATAGCGGTAAGTCCGCATATAGCAATATAATGTAATCCGACGCCGTGCGCGTTCACGCTCGGCGGGCGTTCCGTGGTTCGATTCCGCGCACCGTTACCTTCAATTAGTGGCGCGCGCCTCGAGCTCTTTGTTGCAAACGCGTGCGCATTTAGCAAACATATATCCCAGTATCGGCACCAGAGACCTACAATGTGTTGCCATGTGGAGAGGTAAGAGAATCGGCCACTGTTGGTTCCCCGGGGGGTGGTGATAATCGACTAAGCGAACCGGGATCATCTGTTCACAGATAATAAATGAGTGATCTGAATTGGCGAACTCACACGGGCGACATGCCTGCTGCATCTAAGTTGCGAAGGGTCTGGTTCTGCAATCGCCAACTAGCTCGCCCAACTAGGTGTTCACATATCCTCTCAGTACAGCGCTAAGTACAGCAGTGGGCTGTTTAACGTCTGAATGATGAAGAACAATGTCAACAAGTGAATTGAAACAACCGACCTAAGTATTCAACCCTTATTCTCCCTTCCCTATCTTAACCTCTTTAAATTATTTTGTCATTAGAACTCTCAGGATACACCCAATTCAATATAAAAAAAGAATCATTAAAATCGGTTCACAATCGGAAGATGTCGCGTTTCATAAATACAACTATGAGGACCTCCTGCTTATTTCGAAGTCGGTTGAAAAGTTTTTAGCGGACTTTGATACTAAAATCCAAATCGAAACCTATTGTGTACACTGTAAACTACTGAAATTTCTGGTAAATTATTTGTGTCAGCAAAACGGAGAGATATAATAAGTAAATAGTAAAATATAATTGAATTCATCGAAATATTTTATTTGTTTGAAAAGTTGCACATGTTGGATATTTTTGGGTTTGTGTAATTAACTTTATACTTATGAAGGAACGAATATATCGACAAACGTGTAAATATTATTAAGCTACAATCTAACAATATACTATTCCTCGGGGTACGGTACCGAGAACGCTGGCTGCATTTCCATGCTGAATGGTGAAACTTAACCTGTGAGAGACAAAAAAAAATTGCCTCCAATTTTAATTAAAAATTATTTACGTAATGGCAAGTCTGCTTATGTGTACTAAGTGTATATTTTATCTGCCATCCGGTGAAATGTAGCTTTAGAACAGTGAAAGAATTTTTAAAATCGGCACAGTACTTCCGGAGATTACACAGATATACAAACTCACATCCAGTAAACCCGGTAGAAACTCGTAGACACTTCCACGTAGTTTTAGTAGACGGTACTTGTCTAATGCAAAGTGCTCTTCGATGTACTGGAACGGTTCTAGGTTACATCGCAACGCCGTAATAATTGACTTGATGGGGCCAATTAAGATATGCTAGCTCCGTTCTAAACTTGCCCATAAATCTTGTTTATTGAATAATTACCTTACTTGGGTAATTTCACATGTGACATCCCTACATAGATTACTCGTAGGCACATTCCTTTCAAACAGGCGTAGCAAACGCCTGTACAGTTCAGCTGATGGTAAGTATTGATAGAATCGGGCGTTCCATTGCGGGAGTCTATTATTTCGATGAAATTAGATAATATTTACTTCGCACAATTTTGCTAACATCTTTAAAATGACAGTAATAACCACCTGCATCTATTCTCATACCTTTCTTGTGTTTTAAGTCCAGATATGGCTTTAACGATAGAATTTCGTGAAGGGTTAAGAGTCAAAATACATATGCGTTGCCGGATACATAATATATAATGGACTTTTTTTTTTTTATGGGAAAGGCGGCAAACGAGCAATAGGTTCACCTGACTTACCGTCACCCACATACATCTGCAACACCAGAGGAGCTACAGGCGCGTTGCCGGCCTTTAAGGCTATTTGGGAGATGGGAGGGAGGATAATGAGTGGAATGGGAATGGGGAGGGGAAGTGGGCCTCCGGTTACCTCACTCTACAAACGAATCGCAGGTATTCTGCGAGGTCGTGGTATTAATCCGGTCGAGCCGGCCCACCTAAAGCCGCCGCTTGGAACTACCACGGACTTCCGCAAAGTAACGCCCGATTCTATCAATACTTACCATCAGCTGGGATGTGTAGGCGTTTGCTACGCCTGTTTGTAAGGACTATGCCGTTGGGCTATATCTGGAACTCAGTCCACCGCGGTATTGGGTGCTGATATTTTTTTTTTTCTACGAGGATGTTCGGATGCTCGAGCCAACATTCGTGCTTCACCTTGAATAAAGCTAATAAGACATTTACAGACTGCGACTTCACTTTTATATATGGTAAAATATCTGATAATAAAAATATTATCAGATACTTTGATGCGCTCTTTACAATAACACGATCATATGGCCTAGGGACAGCGGTATGCAACAATGACGCACTAACTATATTTCCTGTTTCTTCGTTCTGTGCTTTTGTCTCTGACTCACTTAAATGTTCGTAGTCAATATTGTGAACATTTCGTCTTATTTCCATTCTTCCCATCCTTCAGCCTATGTATATTTGAATAATGTCTGTTTGAATATTTACTATTTTTTATTGGTCTGGCAAAAGTGCTAACAGCCGATGGAAACATGTAAACAACTTCAATCATAACATAGATGGATACACAGCCTGTAATTATATCGGCTTAGTATACCTTTAAAACCGGAACTCAACAGTGATTGGAACCTTCCACCAAATCTTATCTTTTTGTTGTTTAGAATAGTGCATGTGTTCAACATTGTATATAAAAATAAATGGAAATACGAAACATGTCGGTCATCTGTCTGTGCGGTTAACGAAACATTTTTTCCCTCAAGAAATCACATCCCTTAATTGGGAGGTTTTGTACAACGGTGGAGTAATTGCAAGCTGATTGAGATGAGAGAGAACTGAAATACATGACTAGAATATGATACAATCATGTATAAACTGCGTAAGATTGTATGTCTGTCGTATGAATAACACAAAACGTTTCAAAGTGTAACGAATTGAATTGACTGTAACAGAGAACGAAATACGATAATTTTTTTTTCGATGTCGGTGAAATAAATATCCAGTTTTGTTCTTTCCAATCGTGTTTACTGTTTAGTGGAATTTGAAATAGGGAGCTCGAGCCGTTCAACCAGTTTTAGGAGTGTTGTTAGTGCTATAGTTGAATAAAAATATTATCGTTCATCTAGTCTCAGGTGTTTTAAAATTCGACTAACGGAAAGGCCAAGGATAATATAATCATGTAGCCTACAATATGTCAGATCTAAAATGCCCGGAGCTGGTAATAGTAGTTGCGTTCGGTCCTAATTTTGTTTATGGTGCATTCGACAGTTTGACAGATGGCGTTGCGAGGAGACTTCATACGTGGGGTAGAGCTAAGCTGCTGTTCGAATGGGCCGGCTCGAACGCGCAGAATAGCGGTGTGAAGAAGAGGCAAATTGTGCTTCTGCGTTTCGTTCGGTCAGTGAGGTTACCGGAGGCCTACTCCCCCTCCTCGTCCTAAGTCCCATCTCCCAAATACCCTTAATGACCGGCAAAGCCACTGGAGCGCCTCTAGTGTGGCATATGTATGTGGGTATCACTTACCATCAGGTGAGCCGCTTGCTCGGTTTATCTCATGGTAAGTGATTACCGTCGTATTGAAGAGAGGGATAGGGATGAGGAGTCGGCCTCGGGTTACCTAACTCACCGAACAAAACGCAGAAGCACAAGATGCCACTACTTCACGCCGGTATTCTGGTCGTGGTACATGTAAACAACCTCGGTCGAGCCGGCCCATTCGGGCAGCAGCAAGAGCCACTGGTTGACAGTGGGGATACTCGTGTTATGAAGTTTATTAGCAATATAATCACGCCTGTCAAACATAGGGTAGGCAGCGATTATGTATATCAATTTGGCACGACTCAGTGTATCGTAACAGGGTACAGTAATTCGCTTTACGCCTTTTGGAGCGAACGCGTCGACGGGTTTGCTTCCGGATATTGCCATATTTGCAAAACCTTTCCTTTAGTCGCGTTATGCGGAAAAAATGGAAAAAAAGGTGGTGGCAGCTATTTTATTCTTATTATATATTCTTTCACCGTTACTAGTTAGCAATGTTGCAAAATAATATTTCTAGACTATAAATAACTTTAATTTTGCGCAGCATCATATTGATCAGGAAAATCTTGAAATAATATCTACTCGCTAAGAATTACGGTCCAATAAAAAGATGAATAAACTAAATAAAACAATTGTGCGCATTAGTTCCACGTGTGGACGCTCTGAATACATTTACATTTTTTAGTAGCAGAAATTAAGTATTGCAATCCTTTTCGATGCGAGCTTGTAACGTTATAAATTGCGCGGGAAAAACCATTTAGAGTTTGCACTGCGTTGCGAGATATTAAATGTCTGTGCATTATGTTCTGAAAACAAACACCTGGTTTATGATGTTTTTCTTGTGATACAAATAGACTACATAAAAAAGTTTTAAAACCAAAAAAATCAATAATTCTTTTATGGAAGCGACTTTAATGATTTGCTGTTATATTATATATCGTGTATCTATTTGTATAATTTTTTTTTATCGAGCATTTCACCTTATGTTATGTGACTACCATCGCCCACGTACATCTGCAACACCGGAGGTGCGGCATGTGTGTTGCCGACCTTCATGTGTATTTGGGAGATGGAAGGGAGGATGAGGAGGGGCAAGGGGAGAGGGAGTGGGTTACCGGATACCTCACTCATCGAACGAAACGCAGAAGCATAAGATGCCTCTACTTCACGCCGGTATTCTGCGAGGCCGTGGTACCAATCCGGTCGTGCCGGCCCATTCGAGCAGCAGCAAAAGCCGCCACTTGGCTCTACCACGTTTAAATGTACAACATTCGATTTCAAACAACAACATTCGATATTACAAAGTGTTTGTTTGTAAGTGTAATCTCGAAAACTGTTGATCGATTCTGAAAAGTTTCACTGTAAAGCATTTGTTGCAGTAAATTACGATAGTTTTATCTTCACGGCTCCCCTCGGATAGGCAGCGTCATGAATACAGCAAGTTAATGGATAAAATATTAATTTTATGTTTAAATAATGTCATTATTTCACAGTTTTAAAACTTGAGATAAGACTAAACTTCATAAACTGCCTGTTACACGTGAGAAATAAAAAAAAAACATGCAAAACAAAAGAGATTAGTACATCAGTATTAATAATCTCGTGTGGCAACACCTGCGGAAAAACATGAAGAGCATTGATTGTTTTATAGTGCGCGCAAAACGTCACAAGCGATCTACGGACGCCGGAGAACAATGATATAATTAACTGTGTTTACGTGGAACATGTTGTAAATACGTTTAGTGCTTTATTAACCATCCGTGTGGTATCGGCATAAGAATCTGTCATCCCTTTTCTTCCCGTGGGTGACGTAAGAATCGCAATAGCTGACCGACAGATGGCGGGATAACCATGTCAGAGATGCGAGGTGTCTAGTCCTGCGATCGGCAATCCGCCAAAGTAAGGTTTCATGGACATCGAAAAATTTACTGCCCTTGCTTTATGTATATATTTATATTTATATATAATGATTTCTGTATGGTATAAAGACATGAAGACTTTTATTCCTACACTTACATCTACACACATATTGCATGATATGGCATTACATGATAATTATAAAAATAACAAAACAAAAAAAAGAAAATATAAACCAAAGTAAAAAACATCCTATAAAAATGGTATGGCTGTATGATCTCGAGACCTTAGCCTAGCGTTGTGGATGAATAAAAATAACATCAATTAGACGACTCTAACAACCACGGAAAGAAAATGAATGGTAGATTTTTTTTTTTTAGTTTAATGTTGGGGAAAGGTGCTCGCATCTACCCGTCACCATCTCCGGTGACTGGTAATGTCGGGATCAGCATTGAAGATGCCGGAGCGACTAAAACCCCCACGGTAGATCTGCTGTTGGCCCAGTGGCCTTTACAGCTACATCGGTAAGACTCGCGATCAGGAGGCCCGCAAGTTAAATAAACAAAAAAGGAACGACGACGCTGCTGATGCTGTGTCGCGCTCGGACCCCTGTTAACGAAAGAAAGACTCTCGACAAACACTGGGGGCTGACGACAACCCAAGGGGCCCCTCTTAGGGAGGTAAAACCTCGGCTTGGGTTGCAATCGAATTTAGGCAAAACTTTGATGTTAAGATCGCCTTTGCACACGAGTAATCCTCGTGTATGGCGTGAATCTGTGACTGCGCGTTCGACGGGGAACAGCGCGGTGTAAATGGTAGATTTGTGTTTAAGCTGACCTATTTATGCTCTGTAACGCCTATAATCAATATCTAGCTGTAGAGTAGACTATAAATTACACAAACATTATCTAAGTATTATCTAAGTAGTGGAACCGAAGTTACCCGCGAAATGGTTTTTGTTTTTTCTTACAGTCTGAAGTACATTCGTGGCAACACCTCATTGCCATTAAACTACATAACATACCCGATAATACGCGATGGGCGCCTACGACCATGCCATGCGGCCATGAATATGCCGAACGAATTTGCCGTACATCCGTAATCGATAAATCTCGATACCCAGTTCCGAGTGTGTTTAATCGATTTGACACCAATTTGTTGTTACGCAATAACGATTACTCAATGAATTCAGATTAACAAGAGAAGCTAGCACCGTTCGAGACTTTATATTGTTCTCTCATGTTCTACCTCCTTTTGTGTGGTGGGTAACGGAAGAGATGTGAATGGAGTGAAGTGACGGAGACGAGATCAGTTGGAAAGAAAGAAAGAAGGAAGAAACACATTTATTTGGCAATCAAACAACAAAACACAAACAAAAAAAAAATGCTTGAATAAGATTATTTTGTTGTGCGATGTCAAAAAGGTTCCCGTCTCAGTGATATCACAGCACTGTTTTTCAGTCGGGTCCTTCATTGACTTCACGAACAACCGGACAAGAAGCATAAAAAAAGCATTATTAGTAAAAAACAAAAGTTCTTAAATTATTTTAACAGTTGAGCAGAATACCCATCTCGAAAAAGAGAAACTAAACAAAAATAGAGCCAAAACAAAAACAGTTACTGGGAACGTGCACATGTACATCCCTTAATCGACGTTGTACGTAGCTGTATGCCGAAGTGACACCATCAGACCTGAACACCAGTGTGGTGCGAGGTGGAAGAGTTAAGCGATGGGTGTTGCTTGCTGCACGGATGGGCCGACTCGACCGGGGTAGTACCACGGCCTCGCAGAATAGCGGCGTGAAGTAGAGGCATCTTGTGCTTCTGTCTTTTTTTCCGTGAGTGAGGTAACCGGAGGCCCCATTCCCTCATCCCCTAAATATCCTAAAAGGTTGGCAACGCAGCTGCAGCTCCTCTGTTGTTGCAAACATACGGGGCGACGATAATCACTTAGCTTCCGGTGAGCCGCTTGCTCCATTTGCCCTCATTCACATTAAAAAAAACATAATTTTCTTTATAGTATTTTTTCTAGGTCCTCTGTTATGTTATGTAAAAGGTAAGAGTCCGCCGCGCTGCTCCAAAACGGGCTTCAAATATCCTCGAAATAATTTTTAAATGCATGTCTGAGAAATAAAAAGGACTATAGCACTAGAGGACTTAGAAATAAAAGGAGAAATTCTCAGACATGCAGGTTTCCTTACCATGTTTTCCTTCACCGCCGAGCGTGTGGTAAGTTCAGCACTTGAAATGACTATTAACAATTCTACTGGAGCGGGCACCAGAGTCGAACCCTGGTCACTCGTGCTCTGCGAAACTAAATCGAGCATCCTAACCGCTTAGTTACCACGGCTTTTTATTAAAACAAAAGTTTTATGTAGTAAATTTGCTAATTATCTACTACATTTATGCGCGGTCTCACGTTATACGTTTTATCAGACAATGCCCACCCATTAGGACATTATCGGCCTGAAGTTATTTTCATTCAACTGCGTTGTTGCAATAAAAGGTCCGCAACAATAAAGCGCTTGATAACGGCCACAGCTGTGGGAAATATGGTGACAGGGACATACTAGTAATTGTCACTGACCTTTTCCGTTCGAAAATTCGCAAAGCGAGGCAAGCTCGACGCTTTAACGTACAACCTCTTGCCTGTTATTCGAACCGAACGGACAGATGTGTCAAATCATTAAAACTCATAAGAATAGTGTGTTAAAACCATAGGATTTACATTGTTGCAACACTCGAATAAATAAATAAATAATACAATAATACAACTTCGTAAATAATAGTTTCATTGCAAGCACAAGCATTAATATCAATAACAATAATATTATCATAAAGTTTTCTGTATAACTTATATTTAATATGATGTCGTTACATAGCAATCCTAATAACTGTCATCGACGCCCGCGCGTCTGTCCTTACAACACAACAATGCTTGAGGTCAATCGAACGACAATGGACAACAATTGTATGCAGCCATCTTGTACTGTACGAGATGGCACCGATCTATTTTCGGATCAACGAAACATCCAGAACATTGCAAATTGTTTGTTCACGTACATACATACTGCTTTTAATATGATTTTTTTTTAATCGAATCAAATCGTTTGCACTCTCAATTCTTGAACGATATAATTAAAGATTTGATTTGAAATTTAAAAAAAAATTAAATTGAAGATTTGATATCGGAATTAAAAACAGCACAAAGTATGTACTTTCCTTCGGGTAGATTTAAAATGTGTTAAATAGAATTGTTACTGGTGTGCAATAATCTGCAGAACATAGTTTCTTCTAAATAAGATTTTATGTAGAAATTTAAATAATTACTAAAAAGATGTTAGTTAATAGGGAATTATCATCAGCCGGCATCATTAAAATAGTTGATTGTAGTTTTAAGTGCTGCATTTACCACGTGCTCTATGTCTGAGAAATAATAATAAATATTACTTCGAGTATGATGTACGTAAGTTGGCGACTAATTTTACTTAGCAACGTTCATTGTTTTATATCATCTACATTTATATAAACAAAAAAAAAATAGAATTGTTACACGGGATAGACTGTATCTTAAATATGTATTTATCTTTTTATACAGAGTGCAACATCGTTTTGGAATAACAATAATGCTAATTAATAGAAGCTTGATTAATTAGCACCATTATTTTTTTAATTGCTACCAAATTTTTTCTATAAAAAAAGTCCTTATAGAGTTAGTAAATCAGAGACAGACAGGCTCTACAACATAATCCTAGTAACTGCACTATCTTTCAAATAGGTTAAAAAAAGTTAAAAAAAAATAGACTCAAAAAGGGGATATCTATTAATATTAGAAGTGATTAGTAAGGCCTTACTAAAAATAACTTTTTATTATTTATTAAATTTCAACGCAGACGATACCAATTGACTTCTCTATCCTGTTTCTTTTCCATTTCAGGAACCGTTATTATAAATTACATTTTCTAATTTAACTATATCATAGATTTAAACATGTATGGTCAATGCAGTACTTAATAAAGTAAACTCCTGACTGCGACTCAGTTGACCGTTACTTAGAATCACTTCCAGTTATCATTTGTAAAACCTCGAACACATAAAAATTCCAGAATCAAAATAAATTTTCTGTCTGTGCTACCAGTGCAAAAAAAGATAAAAAAAATCGATATGAATTGTTTTCGAGTGCTATTCGTTAATGCCTTCACGGCGCACGATCACGAGTTTTTATAATTAGTGATGTGCAACAAGCACTGTTATTTGGTTCCGCTCGTCTTTATTTTTTTACCACATCTTATTTATACATGTTTTAGCATTATAGGCTTTCAAACCACACCCTAATATGTGTTGTGCAGGTTATATAATAAACAAAACATTAGTATTCTTAAATTAGTCAACTTCAAGATAACTTTTACTTATCTATTATTAACAAGTTGCAACAATGTAAGTTTTATTGTTTTGATACATGATGGGTTACAATTATAACCATATAATGATACAAAATACGTCATAAAAAAATTGTCTGAAGTGCTGATAGTTTATAATGATTTAAATAATACGATTTAAATAAATGAATAGAGCGTATGGAATGAATTAATGAAGACATATTCCAGAGATCAAGATCCTTCAAGTGTTGGATCGGATGATGGAGGCAGGTGAGGGCGAGCAAGTGCCTCTGTGTTTGCACTATTGTAATTATTAGATACGCTATATTATATCTTTTACAATGACATCTTCAGTTAACTTGAAAATATTCCTCTTGTAGAAATAAGCTTGCAGTATATATAATAATCAATGTTATTATTGTCAGAACTCTGTCGCATCACTAGCACCAAGGATTACTGGTATAAACGGTCGACTGGGTGTGTTGTACAAAACATCGATAATTGTCTTCAGTGACCTGATTTATCGATGCACCAGACTGGCTTTGACTTTATGTAATGTGTTCGTCATTGATTTTTTGTCTGTGCCTTTTTTGTTTAGATACAAGTCCAATAATTGGGGAGCTCATAGAACTGTAACGTGGTGGCTTAAAACTAAAAAAAAAAGGTTGTTTACAGTTAAGCTATTTATGCATCTTGATGTTTTAACCTTAAATAAGAGAACAAGGTCTTAATTTGTATGTAAGTCAACATCAAAAATAGATAATGATTGAACATGGTTTTGAAAGGCATTTTATTAAGGAATCCGTGCATACTTTAAACATATGTATGGTACAGTAAAGAATATTTCTGAAGCAAACAAGGAAAGGTCAGGTTTTGATTAATGAAACGCTGCAGAAATCTTCTTCTTCATCATCCGCTTTTAATGTTAACTGTCCGTAAAGGTGTTAAATGGAAACTTGCTGTCGCCGATAAACACCTAGATTCATCCTCGATTGTGAAAGACAAAGTGCAGTTGTGTTTATCGTTCTTGAGAAAAAAAAAATGCTTCATTGATACTACCCCCTGTAACTAGAGACCATAATTATAGTCCCCAGTTTTCGTCTTTTGCCATGCGATACAGATCAGTGTTCATCATTAGATCGGTATAGAGCCATCTACTTATTCATCATCAGCCTAAGTCAATTACTGAAGAAAGGTAAAGAAGTTCCAAAAAAAGCCGCCTGGCTTTACTTTACTTTAATAGCCTGTGAATAGTCTACTGCAGGACATAGACCTCTCCCATAAGGTGGAATCGCCATAATAGCTATGCTCGGCAAGTGGGTTGCCGACTGCAGCACCAGATACCTCGCACTTTGGACGCTGCTTCCGACATCAGTCTGGTATTTTCGGAGATCGTTATCCCACCATTCTTTTTTTTTTTTTAAATGTTACCTTCCACTGTAGAAATTTCTCCTGTGTCGCGGAGGCAGTTTACATACATGAATTGCACATGGACAAACAAACAATAGGTTTTAGTGTGCATTCTCACTTACTACTATCATGAAGAAGGACCAAAACGTAATAATATAGTTCGCATGGTAACTGAGAAGAAGTCAATTACTAAAGAAAAAGTTATACTATTAATTGTTATCGAAGACGAATATAAATTCAGTACCCTTGACTGTGGGTTTATTTAAAGTTTTATTGAAAACGACTTAGGGACTAAACAGCTCGGGACTATTGTCGTGTTTATACAAATTGTAAGTAAACGTAAAGAAGGAATGAGAGAGAAAGTGTGCCGTAGAGAAAATGTACGACACATTGTCCTTTGCCTATTGAGCCGTCAAATTAACAGATGCTTAATACGAAAACAGCCATTGAACACTAGTTTTAGTAAAGTAAAACAATTGATTAAATGTTAACCAGGTATTGTTAACACGAGACGTAAATACATAAATAATAGGCAGCTCGACCAATTGTAAGTAACAAGACAGAGAGTTAAAAATAACCACATTGACAGTTACGTTTTTTTTTGGTTTACACGTCTGTTACGAGATGAATCAGTGAACGTACTCGTACTGTACGCCTGTTTCTGGTTCAACGGGTCACTCTCCCCCGGCCGCGGACTCGAACCGGTTGTGGAGCGTAACATATCCACGTGGTTGTCATGTAAATATAAGATAATGTCTGCGTATTTGGTAATATCCACTCGTAGAATGTCACTAAAAGACTCTATTATTTGTTTGTCATTTTAGAAAACAATAGTGATTTTCATTACACTCGACCGTATTTCGAATGATTTCTCAGGATTTTAATATAACTGAGTACCGAAAATGTACAAATATATTTAGCTTTTCGTATTTTTTGCAGTCTGTTTTAGGTGTTTAATCTGTATTTTTTATTATGTTACATAATTATGAATTAACTGCTCCATGGATTTGTAGGTACATATACAAATACTATCGAATTCCAGTGGTCAGGGCGGTCGTTTAAATTATTAAATTATTAATAGTCGGCACCACTAAAATTGTTAATCTCAAAACATCGTGAGGAAACCAGAGATCTCTGAGAAGTTCGTCAATGCGCACAGGAGCAGCGTGGCGAACTCCTCCCGGCTCTAGAATCCTCTCAGATATTTGAGGTCTTTGTCCAGCTGTGTGTTTACTTTTCAAGTATACGATAAACTTAATTAAAAAGATAATTTTATCTTATCATCTGATGACATTTCATAAATTTACAAAATGAATTGTCAACTTTCAATACGTGACTGGCTTTAAAGTATTAAGTAGATTTGGCCGCTGGGATTTACCTGGCAACAACTTATTAACAAAGCTTATTAAGTTTTACATATTTAGCAGACATACGTGAGATATTTTCCGCCGCTTCATCACAACACACACAAATTCCTTGTGATATATTCACTTTTTTTTTTATAGCACAATTTATTTGTTTTTAATTTCCTGTTTTCATTTTCTCTTTCATATTCATAGTTTGTTTTATTTATTTTTTCTTGATTTGTTATTTTATAATTGTTATGTATCGCCATATCATGTGCTGTGTTTAGATGTAAGTGAAGGAATAAATGTCTTTATATCTTTATGTCTAGATACACAAGGGACAGTTAATAATTAGCAGATATTTATAGAAGTTTATTCTGTATTTAAAATGAAAAAGTATTCACTGATTTTGAAGCACGCTGTATAACCTTATAGCTTCTTCATCTTTTTCAGCCTGTTCCAGTTTACTTTTGAACACAGGCATCTAGCAAGAAAACGAGCAAAGGCCGGCAAAATATTTCTTGAAAGGTTTACCCATACTTACCACACCAGGTAGACGGGTTGGCGAACGCAGTTACCTGCTACTGATGCTGCCCATAGACTAATGACGGGCATTAGTCTATGGGACATATCGACTTATTTACCGCCGTCTTTCAGTTGAGGGTTTATTGGCTAGCTGGTCACCGTTTGCAGGATTTTGGCATTTGGAGAAAGAGAGCAAGTGGCTCACCTGATGGTGAGTGCAGCACCCTGCAGGAGCGTTGACGACCATGAAGGTTATTTGGGAGGTGGAAGGGAGGATGAGTAGGGGGGATGGCTCCATCATGTCACATTTTGCATAATAGAAGATAAGACATTTATTTCGCAATTTACACGAGCAAGAAGACTAAGATTAGGTAGGCGGTAGTAGTTACGTCGAATAGAACTTATATTCGACGTAACCTTTCAATAAATGCTAATGTTGAACGAAGCCGCGTTTGGGCAATCGAGATCTCAGTCCGTCGGAGAATGCAATAGTGTTCCGTGAGCGGCATTCGCCCTGGTGCCATGTTAACATAATACTATTGGGAACCACTTCTAGTGTCTTTAGAACAATAAAGATCTAAAATATCACCTACTGTGTTATGATTTGAAACTTATACTTTTGGTAATAAAGTTTGCTTTCAGTTAGCAGATGATCTCGAGATGCGATGTTTCAAAGTTTTTAGGCGTAAATTACTGATGGCGCAATAACTTAGGTTTTAATTACTGTAGCAGAGCAGCGCACGTGTTTTGTTAATCGCGCCGATGGTCTCTTAAGTACTGTTCATTGTCTATGACTTCATCAAAGAAGGACAGGCTCAGTCTGTATCTGTAGCGAGACTAGGTCTTGTGTTCCAGGCTGGAATAAAAAATTGAAAACTATTGATTGTGAGCAAAAACGTGAGGTAGTGGGAATACATTATCCCACTACCTCACGTTTTTGACGTTTCAGACGTTCCATAGGGCAGTGATAGCATATCGCATTTTTTTGTTTTCTGTGTTAATGGTGATAAGCATTCGTGGTCTCTGTTGCAGAAATAATATTTTTTTTTTATTGGAATGGCGGCAAACGCTTTTCACCTGATGGTAAGTGATTACCGTCGCCCACGTGCATCTGCAACACCAGAGGTGCTGCAAGCGCGTTGGATGCGTGGATGAGGAGAGGGATAGGGAGGGGATGTGGGCCTCCGGTTACCTCACTCGCCGAACGAAACGCAGAAGCACAAGATGCCTCTACTTCACGCCGGTATTCTGCGAGGCCGGTGTACGGACCCGGTTGAGCCGGCCCTTTCGAGCAGGAGTAAAAGCCGCCGCTTGGCTCTACCACGTAAACAATGTGTGCACGTACTCATGTTTGGTATCTGGTTCTATTCTTGAACTTTATTTACAAACGTGCTTACGTTACCTCATTACTATTTGATTTTCAAATACCTAGTTGTATGTTTGTTGCAATAAGTACCTGCATAAGACCGTGAGTTTTCTACGAAGTTTGTAAAAGAAAATAACTTCTTTGAGAAATCGAATATGAATTGCAACGCTTTTCGAGTGCAAAGTATTCGCAGAATGTCATATTTGTAATTGTGTGTTTCGTATAAATTCTTTTTTCATGTCACTTTTTTTTTTTTTGAGTATATGATAATGGCGAAGTAACAAACGATTGTTATTCAACATACGGATAAATGACAAAAAAAAGATTAATATTACCATTTTTTTGTGCTAGCTACACATGCAATCTGAGTAAATCCAAGCTTCGACATCACTGCCATTATCACTGTAAATATCGGGTACAATAAACGCATAATTGATAGCTTGTTGTTTAAAAACGATTGACATTCGCTCAAAGTTATCAACTTTTTGTTTATGTGAAAGAGGACAAACAACTGCTTTACTAATCTGTATAAATGAAAGGAATTTTTCAATGCTCATGTTCGTTATATTTTGAAAATAGAATACTAGTAAAGTTATCAAAATTATTAATATTCCTGTTAATCACTCCCAAGCCTAAGAGCTAGTATCCTGGAGTGGTGCACAACAATAGTCGAATGGTGGGCTTGTACCCACGACGCCATGTTTCACAGTCCGCACCCTAACCCACTGGGCTATTTAAAATCAAAAAATCTACATGAAAAAACGCTTCGAAAGTTAGGAAGCAAAGTAAGTCTATTTAGATAAACACGGAAACGAACCTTTGTCTACTGTACTTCCATTAGTAATGGAGGCGGTAATTTGAGTTATGTAAGGTCTTGCTAACGCAAATGATACATAATGATTTATTGTATTTACGCGAACATTGCACATTTGAAATGAAACCATTATTTACGGATTTTATCGCGTTTGATTTCACATTCTATGTTCAAGTCGTTTCGTGTGCTATACAGCAGCCGTGTTCACGGGATAACTTAGGCGTTGTTAGACGTCTTCATGTCATAGTTAACTTATATTTATATATAAATTAGAATATGCCAAAGATTGTCCGTGTCAGTAAATAATAGTTTCATTTCAAATGTGTAGTGTACGGCTAAATACAAGAAATCATTATGTACGTAGGAATTTTAATATAAAGCCATATAAAATGTACCCAGTGATGAAGTAAAGTGAAACTGGATAATTCGCTAGAAATTTTATAACTCTCGAGCATGACTCTCGGATAATTTAGCATGTGGTTTATATTTTACATTACATTGATTACAATGATGCGTGTGATTAAAATATGCGACATGTTTATTTATAAACAGAAGTTTTAGGTGAAAGCGACACCAGGAAGTCACTTATTAAGACTTATTAATAGACAGAGATTTGACGGTTAAATACCAAATTACAGTCGCACATAAATCTAGACAATTAAACTTCGGCTAAAGAAGAGGATCATGGTCACCTAATCCACTTAGGTGTATCCGGCTAGAATTAGACTAGCTTGAACTAGCAGTATAATTAACATAATTTATTTACAATATTTTATTTCAGGGAATCTAAAAGTCGGAAGAGTTATTACAGCACACTACGTTAACTAATTTTTTCGTTTTGTTTTGAAAATATTAGAATAAAAATTCGCCGGTTTCTTCTACGTCAGAGCAACCTCGTAACAAAACGGTGGTAGATTTAAAAAAAAGACGACAAGTGAAATGTATGTTGGCTAAATGAATTGATGTGATCAAGAAAATAGGGGTAGGCGGGAGGCAGGGTTGTCGCAAGAATTCGGACAAACTACTTAAATACATTAATATTAATTTTACATAGTTATAATCTACTGTCTGCTATTTTCAAAAAAAACGTACACGAGTCGGACGGCTCTTTGATTATAGAATGGGTCTGTCCACTTCTTCAACCTAGGTTAACACTATTTATCTTTACCTGGAAGATTAGCGTCTACATTGCTTTTAAGAATATAGATTAGATGCATCTAAATCAATTTTTTTTTACGTGGCTAGAGCCAAGCTGCGGCTTTTGCTGCTGCTCGAATGCGCCGGCTCGACGGAGTAGAGTACCACTGCCTTGCAGAATACCGGCGTGAAATCATCTTATTGCGCTTCTGCGTTTTGTTCGGTGAGTGAGTTAATCGGTGGTCCTCTCCCCCCCCTACCCTTTCTCCTCCCCACTCTCCAAATATCCTAAAAGGCTGGCAACGCACCTGCAGCTCCTCTGTCGTTGCAGTAGTACGTGGGCGTCGGTAATCACTTATCATCAGGTGAACCGCATGTATAGGCCCGTGGGATATGCCACTTAGGGATATAACTTATGGTTACTTGTTATTTGAAATGAATAAATATCATTAGTAGAAATGTATTTGTTCAGAGATTGCTCTAATGCATTTTCTCCGGCAATCTATGGTAATGGCGTATTTTCCCAGTGGGCCTAATGAATTCACATCGAGTTGTTGATATTGCTTTGTACTTTCTTATAGTAGATAACATATTTATTTGTTTATCTGTGTATGTTTGTGCGTGTGGTTCTTATGTGCCCACTTAGACATTAGACCCACTGGAGTCACGTGTTCTTCAACATCTATACGTAAGATGTAAGTTTTGTACATGTCTGTTTTGTAATTAAATGTTAAATTTCACATTCTTATATAATAAATAAGAGTGACAAACATACATTCACCTGATGCTGTTGCTAAGTGATCACTGTGTATCTAGTCCATCCTCTGTGAATAACCCAGAGCCTACCCACGCACTAGTGTGCAGTCACTAGTACGTAACATTGGTGTGCAAGGGTTGGCGCGCCATTTCCGGTTTTTTTCCGAAATCAGTCCTTTTTTTTAAAGATTTTGGAAAAAGAGACATGGATTCCTGCAAAGTAACACCCGATTCTAATTCACTACCGAAATCAGCCCGCCCTTGGTTTCCAGCAGGGTGCGCCTCGTGCAGGCGAGGCATTTGAAGAGAGCCTCTTTTGCCAGATCGTAGTCGTTCGATTTTCGTATAAATTGTTGCATCTCGTTCCGAATGCCGCCATTACAAACTGGCACAGATTATACAATTTCCACGCTATACGGAATTGATCTGATACAGTTCGTTCACTCTTACTTTCTTTTATAGTTCATTATTACCGGTGACTGCTCGGGTCAGATCGAAGCGACATCCGCATGGTTTTTTTTTATGTGAAAGAGGGTAAACTTGCATGCGGCCGACCTGGATGGTAAGTGATTACCGACGCCCACGTACATCTGCAACACCAGAGGATCTGCAGGTTGCCGAGATAGTTGGGGATGGGGAATAGGAAAGATCGGGGGAGGGGGAAGTGGGTCACCGGTTACCTCAATCACCGAACGAAACGCAGAAGCACAAGATGACTCTACTTAACGCTGGTATTCTGCGAGGTACGAATGTGTTCGAATTGAAACTATTGTTTACCAACTTCTCTGATTAATATATAATATAATTAAAGAATATTATCCAAACAACATACTGTCTATAATTCTTTACAGGATAGACAGGTGCCAATTACTTTCAACGGTTCACGGACAGAGTTTTATGATCTTCTTACACGTCGTGCAACCGGTGGTATTTCTGATTATACCACGTATCATGTGGGTTGGAGCACAAACTTTTAATAAAAATAATTATATTCAGCTTCGAACGTAAGGCATACAATTAACTGAGAAGTTAAGCATATTTGTTAGCGATGCATATTTTCAGATACTTGTAGAATCCCATACGGAATTGATCCTGGAGACTAACTTTTATTAGCCTGCTTGTCCGGCCGCCAGCCCGAGATGCTGCTGACTGAGGCTAAAGTCGTGGTAGCCTAGTGGTCAAGGCGCTGGCTTTAGTTTCAATGAGCGCGAGTGACCTGGGTTCGATCCCCGGTGCCAGCACCACTAAAATGATTATTAGAAATTTTTATTACTGAATTTACCAGGTGATCACCGATGAAAGCCAAAGTGCATATTCATGCACAGTGGGGGACCATTCCAAGCTCCAAAACCCTCTCAGATTGATAAGGAGGCCCTTGCTCAGCTGCGGGTATAGGCTGCCTGCTGCGTTAGTTACTTCCTCTGGTAGTTAAAGGGTTAGGAGACACTCACAAAATTTGATATAAAACATCTTACTCCGTTCGTACGTTTTTAAATAAGTACTCTAAAAATTTTAAATAAATAGCTTATACATATTTAACCATAGCACTAGCTTGTAAAATTCTAAATTACTTCTCAACGTTTCTCGATGTATGTAGATCACGTTGAATCATAAGTTGATTGAGATTGAGTTGAAGAATCGTTGATCATAAGCCTATGCGAACGCTTTCGATGTCTCTGTCCGTCTGTCCGTCCGACTATTCTTTATTTTGCATGACGCACAATCTGCGTATACTTCTCGGCATGTTTTCCTATGACCTTTGGATGGGAGCCAGTTTTAAACGCGCGCGGGCGCACCAGGCTGTTGGGAGAATGAGGCTTAGGCCATTTGCACTTAGGTGTAGGTGCATACCTTCTTCTCATCCTTAGCGATTCTTTTAGTTTCATTGTTTATCTAATTCTAAACATGAGTGTCGTTAAAGTTGACGTTGGGATTTAATAAGTCTGGTAAGCGCCACCTTCCTGGAGCTTTGAGCAACTCGCGACAGGCCAGATAAGCAATGGGTTATAGGATGTACATCCCAATGGCAGGCCATCGTCCTCGTCCTGGCGTGGATGTGTATTGATGTTGTGCTGTTTAAAAGTTTTCAAAAGGAAATTAACTTTCGGCTTCACCCACTCTTTTGTAGGACAGTAGAAGAATAAATCTGACATCTTTGAACATGCCGCTACTACTATGCTTAATCGATTCGATTTTTAAGTGGCCTTCTCGCTCGAGTGGGTTCGATTCCCAGTCAAAGCCAACATTAGTCAGATCTGAATATTGTCCTTAAAATCTCATGGCTATCTTCATGAACAAACCCGGAGAGTAAGCTCGTATCCTCCTTCCATTTATCCTTCATATTCAATCACCCCGCGAGGTGAAAAGTGGGTTGCGGGAGACCCGTTTGTCTACGGTAAAGTAGCAGCCTGTAATTACGTACTGTTGAGCAAAGGACTCCTTCTCAAATATTCTCTTTGCCACGCTGCTCCTGTAGGCGGGCTTCACTTATCCTCGAAATAATAATTATTATTTCTCAGACATGCAGGTTTCCCTTCACCGTCGAGCACGTGGTAAATACAACACGTACAATTGTTTTAACAATTTTAGTGGTGCCGTCATCGGGGGTCGAACCCAGGTCACTCGCGCTCTATGAATCTAAAGCGAGCATCCTGACCACTAGGCTACCGGGGCTCTTTTACCAGCGTTTGGCTGCGCAGAGTCATGCTGAATTTATGTACAGAGAAATTAAAAAGGTTATACTGTATTAAATAAATTGAGGTCGAAAAAGACCTTGTTAGGCGAGACAAGTTACCGTAACACGTCACTTGACAAGGGTCAGCCTTGCGCGTGTTGAATATTTAATCTGTGATACTGCACTCAATGGCCTTAAATATTGCACTCGCTCTGTTTTTATGGCACTGTACGTTTGTGTGCGCGCCGAACGCAGCGTACATGGTTGTAGGCCTCGGTCCTCGGTTCGATCTCCGGCGTCTGCACAAAATTTGTTAATTGTGTAAAATTGTCGAATTTATCACGTGCACGGCGATGAAGGAAAACATCGTAAGGAATTTGCGGTGTATAAAATAACGTTAAGTAGCAGCCTGTAAGTGCCCACTGCTGGGCAAAGGCCTCCTCAAATATCTGAGAAGTTGTAGGAGCCGGGAATGGCCCGCCACGCTGCTCCAATGGTTGGCGGGCTTCACATATCCTCGAAATAATATTATCTTGCGGTGATATGCGGGAATATATATTGCGGTGTATGTCTGCGAAATATATAAAAAAACATAATAGATTCCATCAACCAGCATTGTACTCGTATCAGCGTCTCGGACTCTTCCCGGTCCAGGACTGTTCGGTGAAATAAGTGCTGTTAGCGGTTCTTGATCTCAGAGCCATGGTCATGAGGCGGCAATCAAAAATTAAATAAACCCACATCCACACAGCATATTCCTTCACGACGTCCAGATCGTCGAGAACAACATGTGGGCGAAGTGAACGCGCCGCTGGGCTTATAATAAGGACCTTTGGCCCAGGAGTGTGACGTTTTAATGATAGTTACTCGTCTCTACCCAAACGTACCAAATACCCGACTCCTACAGTGGTATATATAATTATTACAAATATATCATTACATTTGTAGAGATACTCATCTTTATGGGTTATTTATATAATTATTTATTTATATGTTTATATAAAATACAATAAAATGAAGGTTTTTTTTTTATTATGGGATTGACTGCAAACGAGCAAGCGGTTCACCTGATGGTTAGTGATTTCCGTCGCCCGCGTACATCTGCAAGGGGGATGGGGAGGGGAAGGGGGTGCGGGCCTTCGGATACCTCACTCACGCGAAGGAAACGCAGTAGCGTAAGATGCGTCTAATTCACGGTAGTATTCTGCAAGGCGGTGGTACCAACCCGGTCGAGCCAACCATTCGAGTAGCAGCTAAAGCCGCTGCTTGGCTCTACCAAGCTTGAAAGGTAGTAAAGGTATCTCAAAATATACTATTAATAAAATACTTAAAGCAAAATAATATAAATAAATAAATTATAACCCAACAAGACGGAGCGCTCTCGCAGTAGAAACGGCCGAAGACGGCCGAAGGTTAGGGGGAAGAGAAAAGAAACCGGCGGGCGTTATCAAGGAGCATCGTCTTCTGAATTTGAGCTCATAATTATTGGTAATAATAATTAAGAGCAACACACGAGCATACAGTCCACCTGATCTGCAAACATCCAGCTCTCAGACACCTGCATCTTCTATTAAGAATCAAAACGCGTTGTGACCTCCGAGGGGTATGATGGAATACATATTCACTCGCACACTCCGGTTCTTCCACTCTGTGACATAGTACCGCTTATGTCCTACTTTTTTTTTCAATCTGTTAACAGTTATGGCTGTTTTCGTTAACTCCACTCGTATTTTTATCTGTATTTGGTACCGGAATCGGTGACTTTAATAAATCATGGTGGATGTTCGTGGGCGTCGGTGATCACTTACCATCAGGTGAGCCGCACGCTTGTTTGCCCCCTTCTTCTATAAAAAAAAAATACTCGAATGGGCCGGCTCGACCGGATTGGTACCACGGCATCGCAGAATACCGGCGTGAAGGAGAAGCATCTTGTGCTTCTGCGTATCGTTCGGTGAGTGAGGTAACCGGAGGCCCACACCCATTCCCCTCCTCTTCCCTCCCATCTCCCAAATGTCCTTGGAGACCGGCAACGCACCTGCAGCATCTATGGTGTTGCAGATGTATGTGGGCGACGGTAATCACTTACCAGCAGGTGAACCGCTTGCTCGTTTGCCGTCTTTTCCATAAAAAAAAAAAAAAAATCACCAATCCGATAATATCTCGATGATCGATACAATAACGTTGATTTAATTTAAAAATTAATTTGTAGATCCTATCCACATTTTCCTTACGTTCAAACCCAATCACATAGATCGCTGCAATCGGAATTCTACGAGGTCGCATGACATTATTCCTTTGCTGGATTTCCGATTATTATCTGTGCGTATTATCGCGTGGTGCATAGGCCAGGTCATTACTGAAACATGTTTATTTTTTTCACATGCAATGTTACTACGAAGCTATGTCAAGTTAACTATTGATACGCCGTGGGTTATATCGCGTGCGACGAACTGAAACCTCGGTACCACATATACACATGCATCATAACATTTTATTAATGTTTACAAATCATTACAGATTATATACATTCTATGGATGATTATTTATATGGTACCCTATGTATACCACACGATGGATAGTTTGGGACGGATCTATTTGCACATTGATTTATAGTCTGAAAAAACCGGACAAGTGCGAATTGGACACGCGCATCGGCGGTTCCGTACAACCACGCAGTAGATCTGTATTCAATCAATAATTGTTCGAAACTTGTTCGAACATTACCTACCTATAAGTTTAAATGAGTGTTGTAAACCTTTTATTCAGCATTAGTAAAGAAAAGTAAAGTAGCCCTAAACCGGTCAGTGCCCACAGCTGGTCAAAGGCCTGCTTCTTAAATATCTGAGAGAATTTTTGGAGCCGGGAAGAGCCCGCCACGCCGATTTGGCGGGCTTGGTTGGCGGACTTCACATAACCTCGAATTAATATTTTAAATTATTTCTCAGAGACACAGGTTTCAATCACCGCTGAGCACTTGGTAAATACAGCACTTAAAATTACTATTAACGCGCTATATAAAACCAAAGCGAGCCCCCTGACCACTGGACTACCACGGCCCTTGTTGCATCTTAAGCATTAGTAACGAAAGACATTCGTTGCGAATGTAACATTGAAAATATCGCAAGGCAACCCGGGCGCGGTACGATGGTGCAAATATTTCAGCGACCACGCTGCTCTACTGGTTACGAACTGTCTCGTGAAGCAATTGAATGCATATTCAATATGTTACGTGGCTTCAGGTGAGATTTGTAACGCGAAATGCAATTCTAACGACCGCCCGGCTTATCGGTTTGCGTACCTGATTACTGAGCCGTGGGTCCCGGGTCCGAATCCCAGTCGAAGCCAGTATTTGTGCGGAAACAAATTATTTGTTTTTGGGATCTTTTATGGGAAAGGCGGCAAACGTCCAAGCGGTTCACCTGATAGTAAGTGATTACCGTACATACATCTGCAACTCCAGAGGTGCTGCCGGTGCACCTGCACCACCTGCGCTATTTGGGAGATCGGAGGGAGTATGAGTAGGGAGAGTGGACCTCCGTTTACCTCACTCACCGAACGAAACGCAGAAGCACAAGATGCCTCGACTTCACGCCGGTATTCCGCGAGGCCGGGGTACCAACCCGGTCGAGCCGGCCCATTCGAGCGGCAGCAAAAGCCGACGCTTGGCTCTACCGCGTGTAAAAAATTATTGTTCTCGGGATCGGTGTTGTGTTCATCCCGTGTCCCTGACACTGCATCTGACCATTCCTCCGATTCTATCTTATATCATAAACGTTACATCGCAAATGGACCAGCGACTGTCTCTGTGTGTGCTCGCGTTTTTGCGATTTTTGATTTTGGTTTTGTCGATTTTTGACATAAAGATAAAACTTAAAAAAAATAACTGTGTTCCTTGTTAGGCGTATCATCTTATCTCAAAAGTTATTTAAAGGTCTGTTACGTACAGACACAACCCTTTCAACTATTTAGGTATAAGTGTGAGGTATATATAGTATCTTCTCACCATCTAGTTGAGGCATTCCCTGTTAAGGCCTGGATGTAGTGTGATTGTTCAAAAAAAAAAAACAGTACATTCAAACCGTATATGATGTTACAGCGTAGCATGGTAGACACTTTCCGGCTCCAAAACACTTAAATATTGATAGCCTTTGGCCAGCAGCCCACTGCTTACAGGCTGTCTTTAAATATATAAAAAATATAAATAAAAATTAAATCTTTTTAATCGATAAAAACGTTGGGAAGTTTACAGGCTGCTAGTGGAGGGTAATGTTACTTTTCCTTTTTTTTTTAATACTGATGATAATTCAAGTCTTATACGGTGTTGGTATTTTTTGAATATGCCAGTAAATTATCTATTTAAAAAGATTTCAATCGATTAAAACGATTTAATCAATATCACAGAATAAGTATCGATCGGAGACAGTGAAAGCCATAGCTGGTATAAATATGCATCGGTGGATTTCTCTCGCTGCACGCTAGGCGATCACGTGCGCGCCCCGGCTATGAAATATTTGAAACTTCTTATGGAAACTGAGAAAACTCAGAAGTCTCATGTCCAGGGTACCTACAACAGACACACGGTCATCAGCGTACGTTTTTCTTTCATGGGGAAAACGCGTAAGTGATTACCGTCACCCACGTACATGTGCAACATCAGAGGAGCTGCAGGGTGCGTTGTCGGCCTTTAAGGATATTTGGGTGATGCGAGGGATGACAGGGAGGTGATTTCGGGAGGGGGGTAGAGCGCCTCCGGTTATCTCACTCGTGGTTGTAGTAATACCCAGGTGTAGCTGGCCCATTCGAGGAACAGCAAAAGCCGCCGCTTGGCTGTACCACGTATGAAAGTGTTGGCAACACACATTTTTGATCCGATGTGTGTGTGTCGCATTGTTAACTATTTCTTATCTTTCTTACTATATTCTGCTCATCTGTTTATAAATTGATCCTCCATGAGGAGGTTATAAGTTTGGGAATACGTGTAGATTTTTGACGTTCACAGGAGCTTGAACCCTAATGAAAAAAAAGATTGAGCTTTATCTGTTTTAGTATTTTATTTTATGAATTTATGAATATAATAATTTACAATTAAGATAAAAATGATGGACAAGATGGAGTGACGACCTGCGCAGTGTTGCGGGAAGTCGATGGATGCAGGTGGCTCGGGACCGAGCTTCGTGGCAATCTTTGGGGGAGGCCTTTGTTCAGCAGTGGACTTCTGAAAGGCTGGAATGATGATGATGATGATGATGAAGATAAACATATCTCTTTCTATGGAAAAACAAAATCTGCCAGCAACGCTTAATTAGCTACTTTGGACATTTAATGAGAAGGGCTGACGAAAATCTGGAAATGTTAATCGTTGTTGGATGTACTGAAGGCAAGAGATCACGTGGCGGACCACCAGCACGGTGGACTGTCCAGCTTAAACGTGAGGAACCCTTTCAAAAGTTTTACGATGTGGCGAGGAACCCAATGAACCGAAAACCATGGCGTAACTGCATTCGTGCCAAGACAACTCCCTCCCACCACGATCATCGGTCATGTTGGACACGACCAAGAAGAAGAAGAATGGAAAAACAATCACTCATCACATATAAATCTAAAATTAAGCTTACGAACCTTGTACTCGTCAAAAATTTCATAGCACGGAACTAGTGGTTGGGAGTAACGAAAAACTTTGTTAGGAAGCTTAGCCTTTTTGGATGGGGTAGAGCCAAGCAGCGGCTTCAGCTGCTGCTCGAATGGACCGGCTCGACCGGGGTTGTACCACGATCTCGCAGAATTCCGGCGTGAAGTAGAGTCATCTTGTGTTTCTGCGTTTCGTTCGGTCAGTGAGATAACCGGAGGCCCACTCCCTCTCCCCTTCCCCTCCTCCTCACGCCGTCTATCTTCCAAATAAGCTTAAAGGCCAGCAACGCACCTGCAGCTCCTCTGGTTTTGCAGATGTACGCGGGCGACGGTAATCACTTACCACCAGCTGAGTCGCTTGCTCGTTCGCCCTCTTTGCAGTTAAGAAAAAGACTTGCAAACGACTTTAATCGAAGGAGTTTACAGATGCGTTGTTACCACTGAGGACTAACATGGAACCACTCTAACTCACCACCTGACGACTCCTGGGCATAGAAAGGTGCATATCTAGTAATTTAGTAATAAATAAAGAATTGATATTAAAACAAATACATGTACATTATATTCGTCAGAATAACATCTATGATTCCGTCACCAACAGCTGTAGTAACAAAAGGGGCCATAAAGCAAAATGAATTTCAGGAGCACATTTCAACAAATGGAAAAAGAATATTACAGAAGCGGGAACTATCCTTTCAAGTTGAATAGACTAACCCAAAAAGTTCGTTAAGGCCCGATGATAAACTGTTGTCATTGTTATAACGCATGAAATAAAACCACTTCACGTTCGCCATTCGTTATAACGAAATTAGTGTTGTTCAATGAAGTATGACCGCTTCACGCTCGATCGCTTGTCGATTCTGATTCGCGATCGTATACCCCTCCGCTCATGTCGCGCTTTTTTTTTTCTCTTCGCTACCAGCAAAGATCTATGCTCTTAGGTCCTATTTCATGTTCAAGAGTTGAATACACATGGATCGCACTCGAAGACGATTTTCGTATAACGTAGCAGCCTGTAAGTGCCCACTGCTGGGCAAAGGTCTCCCCTCAAATACGAGTATCAAAGGGGGTTCAGGAGTCGGGATGGGCCCGCCACGCTGCTACAGTGCGAGCTTAACATATCCCCGAAATAATATTTTTATTATTTCTCAGACATACAGGTTTCCTCTCGATGTTTTCAAATTGCTATTCACAATTTTCGTGGTACCGGCACCGGGGATCAATCCCATGTCACTTGCGCTCTGTAATTAAAGTGAGCGCCCTGACCACTGGGCAACCACGGCTCGTATGAAACGTGTTTTTAATTAAACTTGGTTTCACTGAACGCGGTACACTGTGCGTTGGGTGACATTCGAGGCTCCCGGCGACTGACTTATGGTATTAGACTGATATATATAGACATGACTATTGGAAAATATTAATACGCCAGATTTAAAGAAGTAGCAGGACTAGTGATAAGCCAGTGCGAGAAACAAACCTTCAAAATAATAAGGGCTGTCCATCGATGACGCTTCCTTGATTTGGAAAGACCATTGGCCATCCGAGGACTATAGTAGTTGTATATATCTCATTTAATTTTATTCAGTATACAGTATACAGGAGATCTGTCCGTTTGACGTGGTAGAGCCAAGCGGCTTTTGCTGCTGCTCGAATGGGCTTAATCGATCGGGGTAGTACTACGATCTCGCAGAATACCAGCGTCAAGAAGACCTCCTCCTCTATCTCTATCCTCCGTTCCCCTCCTCAAAAATTCTTAAAGGCCAGCTACTCACCTACAGCTCCTCCAGTGTTATGGATGTACGAGGGTATTGTATGAGCCGTGTACGTTTGCCCCCTTTCCCATTAAGAAAAAGAGACTTTTAAATAACATTAATCGAGGTAGTTTACAAGTCAAGTTTAGTATAAACACTTGCCCCCGTGCCTGAACTCGGTGAGGTCATCATCACCAGACTATCTCTCTCTCCTCTCAGTA
The DNA here is from genome assembly GCA_029286595.1 of Bhutanitis thaidina. Taxonomy (NCBI): domain Eukaryota; kingdom Metazoa; phylum Arthropoda; class Insecta; order Lepidoptera; family Papilionidae; genus Bhutanitis; species Bhutanitis thaidina. The sequence continues at coordinate 8,021,243 of JAGSMS010000019.1, forward strand.
TAGTTCTAGGAAAGCTGTCTTTATCTCCGTCCTGTACCATCCCATCGCAAGTCTCGATTTTAAGTAAAACATCTTAAAGTATATTTTATGTGTATATAAAAGAAGAGAATGGACGAAGCAGTTAAAGTTCTTAAAGTAAATATGTCTGTACTTTTTATGAGCTATTGTACGTCTCCAGCCCCACTGCAATGGCGACAGTATCATTAATATACCAATAACCCCATACAATTTAACTCGAAGCAATTTACCTACGTTCTGTTTTCCAGCGTGTCAGTCACCTCCTGGTCAGTCACCAGCCCTTTGTTACCTAAGCTTTGCCTCGTACGGTACAAATATGATCTTTAAAGCCTAGAATATAGAACTGATAATCGAAAATAAGTAATTATGAATTTTCATAAGTCCATTTTTTCAGTGGCTATAATTTAACTATAGGCGTTGATTGTAAGGTAGTTACTTGCACGCAACGATATAAAAATACATATTAATTACATACGGTCCGATCTAGGTTCCAATCCCAGCTAAAGCCGATGCTTGTGTATGACTGTGGCCCGGGTCTCGCAGACTGAACATGCCTCTCCGTTCTTTACTTTCTTGACGCTCGTGTGCGTCACGTCGAAGACCTGAGCGGAATGAATGTGTCTCTGTGTCTGGCCATGCCTTTGTAGCAATCGACTACCGCAGATAGTACAAGGTAGTTGCCGCCTCGGTCGAAATCCAGCACCACATCAGCATCATTTTGTTTTTCTTCCCGCCTTCTTCTCTGCCCAGGAGTCATCTGGGCAGGTGTCACACTCCCTATCTATTTTTGCCGCTAAACAGCAGCACAACCCTCCGTTGAGTTCCGCTTCGAAAGGTATACCGCTGTGAGGTATTCGATCTTAATCCTCAGGGGTGTCAACGCATCTGTGAAACTTCTTCAATTGAGGCTGTTTCCAGGTGTCCACGGGCTGCAGTAGCCACTTGAGTAACAACAAGTTCTGTTATTGTTTCAGATGTGTTAAGTGAACAGTCAAAACACTGGATACAGTGATAGAAGATCTTTGCAATATTCTCAGAGGCGTGGCTTCATTATCCCTTGATGTGTTATAACAATAGGACTTCTATTCTTGCTGTACGTCATGAATTAGAAAGACAAAGTTATTGTCTAACGCTACCTTTTTTGTTTTCTGATGCTTAGAATGATAATTTTGTTCTTTGGACAAAACGTTTTATATTTTATCCATCTAAACCAAAGCGTAGTGGTTGTATATACTTTGATCAGAGTATACTGAATATCGTAATCCGACAGACTGCTAATGGTGAGCAGCATCTACCAGCCGGTACCAGCTTGGTAGGTGGTAGTTTCTTTCTCTGCCTAGAAAGGATCTGGGTAGGCACCATCCTCTTACCCATTCCAACAGCCAAACAGCAGCGCAACTTCTGTGTACCGGTTTGAAAGGTATATAGAGCCAGTATAGTACCGGACTGTAAGCATTTTAGTCCTCAGGGATGACAACCCATCTATAGCCTTCTTCGATTGAAGTTGTTCGCATTTGTCCATGCGGGCGACCAGTAGCTCTTTTGTCACCATAAAACCATCTCAAAGTTGTATAATATACACCATCTCTAAGCTGTATGATATAAAACCATCTCTAAGTTGTATAATGTAAAACCTTCTCAAAGTTGTATAATATAAAACCATCTCAAGTGTATATTTACACATGAGCTGCTGACCTCCATGAAATGTACGCGAGATTGTTGGCGCCATGTTGCGCGTCAGCGTTTTCAATTAAACATTTCACAGGCTCCGTCTCGTGAATCAGACCCGCGTTACATGTGTACTATAAATTTAAAGCGACCGGCCGAGCTCTCCGCTATTTCTAACTTATGAATAATTAAAATTTAAAAATGTAACTTCAAATAAGCATATCGGGGCATGCAATAGAGGATGGGTCATCAGCGCAATAGGAAATGCAACTGGAATTATTTCCTTTTTTTTTTTATATATTAGGAAATGTGGGTCGAACGAACTGACTAATACATAATGCATTAGCATGCGAAAGAGCTGATTCGGTCGATGGTCGCATTCTAGTTTCTTAAGCAACGGAAGCCTCGGTCTTGAACAGATTGTTAATAGTAAAGAGAATCAGACTATGCTTTTACGGAAACCCATCCTGGTCCTGAGGACCTCTCTAGCAATTAGACCGTCCAACTAGGTTGAACGTCGCAGCATCTAATCGCTTAAAAGTCTGTAAATAGTCCACTGCTAGATTCAGATCTCTCAGCATATGCAAAAATCTGCTCGTGCTGTACTTCGTTAGGCTGTGGGACTTCTTTTCTGCCTTTGAGTGGTAGGTACCACCACTCTCTTACCTGCTTCTGCCGTTAATCAGCGCAGCTTTTCTTCTGACTTATCATCAGGTGAACTGTTAGTTCGTTGGATCCTGTGTCCGTCTGTATTTGCAATCTTCCAACAAAATGCAACGACAAAGTGTGAGCGCTCTGCAAGTGTTCGACTTGTGCCGTGACTGTTCGGTATGGTGCGTCTGGAGAAAGCGTAAAGATGCCCGCTGGACCGAGACAACTCTCCGGAGATGCCGCACCGAGAACAATGCTGTATTGTTCAGCGATGGCGTTGTACAGTTGACGCTAGATGGCGTTGAACGGCTCAATGGCATTCAAAAGGCCAAATTGGAGAGTACGTTGTTGATGTTGTCGTGAGACCTTATTTGCTAACCCACACAAATATTTCGCATTAATTCCGTGTGAAGTTATTCCTCGATAAAATCATAGCGTGTTATTTTTCACATCCATTTCATGGTTTCGAAATTGTCTTGGATAGACGAAACCATGTTAAAAAATAACACTGTATGATCTTGTAGAGGAATGACACGGAATTTTTGTGGAATTGTTTGTGACATAGCGGTTAAAAGCCCTGTTAGATATCAGCCACGATTATAAACGGTTGAGCTTTGAAGACTCAGATCGGCCACAAAATCCTTTCAATATTAAGACGAGACCAGTGTCCGTCCGCCCACTTTGCATTTCTAGTCCCACCATCAATAGTCTGCCCTTCCTCAGTTAGGCCTCTCCCGCAAGGAGGATTTGTATCGCCACGCTCGGTAAGCCGATTGGCGATAGCGGTACCTCCTCAACTCGCTCCGAAAGACGACATGTCTTCAGTCTGATGTTATTCGAGAAGGACATTCATAATCTGTAACTTTTCCTTTTTTGGTCCTGGAAAAAGAAAAAAAATTACCATCCAGTGTAGGAATTTCTACCACACCGCGGTGGCAGTTTAACACTCACACCGGGAAGTTATTATTTGTAGTCCATACAGATACTAGTCCCGTGCGGGAAACGAACCCGCGACCCACGGCGCCGCAGCTAAACCCATAGCCAGTACGCCACCGAGCCGTCGAACCTGTTGTCCGTTGCGTTTGATTGTGCGAGAGAGTCCCTTAGTATTTGAGCTGTCACTTGCGCCAGTATAATATTTCCCAGCTTCGTAGGAAATATTATAGTTGGAGTTATAGGATATGGAGTTGCCGAAATCAATAAGCCATCATCTTCAATATCTTCTTCACGAATAACATTTTGAATAATATTTATTACATGTAGTAGAAATCGTTATATTGCTGCTTTCACTCGCTATAACGCATTTACTATTAAATTCATATGTTATGTATATTATTAATGAAATTTACATTTTTATTATTAATTTTATCAGACATAATATTAACTAGATTTCATCAGTTATGACATTGAAATGCTTGGTGAAGCTAACCAAGAAGTATTACTCACTGAGTTACCTTCAGAAACTATAATCTTGCTCATGTATGTCATGTTTACAACTTAATTTTACAACTTTTTCTCCAAACGTCAATTTCTCACATAATTACCGTTAATCGACAGATAGTCCTGGTGATAGGGTTAGTGGAATTTTCACTGTTAACTATAGTATATTATGTATATATTCACGCCTTGTTCGCAACGGGGTAGGCAGAGACAATCTTCTTCCACTTGCTACGGTCCTGACATACGTCTTTCCCTTCTTCCACTTTCATCAATCTTCGCATGCATGCTCGTTGGTTTAGAGTCTGGATAGGTAGGACACTCTTACTCATTTCTGGTGCCTTATAGCTGCGAGTAACTACTGTCGTGTTCCGGTTGAGGAAGTTGACTCCCGGGAAGGTGAAAAGTGTGTTGAGTCATATCGAATGGATATACCGTAGGTGATCTTGATCCACTGCTTCAGATGCAGTGCCGGAGACTCGGGACACAACAACACACGACCAGACCTGAAAACCGACAATTAGTTATTTTGGCTCAAACATTGATTTCGACCGACTCCACCATGGTCGTCTTTAAGTGTTTTCTCGATCCGCTTTGGACTAGTGTATCGTAGGCTGTAGTCTAGGCAAGACTACAGCCGTGTGCCGTGCCATCTGTGATTCACGAGATCGCGTTCCAGTGTCTACCCAGGTATATACTTTGTTAAGAAAGTTACTCTTTTTTACCTCCGGGCAGGGGGAAGACAGCTCGATGCCAGTACACATTAATCGTAGAAGCTAGCGTCTTCCTCTAGCCGGCAATGTGCAACTTAGACGATCATTATCTAGTCTTTAAAAAGTAAAGTAAAAGTAGCAGCCTGTAAGTGCCCACTGCTGGGCAAATGCCTCCTCAAATACGAGTACCTGAGAGACTTTTGGAGCCGCCACGCTGCTCCATTGCGGGTTGTAGTTTCTACTTTTTTCAATATATAAGTGCTCTACTTCTCTACTATACTCTATGCCTCTGGGACAATGGCTAGGCATTAAAAATACCAGACGATATATGACGGAAGGCAATAAAAAAAAATTATTTATCTTGCGTATCGAAGAATGCAAATGAAAAACGTAAAGTTCAAAGTAACCAGTAAACCCGTGTGTTAGTGTTACTCTATGTAAGTGAACCATTGCCCACTCTTAAAAATGGCACAATTTAAGAATTGCGAATCTGTATTATTTCACAAATTAAAAATTACTGCAATACGATTCGAATCCAACTAAATAATTTAATTAGCTACGGAAACTAAGGGCTCTGTATTGCAATAGAGCAGTTATCGTAATTTAAACGTGCTTTTTCTTTCACCGTTCCAAATTCAATTGAATTGCACAACAACTTTTTGCGTTTTCCGCAATGGTAAACTACTACCACCACGGTGTTATGTTATGGCGGCCTGGTATCCGTAACTCCACGACTGTGCGCGTGTTTTGCGTGTGGGCAGAAATGTGATCTATTCGAGCCAACCGAGCTCCTCAAGGAAACTCAAGTAAACCCTTAAAGTTACCGCTGACCTCGGGGAGCGACCTCCGCGAACCGAGGTCCTTAGCCCTGTATTCCGCGACTGTCGGACACTGCAACAGGACGTGGGCCGTCGTTTCTTCCTCCTCCATACACACTCGACATAGAAGGCGGTCTGTAACACCTATAGTAAACAGATGTTTGTTAAAATATCCATGTACACCACAGTGTAAAAAAGTTAAGTAAACAACACAGCCTAAACATGTTAACCCCGTGTCGTAGGTTATTGGCGTAAAACACTTTATGCCTTTAAGAGTCGTAAGTGCCGACTAAATACCTTGAAAAATTCACAGCAGTTTCCGTGAGCCACGTTGAGTTATGTCAAATAGGAATTCCTAATCTCCAGATTCCCCTACATCTGTCTTATCTCATCGCTCTAAGTTTAAAGACATACCATCTTTTGTCGACGCTTGCTAAGGAAAGCTCTATCTTCATAGGCGGATGGAAGGAATCCATCCCATAAGGGGGATTTGTCATAACCTGCACGCTCAGCGAGCGGATTGCAGATCGGAATACCAGATACCGCTCCCCCCTCCTACCGTAGACGCTGCTGCCCGCATTTCAAGCGATGGTTATCCCACCATCTGTCGATAGACATTGCGACTTTCAAGCCCACGGGAAGAAAGGGGTTGGCCGACTCTTACACCGATATCGCACGATAGGCGTATGATGAAGACATACGTTCTAAGGGTATTATTCTTAACAGATCCGTTCATGCAAACAAATCATATAACGCTGTCCCTTTCGCACCATACTCTAAGATCTCTCTGTCTAAATCAAAGACAAGCATGTGGAAGGGAAAGTACAAACAAAACGACCCGTTGCACTCGAGACTAATAAGGAAGTGAACATTTGTGGAGCGATACCGCTGACGCAACCACTGGCTCTGGCCAATGGGTCACTCAATGCTGGACAAGCGTGTCAGACCTCCGGAACACGAATTCGGAGTTAAATATTACGCACCGTAAGATTGTCGTTTAACGTCAGTTGTTACTCATAAATTTTTGGACCTTCGTTATTTATATGTTATATGGTTTCCATGTTAATGCACCAGAGTACCCGTTGCTATGGATTTTAGACACAAAGTCTCAATTTCTCAAAAATACTTATATTAGATCTAATTGTCAAATTTCAGTTTTGTAGATCTTGAGCATAGAGTAATAATATATATAAATAAGCTTTCGCGACCCAATACTGGGGAGGAATTTTAAGTCCTTTCAACCCACTTTGCACCAGAGCTTACTTCAGACTTCGTGACAGGTGGTGATCTCGTCACCGTTTTCAGTGCTGACGCCAACGATTCGAATCGTACCTTTTTAAATAAAAAAACTGTCCCTGTGCTGGACTAAGGTCTACTACTTAATATTTGAGAAGGTTTTTGGAGCCGGGTAGCGTCCGCCACGCTGGCCCCGTACGCATTGGCGGATATCACATGCCCATGAAATATTTATTCCATAAGCATAATGATTTCACGGCTGCTGTAAAGCCTCCGAAACGTCGGGATAATAAAAACAAAAATGAAACGTGATAAAATCCGTAAGTAATAGTTTCATATGTAAATATTTATTTATAATATACGTATATTTTTATACGTATATCTCGAATTTACGAATAGTAAACTGTGATGAGTTTCTCTACGATGTAAGATCCGCTTCTATCTTTCCGATTCTATCCGATTTCTATAAATCCGCAAAGAGAATCCATGTTCAAGCAGTACACTTTTACCAGTGATGTAATTTTTATTTTTTTTTACTAAATAATGAATTTTAATTATCGTGTCATAAAGACATGGTTGTAAAACCGTCTAATTAACATTCGAGCGTTACCTACGATTCGTTTATTACCTTAACGGCTAATGCGCACGCTAGAAAGAAAAAATCGCATTACAATTGTAAAAATCTTATTACACGTGAAAGTGTTTGCTTTTCGACTTAATTACATTACGTTTTCCAAACTGATTGCACGAAAGCTTCGTAGCTTTAATATGAAATTAATATTCATAACGTGTGTAAAATAGCGTTTTACGTAGTCAATCTCACATGTTGACGGACAGACAAGGCGATCGACGGATGGAGAATGAAGATGTGCAATGGGGTTTTTTTTTTATTTATTGAAAAAAAAGTCACACACCACTTAGATAATAATTATATAGATAAGGTAAAATACAACTTAATGCCAATAATGGACTTCATTATTTATAATTAAAAGAACTTGATAACATGTACAGTTACAGGTGATTATTACTAATTAACAAACAGACCAAGTGACATTATGTAATTAAAAAAAAAAACTGCTTCTACTTGATCCTGCTGCTTGCATAACTGATCTTTGAGGTCTTGCGGGGTCGCTCCGGCAACCTCTTAACTGTTCACCGCTGGACATAATCGTCACGGGTTGCGGATTGCCTGTCAGTACCAGAGTCGAGGTAGTCGAGTAGTCAGTGCGCTGGGTTTAATTTCATAGTACGCGAGTGACCTAGGTTGGATCCGTGGCGCCGCCACCATTTAAATTGTTAATAGCAATTTTAGGTGCTGAATTTGTTACGTGCTCGACGGTGAAGGAAAACATCGTGAGGAAAAGTGGTATGTTTGAGAAAAAAGAAGAGGAAATGTGAAGTCCGCCAACTCGCACTGGAGAAGCATGGCGGAGCTGTCCCGGCTCCAAACCCCATCACAAATATTATGTGGAGGCCTTTGCCCAGCAGGGGGCTACCTTCACTTTCATATTTTCTTTTTATTTAATGAGACAGCGAAAGATACAAAATTTGAAAAACAAAATTTTTGCTCAATAAAAACATTATATTAAAGCGCAGTTTTGCATTTTACAGTGTATGATATGCATGTAGCCTTCACACTAGTCAAGCTCTGTGTCGTGAGGGCCTGGAGACGATTGACATTTCTTAAATGCACCTACAAGTCCATATAATAATTATAACTAAAAATATTAAAGCTGTAATATTACGTCCACGCCTTTATTGTCCACATATTGTCTTTATTGTCCACATGCTGTCTTTATTGTCCTCATATTGTCTTTATTGTCCAAATATTGTCTTTATTGTCCACATATTGTCTTTATTGTCCACATATTGTCTTTATTGTCCACATATTGTCTTTATTGTCCACATATTGTCTTTATTGTCCACATATTGTCTTTATTGTCCACATATTGTCTTTATTGTCCACATATTGTCTTTATTATCCACATATTGTCTTTATTGTCCACATATTGTCTTTATTGTCCACATATTGTCTTTGTTGTCCACATATTGTCCACATATTGTCCACATATTGTCCACATATTGTCTTTATTGTCCACATATTGTCCACATATTGTCTTTATTGTCCACATATTGTCCACATATTATCTTTATTGTCCATATTGTCTTTGTGTCCACATATTGTCTCTTTATTGTCCTCATATTGTCTTTGTGTCCACATATTGTCCACATATTGTCTTTATTATCCACATATTGTCTTTATTGTTCACATATTGTTTTTATTGTCCACATATTGTCTTTATTGTCCACATATTATCTTTATTGTCCACATATTGTCTTAATTGTCCACATATTCTCTTTATTGTCCTCATATTGTCTTTATTGTCCACATATTATCTTTATTGTCCACATATTGTCTTTATTATCTACATATTGTCTCTATTGTCCACATATTGTCTTTATTGTTCACATATTGTGTTTATTGTTCACATATTGTTTTTATTGTCCACATATTGTCTTTATTGTTCACATATTGTTTTTATTGTCCACATATTGTCTTTATTATCCACATATTGTCCACATATTGTCTTTATTGTCCTCATTTTGTCTTTATTGTCCTCATATTATCTTTTATTGTCCACATATTGTCTTTATTGTCCACATATTGTCATTATTGTCCACACATTGTCTTTGTTGTCCACATATTGTCTTTATTGTCCACATATTGTCTTTATTGTCCACATATTGTCTTTATTTTCCACATATTGCAATTATATAAAAGACTGAACAGTTATATTTATAGTATGAATTTAAATCATTCATCACACTTGAGTATTTAATTATTTTACTATGTGAAAGTTTTTGTGATGAATTATATTAAATTCGATTAGCCTCGGCAGGAAACTACGACAGTAAAACGTACTATTAAATTATATGACGCCTTGAGGTTTGAAATGAAACTATTATTTACGGATTTCATCGCCGTTTAATTACCATTTTTGTTTTTATCTTTAATACGTCTTGTGGTTGTTAACGTAAATTTTAACGCACATCTAAATGCAAAGCTAATTAATTTTCACTTTCGACTCTGAAAGTCGATGTAGTATTTTCGAACAAGAATACGTAATATTATTATTATCGTGTGCGTTGCGCTTGGCGATATAGGAGCTCCGCGACCCGGCTGCGCCGCGATACACGCGCATAGATCACGCCTTTAATCACACACCGGTCAGGCAGAGGTGTTAATTAGATTTTGGTGTCGCTCACAGAAATGCCGACGGCGACGCCGTGATACCGATGTCGGTGTTACTATTCGTTATAAGCAATGATCAAATCAAATATGTTATTAATTGGGAATAAAAAAATCATTCGTTCAAGTTTTATGCACCACCTGGTGTTACAGACCTACAGCCCTTCTGTTCTGCAGATGTACGCGGGCGACGGTAATCAGTAACCATAAGGTGAGCTGTTTGCTCGTTTGCCTCTTCCCAAATAAAAAAAAAAAGAAAAGATTCTTACGTCGATGGCACACGGCCTTAACTAAACTTAGTAAAGTAAAGTAAAGTAGTATTGTGTAAGTACCCACTGCTGGGCAAAGACCTCCTTCTCAAATACCTGAGAATGGTGTAGGAGCCGGGAATGGCCCGCCACGCTGCTCCAATGCGGGTCGGCGGGCTCCTCGAAATAGTATTTTTTTTTATTATTTCTCAGATATGCAGGTTTCCTCACGATGTGTTCCTTCACCGCCGAGCACGTGGTAATTACAGCACTTAAAATTGCTATTAACAATTTTAGTGGTGCCGGCACCTGGGGATCGAACCCAGGTCACTCACACTCTTTGAAGCTAAGTGAGCGCCCTGACCACCGTGGTAGCCACCACGGCCTTCCTTGTTTAAATTTTCTCCAAAACCGTGCCACAGTAGCTTGGCCCCCGAGTGCCCTGGGTTCGACATGGAAAGCGAACCCTGGTCACTTGCGCTCTATGATACTAAAGTGAGCGCACCGACCACTAGGCTACCACGGCTCTTAACTGAACTTACTAACTACTATATATAAGCATTCTCGTCTGTCGCTCATAGGCATAGAGAGATATTATGAATTAAAATTTGGCACAGTTCAGCGTACATACAAGCTCCCGCAACAAAATATTTCCCTTCACCGAGTCATAAAATGACAGGACAGGAGGCAAAGTTGCGCTGTAGTCACATAGATAAGTTTGAAAAAAATGCCTCCTATGAAACTTTGAGAAACTCTTTAAAATTCTGTTTCCTTGGCATAAAAGCGAGCCACACTTTCCAGTGTGGCAACGGGCCTTCAAGCTTGCTACTCGTTGATTACGATTACAAATGACCGTTGGCAATCTATTGTTTGTGATATCGTTTAGTTTTTACCTTATCTTTATGCTCTCCTGATAGCTTTACTTCGAGAATGGCACAACTTCATTGTGTAAACTTTGATTTCTTTACCATAAAAAAAAAAAAATAAGTCGATAAGAGTCCGGTGACATTGGTATCTTTTTTTTTATACAGAAGAAGGGGGAAAACGAGCGTGAAGCACACCTGATGGTAAGTGATCACCGACGCCCACGAACATCCGCAACACCAGAGGAGCTACAGATGCGCTGCCGGCCTTTAAGGAAGGTATAAGCTCTTTTCTTGAAGGTCCCTAAGTCGTAACTGTTCGGAAATACTGCTGGCGACAGCTGGTTCCACAAAGTCGAAGTGCGTGGCAGAAAACTTCGATTAAAACGCACTGTAGTGGAATGCCAACCATCTAGGAGGTATAGATGGAACTTTGAATTCTGTCGCGATGTACGATGGAGAAACTCAGCAGCTGGGATCAATCCGAATAGTTTCTCAGAACATTCCCCGTGGTAAATTTTGTAAAAAATGTAAAGAGAAGCAACATCTCTTCGCAAGGGCAAAGGATCAAGGAGATCAGAGAGAGCTTGGTCGGTGACAATTCGAGCAGCTCGACGTTGGATGCGGTCAAATGGAAGAAGTTGGTACCGTTGGTATCTTCCGTGTATTGACGATAATCTCAGCAATGAAATGTATAAGTTTGTTTAGGTGCCGTTTAAGTAAGTGTCAGCCTGAATAGTGGGCTCTTAGAGACTCAGACCTTGGATGCTAAAGCTTTAATAGGACGACGTTTTAGGTAAAACAATTTACATTCAATTTATAGGATCTCTGAGCCAGCTCTCGTGACGTGATAGAGCCAAGCGGCGGCATTTGCTGCTGCTCGAATGGGCCGGCACGACCGGGGTAGTACCACGACCTCGCAGAATACCGGCGTATAGAAGACGCGTCTTGTGCTTCCGCGTTTCGTTCCGCGAGAGAAGTATCCGGAGGACCACTGGCTATCTTCCTCCTCCCTCTTCATGCTCTCTCCCATCTCGCAAATATCCACAAAGGCCGATAACGCACTTGCAACTCCTCTGGTGTTGCAGATGTACGTGGGCAACGGTAACCATTTACCATCAGGTGAACCGCGCTTGCTCGATTGACCGCAACGCATAAAAAAAGCTAAAATGTTGCCACTCTTCTAGAAATTTGCAAACATTATCATAATTGAATTTTTGACAAACAATTATCTTGTGTATTTAAACATCGTTACTTCTGTAATCGCATTAAAGTATTTTTTTTAACAGTATGACGTAAATTACATTGTGTCACTCGTCGAGACAATCATCAAACACCAGACATTGTAACTCGAAACACAGAACGCCCACTTTTCATTAAATACCTATCGACGCATGATTTCATATCTATTGAAACTGTCCACCTGTTGGGTTCAGACCGCTGCGAAAGCTTACGTGGGTTGTGCTTTGGTGGTTTTGTGACCGAACGGCCCTGGTGTTTAATGCACTAGAACATCCCCACTGTTATCATATACGTCTAGAGATTAGTAAGGTAATCCGTTAAATATAAATAAATAAGCTCCCTCGACAGTATACCCAATAGTGGGGTGGTTAGACAGTTATTTTAGTTTATTAGGTAAAATTGAATGTCGGACAATGTAGCGAATGGAGTGATGCAATATAATCCTCGAGAGATGTCCTCCCTGGACCATTTCTACCACGGCGACAACTTCCGAACACTTTCAGCAACAGTCGACTACTTAGGGCATATTATAGTGCCGTGTATGCAGTGTCTGCACAAACTCATAGGCAATCGCTTGTCTTCACGTTCTTATATATCGAAGAAGTGTCAGTGACACGGGACGAACTCTACACATCGAGACTCGAATAATATGTGTCTTTGCATAAATAAATTTGCTTAAAACTAAAAAAAAACAAATTAACCTATAAATGTCCCACAGATGGGCAACATTTCAAAGAGCTTTGGTGTCGGGCAGGATCCGACACGCTGCTCCAGTGCGTGTTGAACATATTTTTAGGACTTCACATAACCTACAAATATGTTTTTTTATTATTTCTCAGACGTTATGTTTTCCTTCACCACTGAGCACGGTATAAATTCAGCACTTAATATTGCTATTAACAATTTTAGCTGTACCAGCACCGGTAATCGAACTCTGGTCACACGCGTACTACCAAAATGAAGCGAGCCTGACCTTATGCGTAGCTCACTTATATACCCGAAAACCTTTTTAAAACATCACAAAGTATATTCAAAAAAAAAATTTACGTAACGCTAATGAGTTCCACCGGACTTAACGGGACATTAATGGCGACCTCTTCGAAATAATAAAAAAATATTAGAGTCCGTCGGCCACTTTCCCTTGTAAAGCTATCGTTTTAAATAAAAGTGAAAATCATACTGTAATTTGGAGCCAACAGAGCGTACAGGCATAGAGCCAACTTTTGGTCGAGAAGCATGCAGATGGGATATGTGTGACGTATTCTAATATATTCTAATGATCGAAAACAGTTTTGTTTCTAAATATCAGTCAACCAAAAACTGGCAGATGTTATATTTCATATTTAGTTATCCTTCGAAACTCAAGCACTGTAAGTGTTATTCCAACGTGGTAGAGCCAAGCAGCGGCTTTAGCTGCTAAAGAGCCGGTTTTTCTCTGGGGTCATGTATTGTGAACCAGAGTAGTTGAAGTTAGATAAGAGCCTAAACATAAGAGCTTTAAACATGACTACACTGAATAGAAAAGTTTTAACTTTGACTTTAAGTTTTACACTAGAATCCTTAAAATTATTGTGTAGCAATCTGACTTGAAATTAAAAAAAACCCTTTTTAATTTAAACTATTATTTACGAATTTTATTGCGTTTAATTTTGTTTTTATATTCGCGACGTTTCGATTGCATTATAGCAGCCGTGGTCGCGGGGGGACAGAGGTGTTAGACGTCCAGATGTCGTAGTTAACCGCGGGATAAGATCCATAAAGAATAGTTTCATTTAAAATGTGGTAGTGTTCGCGTAAATACAAGAAGTTATTATATTAAAAAACCCTTACTATAAAATAGATCAATGTATTGAGGACAATGATGTGAGGAAAATGTTTGCTGATGTATTGTAAAAAACATTATTATCATTCTAACCTCCTCGAATTAACAATTGAATTTTAATGAGATGCTGGGCGCTAACCATTGCTAGCGCTCCTCTTGTAAATAAAATTAAATCCAAGACCGAGCATACCACTGCACGACCTCAAGATACTGTGAGCTCATTCTGCGGCAATTTAATAATAAGATAGCTGACGGTAGTTGGTTTAACTATGTCAACAGGACGTCCAACACCTCGGTGCCTTGAGTGACCACGCGTGCTGTAAAGCACTTGAAATGCCGGAAATATATAAAAAAAGTATTTAAAAGCGAAACAATCCGCAAACGGAATTTTCTCTGTTGCAAAAAATTTGGAAAATCTTAAAGCGAAACCTAATTCCTAAAGAAAATCAATTTACTTATAAGACCGTTTACACCTCACGGCTTTTCACAAAAATTCGTACGAAGAATTTTTTTTTGGAAAACTGTAAAAAAAATGTATTTGTTTAATTAACGCGAAATATTTCTCGGAGGTACATACCCGCGTTTCTTTTTAACTTACCAAAACAATTAGTTTGCACCGCCAGATGTAACATTGAGAGTGATCAGTTCTCAACAGTATAAAAGAAGTTTAAAGCCAATGTCACAAAAAAAAACCGCTTGCGTCGAAGCATGCAATCGAGGTTACAAAGAACTGTATATTTGTCTGTAGAGAAAAAATGGCGGATTTGTTATAAGTTGAAACTATAAGTTATCGGTTAATTTTTAAATTATTAATTTAGGCGCGACGGAGTAAAATATCGACATTCAAAATTAAATACGAAATTAAATAGAAAAAAAAAAACAACGCGATTCATTCAGTTTCAAGAGATATCGTGCTTACTTACATCAATATATTTATTTCGAATTTTTTCTTTTAGAACTATGTCAGAATTGTTCATTGGAATGTTCTCTTGTCAGTACAGTCAGTTTACTATACAAGTGCAATATGAACTTGGTGTAGAACTGAATTGAACAACAACTAACTTTTTGACGTGGTAGAGCCAAACAGCGGCTTTAGCTGCTGCTCGAAAGGGCCGGCACGACCTCGCAGTATACCGGCGTGAAGTAGAAGCTTCTTGTGCTTCTGCGTTTCGTTCGGTGACCGGGGTAACCGGAGGCCCACTCCCTCACCCCACCCCCCACCCCTCCTCATCCTCCCATCTCCGAAATATCGTAAATAGTATATTTTAAATTGCGTTTAAAACCCATTGAACGAAAATGTCTGCATCTAAATAATTACAACAGGTCATCTATTCACGAAACACTGAACAACGTTACAAAACGTGCAATTTTCATCTTGCACGGAGACATCGCTTCGAAGGTGAACAGTTTCGCTAACGATTTAGATTTTGACACAGACCGAAAAACCGTTCGAGACCGGCAATTTCGGATTTTGCTCCGTTGATTACATTCACAATCAGCTCTAGGTTTCGTACTGACGTTCTTATTGAGTAACATCATCGAAATCCTTTGTATGTACACAGCTTTGTTTTGTAGCACCCAAGGTTATGTAATAAAATTATTAATTACAAAAATATATTAATATAAGCTTAAGTACATAATGCGTAATTAAGCTATGTACACAAAATTCACAGTCTTCAGGTCAAATCTTTCCTACTGTTTGAAATCTTAACATTTCAAGGGACGGAAGTCATGCCGTCGGTTCTCCTGGCGTCCTCCTAAAAATTTCTCGATACTCTTACACCGAGGGAATATTGATAGAGATTTGAGAGCCTATCGGATGACGTCATTTGTTGAGCCATGACGAGACAGTGCTCTCAATCATTCGTCGACGACGCTACCCCAAGAACATCGTGGTCGACATAGGTTTTTTTTTTTCAAAAGTCTTTCTTTCCGGAAAACTTTTCTTCCCTATATGTCTGTATATGAAAATAATTGTATAAATATGGCTAGGTAAATGTTGTCATAAAATGACATTCACGACCTTAAAGGCCGGCAGCGCATCTGTAGCTCCTCTGGTGTGTTGCGGGTGTTCGTGGGCGTCGCTGATCACTTGCCATCAGGTGACCCGCATGCTAGTGTGGTGGCCCTTTCTTTTATATAAAAAAAAACTTTTTCACGGCCTATTCCGACCAAAAGAAATGAGAAGGAGAACTTGCCGAGGAGATCGGCGGTTGTCAACTAACCATGACACAGTACCAGGGCATGCGCAAACATAGAGGCACACTCGTCATGCCTTACCGTAATCAATATAACGCATAACGCACAAGATCGGAGGATGGGTCACAATTAAACACAAGCCGACCCGGAACCACAATGATTTGTGTGAAGCACCAATATTGGCACATGCCGGGGATTCAAACACTGAACTACAAAAAACACTGACTACGATAATAGTGATTTAAAACAACTACAGTTTTTTTTATCTTTTACTCTTTCCTTTGTTTAGATCCAAAAACACAATTGGCGCTCTCTTGCGTGACTGAGATAAATCTGTCTTCGGGTAATTTGTTTGTAAGATTAAGTACGCAACTGTATGTACCATTTAAATCTCTGTGCGCTTTTGTGGAGTGTTTTGTTATTTTTTTTTTATTAGTTTTCAGTTGTTGTCTCTTTCGGCGACCTAGTTTAACTTCCATAGCTTCGCCGGCTCTTTTTCCATACGAGACAATATTCGGTTTTTACTTCTCACCTTTTCTAGACGATCGCGCGGCGTAGTGTAGTACTTGACTGCCGAACCAAGGGTGCTGGGTTCGAATAACTCGTCGTCATTTTAATTAATCACTTACCACTACGAGATCCGTCAAGCGGCTATGTGATTACCGTTGCCACGAACATGTGTAACACCAGAGGAGCTGCAGGTGCGTTGCCGTCCTTTACGGATATTTGGGGAGGAGGATGAGGAAGAAGGAAGGTGGCAGGGGAGGGTAGGAATGGTCCTCCGGTTACTTCACTCATTCAACGAAACGCAGAAGCCTCTACTTGACGGCGGTATTCTGCGTGGGCGTGGTACCAACCCAGGTCGAGACGGCCCTACCACCTACCGGCTCTACCACGTACAAAAACGGTGGCTATGGCCGGACAACACGACGCTGTTGTCCGATCACTTGGAATTTTCGTAATGTCTTGTAATTAGAGTCTCGGATAAGGATTCACTTCTTCGGTTTCTAAGGCCTTGAATTGTTGCGTCAGTTTGAATGGTCCGTGTGGTGTAGAAGGGTGTGCGTACAAACGCTTGTGAGCTCCGTGATTTGTAACCGAACCGAAAGGACAAGCAAATGAAAAAGTGTTAAGTTTATTAAAAAAATAATTCTGACGCTCGCAAGTGGATGGATTATGTAACGGCCAGTGTTCTTTATTTGAAATATAATCGAAGGCGAATATTGTGGTTTTGTTGTTATTAAAAAATAATAAGAATTTTTTGTGGTTTGAATTTATTGTATGGTACGTATACGGTACTAAATCCTCCCAGGTGAAATTGTTATTAAACGAAAAAGTGATAGAAAAATATATTTTTTTAATTTATTTTATTAGTGATTGTATATGTCAATTATTTGAGGATATTGAGGTACAAAACAAACCGTTAAGGTAATAATAAGTTAATAAAAAAATTGTTATTCTTTAGTACACAAATTTTCATTACAGGGGCCGTGAAAGCCTAGTGGTCAGAGCGCTCGCTTTAGTTTCATAGAACACGATTGATCTGGGTTCGATTTCCGTTGCCGGCACCACCAAAATTGTTAATACCGATTTTAAATTCTGAATTTACCATGTGCTTGGCGCTGAAGGAAAACATCGTGAGGAAACCTGCGGGTCTGAGAAATATAAGTCCCAGCCGACCCTCATTGAAGCAGCGTGTCGGACCCTTCCCGGTTCCAAAACTCTCTCAGATATTTGAAAAGTAGGCATTTGCCCAGCTATGGGCGTTTACAGGCTGCTAATTTACCTACTTTTACTCAAAATTAAAAAGTATGGAGGATGTCTCCTGGCCGATTTCGACCACGGCAGCTGACAACTGCGCAGGAGATATTATAGTGCCGTAAATGTGACATGACACTCACTTATCTTTACCTTCCCATATCCGATGTAACACTTATGCGATAAGATCGGAAGGCAGGGCCAGAGACACGGGACGAACACAACACAGCCAGACCCGGAAACCAATAACTCGTGTCACAAATATTCACAGGGCTGAGCCGTCAGGTACGCTAACCACTGGGCCACGGGGTCGTCAACAAAGTAATATATAAAATCTTTCATAGAAACTTTTCCACTCGACCGTACACAGTGATGGGAACCTCTTTAAGTAGCATTAGCATTCAAGCCTCGTATAGTTCGCGTCGTTTGTAACCGTTGGCGCTAGTGATGTGACATTTGGATTGTTACGACTATGATTGCTGTAACGTAATTCGATTAGCCGAAAAAGGTAAAGGCGGTGCGGACTGCAAAACAGGACGTCGTAAGTTCGAGCCCGCCATTCGACTATTGTCGTGAACCACTCAAGATATAAGCTGTAAGCTTAGTTGGAGTGTTAATACGAATATTAGTAATGTAACTTAATAAATAGCATTGCTAGAATTCTTTTAAAAAAAATCTAATAAAAAATAATATAAATAAAATGTATCTGTAGACAAATAATATTCTACAGATATTGTGTGATAAAACGCGTGATGATGTTGTAACCAGGATAATGAACGGGAAACTGTGACAAAGTAAAATTTATACTGCAGAAGCCTTGCGAATTATTATTTATGTTCTTTAGTATTTTTTTGTGTTTTGTTTTATTATTCATTTGGTTACATTAAGTTGGTTTTTATTAAGGGCAAACGAGCATGCGACTGCTCTGATGGTAAGTGGTTACCGTGTCCACGTACATCTCCAAGACCTGAGGAGTACAGATGCGGTACAGGCCTTTTAGGATAGTTGATTTTTCCCACGGGTGAAATTGGCCCTATATTGAAGATGGGCTAAATTATGAATATCCATAACCGACGAGCATGTACGCCTAGATGTATGGATGTATAAGAAGCGAGAGAGGTGTGTCAGGATCTTGCCAAATGGAAGTCTGAACTCTCTTCCTATCCCCCTGGATGACAGGTTTGAGAGTTAATGTATGTGTCATATTGTTCAATCATCATTAATGATTTAATGTTTTATTAAAGCTCGATAATATTTACAAATTAATACACTTAATCATTAAATTATTTTGACTCAATAAGGTGCCTATATTGATAGAGGTTTATTTTTAATGAATACAGCCACATTCTTCTTTCCTTATACTTTCTTTAAAGTGCTTCCTCGACCGACCTTTGATCGACTTAAAAAGACAATCAAATTATGGAAGTTTTGTGAGTCATGGTATCTCCGATTTGAATATTGCCACAAAAGCACAAAAGCGATCAAGCATTTGGAGCAGATCCCAAAATTTCAAGCAATGTTAATAAGGACTAATTTTTTTTTATTTAAAAGATCCTGTATTTAAATATATCTACGCCAGCCAATGTGTTGGTGATTGATATGTGAGTGGTTTTCGATCCTTCGAATTGTAGCTCTTCATCACATCACATTTGGTCTTTTCTACCTTTACGTTTTCACATCTCTATTTATGCATTGATCTGTGTGCATGCGCATTCTGTCACGATCTGTACCCACCCGGTGAGGTTCGACACTCGTTCCCTACTGCTGCAACGTCGCTCTCCGCACACTCCATTGCTTATTGCGTATGGAAAGTATAACTTAAAGTTGATATGAAAGCGCAATGTATACGAAACAGTGTCTCGCTAACGTTGTATTTTAATTTATGAAATGTTTGATATATCACGAAACAGTGGCGAGAGGCGAATACTTATACTCGGTTGTCTTTCGTATAACAAAACTAAAAGTTTAAAGAGTCAGTTAACATACAATGCGTTCTTTTGTCCTAGCAGCAGTTTAGTACGTGTTTTATCTACGGAGTTTTTATCATTACTTGTAATTGAACAGTTATTGGTTTTTAAAGTTGTTTTAAAGAGATTATATACAAAGTAAGGGTCGTGGTAGAACAATGGTCGGAGCGTTCGCTTTAATTTTATAGTATCGAAAGACTAGCGTTCGATACCCGGTGGCGGTATCGCAGATGCAGTTTAAGTGCTGGATTTATCTCATGATCTTCATCTTTGGAAAAACTGTTAGGAAACCTGCATGTTTGAGAAATAGAAGATTATGGGTAAGGCGGCAAGCACTTGAACGACTAGCAAGGGGTTCGCCTGATGGTAAGTGATTACCGTCACCCACGTACATCTGCAACACCAGAGGTGCTGCAGGATGAGGAGGATGAGCATAGGTATGGGGAGGGAAGTGGACTTCCGGTTACATCACTCACCGAACGAAACGCAGAAGCACAAGATGCCTGTACTTCACGCCGGTATTCGGTGAGGCCGTGGTAATCCGGTCGAGCCGGCCTATTCGAGCAGCAGCAGAAGCCGCCGCATGGCTCTACCACGTGTAGAACTTAGTAGAACTGTTTATTTCGAGTACACGTGAAGTCCACCAACCCACACCGGAGCAGACTCAAACTCTCAAATATTTAGAAGAGGCCTTTGCCCAGCCGTGGGACATTTACAACCTGTAACAAAGCTACTTACTTCTACTATTCTTTGCATATAATATATAACTAAATTTTATGAGGTGGGTTTGGGGGAAGGTAATTCACATTAGAGCTGCTTGGCGGACTTTATATATCCACGAAATATAAAAGTAACAGCCTGTAAGTGCCCACCGCTGGGCAAAGGCGTCCTTCTCAAATATTAGTAATCAGAGAGGGCTTAGGAGCCGGGAAGGACCCGCCACGCTGCTCCAGTGCGGGTTGGCGGGCTTCACATATCCTCGAAATAATAATTATTATTTCTCAGATATGCAGGTTTCCTTCACCGTTGAGCACGTTGTAAATACAGCACTAAAAATTGTTATTAGCAATTTTAGAGGCGCCGGCAGCGGGGATCGAACCCAGGTCACTCACGCTCTATGACATTAAAGTAGGGCCCTGACCACTAGCCTACCACGTCTCTTCGAAATATATATATAATAATATTTCTCAGACATGAAGTTTTGCGACAAGATGGCGACAGATCGCGTCGCCATCTTAACGTAAAGATCTAGAATAATTGAGCTAGCTTTAATCTAACGCCTTTGTAAACACCGATTTAACAGCGCGTCGAACCCAACAGAGCTTTACCGTTAGTTGTGGGTATAAAAATTAAGCGTTATAGGGTCACGTATCTCGTTCAACAGACTCTCATTAACATCTGCGAGTGGGTCAATGAACAGTGTGGGTGGTTGCATGACCAATTCTGCTCCAGTTTCTCTTGTTAGTTAAGGTCAGGGCTCATTCAGTCATATTATCACACTAATACGCGAGGACCTTGGTAGTTCAGGGCTGTATGTGTTTACTGGACGAGATAAAAGCGTGAGTAATTAAAACACAACAAAAATATTTGAAGAAATGGATATTAAGATATGTTAACGTATCCCACTTAACATCAAGTCCGACCATTGTAACCTTTTGCGAAAGGTGACCAATAAAGTATAAATAAATCAGTGAAATATGAAAATATGAAAATTAAAGATCGATTGTCACATCTAATTTTTTATAGTCTACCCCCGTTTCGTAATGAGGTTCCTTTCAGCACCCTTAGACATCGCTGTCAGTTGCCGGTATCGATATCTTGTATCTGGCATATCGGAGACCACGCCATCTGTCGGAGGGCTCTTGGTTTTACCATCATCTCCCGTAGTCGGTTTCTATGACGCCCGTGGTATGAGATGACGTGGCATATTTTACTATAGTTAATACTTGCGAAGTACATTTAGCAGAAACACACTAACACTCACTAAACGGTTAGCTTTAAAGTCAAAGTAAGAAGAAGAAAGAGTAAAGACTAAAAATTACTCGTAATGACATATGGTTCTAAAAACAAAACGACAACAAAAATATTCATACTCCTTGTACTAATATCATAAATGCGTAAGTAGCTCTGTCTGTCCTGTAAACTGCTGAATCGATTGAAGAAATTTGGTATGAGGATACCTCGGGGAAGGATTTTCTATATTTTTTACTCGAGTGTTTTTCAGACGTGGCTCTATTCATGTCAGGAGTTATATTATTAAGATGTTCGAACTACATAAAGTCACATTGGTTTTAAATGGAAAGACATTCAAATTCAAATTTTATTCATCACATCACAATTAGTATACAAGTTATTAATAAAACTAAAAAAAAAAAACAATATGATTTCGGAATATATTTTTTTTCTGCTCTACAGGTCTAGGCTCAGTTTACGTTACGGATTCCCGCAACACTGATCTTCAGCGCAGCTATAGTGAGAGTGGACGTCCTGGGCGCGCTCGAATTCATAATCAATGAGGGTCGGCAGCTTTGTAGTACAGATTTGTGCAATATGAATATAAGACGAGGATATAGAAAGGAGGATCTATACAACAGCGGTTCCATCAATGTTTCGGAGAGACGACGAAATTAGATGGTAGATGAAACAAATCTGCACGCACGTTTCCCTGTACGCCTTTTCCGAGGCCCTAGAAACGGGACGTCCCTTGATTCGCGGCACGGTTGGCAACCCTAGTCAATGTGCGATCGAGTCGGTGTCGTGCTCATTACAACTTGTTACATTAGAGGCATATTTAGAAACCCATGAGTACCGATTGGCGTGCCCGATGTCTAAGCATAATTTTGTTAGCTAGTTTGATAGATGTGTTAATAATTGAAGATGAGATTAAAAGTATTTAAAAACATGTTGGAAGATTTAATTTAGTTTCAATTTTAATTATGAAACAGAATCTACGAGCTCTTAAATAAATACAATTTATCATATTTCATAAACTTACACCTAAAATATACACATTTTTTTATCCATTTCATAAACAGTCGATTGCATAACGAAAAGTTAATTGATCAAGCTATAATCGCTGTTATGCGTGAAATTTAATAAAATGTCCCACTTTTCCTGAAGGTCGTCGTCAAATTAGATCTTGAAGTTTTTCAAGACCTCTCCCTTAGTCGTCTCTTAAATCACCCACGGGAATAAAGGCGATGGCATTGATGGGATTGTCATGCCGATATCTAAGCACACCTTACGTATTGTAACTGTAGATCCCGGACCCTGGATAAACTCTATTTGTCTTACTCCTAAGAGCCGTGGTAGCCTAGTGGTCAGGGCGCTCACTTTAGTTTCAAAGAGCGCGTGAGATCTCGCGCGCTATTCGATTCCCGGTGACCGGCCCCACTAAAATTGTTATAAGTAATTTTCGGAGGCTTTTGCCCAACAGTAGGGACTTACAGGTTGCTACTATAGAAATACTTTCGCGGGCGGGAATCGAACCAGTGACCCATAACGTTCAACAACTGGGTCACGGAGCAGACGTGTTACATATTAATGACAAAGAAGCGTAAATATATGGACGTATTTGACGTATCCTTAGTTTACTATGAGAATATCGTCTGTGTGGAAACAAAGAGAAAAAAAGAAACACATCGAGGCTTTATGACGTCACAGTCTCGTTTAGTCCCATCTCGTTACATAATAGGCAATGTTCCCATGCGCATAGCAAGATTCTCGCATAAGGCTTTTATAATGACTTTACCATTCCAAGTCTTCACGCCTATAACCTCATAATATAATCAACAAAGTTCTAGAAGATATGTCTTTTTTTTTTTTGGTATGAGAAAGGCGGCCAACGAGCAAGCGGTTCACCTGTAGGTAATTGATTTCCGTCGCCCAAGTAGATCTGCAACACCAGAGGTGCTGCAGGTGCGTTGCCGGCCTTTTAGGGGATTTGGGAGATGGAAGGGAGGATGAGGAGGGGGAAACGGGAGGGGGAGGTGGGCCTCACTTACCGAACGAAACTCCGAAGCATTCTTCGAAGCCGTGGTTCCAACCCGGTCGAGCCGACCCGTTCGAGCAGCAGCAAAAGCCGTCGCTTGGCTCTACCACGATTAAAATGATCGGTCAATGGTAAAAGTCTAATATGGCTCTGGAAACTAGTTACTTTATTAGCCAATATAATGCTCTCACGACCATGTACCCGATAGCGGGGTGGGCAGAGGTCTAGACTTAACCCACTTTTCAACAGAGCTTATTTGGGACAACGTGACAGTCTTAGTGTCCATGCCAACGATAAAAATCGGACGTAAGTTTCGAACTCGAGTCTCATGATTAGGAGGCAGCTCCCCTAACCGCTCTGCTATCGTGGCTTCTTAACAAATGCATCAGGGTTCGATACCAGATTTTGCTCCGCTATTTTTTTTTGTTGCAATTTTAATTATTGAATACACCACGTGGTTGGCGTTGAATGAAAACATCTTGAGAGAACCTGGAAATTTTGAATAACGTGAGAAGTACACCAGCCCGCATAGGAGCACTGTGGTGAATTCTTCCATACTCCAAAACCCTTTCGAAACGATTTAGAAGATGAAGCCCTTGGGTCTTATCCAGATGGCTTTAGTTTAACGGCAACGTCTTGGATAAACGAGACCAAGTTGAAAAGGGACAGATGTCACACGGGGAATCTTGTTCTGCAATATTTTTGTGGCATATTGGATAATCTTTGGGGGAGGCCTAATGTTCAGCAGTGGACTTCTGATAGGCTGAAATGAAAATGATAATATTGGATATGGCAGTGGCAGTTTCGTGACTAAAACGTGCATTTCTATATAATAATAATTGCCTTTCTTTTTGTTACAGATGCAGCCATGTTAAAAATCGCAGCCCCTCCGCTGCGCGCTGAAAAATTATTTCAAATTACAAAATTAATTGATGAATCATGGAATTACCAGTGAGAATATGTTTAGGTAGGTTTACTAGTTTACTTTTATATCGAAATTATAATAATATTGTTCGTAGATATTGTAAAAGTCGTCTCGAAATAAGGCGTGAAAAACCAAACATTTTATTTATTTTATGACAAACTAATAAAATTATCACAGATTGATTAAATAATGCGTGAAGTTAGCTAACACTTATTTTAATCTATATTTTTAAAATTGCTTATATTTCCATTAACCACTCCAACTTAGCCCAAATACTTATATCAGGAATGGTTTACACAGTCGAACGGTGGGCTAGAACCCTTGACGTCATATTTCACAGTCCGCACTTTAATCCATTGGGCTAGTGGCGCTTCAATGTTATCGTTCGTATCCCAAATATTTATTTATCTATACAATAATACTAGTAATAGCCTATTCGTATATGTTTTTAATATTTAAGTTAATTAAATATGTAAGTAAATATACATGTATGTATGTTTGTAGGTATGTATTTAAATGGTGTATATAGATTTATATTTATTTTTCTCTTCAGTGCTCTCTACTTTATCACCTGCACCTATTTAATTGGATTCTGCATCGCCCAAAGGTTGACTGGTAGAGAATACTTCCAGCATAAAGTCCGCCTTACATTCTCTTGTATATGAAGTATAATAAAAAAAAATATATGTTTATAATTATTACAATCTCTTAACTAAATCTATCATACAGAACTATTCCAAAAACGGTGAATTCATTTATACGCCACCTCTCAGAGAAAAAACCAACACTCTTGTAACATCTCGCGGAAAAGATCCTTAAGAAACTGCATCGCCTGGAGACTTACAAATAGTCTTTCCTTAGAAACAAATACCTGCCATTACGATATTCAACTTGGCACTGATCTATGTTTCTTTTTATCATCCTGGATAAGTCGAATGCTGGGCAGAGGTATTTCCATAAAAGCGCCAACATAACTTGGAATCATGTGCATACTACGGTCGCGTCATCGTCCGATTTGTCCATACGTTAGTGACCGTAGAGCCGGTACCCACGCACTGGAGGTCGGTCATCTTAAAACCGTTAATAATTTTCTTTACCATGAAGAAAATTTCTAATACATTTTTGCATAATTCAGGTGCGGCAATTGTAGTGAATCTACTACTGTTAACGACCACATCAGTCAATGGCAGCGCGTCGCCACAGGAAACGAACTCGACGACAATAAACTACGAAAAATCCACTAAATACAGCCGGTTGAATAACACATGGACGCCTAGAAGTAAGCCCAAAACCCCGGATATAGCCCTGAACGAGTTGCATCATAAAGAATCCACATCCGAGGAACACAGTGAAAAAAATGCTAAATACAAAGACAGAGGAAGAGTGAAATTCCATTCTCAATTGAAGTCGAGTACGGAGAGCCCGTTAAGGAGGGTCAAATTGTCCTCTGAAACCCCAAATGTAGTAGTAGTGACCCCAACTGCAGAAGTTAAGAAGCCATCACAAATTATTGATAGTATGCGAATGTACAAGAATGCTAAAATGCCTGGACTGGCTTCCAGTTCCAGTACCGTTGCGACTGTGTCGCTCCATGCAGACGAAGACAGTCAAGAAGTAGATGATGATGAAGAAGAAGACGAAGACGATTCCTATGATAAATATACTTCAAGTAAATTCCATGACAGTAGCTTTTTCACTTTACCCGGTTTCGATGATGATAATAATTATAAAGCTAAAAAATACAATCAGGGTAAAGAAGATTTTAGTACCCCGTCCTTTGATAAATTTTCAAGTTACTTTTCTAGAGAGACTCATGATTCAAAAGGAAATAAAAACGATGGGCCGTATAGATCGCCCAGTTTCTTCGATTTTGATAGCGACCTCACCACCCCAAAAAACGATTTCTTCGATCAAAAGTTTCATGATATATCCTCAAGCATATTGAACAATCTGGCCTCTATAAAGGCTAAATCGCCCCCCTTAAATACTGCTAATCCTCAAAAGGTTATTAAAGAAAATGTGGGCATTGAGAAATTGAGTAATGGACCACCTAATAACAAGTCAACGGTTATCATTAAAAATAGTAAAGAAATCCGTCTTCTGGATAATGAACAGGCTGGATCGTCCAATCAAGGGCTCTCCGACGTCCACGGTACAAGTATATATTACGAAATGTCCGTTCTGTCAACAGAAACATATAACATAAACCATTCTAGCGATGACGATTGTGAAAATGAAACTTTGTCTATGGAACCAACAGTTAGTAGCACTTTTAAACAAGATGCTGATTTTAAAGCTACACAGCCCACTGTATCGCAAGTTTCTACAAAGCCAGTATTTCCTGATTTACAGCCTGGCTCTTTTTCGACCTTATCTCCCTTATATTTCCAAGCATAATTCCTAATTATTTTAACACTGTAATTCCTATGATGGAATCAGGCATACCGATTTCTACACAAAATTCTATACAAAATCTTGAGATACCATTAAAAGTGAATTCAGACAGTGTTACAAGGAACCGTAGTTATTCTAAGCGGCTTAACTTAACAGGAACCAAAGATTCCCCTAATAGCGTCACTCAGCAAGCCGATTCACCACAAAATTCGGGGCCAAGACCTTTGACCCGGAAGTTTCATTACACCACTCCTAAAGTTAAACCTATATGGATGGCTCCCAGACGAAACGTCAGCAAAGCTTATAGAACATCGTACCCCACTACGATTTACTCAGAACATTTCAATATCAAAGACAAGTTTTCGACAACAGGCCGTCCGATTTTATCCCAAAAAACTGTTTTTACGACTTTACCGTCGGACATAGATCCGGTGCTGCAAAGTGATGTAAGCGGAGTAGAGAAGGTAGTCCATTCACAGATAATATCTGATAATACGATACCTTCGCTATGGAAAAGAGGTTCGATGAAGTTTACTACGACAGCAGCGCCTTCGATGGTTGTCGAAACAGGTATCAGTGATTTGGAAATTCCTCCGACAATGACTGCTTGGGCACTAGCTAGTTTAAGAAGCCCACCTTCGTTGTCAAGCGCGGTGGTGACTATGAGCGGATCGACTCTGAAGAGCGTCGATGAAAACGAACTGCAGAAAGTCGGTGAAGTTGTAGGTGAGTAGCAGTAGAATGAGCAATGACATTCATTCTCTTTACTTTACTTTCTGGGTAAATAGTATGTCCTTCTTGTCGTATATGTTTTTATGCTAACATTTTAGCCCATTGTTTTAAATGATGCATGTTTATTACCATTTATATGAATTAAACATCTTGTATCAGTTGTAGAAGTAAGTAGTTCTAGTATGTTCGTTCTGTCTAACTATACAAAATATATACATCGACAAAAAACTTAGTGTCGCTAAATACCAGCAAAGTATTTTGAATGTTAGTGAATGTATCCATAAATAAAGAAAAAGCCACAGAATTCGTCAATTAATATAATATGATAGGTACATATATTTTATATTACAAAGGTCTATTAAACTTTTTTCACAATTTCAGACAAAAAAGAAACTACCACAGTCACGACAACAACAACAACCGTTGACACCCCAAGCAATGATGTCATCTCAAAGAACATTACAGAAATAGACCAAAACAGATTACCTTGGAAACCAATTACAACAACTGTCGACATGAGTGATGAAAGGGAAACTGCAACCAAATCCGAACGACTACCTGCTGAAAGCAACATATCTTTACAAAGCAGTCTGAAGCCCGCAGATACTACGCAAATGTCGCAAAAGATTACGGAAACAACTACAGAAATTGCTAAAGCTGATGAAGTTAAACCATCCTGGATCGCCGCAACGGTAGATAATGAGGTCACAACGACAGAAGATACCTGGGAAACCGATCAAAAGGCACTTCAATCAGTTGATACAACTAAATCAACCGGTTTCGAATCGATAACGAAACTGCCATCCGGTGTGACAACGCCACCTGACGAAACATACGAAACTGACACTATACAGTCTAAAATTCGCGCTACTACAGACTATGAAATCACTACTATCAGGTTCTCTTACGTGCCTACTGAAGAGATGATACAAACTGAAACACCAACTGCAAACGAGAATTGGCACCCAGTGATACCGACCAGGACGACATTTGATGATTCTCCTATAACAACATACAGGCCAAAGTTTTTGACTACAACTGAAATAATCGAAGAAACGACCACAGTACCTGTCGATACAACGCCGGAATTGGAAGTGTCGTCGCAAATAGTAGAAAATTCAACTCACCAGTCATCTCAAGCTATTTACCAAACCACCACTGAAGAGTTTACTACACAAACGCCAAGTACAGTTGTAAATACTTCAGCAGAAACATCTACTTTCTCTTTAGATAGCGAAGAAACTACGTTAGCACAGACTACACCAGCAACTGATATCAGAACAGAACCAACAACAGAAATAATCAAGGAAACAACAGAAAATCTAGTAACATTTGAAACAACAGGGACACCTTCTACAGAAATGCTCACCGATAGTAGTTCGGAGGAAAACAGTGACAGCAATGAAGTTATTTCTCAGGATACGCCTAAAAGTTCCTCTACAACGCGTTCTTATACAACACCCACTACCACAACTACAACAACGACTGAAATAACGACTCGAACTGATACAACAGCTGCACCAACCACAACACAAACAACGTCAAGTGAAATCAAAGAATATACACCACAACCTAATGCAGAAATTATCATAACAACAGAACGGAAAGAAGAAACGACGCCTTACGAAACCGAAATGACGACGAAATCTATTAACGAGCTAGAGGACTTGACGAGCTACGCGGAAGACGTGACAACGGAATCATCTTCTAGAGTGCTGGCAGAAGAAGCGGGATCGGGAGCTGCAATCGCGATTGCGGTCAGCGCTATAGGAGTTATAGCTTTGGTTCTACTGGTGGGATTATTGGTAAGTTCAATGTTTTCTCTTATCTCTTATGAACTCTAATCATTGATTTATATTTATTTTTTTGTAAATATAAAACATAATTTATAATTTCTTCACAGGGTTAACACAAGAACCTTATAGGTAGGTAGAAACTGACTATACTGACTTCAAACTTTTTAAACAAATCAAGTCCCATTGAGTTTTTAAACGAATGCGAATGTTCAACACAATGTGACAGTTCTTAACTTTAACAAAAGTTGACCATATGGGCAATGGAACAGAACATTACATCGTTAACACACAATTTGTCATGGGGTGCCATGGGCTATACCGCGCGCAGGCGAGTTTGAACGTCAGAGAAAACGTTTGTGTATTCCCCATTAAACAATTATTGTTTATCATAAGATTAGTATATTATATATTAAATCATATATGATCGCAATTTAAGATTTCTTTCAACAGCGATGGATTAACAATTTCTTATTACCCTAGCTTCACACATTCTGTATACTGTACTAGACAATATCCTTTGCCATTTTGAATAATAAGATACCAAAACAGAGGTCAAAGCACACTAAATTAAATCCCGACGTTTCGGAGGCTTTACAGCACCCGTGGCCACGGGGGGACTGTGACGTTTGATGTCCTGATGTCATAAGTAACTAGGCTACCGTCAGCTTTACAAATATTAAATTTTGGTTCGATCTACGCAGAATAATCTCAAGATGTCTAGCATTTAATTTAATTAATTACCGGATCCCAAGCAGGTGGTAGCACCCAGCTATCTAGGAAATGAAATTAGGATGTTTTTTTAATTTCAATAGCCTCGCGAGTCATCCATGTGGACAGACCACATAGCGATATGTAATGGTCAGGGCGATCCGCAATATGATCACAGATTATTGGCGAAACGTAGGGATTTAAAAAAAATCTAATTGAACGCGATAGAATCTGTATATAATAGTTTTATTTAAAATGTGTAGTGCAAGCGTAAATACATAAAATCATTATAAAAAATAATAACAATAATAAAGCAAAGCAACGACTTACATAAAAGAAAATGACATATATATATATATATGTCGAAAATGACTTATATATATATATCGAAAATGACATATATATATAGAGTCGGGCAGTGATAACCGTGACAGTTAAATCCCACACCTCGGGGGAACTCGCTCGGCTCTGTCCGTGCTATTGACATGTCCGAAAATTTTAATGTATTTATATCGTTACTGAACTAGCAACCAGTATATGTACGTGGTAGACCCGAACTAATGTCACTATATAAAAAAAGCGAGCTCCCTTATCACTGACCTATCACAGCTCTGCTAGAGTATAAAAACAACAAAAAACGAAGAATATTCATATAAGTAATTCGTACAACGATAACAAAAAAGTGAACATTATAACTGTTGTCAATGCTTGTTTACCAGATGTAGTTATTTATCACAAGGGTTACAAGGAAGAGTGAAGACTAGGCGATGCCTCGGTTATGAATAAAGTAAAGCAATATGTCCAGCACAGGTGTACATCTACTTAATAAGGATATCAGCTGGTTACGCCTGCACACACAGCAGCTGTGAGACCGCGACTCTTGTGAATCATAAAGAATTAACAAAATATATTATAAGATTACACAACGCGTATTTGTGTCTTCTTCGTTTTTGAAGGACCCAGCTGCTGGAGTGAATCCTGCAGTCTCTTTCTTGTATCAACTGATGTATCCCGCATCTTTCTAGTGATTTCAAATGATTAAAGTTTAATCCCGTAAACGTGATTAAAGTGATATTTGGGTACATTTTGATAAAAAATCTGTTTTCATTGTTTGACTGACTTGACTAGTTCTGTATTTTCGTAAATATTTCTCAATATAATCTTCCATTGTGGCTTCAGAAAGTCTATTTTTAACCGCGGGAATAATACAGACAGATAACGTAACTTTTTGTTACCAAATAATCTGCGTAAATTATCAAAAATAAAATCCTCGTGATTAATAAAATAACTTTTAAATATTTATAGGAAATAAAACAGAGTGGTTTCAATCTCATTGTGATAAATAATTACATTCAGGCAATAGGATCAGTATAACGAATATCGTATTCATAAAAATAGTATTAGTTCGTCGTTTCACTAATTAAAACAGAAAATGCTTTGGCATCAAAATCTATGAACATCAAACATCGCAGATCGGAACTTGCCATCACTACTGACCGATGTTGCCATCAACTTGAGAGACATAAAGAATATACAAATATATGACAATCAGACCTAAAAGTATGTGGTAAAGCCAAGCGGAGCTTTAGCTGCAGATCGAATGGGCCGTCTCGACCGGGTTGGTACCACGGCCTCGCAGAATATCGGACATTCCCCAAATATCCTTAAAGGCCGGCACCGCACCTGCAGCTCCTCTGGCGTTGCAGATGTACGCGAGCGTCGGTAATCACGTACCATCGAGGGAGCCGCTTGCTCGTTAGCCCCCTTTTCCATAAAAAAAAAGTAATTATTTCTTCCTCATCAGTGCTCTGTCTTCGATGTCGATTCTCCATTGAGGTTTTCTGCGCACTATTTCGACTCGTATCTTGATTGTAGATTGTTCGTACAACATATCCAAAGTAATGAGCATAATATCTATAGACATATCTCACGATAAATTATGTTCACTTCTTTGGAGACAGTTGCAGATGTTCTCTCCGGGAACGCGGTGACCTGAAAGGATACGATACGATTTTGTTATTAATAATGTTTACATTTCTACATTCCTTTATGTTGAGGTGGCTGAGGTAAAAGGCCTTGGAAATCTCATTGCAATCTCTGGAGGCAATCTCTATGTCTCGGAAAGGCGAAAAGCGGGTTACGGAATTCCTATTGTTTTATTGTTTTTTTTTTTTAAAAAACGTTCCCTTCCGCTGTAGGAATTTCTCCTGTGTCGCGGAGGCAGTTTACATACATGAATTGCACATGGACAAACACCCAGAAAATTAGAAACCCAGGTAGAAATTTCCCGTCTACCACTTGGCGTGGCAGGCATTAGTAACTAGGCAGGGACCTTTTCCGCTATGCATGAAAAATATTTCCCAATATTTCCGTGTGACTTTATTTCCTCGATAAAGTCATACTGTTCTATTTTTCATAGCCAAGACATGGTTTTGTTTTTCGGTAGACATGTTTGGGATAAACGAAACCATTTTAAAAACCCTCAACCGTCTGTTGCAACAGCCACGTGAAGGCAGGAGGATAAATACGCCGGTAACACTGGGCAGAAGCTGGTAACACTCGGCAGAAGCCGGTAACACACGACAGAACTGGTAGTACATAACTGAACTATGACATAATATTTTCTACTCAGCCGCAGAATGCAAATATATAAAGTGTAAAGAAAACCCTAAATTTTTTTGTATAATAGACCACACTTTGCAATTTTCTAATCCAGAAGGTAGAAAGAAAATTTTCGGTGTCATAGAGGCGTTTGGACGTCATAAATTATACATAGATAAACACCTGAACTCGAAAAAATTGTTTACAGGTTATATAATTAATTTCGTATGCAGTTCGAATCCACGACTCTCAGCGCTAAAGCCAATAGCCATGGCGTCAAGTGCTGTCTATAGTGCTGCAATGCGAACACAAAGTCACTCCAACTCTACCTATCCCAGATAAAGTTTATTGATTTATCCTTTACCTTAAATTAACATTCTGTATAGTGCACAGTTGTATGAGTCTGCAACGATGATATCCGCAGCAGAACTAAGGTAACCAACATAGCCGTAAAGATCAGCAAGCTGAAGTGGCAATGGGCCGGCTTGCAGAACTGACAACCGCTGCGGAAAAACAAGATGACAAGATGGAGTGACGACCTGCGCAGTGTTGCGGGAAGTCGATGGATACAGGTGGCTCGGGACCGAGCTTCGTGGCAATCTTTGGGGGAGGCCTATGTTCAGCAGTGGACTTCTGATAGGCTGAGATGATGATGATGATGATGACAGTGCACTGCAGGACATATCCTGCAGTGCACTATACTATAGCCAGTGAACTATAACTATACTATAACCTATGGGCTTCAGAAGGATTTCTTATAATCGCCACGTTCGGCGAGCGGATTGGCGATTGCAGCAGCAGACACTTCGCACCCTAAACACTACTGCCCGTAATAGGTCTGCATTTTTTTTTCTGAAAGGCGGCAAACGAGCAAGCGGTTCACTCGATGGTAAGTGATTACCGTCGCCCGCATACATCTGCAACACCGTAGGTGCTGCAGTTGCGTTGCCGGTCTTTAAGGGTATTTGGGAGATGGGAGGGAGGATGAGGAGGGAATCGGGCGGGGGAGTGGGCCTCCGGTTACCTCACTGACCGAACGAAACGCAGAAGCACAATATACCTCTACTTCACGCCGGTATTCCGCGAAGCCGTGGTAGCAATCCGGTCGAGCGGGCCCATTCGAGCTGCCGCTTGGCTCTACCACGTTTTGAGTTTTGTTCTATCTTGCAAACTGTACTGTGTTTTGTTGTATTTTTGTATTCCTGTGTGTAAACCGTGAAACCCTCGTGAGCGTTTACCATAAAGCTTTATAACAACTTTTTATTATTATTCTGTTTAACACAGTTCACTGCTGGACACAGGTATCCATTCCGGAGAGGTTACTCTAATCGCTACGCTTATTGGTTTGGTGATTTACATTTTCAAAATTTCAAAACCTGGTTAGATTTGGTTCAATTGAAATGAATTCATTTGTGTCTGAAAAATGGTTTAGTTTAACGTGCGGCATCAGACATAAATTCTTCCCATGGGGGTCGTTAGGGCTGACTGAGAGATAATCCATTCATGGCATCCTCCGGTAGCGTGCCCGACGGTCTATCTCCCGGGGAGACGAAAAGGGGTTTGCGGAAGCCGGTTGGGAAACGCTGAACAGTGCCATATAGAAATCTGTAAGCTCTGCCTAACTTAGAAATGTTTAGTTGAAAAGAGGCCACGTTAGCCGAGTGGTTAGGGGGAAGAATTTGTTGAAAAACTTTAAATAAATGTCAATTGAACTCTGACTGGGGTAGTTTATTATAGTCGTGAGAGCTTGTAACTTTATATTTAGTTTTTCACTAAGGCAAATTGTCCAATTGTATGTGTGCATAAATGAGAAATAAAAAAATATTTCAGATTACATAGAGTGTGCGAGGAGCTCTTCTCATCTTATTTTCTACTTAATCTACTTTATATATTAATAAACTTCTAAAAAGTTAGTGGAGGCTTTAGTCAAAGGGCGGGAATTCGAGGATTTAATATACAAACGACATTTGATTATCCTTGTGATGATTCTAAAGTTTTAAATGTCATGGCGACACGGGCCGTTACTTAATTGGCGTCATTTTCCTATCATTCGACGTTCCTTCACATCGGGGTGATAAAATTCCTCGACCTGCAACCCGAACACTAATGCGGCCACCCGACACCGTCCGCTGTCGTTGTTACAAGAACTCGCCCGTTGTGCCTTTACACCGGTCAGCCGTAATGTATAATACGTGTCGGTACCTACCTTCATTTTTAAGAATGAAATATTAGATCTCCGTTGCGACTAAAAATTTAATTGCGTTGGACTATTTTCGCCTTCTTTTCGCTCTTCGAAAAAGAGAAGTTTTTCTTTCATCATCATCATCATCATCATTTCAGCCTATCACAAGTCCACTGCTGAACATAGGGCTCTCCCAAAGATTGCCACGAAGCTCGGTCCTGAGTCATCTGCATCCATCGGCTTCCCGCAACACCGCGCAGGTCGTCACTCCATCTTGTGGGGGGCCGTCTGCGTTTGCCTGTACGTGGCTGCCACTCGAGAACCTTTTTTCCCCAACGGTTGTCAGTTCTGCGAGCTATGTGGCCGGCCCATTGCCAGTTCAGCTTGCTGATCTTTAAGGCTATGTCGGTTATCTTAGTTCTGCTGCGGATATCATCGTTGCAGACTCTATCACGCAGAGAAACACCGAGCATAGCCCTTTCAATAGCGCGCTGAGCATCTTTGAGCTTCCTCATACGGCCTGCAGTGAAAGACCAAGTCTCAGTTCCGTATGTCATCACTGACAACACGCACTGGTTGTATACTTTGTTCTTGAGGCTTTGCGGTATACTCGATGAGAAGATATGACGTATTTTCCCGAACGCAGCCCAGCCGAGTTAGATTCTTCAAAAGGCAGTTATCCCCTTTCTTGAAAAATAGGACAACCACGCTTCTACTCCACGCTTTCGTCGTAATACCGCCATGAACGACGGAATTAAACAGCTTCTGAAGAACAACAAGTATCGGTTCTCCACCCGATTTCAGAAGCTCAGCTGTAATTCCGTCCTCACGCGGCGCCGTTTTTAAGCTATTTGAGAGCCATCCTAATCTCGCTCAGACTGACGTCCGGGATGTTATCGCAATAATGTCGGATAAGCTTGGCTCTTGGGTCTTTACTCACATCAGTATGTGGTTTCAACGACGTTGTGTACAGCTGTCCGTAAAATCTCTCGATCTCACTCAAAATCTTGGCTCCAGCGGAAATAACTGCGCCGCTTTCAGTCTTCAGCTTGGTCAGTTGGCTCTTTCCGATAGACAGATCTCTGGCGAAGACTTTGGTGCCTTGGTTCCGCTCTATCGCTTTTTCAATACAGGCTGTATTAAATTTGCGTATGGCTTGTCTCATACATTTGGAGATCTGTCCATTCAGTAGCCGATATGCTGACGCATCCGTTGTAGACTGCAGCTTTATCTCTCGCCAGGCTTTCATGAGTTAAAGAGTGTGATCGGAGAGCTTTTGGGGCTTGATTGTACGGCGGGTCCTGCAGAACTTAGCTCCTACCGCATGGACAATTTCCACAAGCCTGCTATTCGTATCGTCCACTGTAACGCAATCGTCTAGGCACTGAAAGCGATTATGCAATTCGAGCTGAAAGCTCTCGGGGTTTTGATAAGGGCACGTGGTGGGCGGAGCGTAGGTTTCACCAGACGAGACCGCTCGAGCCTAATGTTAAGATTCAGAGTGGCTCTTAGCATTCGGTGATCACTGCCAGTTTTCACTCTAGTGATCACAGAGACATCATTGAACAGCTGACGCTTGGTCGTCATAATGAAGTCGATCTAATTTTTTGTGGCTCATCGAGGTACACTTCCTGTGGGGCCGCTTCTGGAAATAGGAGTTCATCATAAATAATCCCTCCTTTACCATGAATTCAGCCAGCTGTTGCCCTCTTGGGTTGCGTTGCAGCCTTTTACGACACCCATGGTCAGACAGGGTTGGCGCTATTCTTTACTTCCGACAGCCGCACGGAATTTTCTTTCAAACGTTTTTAATTTTTTTCATTTATCATTATGAAGTAAAGTTTACAGATTAAAAAACCTGTATCGAATAGATGAGTCAACGTCTGAATGTAGACCGAAAACAAGAGCAAATTTCACGCCGGCTTACCCCATAGTTCAGGCAATGCCGAAATTACATAGTGACGTCGTAACATTTATTGAATTACGTGAAAAAATTACGCGTTATGCTATAATAGTACTTACAGTTATTGTAATAAGTATCAATCGGCTGCTGTAATAGGTCAATTTAGTTTTATAAACGTCATTAATCTTATCTTTTACAGAGCCGGCCACTTTAAGAATGAAGCAACAGTTCAGTATTCTTTAGTTTGAGTTTTTCCCTTTTTTTTTTTTGGGAAAGGCGGCAAACGACCACGGGGCTCAACTGATGGTAAGTGATTACCAACACCACCAGAGGAGCTGCAGGTACGTTAGCGGCCTTTAGGAATATGACATAAGGATTTGATCTCTGATGAAGACACTGCCAAAATTGTTAATGCAATTTTACGTTCTGATTTAAAGGAGAAAAACATCGCGCTGAAACCGGACTGTCTTCGAATTTTTTTTTTAATTATGCCTTCATATCGGACAGGGCAGGGTAAAGGTGTTTTTGTATTTACGCCTACATTTACGCCAATGCTAAAAGTTACCAGATTCCCGTTAAATCAAATCGAAGCTGTAATCTAGAAAGTCAGAGACAAAATTTCTTCATAGTCTGTAATTAATGAAGTTTGAGAGCTTCTTAATACACATTATTAAGAAGCTCACAAAATTCATTAATATTTCATTAAGTAATAAATAAAAATCAACAATTTTATAATCTTAAATAATTTTAGATAACAATTAAAACGTTATATATTAAAAACAATGTAGAATATACATTATCATAAAAATACTAAATAATGAAAAACTTACCAGACAATTTTCTTTGTTTTTTAAACTTTACAAAATAATTATCTTTACACGTTCAGAAAACTAAAATAATTACTAGAGAATTATTGAAAAACATACTATAAACACGCTCAATCGACAATGGTTCATTATTTTCAATTTACTACAGAACTGAATTAAAAGTCCGCTATGTTTTATTGTAAAACTACAGCACGTTTCGGTTTCCGCGGGAAAAACATTGAATCGAACCGTCCGGTTTCTATTAGTTTAGTTTTTATACAAATTAAGCTATGAACCAGGGTCGCAGGCGCAGATCCGCTCGCTGTCGTACGTGGCGGCTAAGTGTGGCGAGCTGGCAGGCTCCGGGCGCTGGGCGGACGCTTGGGATAAGGAAGGGAAATAGCGAATTCATAACGTCTAGCTACACGAAAGTTACGGACTGATTTTATCACCCAATATCATATTCATCATGTATATCGTATAATCAATTTTTTTTTTTTTTTATTCTGTACACCATAAGGATTGCAAAAAGCGGACTTAATGCCTTTTGGCATTCTCTAACAGTCAATCCAGGGCGTGAAGAAATGTGGTGATAGGTGTATCAAATAAAAAATAATATAAATATGAAAAGGCTAATTGAGATATATACTACATAATTAAAACATGTTTAAATGTATAAGCATACATATCTACACAAACACATACATATACAAATACTATAATATATACATATATACATAAATACGTCAATATATTATATAAAATAACACAGTAACGCGCAATAGGGTCGGTGCTGACTGAAAATCAGCGTGGCGGTTAACCCCGCGACACTATGCTGAGTCAGTTCCGATTCATTTGACACGGCACGGGTTATAAATTATAAAGCCGACTGAAGCTTCTCTTAAATTATTTATAATTATTATTCATTTATATAATTATTCACATAGTAAAGTAAAAAAGTAAACTAGCAGTCTGTAAGTGCCCCTTCTCCAATATCTTCTATCATATCATCATTCATCATCATGACTACAGCCTATCACAAGTCCACTGCTGAACATAGGCCTCCCCCAAAGATTGCCACAAAGCTCGGTCCTGAGCCACCTGCATCCATTGGCGTTCCGCAACACTGCGCAGGTCGTCAGTCCATCTTGTGGGGGGTCGTTCTACACTGCGTTTGCCTGTACGTGGCTGCCACTCGAGAACCTTTTTTCCCCAAAGGTTGTCAATACTAGGAGCTATGGGGCCTGCCAATCGCCACTTCAGCTTGCTGATCCTTACGTAGTTTCCCGAACGCAGCCCAGCCGACTTGGATTCGTCGATTGACCTCTGAGTCGAAGTTGGACTTACCTAATCGGACAATTTGTCCCAGGTATACGTACTCGTCTACAACTTCGAGCCTATTGTTCCCAACAACAACCGGTATTGGTTTGACATGGATGTTTGACATGATCTTCGTCTTGTCCATGTTCATCTTAAGACCAACCTGTTGGGAGAAACTATTGAGGTCATTGAGCATATGGAGCGATCCTGCCATAAGAATTATGTCGTCGGCAAATCGAAGGTGAGTGGTGTATTCGCCATTGATGTTGATACCGTATCCTTTCAAGTTCAGCTGCTTGAAAACATCTTCCAATGTAGCGGTGAAGAGTTTCGAGGATATGACATCACCCTGTCTTACACCTTTTTGCAGTTGGATTGGTTTCGTACTCTGATTCTGTACTCAGATAGACATTGTAGCCTCATTTTACAAACACCTCAGCACTTCGATATACCGGGAGTGTATCCGGCACCGCTGGAGAGGCTAGAGCACCACCCAAATTTCGACTGAATCGAAAACTTTCTCATATTTCACATACGCCGGACATAATCGTAAAGTCTACTCCTCGGTCTTCTGTAAAATCTGGTACAAGAGCCTTTTCGGAATCCGGCTTGTTCGGGAGGCTGGAAGTCGTCAAGTCTGTTTAATAGACGATTTGAGATGACTCTCGAAAACAGTACATGGACACGGCCTCGAAGCGATATCAGTCTATAATTCTTCAAAAGGCAGTTTTGACCTCCCTTCTTGACGAATACGACAACCACGCTTCTACTCCACGCTTTCGGCGTAACATCGCCATAAATGACGGAATTAAGCAGCTTCTGAAGGATTACAAGTTTTGGTTTTCCACCCGCGCTCAGAAGCTCAGTTGTAATTCCGTCCTCAACCGGCACCTTGGCAGCTTGCTTTTAAGCTGTTTGAGAGCCATCCTAATCTCGCTCAGACGATTGTCTGTCGGACTGACGTCCGGGATGTCATCCGAATAATGTCGGATAAGCTTGGCTCTTGGGTCGTTACTCACATCAGTGTGTGGTTCGTAAAGTCTTTCGATCTCACTCAAAATCTATGCTCCAGCGGAAATAACTGTGGCGCTTTCGGTCTTCAACTTGATCAGTTGGCTCTTTCCTGAAGACAGATCTCTGGCGAAGACTTCGGAGCCTTTGCTCCGCTCTATCGCATTTTCAATACAGGCTGTATTAAATTTGCGTATGTCTTGCCTCATACATTTGGAGATCTGTCTATTCCGAGTAGCCGATATGCTGACGCATCAGTTGTAGGCTGCAGCTTCATGTCACGCCAGGCTTTCAAGAGTTTAAAAGTGTGATCGGAGAGCTTTTAAGGCTTGTTCGTGCGGCGGGTACAGCAAAACTTAGCTCCTACCGCATAGACAGTTTCCACTAGCCTGATATTCGTATCGTCCACTGTAATACAATCGTCTAGGCACTGAAAACGATTATGCAATTCGAGCTGAATGCTCTCCGGGTTTTGGATAAGGGCACGCGGTGGGCGGAGCCTAGTCTTCATCAGACGAGATCGCTCGTGCCCAATGTTAAGGTTCAGTGTGCCTCTTACCATTCGGTGATCACTGCCGGTTTTCAATCTAGTGATCACAGTGACATCACTCAACAGCTGACCCTTGGTTATCATTATGAAATCAATCTCATTCTTTGTGGCACCGTCCGGGCTCATCCAGGTCCACTTCCTGTGGAGCCGCTTCTGGAAATAGGAGTTCGTCATAAAGAATCCCTCCTTTGCCATGAAGTCAGCCAGCTGTTGCCCTCTGAGAAGGGCAACGGAACCCACGTTGCCCTTCTCCAAAGTTACCCGCTATCAGCTCTTCGCCTTTTTTTGTACCTAGTTTTGCGTTAAAATTACATTAGCACGAATTATTTATCTCTGAGTAGTATATGACAGGGGCAATCCGCGTTTTTCTATTTATTCGCAAATAACTTTTAAACTTATTTAATGTAACTTACTAAGTGATTTCAGTGAAGTTCATGTGATTTCGATGTGCAAAAACACATTGAAATCACTTAGAGCACCGACATTTAGAGCATTTCACGAGATAGCATTATATGTATAACATACATACATATTTAGTTTATTACAATACAGACGTGTCTGTGCGAAATGAGCTCGGTACGCTAGTTTGTCAATAATATACGACTTGTTTCTCCTTGTTGTAACATGATCAGAAAATCACTATTAAACGAATTCACTACCCACAATAAATTAATAATATCATATTGTATATAGTATAATAATTAATGCAATTTTTACTGCATTTATTATTGTCCGGTACTTTCGGGCATCTCTGCATCTTTTTACCTAGGTCCGCAGTCAGCACTGAGCTGTAGATGTCGCCCGTATCGCGCCTCGGAGGATGTTTTTAAAACGCAAATTATAAACAAAACCTTACCGATGACGGACCTCTTGAGCGATTTCCGCGGAGCCGTGTCGAAGTGGACACTTTGTAAATTTATTCTTTTCTGAGAGTAAACTTTGCAGGTTACCTTACGATGTTTTCCATCACCGAGCACTTGGTAAATTAATCGCTTAAAATTTGATATTTACTATTACTTATTGCAGCGGTGTCGGCGCGTGGGGGTCGAACCCAGGTCGCTTATACGGGTTCATAGAAATTAAAGACCACGCGCAATGACCACGAGGCTACCGACCATAGACAGGATAATATGAAAAAAATTATTAATTTAGTAAATATGAGCCAGTGCTGTGATTTCATTAACCTTTTGAAGAAATGGACTCATGGCTACTTTATTTTCGACACAAAATGTTCGTGTAGGATCGGACAAACGCCCCGAGTAAAGCGCGTCGTAAATAACGGTTTCAAGTGGAGAATCAAAATGCTCGAAGTCGAAATACTATCGTTTGTTCTCACGTCACCTTGCGGGTTACTTTGAGGGCTGCTTAAGTGATATTTGTTTTGGCGGTGACAGGTCTTATGAGGCAAATCATTTACAAGTTTTTCTCGTAAACGTGAACGTGAGTTAGCATCATCATCATCATCATTTCAACCTATCACAAGTCCACTGCTGAACATAGGCCTCCCCCAACGATTGCCACGAAGCTCGACTTTAGCATGATTGATAAAAAAATAAAATTACATTTATTGTAATAATCTCTAATAATCAGGAGATTATTAGCCAACCAGTAGTAACTGACCATTGCCTTGGAATGAATATGTCGCAGGCATTTCTTTAATCATGCCATTTTATTTAACGACTTGTTCATTAGCTTTACTGCATTTAATCAAAAAATTTAACTCAAAAACTGTCTAGTTCAAAATTTACTATGACAAATCACGTAGTCCTGTCTAGATATTAACTATCTTAGGTATTAAATAAACATGTATCTTCTATTACATTAATGATTGTTTTAAATGTATTTATTTATTACGTATTGCCTATATATTTAAGGGGAAATATACGGTGTCAAATCAAATGTCAAATGGCAATCTCACCTTTGTGGTGCACTTTGCTGGGAAATAAACGACGCTCTGGCGACCGAAA
This sequence comes from Bhutanitis thaidina, assembly GCA_029286595.1. Taxonomy (NCBI): domain Eukaryota; kingdom Metazoa; phylum Arthropoda; class Insecta; order Lepidoptera; family Papilionidae; genus Bhutanitis; species Bhutanitis thaidina. The sequence continues at coordinate 8,064,019 of JAGSMS010000019.1, forward strand.
GATTGCAGAAAAATTACGATTGGCATTCCATCACAGTGCGTTTCTCTCGAAGTTTTCTGCCACGCACTTCGATTTTCTGGAATCAGCTGTCGCCAGCGGTATTTCCGAACATTTACGACTTAGGGGCCTGCATCTCCTCTGGTGTTGCCAATGTTCGTGGGTGTCGGTGATCACCGACGCCGCATGCACGTTTGCCTACTTATTCTATAGAAAAACTTCCGAATTTACCGAAGTAAGTAGTTAACAACACATGCCTGATACTGTGATCACCAAGCTGTTTCTCCAGCGTGATGAGCATGGGCCAACCTTCCTAGGAATAAGGTTCTTTTTTTGGTGCTTTCTTGGACAGGTCTATGTTCAGCTCTGGACATATACAGGATAACGGTGGTGATGACTATGATGATGATGACGCTCTGAACCCCGAGTTACCAGGGCCCCCTGAGCTACCAGGGCTTCATAAGCAAGTGACACATTTCAGCTTTCTTAAATTAACATTTTTGTCTACCTAATCATCGCTGTTAATAGCTGGTTGTTCGGCGAATGGTCACGCATACTTAGTGAGATCATTATTTATTTGCTGAGCTCGAGGCGTGCCTGCGATAAAAAAAATATGTTTAGGAGTCGCTTACACCGGAAACCGTTGGCGTTGCAACATAAACTAGTGGTTGTTTAGGTCAGACCACGGGGCTTGATGCTTTCCGTCTGCCACGAGGTAGACAGGATCCCAAATGTGTTTTGTTACTTCGTTCGACATATAAAGCTAAGAAAAAAATATGTCCTCATTGTGACATTTTGTAGTATACAATAAAGTCGCAATCCACGTCTGTCTGTGTATTCGCTTATAAATTCTTAACTTTTAAGTGGATTTTCATACGGTTTTCACCATCATTTCGAGTATTTCACAAGGAAGATTTATATAACACATTCCCATATACATATATATATATCACAGATCTGTCTATGCGAAGTCAGGGCAGTCTGCTAGATATCTAGAGCTAGATAGCCGTTGGCATCCTGTTTATATATTCATAAAGACATAAAGACATTTATTCCTACACTTACATCTACACACAGTACATGATGTGGTGATACATAATAATTATAAAATAACAAATCAAAAAAAAAACATACGAAAGAGAAAAAATAAATCAGGAAATTAAAAAAAAAAATTGTGCTATAAAAAATAAGTAATTATATCACAAGGAATTTGTGTGTGTTGTGATGAAGCGGCGGAAACCGTAAGAGTTAACGCTTCTTATTAGAGCCGAACAATGCTTTTAAAGTGTTACGGTTTGAAGGTTATAGAGATCCAGTAAAATTACAGGCTCGGATTGCAGGAATCCATAGGCTGCTGTAAAGATCAGCTAGCTGAAGTGGCAATGGGCTCGCAGAACTGACAACCGTTGGGGAAAAAGGTTCTCGAGTGGCAGCTACGTACAGGCAAACGCAGTGTAGGACGACCCCCCACAACATAGAGTGACGACCTGCGCAGTGTTGCGGGAAGTCGATGGATGCAGGTGGCTCAGGGCCGAGCATCGTGGCAATCTTTGGGGGAGGCCTATGTTCAGCAGTGGACTTCTGATAGGCTGAGATGATGATGATGATGATGATAGGCTGCTGTAGCCACTTACCACTGTACTAACCACTGCACCGTTAGTTCGTTCGTAGAAGCTCATCAATGGCTGACATTAATTCAGGAAAATCGTTTCTCAAAACTTTCTACGAGTCATGACTTCCCCCCCAGGGCACAAACACCCAACCCGGCGGGTAGTTACCCTTTACCTTCACACCTTCATCCGCCATAGCTTTGTGTCTTGCAGTGGATTTGTCTGGTGAAGAGAAGGCCTTAATAATTTCTTGTGTATATTTCCTTTCAGCTGATCGTCCGGCGCCGCGGCAGGCGTGGTGTGTACGCACAGCGATGTACACCGGTGTCCTTGGACGCGTACAGCCTCGACAGCGTCAGCGTCGGCCACAGGAAGGGCAATCATCGGTTGAGGGCGAGCAAGAGGAGCTACGGCAACCCCGCTTATGATGATGAGGTAAAGGAATATTGTGACCACATGACAATTGGACCATCGCGTGACTTAGTGGATAGTGTACGAGACTTCTAAATGAGACTTCTTCTAAAAGTGTTGTTCCCTGTGTTTCTGACACTGCATCTGACCTTTATCCGACCTTCCTCGGTAGAGTCGGGAGAGCAAGATCTAGGCAAACATTTCACGATCAAATCGGAGACGTTCTGAAAAAAGGCCAGGTCAAGAGTACTCTAAACCAACGAGCATGCATGCGAATATTGATGAAAGTGGAAGAAGCGAAAGACGTACGTCAGGACCGTAGAAACTGGAAGAAGATCGTCTCTGCCTACCCCGTTGGGAACAAGGCGTGGTCTTTACCCTCATATATATATAAGATGATAGAAAAGACGTGACTGTCTCCGTCTATTCGCGTATACCTGGGGCACCTTATATCTTCTGCACTAGTTGACCGCCGACAGGGATCAGAAGTTATCGCCGTGGTCGAAATCGCCCAGGTGGTAATGAATTATCACGATGCATATCAAATTCCAGGTTACCTCTCATCCGATGCAGTACGCGGCGCTGGCCAACTTCGCTCTGGACGTGGAATCGATATCCGCGGAGTTCGCGGAGATCCCTTCGGTTTCCGTGCGCCCGGAGGACGTGCCGCCGGGCTGCGAAGACAAGAATCGCTACTCCAACGTACTCCCCTTGCCCGAGACCAGGGTGCCGTTGAAGAGAATCGGCAACGATCCCACCACAGAATATATAAACGCTAACTATGTGACGGTGGGTTTTGTAATTATTACCACTGTTTTCTTTCTTTATTCTTTTTATTGGATGAACTAACGCTTCGTCTGGTGGTAAGTGGCTTCTGAACCGTTGCCACCCGTGAAGATTAAGATCGAATGTTTCACCACAGCCTATAATTATACTGATTCAGTATACCTTTCAAACCGGAACTCAACTGTGGTTGCACTGTTGATTAGCGGCAGAACAAGCAAGAGGGTGGGCAGCTACCCAGACGACTTCTAGGTAGAGAAAAAACCTACCAATTATAAAGATTTTATTAACGAAACATTCAAACATTTCACATGTCAGTAGACTTAGATTTAAATTCCGATGGAGAAGAGAAATTAAAGTTGACATTCATAAACTTATTTTACGCCAATAACTAAGCATTAGAGTTTATATGTGGTTCACGACAATAGTCCAATAATGACTGACTCGAACCTGGGTCGTCATTTTTCGCATTCCCCACCCGAACCCATTAGGCTATTGCCGCTAGATTGGCGATTTTCACAAATTATTTGCCTACACGTTGTTTACAACGATACTTTTGTAAGAAACGTAAGCTAAATCATTGATAACAATTAGAATATAATGACATAAGATCTTATAATTGAAATTTACTCAAAATTTCACAACTCCGTCATCACAGATTAATGACATGGACGTGCGATTCTGATCGAATTGTATGAGTTGCTTTTATGTCCGCTGGGTAGATACTAGATGGGGTTAGTGAGCAAACATAATTTGCTACAACATGTTTTTTTCTATGAACGTTTTCGTCTATCGGTAAAATATAGATCGTAGTATCACGATCGACGATTGGGGTAGTACCACGACCTCGCAGAATACCGGCGTGAAGGAGAGGCATCTTGTGCTTCTGCGTTTCGTTCCCACTTCCCGGGTCTCCGGTTATCTCACTAACCGATCTTTGCTCCTATCTTTGCTCCTCATCCCCTTAAAAAGCGGCAACGCACCTTCAGCTCCTCTGGTGTTGCAGATGTGCGTGGGCGACGGTAATCGCACACCATCAGGAGAGCCGCTAGCTCAAGTGCCTCTGCCCCCTTTCCTAAAAAAAAATTTTTTTTTCCGTTTTGCAGGGTCCTGGTAACATTCGTAACTACTACATACTCTGCCAAGCGCCGATGGCAAACACCGTGATCGACTTCTGGCGGATGATTTGGGAGCAGAACTCCCGTGTCATTGTTATGCTCACGGAGTACATGGAGAACGGAGTGGTAAGTTCAATTAATTTACATGATCGTTATAATATCGCGAAAACTTATTATAGGTTTGAGGGTTTGGTTGTGTTGGGTGCCACATTGCATCCTACTCTTGCTCGGTGAAGGTAAAAAACAAAATTGACGCCATGGGCAAAATTGGCCAGGAGAACAGCATCTTAATTCGTGACTTTGGAATGAAGTAACTAGTTTCGGATATTTACATTTCAATATTTACATTTACTTCATTTCAGCTATGGTCGAAATCTGTCTATTCCCCTTCATCACTATTATAATGTAATTATATCATACTATCAAAAGTATAGTATTCCATACCTTACCTTACCTTAACAGCCTGTACATAGTCCACTGCAGGACATAAACCTCTCCCATTAGGAGGATTTGTTATAATCGTCATGATTGGCAAGCGAATCAGCCAGCTGCTAGGTTTTCCCTTAGTCGTCTCTTACGACACGCACGGGAAGAAAGGGGGTGGCAGATCCTTACGCCGATATCACACGACACATTCTTTGTCTTAATACCTTAATTCTTATACCTTCACTTTCAGGAAAAATGCTACGAATACCTTCCACCGTCCGAAGTGTCGGATAACAAAAGAACCTTCGGGGATTATCAGATAATTCTGAAGAAGCGGGAGCAACGCGACAAGTACGCTATATCCAGCGTGCAGCTCATCAACATGAGAACGAGGAGTTGGAGGGAGGTGACCCACCTCTGGTACTTCTGGCCCGCTAAGGGAGTGCCGGACGACTATGATTCTGTAATAGATTTCCTCTCTGAGATGAGGAGTTACATGAAGATCTCGCAGTCTGCCAAAGAATATGACGAGGAAGGTAGGTTGATCGTGAATTATGCATCAGATATTTTCTAAACGGGTGTGAGGGGGAATGTAATGTCTCTTTCTCCAATAGCCAACCTCATCTGCACGTGGTACACCGTGCTAACCAACCAATGAGGCTGTGGCGACCGAAGGTAAGCGGAATATGTATCCGAACCCATCCGTGCTCACCAACCCGCTTGGCAGCTTGGCGGCTTTGTTCAGCTGTGGAGTAAAATAGGCTGATTGTTGTGTGGCTGTAGCAGTTTATAAATTCGTGTGAGAATTGAGATTAAAAGTCCTTAAATCTCGATTATTTATTACAAATATGATTAAAAGTTTATTTTATGGTATTATTATAATATTTGCAGTATTACATACCCTTTCCTTAAAATAAATTCGCACAAAGCGCAAAATGGTCCTTTGAGCCGGATCGTAACCAGCGACCTAAGGATGATCAACTGGGTTCCAGGAGCGTTGGTTACTTTATAACTATTACTCGAGCATTAATTACTTTATAATTAGTATTGTTTGTGTTTACGTAAATAAAGATATATATATATTTTTATAACTACGAGAATCACAATGTAAACAAATGCTTTTAACTCCTGTTTTGTAATTTTACAGGCATTGAAGTGATTTACGGCGATCAGAGTAGATCGTCATTCAACAATTTATCGAAACTACGCAGCGAGGATAACGGCTCCGGGAACGGGATGAATGTTTACTCACCAGCGAAGGCCGAAGAGCAGATGAGGAGGGGAGCCACCAACGGAACCCTGGGGAGGATGAAGGCCGCTTCCGAAGCTGAAGGTAAAATAACTATTTAGTAACATTTCATATTTACAGCAATCATAACCTGCATACAGGCGACGGAGCAAGAACTAAAGTGATATTACTAAGCATATATTCGTAGAAGCGACTGAACAAAGTTTGTCGATTTTGTTGGGGAGAACTTTTCTACTGACATACAAATGAAAAGGTTAATTAATTTCTGTTTTAATAAACATTTTAAATCATGACAAAGTAGTTTATCGTTTATTGAAGAAGGTTTCATAAAACACCGTTTCACAAAACAAGAGCATCTGATAAAAAAAATTGGGGGCAGGCCAAGCCCGTCAACACCCACTAGAGCACGGCGGAACCTCCCCCCTCTCCACAACCCTCTCAAATATTGAGAGCAGGTCTTCGTCCAGCAGAGGAATCTTTAAAGGTAGGCACTTTACTTTTGCAAATCTACCACTGTCACTGTCGTATCAGAGTAAGAATCTGCCCGTGGTAAGAGGTAAGTCCTAAGAGGCGGCGACCTTGAAATTCGCAGTGGCTACCGTCAGACGGCGGGATAACCCATAGATATCGCCTATTCGGCTGCCGAGCGTAGCGATTATAGCAAATCCTCCTTATAGCAGAAGTCTATGACCCGCAGTGAACTGTTTACGTGCCGATAAGGTTACTTTAACTTGATACTAATACTGTTGTTGCGTGGCGCGCCAGGCGTGCGGCCGTGCACGTGCGTATGCGCGTCGGGCGCTGGGCGCGCGGCGACGCTGCCGGCGCTGGACGCGTGCGCGCGCGCGCTGGCGGCCGGCGCGCCGGCAGACGTGCCGCGCGTCTGCCGCGACCTGCGCGCGCAGCGCCCGCACGCGCTCGCCAACCGGCAACACTACATATTCCTCTACAAGGTCAGTGATCGTTTCTGTCTTTACAGCCTGCGTATGTTCGCGAAACCAAAACTCGAAAGTAATGACTACACGAAATGCCAAAATTTATAGGTTATGTTCGATTACTAATAACTCTAACAAAATAAATGAAAGGAGAGAGCCGTGGTAGTCTGATGGACAGGGCGCTCGCTTTAGTTTAGTATATAGTGTTGTTTTTAGAGGCCTTTTCCCAACAGTGGACTTTATAAGCTGCTACTTTTCCTTACTAAAGGGTGAGAGGTAGAGATAAACTTCTGACTAGCTTGGTAAAAAAAGGTCTTTTAAAAAACAAGAGAAAGTTCCTCTGTATCTGCGCGTATACTTGCGCCAATATGACATACCCTGCGTAGTTGACCACTGTTGTGTAAGGAAGAACACACCATCTATTTCTCCAAATTTCGCCAACCTCAACTGCACACCACAATCACAGCCCGAGCTAACCAACAGACGAGGTTTAGGAATTTGTTGAAAAAGCAGCATCACTAGTACCGGGGTACCTGCGCCGCGCTCGCCCACCCGCGTAATAAAAAAAAATATAATTTCTGGATTTTCTTTATATATACCGCCTCTTAATCTTCCTACATCTGTCCTGTTTTCTGTTTCAAGGTGCTAAGTGAATATGGCAACAAACTGATGGGGGGCGGAGTCGACGCGATATGATTCAAAGTAACACGCGTACAGATTAAATATATTTATAGCTCTCTGGGCAATATCGTACCGGGGCGATTCCAGAGGAACGACTGGCGGACAACCATGACACAAAATAACTTCTTATATAAGAGTGAACCAATCTTATGATTACTATTTTAAAGGCTAGATAATATTAATTTAATTTCAAAACTTTTATAATTTTTCATAAATATTGAAATATTTCTTTTTTAAACGTTCGCTTTCGTACTTTTAATGCGACAAGCCGACAATGCCTATTGATTTTATTATTTACGTTGTTTCATTATTATGTATTGCATTATAATTTGAAATTTAGAAAAGCTTTTACAATTTTTTTAAAGTGTACACAAAGTGTGCATACAAAGACATGACTTTATTTGCAATATTTACTTTCATAACAACAAGCGTGAAATGATACTAATAGTATAAATGTGAAAGTATGTTTGTTTGGATGTTTATTTTTCAATCGCGCATTAACAGCTGAACCGATTTAGATGAATTTTGGTACGGAGATACCGAGAAGCTTGAAAATGGATATACGGTCTTATCCCAGTAACGAGAGGCGAAAGGGTTCTCCATGCGGGCGAAGCAACCGCGGGAGGGCTTGTAAAATATAATTATAATAACAAAAATTTATTTATTGTTACTAAAACGTCAAGTGCGAGCGAACATACTAGTTCCATTGTGTATTCTGTCGAAGATAAGAAACATTTCTTATTTGTAAGCTAACCTAAGAAGGTTAATTTGTAAGTTCGAGGAATATTAGACAGACTATAGTTAATGTTACGCATATGTATGATTTTTAAATATACTATTACAAGTTTAAGTGACAGTTAATTCGGATATACCAAAGTGCGTTGAGATCTCTTAAATTTGGTCGCTCAAAAAGATTCCTATGTTTTAAGATCGGGTGATGTCTTTCTGCATAATAAAGATAGGTTTTAGGTTGAGTTAAAATTGTTGTTAAATTAAGTTCTAGTAAATTTATCGATAAGCCGCATCTTTCGATAGGTTATTTTAGGATTTTACATAAGATTAAATGACTATTGTTAGATATTACTGCAATTCGAACAATCATAATATGTACTAGAAAATGGATGCCGCTAGTCTGTCTCATGTTACGTTTGTTTTACCAAAAACGAATCGGTTTGAATCTCACCAATCCTAAAGTCTTTCTGATTTCCAGATAATACAATTATCATATTTTGGTGACACATATCGAGATCTGCTGTGATTTCTACTAATCTAATCCTAAGTTCCGTTATTTAAACACTAACCATAGATTATTTAGAATATTTATCGTTATGTTATTATAGCTAGAATTTCTAACTGAATACTCGATTTAATTTTTGTGTATACTGTATAATTTTAAATTAAAAAAAAAATATTTTAAAGTTATGTTTTGTTATATTTGTGTTTAAGTTATTTTTATGCATTATTATTGAAATGAAGCATTTATATATCGTTGCATAGTACATATTATATGAATAATAATGAAATTGATCTGTATGTAGTAAAATAAGATTTTTATGTAATATTTATACATGGAAAACTTGTACTATGTTGCTGACCAAAAATATTTTTAAATATTTGCAGTTAAATATTGCCCTACGATTAGTCTGTAATATACCTAGCTTAAGATTTTGGAAAATCCGTAATAAATTTAATTGAAATCCATAGTATTTTATTTATTCATAAACAACCTAGATACATTTATATATATTCTATTTCATTATTGTTAATACTTCCTTCATCTAATTCTTCATCGATAGATATTTCCGATTCATCATCAGCGTCTATAGCCACATCAATGATAACTTCAAGCATTTTGTCTTTGTCTTGTTCTTCAAATGCTGGTTGATCAATATCCTCTTTGATCTGTTCTAACTCTTCTGTTATACTAGATTCATCATCTAAATTACTTTCTCTATTAGACAAATCTATGTGTACTTGACGTTTTGTTGCTTTTTTATCGGAAATTTGATCGTTACTGTCATTTCTTTCCCCGTCAGACTTAAATAAGGGTTGATTTTCCGATGCATTGTCATCTGAGTGTTTGTTTGTGTTAGAGTGCGGTACAAACGAGCCAGCTAGGGATGTCAATGATTCTGTGTTCATATCTAAAAAAAAAATTATTAAAATAAACTTCACACTTACCACATTAACAATTACATTTAGGTTGTTAGTTCAAACACTTGTACTTAATCCATATACTTTCTACATTGATCAAAATAAACTTATAATATTTTTTTTATTCTATGCTCAATCTATCTCATTATTTAATAATATTTACTAATGTAATAGCTACTAGAAAAATACGACAAGGAGCTCCTTATGTGTGTATGTGTTCCTTAATAATTGAGTACAGGCATCATTTCTATGTACCTACATAACCCGTTTAATGCCAGTGCCTTATGGGTTCAGACTGGTAATGGAAACATACTTACATGACTCACAATTATTTGACACGTACAAATCTTGAATCTAAAACAATATATTGTACGTATTACAACAAATATAAACGTTAGAAGATTGAACAATTTAATTTACAAAATCATATAAACAGTTATAATGTTAAAACGTACAGAACTAATATTTTAACTTAGCCTTTGTGAAGTTTTCAGCAAATGGCGACGCAGACGCGCAGCGGCGTAACCGCGGAGCGTCATACGCTGTCTCACTCGCACGTAATGTTCGATTAATTTCATGTCCTGTTTTCTCCAAACAGTATAGAATACAATCCTAGCAAAAAGGTGTTACGTGTTACATCGCGTTGTTAGTTTTGAACGGCTAAGTTAAAACATTTGTCCTGTAACTTACGCCACCATCATAGTGTATCCTCGGAACTTTCATCTGTGGAAGAGGCTTTCCTTTCCGGAAAAACTGTGATGTTATTCGGTAAGTAGTCGGATTCTATTAGCAGATAAAGCATGAGCTATTGTCTCATTGTCAGCTCTTCGCGGCTTAGCTGCCACTGCACACTGTTGAGTATATTTTCCATAGGTCAGACACCCATGGTTACCCTGTCCGTCTAGAAGTGCATACCCTTAGTTTCTCGGAAAGTTACTCCGAATGGCTAGACCCGTTTTGCCAGTTTGCACCCTAACTTGTGCAGATGATGTAGCTGGTATATCGAGAAAACTTGGATATGATTTTTCGTAGTCGGCGATAATACCATCAAGAATATTCGAGAACATATTCAGATTTAGACTCAACGTTGCGTGATCATTGATTTGATACTATGCGATCCCCAATCCGCATAGCAAGCATGGCGTTCCAGGTCAAGGATATTATTTTTTTTTTGTTATTTATATTTTGATTACTATAAAATACCTCATGAATTACAAAAAGCCTAAAAGCCTGACGACTGCTCGCGAAAAGACAAAAAAATAACAAAACGGGTTCCGACAGAATACCAGCGCTGTAGTTGTGGTTATTCATTTAGCATTGTTACAGCATTGTGCTCAGTCGGACGACTTTTTATTCGTACCTTCACTCTATTTGTCACATCATGGTATTGTTCCACGTTGGGTCCAGTCTTCCGGTATACGTTAAGCGTGTGCTCGGCTGCTCTGGATACTTCGTCTGTGCCAACACATGTGGTCTGAAAAAACCGCAGTAAACTGGACTTAAAAACTTTCTACCTAAAAGTATACTTTCCTTTATTTATTGATGTCAAATTTTCATGATCGCATAGTAAAACATGAGAATCATTAAGAAAGAAAGAAATCTTCCGCGGATACTTCCGAGTACTCAAAATACAATATTGACGAATTTAAAATACGATCAAAATTATCGAGTATTTATAATTAAACAGTTAAAGAAGTCATATTTAACTGGTATACTGAAATCTACCCTAAACAACTCCCTTAAAATTGCATAGGAGGACGTCATTATAATCACTAGCATATGTAAGACTTATACAAACATGAATTGAACAATGTTTACAAACATCAAAATGTAAGGTTTTATCAAACTTGCGCTGTTTAAAGGCTTCTTGTATTGCTTCTTGAACTGCTGGCAGTTGTTCCTTCTCTATATTTGTCTTTTCATTAGCTTTACCAATAGGTTTTCCTCTTTTACTGAAAAGTTTAAAACGATCTATGAATAACACTGACTGGGGTTATTTAGATATACAATACATCAGTATTATCAACATTAATAATCAATTTAGATCATAAATGCATTTAGATTATAAATGTTGATTATGAATGTCGAATCAATTTAGAGTGCTTATTAAATTCGTTGGATGTTTTGCACATACTCTACATTCTGCGCATAATAGTGAACAACAACTGACCATGTATTTTGTAAAGATCTCATTATGACAATTTTTATCAAAGTACGTTTTGTGTCTCAAGGAGGGGGGGGGGGGGACGAGCAATCGGCTTACCTCATGGTAAGTGATAACCGACGCCCACGTACATCTGCAACACCAGAGGAGCTGCAGATTTTCCGCAGAATGAGTTGGAGAGGGGAGCGGAAGTGGGCCTACGGTTACCTCACTCACCGAACGAAACGCAGAAGCACAAGAGATCTACTTCACGCTGGTATTCTGCGAGGCTGTGGTACTACTACTAGTAGCAGCAAAAGCTGCCGCTTGGCTTTATCACGTTTAAATCTAAGGATTTTTTGTAATGTGAGTGAATTGCAAAACCTTTCTCTTTTTCCAAATATTCTGTGATAACTTTGTTAGCTTCAACAACGTCATCATCAGCCAAGCTGATGTCTCTCAATTTTTCATCCAACTCCGGCTGACAATTGGAGTTGCAAACATCATTATATAGTTGAGCCGCTATGGTTAAGTTCTTCCGGGCTACTAACATTGCTGAGAGATAGTCAGCAATAAATTGGTATAAGTTTTGCGGTTGAGCCCTCAATACCTGGAACAACTTGCTGTTGTTTTTATCGAGTTCAGAAACATTTAGATGTTTATTTTAAAATATGCATGCTTCAGTTGCCACCGAAGCTGTCTGTTACAATGTAGTGAACAGTGCACATTATAATTCAACTCGTGGTAGACTCCTTCTCTGTCTAGGAGTTGTCTGGGTAGGCACCACACTCTTTTTCGGCCGCCAAAGAACAGCGAAATTACTGTTGCGTTCCGGTTTGAAAGGTATAGAGAGCCTGTATAACATATATGTAAGTTGTAAGGCTTTCTATCTTAGTTCTCAGGGACGACAACGCATCTGTAACCTTCTTCGATTGAAGTTGTTAGCAGATGGCTACAGTAGTCACTTACCGTCAGATGGACAGTTAGCTCGTTTGTCACCCCAATAATCATCATTCTACTGTCACCTTTAAAGTTTATGTTACTAGGGTGAAAATCGAGCCCATCACTGTTAAACATACCACAGATTATACCACACTTTGTACAGAAAGAAGATGTAGATGCAATGTCACACTTAAGGGATCTAACAAAAAGCCTGGATGTGCCATGTTACAAAAAATCAACGTAAAAGTGCCGGACCTGAATCTCACAGATGAGATCAGACATATGGATAAGAACGTCGTCGGTACGGGTAGGAAAGGAGACCACTACGCTCTACCCAACATTATGAGCAGTGGGCGAACATCCAAACCAGGTCTTATTATCCTTTTTTGGAAAGACAATTCAGCAACAGACTTAAACAAGCTGATTATGAAAAAAGCATTCTCATTTTAACGTATCTTATTTTTATGGCTCATCATAATTCCATTCCTGGCCATTCACCCTTTAAAGACTGTCTGGACTCACCCATATCCTACATAACATCTAATCTAATTTGTATGAAACGTTTGCCTGCACAATGGTCTATGTCTTCTATTCTTCATCAGCGTTTTCAAGTCCACTGCTGTGTATGAGCCCCTTTAAGAAAGCGCCTGCTATAGCCAGTACAAGTTTCTTGAAAGGTTTGCCCGCACTCAACACGCTGGGCATGCTGTATTCTTGCAGGAGCGACGCTGACTCCAATCACTGGTCTGCGGGACTTGGGTCCGCTTATTTCGGTTGAATTTCCATCCAATCCACCATCATTCAGTCGCCAGAGCCCCGTGTTAGCTACGAGTAGCAGAGTGGATCGCATGCAGGGAGGTTGGCGTTTGGAGACAAAGAAAATACGTATATACCTTTACACTTTTAACTCTGTAGGTAATTGCAGTGATAATCAGTAATACGCACCTCCCGAGAGATGTCGCACATCAAATCTTTGAGCCCTTCGGGTAGCGCAAGTTTACAGCTATCACGAATTTGCGATTGTAGTAAATCTTCCATTTCTGATCAATAAATGTTAAATACACGAGTAACGCAAAAGCAAAAGTAAAATCGCGTAGGCTTATCGTGTAGATTTATAAAAGAGTTTTTTTTTTTTACTAGCATGTTAGGCAACTGTAGTTTGGAGCACGTAGTACAGCCCACAGAAAGAAATGGTCGTTTAAAAAAAAATCAAAAAGGAAGGATATTCTCGTCTAGTTGGGTGATATATTAATATGTGCAAATACATAAAATACTTTAAAATAAATAAGGTACTTCAAAATTCATTATTAATAAAATATTTAAAGTAATTCATTGCCCAACCAGACGGAAGCCCTCGGCAGGGGAGACCAGACCGCCGAGGGTTAGGGGAAAAGGGAAAGAAACCTTCTTGATGCGGACGGTATCAAGGAGCACCGCCTTGTGGTACGTCACTGAGTCTTAGCCGCCTCAGATGTTCGGAGAGGCTGACTGGGATTATTCCCTTCGCAGAGACGACTATCGAATAATTTCGGTCGGCATACCTCCCCACATGTCGGTCACCTCGTGAGCCAGGTCCAGGTCATTTTGTTTTCTTGTTTGTTACGACTTTCACGAGGTTCTCGTCATAGCGGATGGTGATGTCGATCAAAAATATCCGGCATGTACTTATGGTAAGGCAGTCTCGAGACAGTATTTCAGAGCGAGCTCCTATGTAGAATCTTGGCTAATAGTTTGTGTCTATGCTCAGAGTTAAAAAGCGACTCCCCGGTACGGCGACAAGCTCGACAGATGCCTACAGTATAGTGATTGGGAACATCATTGCCAGTGCAATGTAAAGTATGCCTGCTTTTGTTTGTGTTTTCTTATAAAAGCCTAAAATATCTTGGTCATGTGCGTGATGGCTGATATAGCCATTCAATAAATAATAACGCAATCAGAACAGAACTGAAGTGTACATTATTCTAGAAGTGTTTTTTCTCATAGAAATGAACAATTTCTTGGATAATAAACAACTTAAAAATTTATTGCAAGTCAGCAACGTAATACAGAAACCACTTAGTGTAATTTAATAATAAATTTAAAATAAAAATAACATAATCAAAACACGATAGCATAATAAAGCGTAGTTCAGTTTCTTCAAGGCTTATCTTGACTTATAGATCATCGTTGTCTTCCGTACTAATCAACGACACAGTGGAGGCTACCGGTGTACTGTAGTCGCCGACGATTCCACCATCTGTGTAATAATAATAAAAAAAGCTTTACCACGCTTTGCTCAATATAATGTAGAAGGTAAAGAATCACTAAGTGTATGGTTTTGTGAAAGACTTTATTAATTATTTCTACGGCAACATCCGTGCGATATGAGAATACTTGATACTTCCGTCGTTTATCTGAATGGGACACACACACACATGATGAATTAAAAATATTCTTTCTTTTACTAAAAGGAGCCTTGCCAGCCAGGGGCCGGCGAGTGACTTGGATGCAAGCAATCCCGGGCGCCGGCAACGGCTACAATTGTTAATTAAAATTTTTAGTACCATAGGATCGGCAGAGAAGGAAAACATCGTGAGAAATTTCAACGGCTTATGAAGTCCGCGATTTCGCCGAGAGCAGGCCGACTCTTCCGGAAGCTTCAAAACTTTGTCGAAAATTTAGAGAAGGCGAAGGAAGGAGAAGTTTGTCTAGCTTTGGTTACTTTTTTAAAAAAAAAATGTGACAGTTCTTATCAAATATATAAACATTGAATTCTACCTTTTCGTGTTTAGTGTTGAAATAAAAGTTAGACGTGCTATTTACCGGGGATGTCCTCTGGGATCTCTTGAATAGTTTCCGTTCCGATCTCATCTAAAGCTTCTTGTATTGCTTCTTGTATCTCCCAGTCGTCATCATAATGTTCATTGGGTATTAGTTCAGGTGGCACCTGTTATAAATAAGCGTTAGCGGTATTCTTTATAGTCTACCTTGGAAGCTTCGACGTTCGAAAATATAGCAACACTGTATTTTTCAGTCGAAATTAACTAATTATACTCTTCTATTTTGAAAGACATAGGGACATATTTAAGTTTTAATTTAAGCGTCATAGAGCCAAGCGGCGGCTTTTGCTACTGCTCGAATGGGCCGACTCGACAGGGTTGGTACCACGGCCTCACAGAATACCTGCGTTATGTAGAGGCATATTGTGCTTCTGCGTTTTGTTCCGTGAGTGCAGTAACCGGAGGCCCCCTCCTCTTCCTCTCTCCCATCTCCCAAATATCCTTATAGGCTGACAATGCACCTGCAGCACCTATGGTGTTCCAGATGCATGTGGGCGACGATTATCACTTACCATCTGGTGAACCGCTTGCTCGTTTGGCGCCATTCCCATAAAAAAAATCAACTTAGTATGAGTAAGGGACCAATTAACGTTGCACAGATTAACTGCAGATGTGTCATTTCATCATACGTATCCTCAGGTGGACTTTCTAAAATAGTTTTTCAATAGAAAAATGATGACTCTTTCGAATTTAGTTAAACTCTTTAAAGTGTGTTAAATGAAGGGAAATCTTTGCATGATATTTAACATATTTTTTAACCTTTAATTTTTTGATAGTTTAATCAAGAGCTGTAAAGAGAAATTTATTAGCTTTGGTTTCGAATGTTAATGTCTCCATTACTTGGTAGCTGTAAACGATATTGCGACCGATTAGTGGTGAACAATCTATTATACACTATTGGTCCCAAATACAACATCACTTGGATGTGGAGCAGCATAGTTAGTGCAGGGTACCGGCATTGCACTCAGCGAACTATTCCTTCTGGAAGCATAACTGTAAGACATCAACATTTTTGATATTGACCAGAAGCGATAGGTCATGTTTATAGATAGAGTGATTACCTGATATCAAACTATGGATTTACCGTAGAAAAGGAGATCTTACGGAAAGGACCTTCAAGCGGACGGCTTCCAACAATATTGTCATCATCTCTGGAAATATTTTCTTCGTTGTACCTGTCTAATTCCCTTTGATCGTAATCAGCGTTTTGTACAATACCTCTGAAATCTTTTAAAAGAAGTGTATCAGTGTCTTTTTACGTGGACTTTAAAATAACCTCAATCTAGAACTCTACGAAATTATGTATTATGTAGTGAGTCAAATTAGTCGTAACTTGGAACTTGAATACAGAGGCACTCATTCGTCTTCACCTTCCAATTATATTGTATGTAATGCTAATGCCATAAGAACGGAAGAAGAGGTCAGATGCAGAGACATGAAGAAAAAACACGACACAACCAGACCCGAAAACCAAATATTTGTGTGTTGCATAAATATAGGCTCCAGCTGGGATTCGTGCTCCGGACCCAGATTTAGTAATCAGGTCTCCTTACCATTAGCAGTCGCGGAGGTTACACATGTTTATATGTTAAATAATTTATATGAATGTAAACAATTTTTTTTATAGCTAGTGTACAGACAGCGAATTTTGAGTATGAAATCCAGACACATTAGTAAATGAAAAATTATTTTAATAATGATTGGAGAAACAAAGGAGAAAACAACATAATACAATATTTCCAAACCCACCTCTGCTTTTTGACTCTATTTGGATAACACGAACCTCTGGGTTATTTGTCGAATCAGACTGAGTAATCGGATGTTTGCCAGCGCCTTGGGCCTTGTTCTTTTCGCCAGTCTTATTGCTTTTGTCTTCTACATTTGTAATGGTCTTCGTTGGGTCATATGGTAGTCCAAGTTTGGCGATAGCTTGCTCCTCAAACATTGCATTAACGTTGTCTTCTCGTACTTTAATGTCCTATAATTACAATTCAAAACATATATGCAGTTTGTTTTCTTCGACGGTTGTGGTTAAAAATATTTAAAACAATCTTAAAGTAATTTTCAATCGTGGTAGCGCCAAGCGGCGAGTTGGCGGCTGCGCGAATGGGCCGGCTCGACCGGGTTGGTACCCCGGTCGCACACTCCCACTCCCCCTCCCCATCCCCCTTTTCATCCTCACTTCCATCTCCCAAATACTCTTAAAGGCCGGCAATGCACCTGCAGAACCTCGGGTGTTGCAGATGTACTTGGGCGACGGTAACCACTTACCAACAGGTGAACTGCTTGCTCGTTTGCCGCCTTCCTCATAAAGAAGAAAAAAAAAGAAAAACAGAAGTTTCTTGGTATGGTCATGTATTTCGCAGCCACATGACTAAAGAATTGGTGCTATCAGCTGTATATGAGTTATTTGTTAATGGATGAATCTATGTTTGACTAAGTTCTTTCCAAAGTTTTACGTTATATCGATATTTCTCTATATTGTAATGAATATCTGGTAACGAATTAATTTGGATTCAGAGCACAGCATTCAACAGAAGACGCTGTTTTACAACCTTGTTCAAAAATATCAGCCTGTATTCATAAAGGTGAAAAATGCGTTTTTTTGGACGTGCAGAAGGCGCTTGACACTCTCTATGCCAGTGCTTCTCAAACGGCTTGTGATATACTATATGCATGGTTCTGCGACTATGTAACCAACAGAAATCAAGTGAAACGCGTTAATAATCAACTCAGTGGCAGCGTTGACTGCATTTATGGTGTTCCACAAGGGTAGCATCTCGGACCTACATTATTCTTGATATACGATGTAAACGATATCTAATTTTCCATAATTTTATCCCTTAAAATTCATGTACATAAACTTACAATAACAGGACCAAGATATATTTCTCTGGAACCAGCTATGTCTAACGGAGGTCCGGGTAACGCTTCCTTAGGTCCACTATTCTTCGGTTTGTGTTTTAAATGCTCCAAAAGGTTTCTACGTACATGATAACCTTTATAGGCGGCCTTAAGAATAAATAAAAATTGTATCATTGGTTTGCTTTATCTCATATTATTTCTGAAATATTCTCTACAAGGCGACTCTAGTCGTTGACTAGGAGAAAATATCACAAGGTAATGAGTGCGTCCATTGTGACCATTACTTTATGGTGTAGTATAGAGTAATGATTAAAGTATATTTTTGAGAGTATTGAATCATTTTAGTACAGCAGTGGACTTGAATAGGCTAGAGATCATGATGAACAATTGTATCATTCATTGCCTTGCCTTATCTATATAATTTCTTCAATACTTCCCTAACGGAAAACCAGCAGAGATACCTTCTAAACCTCCCATTGCAACCCTTACTATTACGAAGCGAGGTTTTGAAGATGTAATGAATAGTTTAATTTTATGTTTCTTATTTAATTACTTGAATTCGTTCCGTAGCTCTGTTAAGCTCACTTAGAGACGGTTTCGTCTTCTTGTACAACGCAAGGGTGCGTTCCGCCGCCACCTCCCAAGCCTCCTCAGCTCTCATTGTCTCACTCTGGTCATAACAATACGATATGTAGTGAAAATTTGGTTTGTTTAGTTTGCTCAAGGGCGAACGTGTTTATATTCGATGTCGTCCACGTTCATATCATCCGATTATTACCTAACATTGGCTTACCAGGGCTCTTTTCTAGGCCCTCATTTAATAAATGATTTCAGCTATATTTTTAATAACAAAAGGTTAATAGACAAACCGTAATCATATTTCGAATAATCATATATCATTTACGAAAAGCTATTTTAAGAACTGAACTTACCACGTGCTCGGATGTAAAGGAAAATATTGTGGCGAAACCGTCATATCTGAAAAGAAATAAACCGTATACCTTTACGGTGAGAAATAAGCCAAGTCGCACAAGAGCTTTGCGGACTCTATTCAGGTCCAAAACCCTATCAAATATTGAGATTAGGATTTCCCCTGCTGTGGAACATTTACAGCTTTCCTTATTACTTTACCAGCATAAATAACCTGCTCTAAAAGCTTCTTTTTGTACCAGTAGTCTTTGTACGCGTTCCTGGCGATTTGACAAACCTTGGCAGCCATTTCTTCATCTAATGTTGCCTTGGCCAAAATCTTCTTCAGTATGTTCGTTTCTTTAATTGTCTCTGAAAATGCATGATATTTTTTTTAAAACATAATAATGTTAAACTTTTCAATTAACATCCTAGTTTATTTCAATGTACAATAATGTGGGGCAAAGAAATTTAAAAGATCCGTTTCACAAACATATATGTTGGACGGTTTAGTGGATACGTTAAATATGCTCCCACATGATAAAAATACCCTGCAGAACTGTGTGCCTCAGTGCAATGCCTGCAGCAGCGGCGGGTATACCCTTCAGCTCAGGATTCTTATTCTTCAAATATAATAGGAATAATAAGACAGGCTCGTTTCGTTTTACGCAGTCTATTTTGTACGATAACATTGCTTTAATTATTTTTAAAAATGCGGCATGGGTAATTAGTCTGCACTATCTATTTATGTAGTAAACATAAAATCATAATCAATATTAGTTTAGTATTTGTTCAATCGAAGCTGCGACAGCAACACATACCTTTTTCATTGCTCTGTGTCAAATTCTCGATCTCGTCCTTTATGATCTGCGCCAATGTATGAGCGGTGTCTTTTTCCAGACCCAGATGCAGCAGATGCTCGGATACGGTGGGCCTGCAGTCGCACAGGTCCTCCAGGATCCTAACAGCCATCACGCCGTGCTCACGCGTTATCAGCAGAACGGACAGATAGTTGGAAATGAAGTCGTGCAGGTTTTTCGGTTGTTCTCGTAGAACCTGTTAGTAATTTTAAGGTCTAGAACACTATTTAACAACGACCACGATAGCCGAGATTTGATCCTATGTGGAGGGCTCCTACCAATGAGGACTTCGAAACTTATTTGTGTCACAAACTCACTGTCTGTCACATAGTTACAAATAAGCTCTGGTGAAAAGTTCGTTGAAAGAACTTCAGGACATGTTTACAACGTATTATAAGTTACTTGATATATATATTTGACTACTTGATTGTCGTTCGATAATCAGAATATCAGGTAAATATTAAAATTTCTGAAGAATATTATCTCTTCCTTAAAAACCTGTAAATAGTCCACTTAAGGACATAGGCCTCTTCCCATAAGGAGGATTTCCCATAAGCTCCACGCTCGGCAAGCGGATTGGCAATCGCAGTACCAGACACCTCGCGGCTTAGACGCTCCAGCGCTTCATCGCTCTTCTTAATTTAGTTCTGGTAAAATTCGACATGGTTATCCCGCCATCTGTCGGTGGACACAGAATATAATAATATACCATACGGTTTCATAATACCTCTAAAAAAAAGGGTAGAAATATGTAAAATATTTCACATTTATTGTACATATTACAGATCCGTCCGTACGAAGCCGTCGCTGTTCGATTTTCCTTTATATTATATTAATTACTTACTTCTCGCGTTATGTCCGACATAAGCTCCTTGAGACCCTCGGGAACTGTGAAGACGTTGGAACAACCATGCTTCTGTAGTATTTCGTTCATTTTACCCTTTAGTATTACCCAACCCGAATGTTACCCAAAAAAATTGCATTTAAGATACGCCTTAGATGACATTGACAGTTTATTGTTGTTTACAGACTTTGGTTTATTTTTTTATAAATTTTAGTTAATAAGGTAAAAATATGTAGCTTTTATCATATCGTCTTTAAAATTTTTACCGATAAATTCTTGATGGTATATATGTATATTCTAACACACATTCATGTGTAGACATACATATTTATTTATCATATACACACATGACTGGTTTCTCAAAACGGCTCTAATGATTTGGATGAAATTTCGTATTTAGGTAATGTTATTTTAATATATCGAAGGAGGTTACAGATGAGCTGTGATCCCTGAGGACTACGATGGAATGTGGAATCTTACAGTCTGGAATTGTACTGTTTTATTATTTTACTGTGTCTTAGAATATGTTATGATTAATGATTGATGTGAAGATAACTGACAGGGTTCGAAATAATGTGATCAGAGAGCGTTGTGCCGTGAAAGACGATGTAGTGACACGAATTGAGAAAGGGATGCTCAGCTGGTTTGGACATGTGGAGAGGATGAATGAAAGTAGGTTGACGAAACAAATATATGAGGGGAGTGTAAATGGAAGAGACGGGAGAGGAAGACCTAGGCGAACATTTCACGATCAAATCGGAGACGTTCTGAAAAAGGCCAGGTCAGGAGTACTCTAAACCTACGAGTATGCATGTGAAGATTGATGAAAGTGGGAGAAGCGAAAGACGTACCTATGTCTGGACCGTAGCAAGTGGAAGAAGATTGTCTCTGCCTACCCCGTTGGGAACAAGGCGTGAATATATACATACATACATAGAATATGTTACAATTGCACGTGAGGCTATTCGTTACTTTTTATATTGTATTATTTTTTTAAATAACAAAAATGATACCTACGGTTTTTTTGACGGTTACATCATTACGAAACGGTGATGGATTATAAAAAAATTACAATTCACGAACAAATAAATAATTTTCATTCATATAATTTCATTCGTTCTTCCCAGGAGAAAGATCGTGAAGGGATCCGAGCCTCGTTCCCCCGTTTGTTCGCGAAAAGGAAGAGCGAGAAGGAAGGTGGAAGTTTATGCAGCTTACTTTTGTTGTATGTTTTCTACTCGTCTATTTAGTACGACAACTTTCAGGTGCAATCAGTTACTAAGAAATTTGTTTAAAAATATATTATAGTGAAAGCTAATTTAAAACACCTACTCAATTTAAATAGCAAATCAGATGGAAAAATATTGCTATTATAGTGAATTAATAAAACTGAAGAAGAATGTACTATTTTATACAACTATGGAATCTAAAATTGGCGTGGCTTGTGATTGGGAGAGGGATTAATTTGTAATGGTAAATATTCTGAACTCTTATACAGATGTCCACTTCACCTGCACGCAGTACATCCTGCTTGTTAATGAACGAGGCACGGACGAGTCATTGATGACGGGCAATACACCCAAATATACCGAACCTAAGTACCACCAGAGTAGCGATGGGGGCAGCAGGTGCGAGAGCGCCGGCGATGCTATCCCCGACCCAGCGAGGTAAGTACGGGAGAATTTTCCACGCAACGCATGTCAGCATTGGTCGACGGTTTTATGGAACGCCTGTGTCCTGCTGTGGACAGCACAGAATGATAAAGAAGAAACGTTCTTCGATCGCGGCGATTGCGAATCCCCCTCATGGGAGAGGCAAGGTAAGATATATTGGTTATTAAGGGTTAGTTAATAATAGTAATAATTAGACATTAACACCGACGTCGATATTCTTACATTTAAATTTACACACGATAATTTTATAATTAAAACATTTTTTTTTATTGAAAAGACGGCAAACGAGCCAGCGGTTCACCTGATGGTAAGTGATTACCGTCGCCCACATACATCTGCAACACCATAGATGCTGCAGGTGCGTTGCCGGTCTTTAAGGATATTTGGGAGATGGGAGGGAAGAGGAGGTGAATAGGGAGGGGATGTGAAGCTCCGGTTACCTCACTGACCGAATGAAACGCAGAAGCACAAGATGATTTTACTTTACGCCGGTATTCTGCGAGGCCGCGGTATCAATCCGGTCGAGTCGACCCATTCGAGCAGCGGCTAAAGCCGCCGCTTGGCTCTACCTCGGATATGTATGTATGTATGTTTCTAACCACATTTTATAATTATTTATTTTTATTTGTTATAAAGTTCTGAGCCATGTTTAAAGTTTCAAATCTCTAGATCATCGATAAATTCATTTAAAAATCGATTACAATATTTGAACCGAACAGACAACTAACAAAGAGTCAAGAAAATGTTTTAATAAAAATATGGTAAAAAAGATAGTAAAAATTTCGATTAATTATTATTTGATTTATACAACCTCCTTAAATAGAAATCGTAATAATTAGATGATATTTAATATTAAGAGACCTACTAACATATGCCTAGAATAATGTAAGGTTATTTAATTTATACCATATCGACGAAAGATGTTTTAGTTTTTTTAAAAAAAAAAAAAAGAATACTAGCAATGCTATTACAGCTAAAACATAATCTGTTCACTATGATCTCCGAGATTAAGGCACACAGACAGATTTGAGATATTGTTTCATAATACAAAGCGAAAACTTAGGAATTAAACAAATTATGAATTACATACACACGGGCTCATTTTACTGCCACTAGGCTATTCTGCCACTTGGCTATTCTAGCCCGGGCCCAGCACGTTTGATTTATTCTCAGAAAGAAATATGCCGGCTCAATCCCGCGCCGGTCGGCGGCTTACGTAACTTGATCCCGAATAAACATTGGATTAAAATCATTGAAGCCTTTTAAATGGGAACAACTGCGGGTGGTTTAGACGACATATAAATTACATCATTTAATCAATGAAACAGAAGAAGTGTCTCTTTTATATTCGAGAATACTTCCTATAAACATTTTGACATGCAAATAATATTACAAATTTTTAATAAGTAACTACTGATAAATAACTGAACACTGTACTGAACCGATTTCGATAAAACTTGATAGGCCAATCAAGTATAAATAGTAAATATACCAATACACATTTTGATAGGAGTTCGGAGTAACAAACGAACTAACAGTTCACCTGGTGCTCCAGCCCATGGACACCTGCAAATTTGATATCGATGGCGGTTACAGATGCGTTGCCCTGAGGATTACAGTCCGTAATTACATTGGCTCTCTGTACCCTTCAGATCGGAACACGACAATGGTTGACACAGTAGCGGCGGAAGTGGGCAAAGGCACCACTTAGTACTTAGTAGAAGCAGTCAGCCACAAGCCCACAGCTGAACCTATATATATAGGGCTCACCCAAATATTGTCACAGAGCACTGTCCTGAGCCACTCGTGTCACTCCATGGATATAGTTGTTGCAGACTCCATCGCGGAGACAAACACCACGCATGGTTCTTACCGTAGCTCGCTGAGCAACTATGGAGCTTCCGCCTCGTCT
This sequence comes from Bhutanitis thaidina, assembly GCA_029286595.1. Classification (NCBI taxonomy): domain Eukaryota; kingdom Metazoa; phylum Arthropoda; class Insecta; order Lepidoptera; family Papilionidae; genus Bhutanitis; species Bhutanitis thaidina. The sequence goes on from JAGSMS010000019.1 coordinate 8,088,350, forward strand.
TACGGCCTGCAGTGGAAGACCACGTCTCGATTCCGTAAGTGTCCTGACCACACGCAATGGTTGTATCCTTTGCTCGTGTGGTTTCGGTATACCCGACGAGAAGATGTGACGTAATTTCCCGAATGCAGCCCAGCCGAGTTGGAGACACTAAAGTGTAGACAGTAAAGTTACTACCTCGTAGATAAATAAGTACAGAATAAATGTCAAATTGTAACCAGAATTTGCAAAATTACACGTAGGTGCTCACTATTATCTATTACAATTGTTTGTAAGTACAAACATTATCTCTGTCCGTTAGATACGTAAGTCTTTGTATAATAAAACACTTTACTTGACATGTTATTATTAATTATAATCCCTTTTATAATTGCAATTGAGGCTATTTCAATTGTGTTGCGAATGAATGTGTCCAAAACAATTAATTATTTGCTATCAAAATGATTCAATTTGTTGAAATTTACACTTTAGTACTTTGGTATAAGGTTAGGATGTAAATTTATAATTCGTTACAAATTAATTTGCGTATGTGAACGCTCGCAAATTCCTGTTTGTCGTTCACTGTTCCATCTATGAAACATGAATTTCACTTCATCAGTGCCACAGAGTATATTATACATCCATCAGTCCCTTCAGTACATTATAGCACGCGAAGCGTTACGCTCGTATTGACAGTTTTTAAGTGTGGGAACCAAAATATTATAGATAATGCAATGTGTGATAAGTGTGTGTGTTTGTATGTGTGTAAATAACGCAGATAAAATATAGTATACCAATGAATAGGAATTATTTCCTAATAATATTGAAAACGATAATGTACGTGCTATAATATTGGTGCGTTAATTATTCTTTTGTTGTGTTTTGGAGCGAAATAATTGTAGTCGAAGCGACATCGGTGTACATATTCTTTGTGCGGAAAAGAACTTCGAAACGAAGTGTGAAATTATCCATTAAATAAATGTTGAATTATTCACGTTAACAACAATATTGACATATAAAAATAATAATAATCAAAATGGAGGTAACCACATCCAAGGCATTAGCGATGCTGTCATTAGGCATTGGCAGCTTTATAACCGGTATAATACCGGCATGCTTTACAGAAAGAGCAAGAAGCAAGCATCCTCTACTAATTTCTACACTCCTTTGCTTCGGTGCTGGAGTGCTTCTTTCCACTTCGTTGCTCCACATGCTCCCCGAAGCAAGGGAGAAGTTGCCCGAGCATTCCGAACTGCTGCTGTGTATCGGTTTCTTCCTTGTTTACATGGTCGACGAGATCGTCCATTTGTTTTATGGTGGTACGCGACACGGTGGGCACGCTGCGCACGGATATGGGAGTGTGGAGGAGACAACCCTGCTGACCAGAGGCTTGAGGGGCAACGATGGGGAGATGGACCGATGCTGTGGGGACACGGGAAACCAAAGGATGTGCCACGTGAGCCACACGCCGCCGTGCAACAGAAGCTCCTCGGGCATCATCGGGCTCTTGTGCGCTTTATTCGTGCATAGCCTTTTAGAGGGATTGGCGATAGGACTGCAAGAGACAACATCACAGGTCAGTATGTTGGATCGTTTTAGATTGCTCTTTATGTTGACGTCGGAGTTTAGGGGTTAACAGCAATCTTAGTCTTTAATTTTGTGTTTATATTTCGGTACAGACTTTTATTTATTAATAATAATATAAGAGTAATTTTTCTTTATTTATCTTCTCGCATAACCCTGTCAGGAGCAAGTGCCTGAAGTATCTATTAATAAGCTTGACAATATCTTAAATGAATCTTCTTTTTTTTATGACCTCTTTCCGTTCGTCGGTTCGTCCGTCATCCGTCTTACGACCTCGGCCTCGCTGAGTTGTTTCATCGAATACGAAAGAATCTAGCTGTCCCTAGTGGACATCACGAATTCTGTTCAGAGGACATTGACTCAAATCGACATTGAACAAGATTATTCGCGTAAATCGTTCTTGATGTAATTAGCATTGAAGATTGTTTTCTATAAACGTAAATAGGGATCATGTATGAGGAAGCTCAAAGTTGCTCAGCGCGCTATGGAAAGGGCTATGCTCGGTGTTTCTCTGTGCGATAGAATCTGCAACGATGATTTCGACAGCAGAACTAAGGTAACCGACATAACCGTAAGGATCAGCAAGCTGAAGTGGTCCACATAGCTCACAGAACCGACAACCGCTGCGGAAAAAAGGTTCTCGAGTGGCAGCCAAGTACAGGCAAACGCAGTGTGGGACGACCCTTTCACAAGATGGAGTGACGACCTGCGCAGTGTTGCGGGAAGTCGATGGATGCTGGTGGCTCAGGATCGAGCTTTGTGGCAATCTTTGGGGAGGCATATGTTCAGCAGTGGACTTGTGATAGGCTGAAATGATGATGACGATGATGAAATAGGGATTTATAGAAAGTAAATTTCGGATACATATTTATTTATTTTTCTGAACATCTTAAGAAAGTAATATTTAACGCCTTTTGACATTCTCTGCCAGTCAACCCGAGCCGTGGAGAGATATCGTTATATATAATACGGGACTGAATTATCGTATTTATTATCGACTCATTACCTTCATACAATCACAGGTGAGATTTTATTGATATGTATAATCTGTCTTGGAAACAAAGAAGTCCGACATTTAGGTGTAACAATCAATTGTTTTAATAATAAATATGACTTTTAAGTTCTTTCTTCTTTGTCCTTCACGTTGCATAACTTTGAAGCATTTGTAATTCTATTGTAATAAGCCATGTCGAGGATATTAATCCTGACATTAGAAGGGTATATATGTGTTCAGTCAGATGTTAGACTTAACCCTCTCCCATTAGGATAAAGTAGTAAAAAAGACCTCCTTCTTAAATATCTGAGAGGGGTTTGGAGAGGGAATATTTTTTTAAATTATTTTTCAGACTTATTGGTTTCCTCGAGATGTTTGCATTGTGTTTATTTTCCGTACACGCAGCGCCCGGGAGGCGTGTGCCAACATTATCGGACACCTCCCACCGCTGGGGGGTAATTAAATTCTGGCATAGTTTATAGTCTTGGAAGGTTTCTCCCGTTGGAACCAGGGTTGGAAGTGAATTGGTGAGCGTAATGCCGGTCGCGCTGCTCGCCATAACCAGTCTGTGGGATTTGGATGGATATTTTGGCCATCAATCGGTCGCCAGAGTCTCGTCTGTTAGTCAGCGGTCAACACCGAGCACAGGTGGGGTTGAGTCTTGGAGAAACAGATTGTACACGGTAGAGCCAAGCGGCAGCTTTTGCTACTGCTCGAATGGGTCGTCTCGACCGGCTTAGTACCACGACCTCGCAAGGGAAGTCTGCCTCTACTTCCCTTGTGTATTCTTGTCTTGTGCTTCTGCGTTTCGTTCTGTGATTGAGGTAACTGGAGACCCACTCCCCCTCCACATTCTCTCTCCCATCCCCCAAATGTCCTTCAAGGCCGGCAAAGTACCTGCATCTCCTCTGGTGTTACAGGTTTGCCGCCTTTTCCATAAAAAGAAAAAAAACCTTTTTATGCAGTGAATACGATGAATCAAAAACTGTATCGTTACGCTGCATTTATATTATCGCGTCGTCCATTGTTATGAACACATTCGGCATCTTTAATTTTAAACAAAGCATTCAGCTGTGTCGAATGGAAACGACATCACTGCAGTCGACATAATGCTTAATTGACAATAGACAAGAGACTATTTTATTTTAGTGGATCGGCCTGGCAACTCTAACAGTTCAGCCGATTGTAAACGGGTACTTACAGCCCATGAGCGCCTGGTAATAACTTCCATTGAAGGAGGTACTAAGATGCCTCAGCGCCGGTAATAATATTCACTCTCTATGCCTTTCAAAGCGGAATACATTAACGATTGCACTGCTGATTAATGGCAGAAGTAGGTAATACGGTGGCATCCACCAGGACGTCTCTTTGATAGAAAAGGAGTCCCAACGCCTTGTCTTCAGTAGCCTCAATCACGCATATCGTCGTCCAGCCTTTTGATCCTCTGAGCTACACGACCTCCAACTCGACGCTGCTAAGTTGCCTGTCGTATTTTCCTATTCACCAACTTAGCTCATGCAGCACTAGCGCCCCGATAATTCACGCCTTCCAGAACTAATTATTAAAATAAAATAAATAAAAATAAAAATATCTATATTTCCGTAAACACAGAGAATACATGTAACGATTATCTGGAGACTCCTTTTAAGCAGATAAGTGCCTGTGCCAGGAGACGCCGCTCTTCCTTATCTTAAATTAACGAGAAATATTTTCTATATTTACCAAAATATTAATTATAAAGTAACATGCGTGCAGAGTTAATTTGTGTGTGTCTCTCTCTCTCTCTCTCTGTGAGTATGCGTGGGAGTGTATGTGTGCGTCAAGGGAGTAAGTGTATATGTGTTAGTGCTTTCCAAATAACTTCACGTATTCCAAGAGTTTCTCCGTTTCATCATACGTTAATGTTTTTAGCCATTGTGTTAATACAGCTTTGCAGTCACGATGAGATTTAGAGTGTATATCGATTTTTTTGTTAATTTTATTATATAAAAATGATTAAGGTTGACAATTCTTATATTCGCGAAGAACAAACAGCCTGCCCTTCGACGATCACGGCCAACAGTCTGTGAACGACTCGACTTTACTTCAGCTCGCCGTCGAGCACGGCCACGGATGGTTACGTTGGGGAACAGCACTGCAGCTCCGGCAGGCGACGTGCTGTCAGATAGACGGGACAGTAAGAGGACTAGGGTGAAAGCCTTGAAGATAACATGCTAATCTCCGGAAACAAACGCGACGAAGTTCACCTTCCAGAGGTGAAAACTGGCTTCGGTCAATGAGAATATAAGAACTAGAGTTCGGTGACAAGCCCGAGCGGCACTTGGAGGTTAATATGTGCTATTACATAAATATTAATATGAAATATTAGATACTTTTTTTTATGGCAACACTTCGAATCGTTCAAAATGAACTGCAAACCCAGCAAACTATCATAAACTGACGTTTCTTAATTCCAAAGTCATAAATACCATAAATTCTATATCAAAGGTCCTTGTCGCAGTGTAATTTGCTACAGTGTCGTGTCGTGCATTTACAATTGCGTCAAATCCTTCTAACTTGAAAGAATCCTAAGCCCAGCGGTGGAATGTTAACCGATTGTAGCCTCCTAATCCAATTAGTCGAATGAATAGGTACTTTTTAAACATTCTTTTAAGACGAGAAGTCCGGTATGCTAACCACTAAGCTGAGTGGTTAAGTGGTCGTCCGACTTCAAAGCAATTCATTCGTCTGACGTAAACACGTGTGTTCATAATATCAACGACTTCAGTAAACCCCCGGACATTATACCTAGTTAGTTATATTTATGTTTACATTATACTAGTTATTTCCGCTTATTTACAAATCCCGAAGACATTAGTCACATGATAAGCAGGCGGTAAAAAGTACAGTAAAGTAGCAAGCCTGTAAGTGTGCCCACTGCTGGGAAAATGCCACCTTCTCAAATATCTGAAAGGGTTTTAGAGTTTCACATATTTTCGAAATAATATTTTTCTGTATTTCTCAGACATGCCGATTATTTCCTTCACCGTAAATACGTGGTAAATACAGCACTTTAAATTGTTATAAACAATTTTAGTGGTGCCGGCCACCGGGGATCGAATCCAGGTCGCTCGCGCTCTATGAAACTAAAGTGAGCGCCCTGTCCACTAGGCTACCATGGCAAAACGCCCAAAATACCCAAACAGTGTCAGTTATAAAATAATGTAACTGTTCTCACTTGATATAATGTAAATAACGTTTGTTTAAATCACTAGAGACTTCTTCACTTTTATTACAAAATAGTCGAATGCCGTATCTCATGATTAGGAGGCCCTTGCCATTCGGCTATAGGTGAAAAAGTTTGTTATTTAAACACGCTGCTGCAATGCAGGTTGACGGACTGCATCTGTCCTCGATTCAAATATGTCGATAATATAATAAATGCCCGATTTTGTAAACAAAACTCCACACTGTGGCGGGTATAGATGTAATTTATATGAATATTATAAAGCATTGTAAGTAGGTGTAATCATATAAGGAGCTGGTTGACAGGCTGCAATAAATAGATCAGTTGCTATGTTGCACGAGTATAGAACGTTTTCGAGATGAACCCCCACACTACAACACACGCCTTGTTACACTTGCCAGTTTACTGAACACTATCTGTGCAGGTATTTATGTATATATCATAGTATGTATTTGTATATGTATGTGTAGATATGTATGCTTATACATTTAAATGTGTTTTAATTACATAGTATATTTCTATTCTATTTAGCCTTTTGATATTTATATTATTTTAAATTAGATCCACCTATCACCACATTTCTTCACGCCCTGGGTTGACTGTTAGAGAATGCCAAAAGGCATTAAGTCCGCCTTTTGTAATCCTTTTGGTGTATACAATAAACTATAAATAAATAAATATTCTTTAATGTTGTATTAAGTTACACAAGCGTCGAATTTAACTTTTATCTATTTTACAATAGAGATATTTCCCTGCGCCTGTAACTGCTTTATTGCAAATGACATAAGAACTACAATCGCAAAGATTTTTTGACTAATATATCAAAGGTCAATAGTTTTATCTCTCGCGGTAATGTCGTGGAGTTTTTGCAGGCACTTTACTGTTTCATATGCTTTTTAAAATATTATATTTTAAATAGCATATGAAACAGTAAAGTGCCTGCAAAGGTATGTATATGAATTACCATTTGTTCCTTTTGGCGCGATTTAGCGTAATGGCCAAAATTTCTTACACGATGTTTGTTATTTCTCACCTTTCCGGCAGATAAAACGTTACGGGAGTTTCGAGACATTTTTTTCGTTTACGCGTAGTAAAAAGTAGCAGCCTGTAAGTGCCCACTGCTGGGCAAAGGCCTCCTTCTCAAATGCGAGTATCAGAGAGGGTTTAGGAGCCGGGAAGGGCCCGTGACGCTGCTCCAGTGCTGGTTGGCGGGCTTCACATATCCTCGAAACAATATATTTTATTATTTCTCAGACATGCAGGTTTCCTCACGATGTTTTCCTTCACCGCTGAGCACGTGGTAAAAACAGCACTGCTAAATTGCTATTAGCAATTTCAGTGGTGCCGGCACCGGGGATCGAACCCAGGTCACTCGCGCTCTATGAAACTAAAGTGAGCGCCCTGACCGCTAGCCTACCACGGGTCTACTTACGAGTAGTACTAGTACCTAATTTCTTACAGGGCTTCTTCATTTTTCTTACGATTGGTATTTTTAATCCTTTTTTTTTGATATACAACAATTGCCACCGTCTGAAAATGTGGATGTCGGTGTCATTTGACCTTTTATAGAAACTTTTAGAGCCGTGTAAATCGATTGCCGGTTTATTATATGAACAAACAATAATTGTTTATTTGTTATAAATATAAAGGATTATAGAACCAAAAGCGAAAGAGCTTGACCCAAATTGATTACGTTTAAATTATCAGCCAACGACTTAAGATATGAATTCGATAATAACTTACCTACGCAAATTTTTTGTTGTTGTAATGATTGGTAATTATCCAAAGCTTATGCAGTATTTTAATATTTCATGACCCACGTAATTGGCGTACCAGGCCACTAAGTTATTGGTCACGGGTTTAACTTCTTTAACGTGGTAGAGCCAAGCGGCGGCTTCAGCTGCTACTCGAATGGGTCGGCTCGACCGGATTAATACCACGACCTCGCAGAATACCGGCGTGAAGTAGAGGCATCTTGTGCTTCTGCGTTTCGTTCGGTGAGTGAGGTAACCGGAGGCCCACTCCCCTTCCCCATTCCACTCCATATCCTCCCTCCCATCACCCCAATAACCTTAAAGCCCGGCAACGCACCTGTGGCTCCTATGGTGTTGCGGGTGTGTGTGGGCGACGGTGAACAATTGCCATCAGGTGAGCCTATTGCTCGTTTGCCGCCGTACCCATAAAAAAAAAGCTATGGCCTGTGTCCTGCAGTGGACTATTTATAGACTGTTATGGTAAGGTAAAAGTAGCTTGTAAATACCCATTGCTGGGCTATGGACTCCTCGTAAGATATTTTGAGAGAGAGAGATAGGTGCCGGAAAGGGTCTGCCGCGCTGTTTCACGCAGGTTTACTCACGATGTCATCACCGCCGAGCACGTGCTAAATTAAGCACTTAAAATTGCTATTAACACCAATTTCAGTGGTGCCGGCACCGAGAATCGAACCCAGTCCACTCGCATACTATTAAATTAAAGCGAGATCCCTTACCACTAGGATACCACGACTATACACAATACACAGAACGCGATTCGATTGAAAGAATTCCTATAGTCACATTTTAAATATATTTTTGAATCACTTTTCCATTTCGTCCGCTTCAATATGACCGGACACTTATATCCTGGGACCTTACTGTTATCTATCAGGGACACCCCGGCTGCGCAATGTATAGGTAATCTCATACATACAAACACGGAGACAGACATACATTCTACCTCGTATTTGCTGTTTGATAAAACTGTTAGGTATAATGTTAAGTGTATGGGATTATGACGCCCGTTGAGACGGTGTTGGGTAACAGACCGGTTTCAAAGCAAACATCGCTGTAAAGGTAGGTCTTAGGGTCCCATTACTTATAACTTGCTTATTAAAGGGCAGGAAATTGAGGAAGTGCTTCTGTAGTTCAAACATACGTTTATTGTACTGTACATTCGCATTAAAACTATATAAAGTACAAATTATAACGTTAAGGTTGCATTAAAAATAAAGATTCCATGTGCCCAGTGCAATCCCGCGTACAGAGTAACTAAAAATCCAGTAGTGATGTGAATCTCTCAAAGACTATGTAATGGCGAACCACACAAATAGTTGGGTAATGATCTCATTCTTATTTATCTATATATATTATCAGTTTAGGAAGAACTTCTTGTGTGTCCAGGTACCTCGTCCGCTAACTGGTGGTCTGTTTGCCTGTTTGACACTCCAATATTATTAAAAAGTTTAAGATTTTCGTGCCTTACATTTCACAGAAATATTTCACTTATAACCTCTCCACGCGGGAGTAAACGCTAAATCTATGTTATTTAAGGAATTCTATGTTGGCATCGCGAATTTGCCTTGTGCCAGCTCGAGTCATTTGAGCACTCATGCGTTATTTCTGTGGATTTGTATCTTGTTACATCATGCTTTAATGTTTTTTTATATGAAATTGTTAAGAGTTAAAATTATAAGAGAAAAGAAGAGGATATTTATTTACAGTATTTCCTGTGCCTGTCTCCGTGAGACAGACCTTATTACGAAAAGGATGTTGGATGTGTGTAGATTTTACAATCAAACATTGAGGGTTGACAAAGAATCAAAATAGTCGAAGAATAAATAATATCATTTCATTATGGGTAGCTTGAATATAGCTGAATCTGAAACGATGAAATATCGTGCAAAGATATTCTTAATTCTAAAGAAAAGGGACAGCTGCGGAGTTTATTTCCTCGGTTTCTTCGTCGGGGAACAAATAAAACAACAGGAATTGATTTTTTGACAAACGAAATTACATTTGAAATGTTAGTCATTTACGGATTTTATCGTTTTGCCTCCGTCACACTGACCTAAGTGAGTGAGTAAACCTTTCTGAAGCTTTGCAACCTTCTAGAAAGTACCATTCTCACGTCGAAGAATGAAGAATCTTCTTCCATTCGTTCATTTATATTATCGTATCGATTAATTTCAGGTACTCCTGCTTCTGGGTGCCGTCGCCAGCCACAAACTAGTGGTGGGCTTCTGCCTGGGTGTGGAGCTGTACGCCACATTCAGCGGCCGTCTGTGCATGTACATCAGCTGCGTGATGCTGTTCAGCGGGGGCTCGGTGGTGGGGATAGGGATCGGGGCCGGCGTGGACAAGATCAACTCGCTGAAGGACTCCATCGCCGTGCCTATAATGCAGGTGGGTTTGGATGCTAACTATACATTTCATGCTACCTGCCTCTCCAATCACACCTCCATGATATCGACGATCTTATGTTTGCAAAAAATATCAAGTAGCAAAGCAACTGGTTGGTGAGATATGCGCGTATTGAACGCAACGTAGCTTTTGCTGATTCCAAAAATGGCGTTCGATTTCCTACTGAGAAGTTGTTATCTTCGCCGTATAATATTATAACACCTACCTACCTACCACTTTATCATATTACAATCATCCCATGGACTTGTCCCGGTATGAATTGTAACGGTATTGCATAACGAAACTGTAAGTTATAGGTAACAAAAATGTACCGATAAATAAGGGCCTGTACAGTCCGTATGGGCCAATGAGGGCAGAGACTGCGGCGGCGGCTTGATTTGTCAGATAGCTTCCAGTCAAGGTCGAGCTATGATGTCGAAATGTGATTACGATAAGACTGCAAAAATGCTGATATCATTTAAACTCGGTATGACGTCATATCGCAATTTAAAACTATCTAAGGTTTGCGGGTCGCAATAGGTTATCCTAACAAACCCACGTGGCTGTCGCAAGAGAATCTCTCTTAATAGAGATAAAGGTTTCCGATATCTTATTACATGCCATAATCTACATGTCTGCCATGTAAATTTTGTTCATATCCAGTCCTTTAAAATGTTATTGTTATCAGTCATATCAGGTCTAGTGGCACTAGAAGGCTTATGCGATATATGTTTGCCTATATTTCCTATAGCACTTGCCAGATGGTCATCCCGCCTCTCACAGCACCCTCGGGCAGAGAGCGGGTGGCAGATTCTTCCGATTATAATTAATGAACAAATAATTAATCATTCCTATGGCAGGGGTCAGTGTGTTAGCACAGACAGTTCGCGTCATCGAACTCGACACTGGGAACAATGGCATATAGAGTTTAAAGGTCTCAAATGGCACACGATACGATTTTCATTACGCGCATATAATGCAACGCGTAACGTCGAAGTCTGGACGTCTATGTACGCGGACGTATCTTTGGCTGAGGCCTGATCTTCAGCAGTGTACTTGTGACATGCTATAACGATGATGCAAAGTTCTCCCGCCGCTCCGCAGGCACTCGCCGCCGGCACGCTGCTGTACGTGACGGTGAGCGAGGTGCTGCCCCGGGAGCGGGCGACGTGGCACGAGCGCAGGCGGGCAGCGGGCATGACGCAGTTGGCCGCGGTGTGCGTGGGCTTCGCGCTCATGTACGTCACAACGAAATATTTGGGTGAGGTGGCTCTTTTTTTTGTTTTGTTTTCATGGAAAACCACCATGTTATTACAGACGACCGCGTACATCAGCCAGACCAGAGGAAATGCAGATGCGTTGCCCTCCTTCGTGTATATTTGGTGAGGGGGAAGGAGGATGGGGAGGGAGAAGGAAAGCCTCTCTCATAATGCCGTGGTACTCGAGCAGCAGCAAAAGCTACCGCTTGCCTCTAGGCGCTGACAACAATGATGATTTTTTTTATGTTATTCTGGCCAAGGAAATTAGAAGCTGTGAGGCTTCACCTCAGTCCTGGGTGATAACGCATCTGTTATCTGCTTCGGTTGAAGTCGATTGCTATTATGCAGGCAACCATCGCGTGGACGACTGTCGGCTCGCATGTCACGACAGTCCAATAAAAAAAAACTTTGCATACGGTACCTTAAAGAATTTCCTTACAGAATACATATATGTAATGTGACGTTGTTTGTGTGGATCCCCAGTTGCGGCTCCACAGAAATTGTTAATAGCAATTTTGAACGCCGAATGAACCGCGACTCGGGGCTCTAGTTACGAGTTTTAACAAATTCTATATTTATAGACCAAAATATCCAATGTGTTCGTTTAATGCGAGAAAAGTAAATCATAAATCGGAACCCGGTAGGTGGCGCTGTGATCGAGCTATTAAGTAGTTAAGAAATCAAACTCGTCACGCCACCTACCGGAGGGCAGTGCAACGTCTGCCGGGCCAGCTGGTTGTATTACAAAATTGTAAAATTATCTGTACTTTTAAGATATTTAAAACAGCATAAATCTAAACACCAAACAATTTTTAATTGGAATTTATGTCTGTTTATCTGTTCAGGCATCACGCAAAAACTACTGAACCGATTCTGATGTAGTTTTCAGTTCTTCAAAAGTTATGGCCCGACTTAACAAATTACGCTACTTTTCATCCCGGGAAAATACCGAGATTGGCCAGTGAGGATAGAAAACAATTGGACCAATAGGAAAAAGGTTTGACTCAATTGAATATAGGGATTGGCGAGAACAGGGTAAATACGTTAAAATGAAATGTATCTATATAGTTCACAATTCGAAAATAAAAAGCTGCGATAAATTTATTTAAGGAAAAATACTGGAACAGCTTTCTGTGTATCCATAGACAATTACCAAGGAACGACCTAAATGTTAACATATACGGAAGTCTGAAGTTACCGTGCCGTAAAGAAACAATAAAACCACGCGGTGCTGAGGCTAGATTAAACGTGGATGAAATCGCCGACACATGAGAAAGAAAAATATTTATTGCTACACCATAAAGACAGAACATGTTAATCAATAATAGTAAAAAAAAAAGCATGAGGTACAAAATAAATTAAAAGTAAGGTTAGACTTGACAATTAAAGAAAAATAATACTTTGTGCGTGTCTCACGACTGGACCTATTGGTCTTCTCATCAGTTTGTTGTCAAGCTTCATAGCCTGACGCTGGTTTTCATCTGCAACCTAAGTTCATCACGGATGTGAAATTTATCCTCCAAAACACTTGTAAATTTTACCCATAGATGGCGCCACAATTTTTCATTAGTTTTTCTTTTCATCGATAGGTGGCAATGGTAATTTATATTTACATTGATCTTAATAGAAATTTAATTTTTAACACATAACACATTTAATTTTGAAATTTTTACCATTTTATAGTATGCCTATTATGTACATGTCGTAATAATATACATTTTCAGATATTTAATAAAGTATTGAAAGTAATTTAATAAACATATGAATAATTTATAGTAGAAAGTAAATATAATTATTTTTATGACATTTATCATACAATTTTTTTTTCGTTGCAGATCACGATGCAGTTTGAATAGTGCACTTTAGCTTAATTTATAAGATGTCGTGGACATCCGTAGGTAAGATTTAATAAAGGCAGAGTGTGAAACAATAAAACATTTCTGAGTTTCAGAATTTTATTTTTAATGTGATTCAGATGTCAACAATATGTTATAATAGTTTTTGTGTTGTGTCGGTGACTGACGACTTCATAGTTTGATTTATATTGCTATTGTAAATAAATACAAAAATAGTTCACGAGATATTTGTTTCGAATATCGAATAAGAATTAATTTTATTAACTTGCGATTGTTTTAACAATGATTTTCGAAAATGACTGAATTTTTTTTCTGTATTGAGTGTAAAATTAAAAGGTAATAAAAATATTTTAAAAACCAAACTATGTTTTCACTGAACCCAGCCCCGAAATGTGATCTATGGCAACAATGAACCAATAATTGTAAGTACTGGACTAAATTTAACGTAGAGCATCACGCGACATAACAAACTTCTGCTCGACATTCAAACTTACTTCAAACATGTAAATTAAATTACAACTCATGGCACTGTCTCGACACAATCAGCATTTAATTGGAAACTGCAATAGCCGCCATCTATGCAATAAATCGCAACTTATGTTGTTACTACTCGCTGATAGATGTCGCTGTTGGCTTATGTAGCAATGGTTTCGAGCATGTTTCTTTACTTTCACGTAAATGCGTAATAATCTCAGTCCACAATACTATTGCGTTATATACATCGATTAAGAATTACGGAAGCGACTTCTACGTACATAACTAATATCCATACTGTATAGCGGAATACCTCGTATTATTAAACAGTATAAATAAATGAATTAATACTTAAGCTAAAATTAAATACATTAAAAGTATTACAAAATAGAAAATAATACAGATCTTTGACTCAACTTACTTATATTCCTAAAAGTAAGTACTGTTACAATATTACAAAAAAATTATAAAATGTTATCTTTGAATAAATACACTTATTTTAAGAAGGTAGTAAGAGAGCATTACATAAAGTGGAACGACCCTTTTGTGGACATCGCTACGCTACAGTTTTCAAAGACCGTTAATATTTATATGGCGTTCATAATTATATTCTCAGTAAATATATACATATTTTTCAACATGGCAACTTTATTAATGTGTCTACGTGATTTATGGTCACAAACGACTTCGACAATAGTAAACAGTAGGTGTCTATTAGAATTGCATATTTATTTGATAAATTATTTAAATTGCATCTTGCAATGTACTATTTTGCATTTTATATTTTTAAAGCTATTAATATGACAACGTTTTTTTTTAAAACTTACGTAGTGATGTCCGGAAAATAGGTAGGTTAACTTTTTCGATACAAAATTTCGGTAACTATTTAGCAATACAGCGTCTATTGTTTATGCCAATCGTGCCAGATTCGCTGGCAGTCTTGGCTAACTAAAAGTATAGTTGTGTGGTATTTAGCTAGGAAAGTTCATTAAATTGAATATCCAAACTAGATACATTACAAAAGTGGATCAGTAGAAATAAATAACCTAGTAAGGCAATCTTAATTTGTTTGCATTCGAAACATTTTCCTTGGTACTATTTCTTTTGCTTACTACAGAAAGTTCGATTTTTAAACTAAATTTACAAATGCTTAAATAAAAAATACTTTTAAGCGTAACGTATCTATGCATTTTCAATGCAGAAGCATACTGTAAAGTTGACGTCTTGCGATTCAACATGGCGACATTTTGGCGCCATTTAAGATCAACCATATTTAAAACTGAAATTGTTACTCAATGATTTTGTTCGCTTTTTTCACTTTTTCTGTGCTATAGTAGTAGTGTATAAAATAGTAATTTTTCAAGTTATGAAAAGAGATTGTGAGAAACAATTTCTCGTTTCTCTAGTACCGTAGACGTTATGTACAAAACATCAAATGCTGTAACGTGAGACGACAACCTTACAATGATGGTGGCCGCATTGAATACGCTCATGAATAAATTTTTTAACTCGCCACAACAATCATGGCGTGTGTTAGCTGCTAGGCGATAAGGCACGGTCAAGTCGTCGCTACGGACAGACATTAAAGGCACAGAAGCGTATCAGATAGACGCGAGCTCCAAAAATAAATACATTGAAATACATCTACCGACAGTAGTGACACCTGACTCGGGGCATCGGTAACGTGGGATATTGACTGTTGTGCCGTGTCGTGTCGTGTCACGTGTCACGTGTCTGCATTGTGGTTTACGAGAACGACTTGGTTATATTCGTCTGTACCTAACTATAGATTGGGGGATTTCGAGTGTTTAACAGCATCCGTGATCACTTGGGGACTGAGGTGTTGGACGTCCAGATGTCACAGTCAACTCGGGCTACCTTCAGAATGACAGATGAAATCCGTAAATAATAGTTTAATCGCAAATGTGCAGTGTAGTTTTGTTTTAATGCAAAATATATCAACGTGTGAAACAGAGACGACACGGCGCAAACGAACTAAACTAAGCTAGACCGGGAGTGTTCCGTCCAATTGTTCAAAGTCCGCAACGGTCACAAGGGTCACAACGCGCGCAACGGGGCACAGTCAAGTGTCGTCGTCCTCCTCCAGGCGTCTGTTCTTCTTCCTCTGCCTGTGGCGCTCCAGGCGCTTCCGGTGAGCGGACTTACGATTGGGCGGTTTGATTTGGCACTCGCAACCGGCGCGCACTATCACGTAGTCCATCGACCAGCCGCCTGGCACGGAGAAGTGGCCCTCGGTCCTGCGGCGGTGGGGCACCTCGGTTGTGTAGCGCACTAGCGCGTACGAGTATGAATACTTTTGCACGCACTTGGAGTGGTTGTAGAGGCGCGCGTCGACGAACCGGCACGGCCTGTCCTTGACGCCGGGCGCGCACGATAGCTCGTAAAGCCTTTGAGTGTTCTCACCGTCCTTGTACAGTTCTACGTAGAGGCCGGTCGGCGTTTTGCCGCCCTTGGTTTCCACCATCTCGACGACGGAAGGGCAGCACTCCACCTCGTCCTTCAGCGAGCCCTCCCGCCGGAGGATCGTCTGCATCTCGCGCCAGTGCGAGCGCTTCCACGCCGCTGTCGCGTCCATCTCCTCCTCCGTTCTGGAAAATTTCATGAATCGGATTAGCAGTAGTTTCTATGTGGTTGTTCGGCACATTTATTTACAGCTAGGAGTACGTATAAGGAGTAACAATGATATATAAATATGTAAGTGTCTGTCTAAAGAGCAGAACACTAGTTAGAAGTAAAAAGCGTATTAAAGAACGTAATCGCACAACGCAGAACCAAGTTAGGAGATCTGCCTACGAATCAGGGGACACGAGCTCGAGATCCCCTGTTTAGTACGGCTCACCACCTGTCGTGCTATTCCAAATAGACTCTGGGGAACAGTGGGGACTAAAATTTTAAATTCTCCGACACGGTCTTATGAGCTTACTTTTTTAATGTCTTTTTAAATCTAAATAGATAGAAATAAATATTTGTAAAAATAATTAAACATCTTGCTCCTTATCATACATCTAATGGTTATTGTGCCAGTCGGTGAATGTCGCGTCAGGTGGGATCTAGGAAATTCACAGAAAAATCTCGGGACTTCCGCAAAAGGAAAAATTATCGTCTCAAATATCATCATCATCATCATTTCTGGCTATCACAAGACCACTGCTGAACATAGGCCTCCCCCAAAGATTGCCACGAAGCTCGGTCCTGAGCCACCTGCATCCATCGACTTCCAGCAACACTGCGCAGATCGTCACTCCATCTTGTGGGGGGTCGTCCTACACTGCATTTGCCTGTACGCGGCTGCCACTCAAGAACTTTTTTTCCCCAACGGTTTCCCCCTGCGAGCTATGTGGCCGGCCCATTGCCACATCAGCTTGCTGATCTTTACGGCTATGTCGGTTACCTTAGCTCTGCTGCGGATATCATCGTTGCAGACTATCACGCAGAGAAACACCGAGCATAGCCCTTTCCATAGCGCGTCTCAAATATGCCAGACCTAAATTATCCAGGCGCGGTACCAGTGCCGCGACCACCGCCGGTCGGCCTGTCGTGTCGGTCAGTCTTGGCGACTGACGATCATGACAAATTCTAATAGGAGAAGCCTTAGCCCAGTGGCCCATTTATACGCAGCTAGAGTAAAATCCTGGTACAACTACACTTTAATCAAGCCTGAACACATATTCGTAATAAGATATCAAGAGTGATGAAGTTAGCGGCTGGGGATTAGGGTTGCGAGAGATTAGAGAAGACATTTTTTTTCATTTAGAATATATGGTTGATGGAGGAAAAGAGCTAAAGTACCGCCTAGAAGTAGGCGGACTTAACAAAACCTGTCGAGGCCGGCCGCTCGCTTGTGAGCCAGATAACAAATGCATGTGTACCGATGAAGTTATTGCTGTCAGCCGTTTTGGCTTTTACAGCTTCATAGGTTAGCAGGGTCCTTGAGGCCGCAGGCGTTATGCTTTAAATAAATGTACAAGAGTACATCTACTGCTTACCTCTTTACAGTAAGCTATCTATGGACGGTTGAGGTGTTTCGATATTTTTGGGCGGTTAGAACCGCCCTGAAACTCGGGTGTACGGTGTGTACGCGGGTGTTCTGACGGCACCTTGTCCCTGTGGAATGATGATGTGAACTTGTCACTACTCCTAACTGTATGTACAGTGTGTGTTTGAGTAGTATTAATCGAGACTGAGTCGGTCAGTCGGTCTGTTAACACGCGCTCCACAAACACTTCACAAATGGGGTCGCGTGTTTATATTAAAGTACAACTTACAGCACGCGGTGCGAGTGGTGGGGTTGAGGCGCGCGACGCACGCGGCTCGCGTTGCCCACCACGTCGCCCATGAGGTCGCCCGCGCCCGCCACGGCTCCACACAGCACCTGGGAACGTCAGACCCTGTCAATATGTGCGGAACCAATGAAGCCGCATAATATGCTAACCGTGCGATGGAATGTTTTTATGGATTTTATGTTATATAGAGTGTCATTTAAAAGAGTAACACTGTTTTTGGGTTTAAATATATTACATAATTATATTTAACAACTTTTGTATCATATAAGATAACAAGCTTGATATTTAACAAAAAAATTAAGGTTATAGACGATTATTATAGCTCTACTAGATCATTGCTCTGTACAATGCGCGACAATGATCTAGCAAAACCATTAACAGAATGCTTTCTCCTCACAGAATAAGATAGAGATCGATCATTTATTACCTAACACTGTATATGTCACAATTATCAAAATACTGTGATTGAAATGTAGTAATGCTTCTAACAGGGTCCATCTTCCAGCGATATAGACATATACTCTGACACGCTGGTTAAATTAAGAAAAAGTCTAGTTAATTTAATTCCTTGTAACGGTATTTAGTTTTATCTTATGATCATTTATTAAATAACACTGTATATGCCACAATTATCAAAATACTGTGATTGAAATGTAGTAATGCTTCTAACAGGGACCATCTTCCAGCGATATAGACATATACTCTGACTCGCTGGTTAAATTAAGAAAAAGTCTAGTTAATTTAATTCCTTGTAACGGTATTTAGTTTTATCTTATGATCATTTATTAAATAACACTGTATATGCCACAATTATCAAAATACTGTGATTAAAATGTAGTAATGCTTCTAACAGGGTTCATCTTCCACCGATATAGACATATACTCTGACTCGCTGGTTAAATTAAGAAAAAGTCTAGTTAATTTAATTCCTTGTAACGGTATTTAGTTTTATCTTATGATCATTTATTAAATAACACTGTATGTGCCACAATTATCAAAATACTGTGATTAAAATGTAGTAATGCTTCTAACAGGATCCATCTTTCACCTATATAGACATATACTCTGACACGCTGGTTAAATTAAGAAAAATCTAGTTAATTTATATTCCATGTAACGGTTATTAATTGTAACTTAGGCGGCTAAATGTTAGTTATACATTTATTTATAAACGTTTTAACTTAAATTTTATCTCGTTCTGCATATTACTGTGCATGCGGATTTTACCCATAATTGGTTGTGCTCCAAGTTATATTTGTTTATTCCAATGTTTCTGAAAATTTATATCAGTGTAACGACTGTTGGTAAACCTAAAAGAAATAAAAATAAATCTTAAGGTAGGTAAGATAATACGTGGTGACAAAATGTGAACTACATGAAGCATTATACGATATGACTTAAAGTAACTCAAAGGTGTCTGCCTGTCTGCCAAGGGTGTCTGAAACTCAATTGGCCGTTTTGGAAAAAGGCGTCGAAAATTTTATAACTTCGACTCGAATTCATCATGAGTATTTGTTGTCTTGATTTTTTTGTTTTATTTTTTTTATATATAACGTTGGAACTTGTTAGAGATCGTGTAAAGTCTGACCGAGTTGACGGATTGAGGACATAGAGATCACACAACACATTCGTTTTGACGAGACAATATTTGTCAATATAGGCCTTATAATAAATATGAACTTATAACCCAAACTGACCAACAACGTATGTTGGTTTATTGCCCATGAAGAAAATCGTCGCTAAATCTGTAACCGATAGGTGGCGCTGCGGTTGAGTCATAAAGTGGTTGAGAAATCAAACTCATCGCGCCACCTAGGGGAAAGGACAGAACAACGTCAGCTGTGCCAACCAGTTTAATATTTTTTTAAAATACAACTGGGAATGCTCTTTAACTAACATTACTAATATTCCTTTTAACTCTCCAACTAAGCATTACAGCTTGTTTTTGGAGTGGTTCACGACAGTAGTCGAATGACGGGCTCGAACCTGCGACGTCATGTTACGCAGTCCGCACCCTGACCCATTAGGCTGTTCCAGCTAAGAAGGAGAAAACATCGATTAAGTTTCGAACCGACAGATCGTGTTATTAATATGATTAACACTAAGCTCTTATAAACTTCTAACTGTTTATGTGACTTGTAATGTATTGCGAAAATTAATTAAACACAAAACAATTATTAGATTAGATTATATACTGCGGAGTTACAGTACAGTTAGATGAGATTAGCGTGATTTATTGGTTGGTTTGATTTTGTTGCTATGGTCACAGCGGACGGTCACAGCAATGAGCGGAGCGTTCGCGTCACGATGTAACTGTAGAAGTAAAGTAAACTAGCGGCCTGTAAGTGCCCACTGCTGGGCTATTGCCTTCTCAAATATCTGAGAGGGTTTCGGAGTCGGGAAGGGTGGTAGGTGCTCCCAAAAATTTAGGGCTTGACGTGTTGACGTTCTGCTACACGATTTCACACCATTGAAAAAAAAAAAAATGGAAAGTAGCAGCCTATAAGTGCCCACTGCTGGGCAATGGCCTCCTTCTCAAATACGAGTATCAGAGAGGGTTTAGGAGCCGGGAAGGGCCCGCCACGCTGCTCCAGTGCGAGTTGGCGGGCTTCACATATCCTCGAAATTTTTTTTATTATTACTCTGGTTTTCTCGCGATGTTTTCCTTCACCGCCGAGCACGTTACTTTACTTTTACTTTTTAACTATACTAGTTCACTGCTGAGAGCAACCCTCTTCTGCTGTGTTATAACCAGGCGGAGGCAGGTTGGTGAGCGCAGCCTTCTATCCTTAGTCTTTTACGGATGGATTTTCTATGATCATTGATCAAACAGTCGACAAAGCCTCGTATATCAGCAGAATAAATTCGTACTTGGAGAAACATTTTGATATTCTCTATTAGGCAACTCGTCTTCTGCCAATAGCCCCACTGCTGAACACGGGCCGCTCCTAGGTTTCGCTACAATCGCCACGCTTGCCGATTAGCCATATCCGAACACTTTATATGTTTTGCTTAAGACATTTTAGATTGCATTCAGCTCGACATTAAACATTGAACATTAACACGCCTCTGTGACTTGCGCATTCCATCCGTGGCGCAACCACGGACAAACATTCGGCGTGAAAATTATAATTGCCTTAAATGTCCTACAGTTATCAATATTACATTATGTTTACGCTAAACCCGACAAGGGACCTGATTAGTGGGGGTTTAAATATTTATAGTTGCATTTATTTAATAACACTAACTATTGAAATGGCAGCAGTGCATAGAGTGACTGGAAAAATGTTAGAGGCAGCTGTTTAAAAGGTAATTCATTTGAAATTGGAATTCGAGAAGCCATGATAAGGTGGACCTTGTCAATAGTGGTGAGGCGATAGTCTAGTGATCAGGACGCTCACTTTAGTGTCGTAGAGCGCGAGTGACCTGGGTTCGATTCCCGGTGCCGGCACCACTAAAAATTGTTAATAGCAATTTTAGTGCTGTATTTATCACGTGCTCAACGGTAAAGGAAAACATCGTGAGGAAACCTGGATATCTGAGAAATAATAAAAATATTATTTAGAGGATATGTGAAGCCCGCCAACACGCACTGGAGCAGCGTGGCGGGCCCTTCCCGACTCCAAAACCCTCTCTGATACTCGTATTTGAGAAGGAGGCCTTTGCCCAGCAGTGGGTACTTATAGGCTGGTACTTTACTTTTTTTTTCGATGGTGTGAAATCGTGTAGCAGAACGTCAACACGTCAAGCCCTAATTTTTGTGAGCACCTACACTTGTCAAAAATCTAGTACTGCTTTCTTATGTCAGACGAATACTTCTCGAGTTCGAATTTCAAATAAATTATTCTTTAAAAAGCTGCTCCAAAGAGTTTTATTCCTTAACGTATCTGATAATAAACCATTCTCGAATTAAAGGTTAACGGATTATTAACTCTGTCGGTTGGTAAGCTTACATTGTAACCCAGTAAAAGTTGTGTTATCGCTTCAAATAAGTATTATCCTTACACGCAATGCCCGCCAACCCGCACTGGAGCAGCGTGGCGGGCCCTTCCCGGCTCCTAAACCCTCTCTGATACTCGTATTTGAGAAGGAGGCCTTTGCCCAGCTGTGGGCAATTATAGGCTGCTACTTTACTTTACTATTTACACGCAATGGTATTATAAGTAAAAAGGTGTAGATGGTAAGTGCTTCACAAGTGGCACGTCAAAACGTTGCTAATTAGCTCACCTTCTCTCTCGTCTGTCTCTTTTTGACTGTCGATAATTAAGACATGCTGTCCTACTTCCACATGTCACTTAATTTAGTGTTATTATACTACGTTACGTTGTCTACGTGTGCGTAATTATGCCCTTTGTGAAGGTTCAATGTCATGTTGGTAACCTATACATACCTTTCACATTAGTATCATTGCTTTTACTTGTCTCTACTTCGTAACAATTGAAATTCTATTGTAATGTGTCATATTACTCATATTAGAAATTATGTAGTCTCTAGAAGTACATAGAAGGGTATATAGAAGGGTTTATGTAAATATTATAGGTACCTAACTAGAAGTAACGTTGAATTAATATTGCGTTGTTAAATGAAAATTATGGATGATTTCAGACTCTATTTCAGGGATGTTAACGTTCAATTGATTCGTTTATTTACAATGTAACATGTGCCACTTTTTGATTTACGTTATGACCTAATAAACATCGACGTGTCTGACAAAACAAAGTCGAACGAAATTATGATATTAAAATAAGTAATGCAGATATAAATAGATAATTTAAGATTAGTACCAAAGTGATGTAGTCAGAGTTTAATGTAATACAATTTCCTTACTAAACCGTATGAAAAATGGCAAACGCTTCCGTTTCTTTCGTCCGTTTGTGCCAGAGGCATTTTGTAAATATTGTAGGTTAGCCACAATTAACTGTTCCGATTACAACATATTAACACGATATACATTTTTTTTTGTACATTCGCTGCAAGCCAAATTTTACTATCCGGTTTCGTATTACAAGGCGATAATGATCAGATTTGTATGTTTTAATGAGTTAGCGATATGTAAACGGATCGCGGTATAATGCGAGACATAACAATTGGTTTAGGTTACATCAAAACTACATACAGCTACTACCGGTTCTCGAAGTTAACTCGATTGCGTGATGCGTAGCAGGCTGGGGTAGAAGTTAACGCAAAAAAAACACTATCGGTGTGTGTTTGAAAATATACAACATATGGCTGATTTTTTAAACTTTCAGTGTTTGTATACATTTACATGTTGATAAAACAATCTTTAAATAAATTAAATTTTAATATATTTCAATATTAATGCAGACTGGCAAACTAAACAAATAATTCAAGTAATACGTTTTTGAATTGATATTAAAAAACTTCTGTAGGAATTTCTCTTATGTCACTGAGGGCGTTTACATACATAAGTTGCACACGGACAAACACCCAGACCGGGAATAATTATTTGAAAGTCTATATAAATACATTTCTCGTGCGGGAATCGAACCCGCGACCCTCTTAGCCACTACGCCTTCAAGCTATCTGGTATATAGTAAACAAACATTTATGATAATAAGATGCGCGTATCTGGTATAAGATGATTATTTTTGTACAAGCTATAAACGAATGCGATAAACGATCGATTCGAATACGTTCGAGCTTCGAGAGAAAATAGTAGCGGTGCTTGGTCGTGTGTCAAAACTGTTATGGCAGACCGCGGCAAGAGACGTACGAGACGGCGTGACCCATTTCAATCAATCTCGAAAGTCTGCCTGTACGCATTGTAAACACGTAACGTTGTAACTACGCTTTGTCCGCGCCTTCGTATGTCGGCCAATGGTTAACATTATCGTATAACATCATCACGAATAGATTCACTATTACGTATATTTGGAGCAGTTACACGATTTATTCTTAACGTCGTGATTTTTCTTAACAACTGCCACCAGCATTTGTATTTTTTATTTCTCTTGGTATTCCATTTGTTCACCTCCCGTGAAAATTAATATAAAACAATTTTATACATCAGAATATACCTAGCGCACACACGAATCACTCAAAAAACAAAATGGTCGCCATTTTACCAACTTTTCTATATCAAAGCAACAGTGAGTAATGTACTACTAAATATACAAAATTGTATTAATATAATTCTTCTTCTTCATCGCATTCTTCATGCCTGAAGGTCGTGCCTTTCTTGAAAAGCCTTTACCAAGATGGACAAGGTTTTTCCATCCTGCTCTATCTTCGGCTCGTCGGTCGTCTTTTACCCTCAATCTTCCCTTCTTAATATTTCCTTTGATTATTTAATAATTACACTAATTATCCATTGTTTTTGGCTGGCTACGATACCGGATCGATTTTCGAATTCGACTACAGAGACATATTTCAATGTCAGATGTTTCATTAGACGGCTCGGTGGCGTAGTGGCTAAGCGTTTAGGTGCGGCGCTGTGGGTCGCGGGTTCGATTCAAGCACGGAACTAGTATTTGTATGGACTACAAATAATTTTTCCGGGTCTGGGTATTTGTCCATGTGCAATTTATGTATGTAAACTGCCCCCGCAACACAGCAGAAATTCCTTTTTATTTATTTTATGGAAGAGACGGCAAACGAGTAAGCGGTTCACCTGATGGTAAATGATTACCGTCGCCCACATACATCTGCAACACCATAGATGCTGCAGGTGCGTTGTCGGTCTTTAAGGATATTTGGGAGATGGGAGGGAAGAGGAGGGGGAATAGTGAGGGGGTGTGGGCCTCCGGTTACCTCACTCGCCGAACGAAACGCATAAGCACAATATGCCTCTTCTTCACGCCGGTATTCTGCGAGGCCGCGGTACCTATCCGGTCGAGCCGGCCCATTCGAGCAGCAGCTAAAGCCGCCGCTTGGCTCTACCACGCTTAAAAACGGAACACGCCTACAGTGGAAGGTTAATGTTTTATTTAAATAAGAAAAGATTGAGATAGAATGTGGTAAAAGTCCGTTACCGCATGTGACGAAGCACATAAATAGTATACACAGGGACTATGTATCTTTAATTTCGTTTATCAGATGGAAAACCTGAGCGATACGATCAAAGAAAAATTAAGATAAAAGCCTCAAAGGCGAGGGATTTTCTCTCGAAACTTCTAAACTAGGAACCCGCGATTCAGAGGTCAAGGACACCTTCGCAATGCAAAACAAACTCATTCATATTGTTCTAGAATCTACAATAGTTTCACAAAGGGATGTAACGTCTGTACATAGTAACAGATTGCAGTGAAACGGTTTTAAAGGTGCTTTTACGATTTACTTAAACAAACGTGAATAAAATCCGACGCAGTTGTATTAACACGGACGGGATCAATTTTGTCGGGTTGTGTTTGTCGTAAAGACAGAAATTTAATAATATTTTCATATAACAAGAAAGGTAAGTAATGTTATTATTGAGGAATTAAGAAGCTAAACGAGTATGTTAATTACTTGCAATTCAAACTCTTCATCGTCATTACAATCAAAAATAATGATTTTACCCTATCTAAAATCATTATTTTTGATTGTTAATGAAATCGTTAATGATTTTTTGTTAATGAGATCCTAACAACATTCGAGATCAGTTTGTTGACTATGGAACAGACATCTATGCACAGGACGCTGAGATCACCAGTTCGCCTGTCCGGCACGGTTGATTTTTTTTTTAAACATGGGGCGACGGATTACTCCCGTATCCGTCGCCTCAACCTCGATTGTCCGGCATGGTAGCTACGGTAAGCCCATGTCGGGGGGGTTGCCTTCTCCAGTGGACTAATTCACGTGATATTCAGTACGGGAAAGAAGAATATACCAGGCTTCAAATACCAATCTTGTTGATCAACGACGTGGCTGGCGTCAGACTTGACTCACCCAAACACCACAGATTAGTGATGTGGATGAGCGTTCGCATGTGTTCTACGCTCACCAACTCATCTGTCCGTCGTGCTGCAATACCGGCGGGAAGTAGAGGCATCCTAAGCTTCTTTGTTTCGTTCGGTGAGTGAGCTAAATGAAAGGCCCACTTCCTCCTTCCTCCTGTTTAAATATCGTAAAAGACCGGCAACGCACCTGGAGCTCCTGCCTTTGCATATATTATCAATAGATCAATTAGCGGACCGGTTACGTATGGAACAGGTGTCTACAATATACCACTTTGACCTCATACATTTTAACAAATGTCTACTTTGAATTCAATGTCACAGAACGCATCAGATTTGCGCTTACTAAGCGACGAATTAATGTGTTATATAGATAAAAGTTTTAATTGGAATATCATCTAAGTTATATGTTATTAGATAGATACTGATCATAATGTAGTTAGAGTTAATATATCAGGAAATGTTTTTAGAAACATGTTCGATAATTATGTGTGTTATATGTGTGATACATTGGAAGTGAACTTCTTCTGCGTGTAATGGTTTCTCTATATCGGATCTGGAATAGAAATTAAATTTTACGCTTCATTTATCGTTTAATTTTAACGATTGAAGAAAGTGGAAGAAGCGACAGACGTATGACAGGACCGTAGCAAGTGGAAGAAGATTGTCCCTGCCTACCCCGTTGGGAGTATGGGAGGAGGAGAGGGGGGTAAGGGGAACAAGTCGGTATCTTCTCTCAAATTTTGTTTTAAATTCGCTTGTTACGAGTACCTACGACGTGTCTGGTGCTTTACGGGATTTGAAATTGCAATCATCAATATTTTCTTACGCAGTTTTTCTTTCAATTAGGTTTAAAAGATTATCAAACCTATCACCTAAGGCTAAGCGTTTAGGTGCGGCGCTGTGGGTCGCGGGTTCGATTCAAGCACGGAACTAGTATTTGTATGGACTACAAATAATTGTTCCGGGTCTGGGTATTTGTCCATGTGCAATTTATGTATGTAAACTGCCCCCGCAACACAGCAGAAATTCCTTTTTATTTATTTTATGGAAGAGACGGCAAACGAGTAAGCGGTTCACCTGATGGTAAGTGATTACCGTCGCCCATATACATCTGCAACACCAGAGGAGCTGCAGGTTCGTTGTCGGCCTTTAAGGGTATTTGGTAGATGGGAGAGAAGATAACGAGAGGAATGGAAAAGGGGAGTGGGCCTCCGGTTACCTCACTCACCGAACGAAACGCAGAAGCACAAGATGCCTCTACTTCACGCCGGTATTCTGCGAGGTCGTGGTATTAATCCGATCGAGCCGGCCCATTCGAGCAGCAGCTGAGGACGCCGCTTGGCTCTACCACGTTATTTAACCTCCAAAACTGTCCAAGTCAATTCATGACCTAGTCCAAAGGCAACAGTCCATTTTAAACTGGCGCTCAACGTAGCAGCAGATTAACGTTTCAACGACATAGATATAGCAGCGCCGTTCGTTAACGGATCGTTATTGTATAAATAAATTAACCGTTCTCTGGAAAACAGCCCTTGGTTTTTTTTATAATCTGTGCGCCGACTGACATAATCATTATTTACGAGTATATCTCAGTATCTACGAAGAGCCCGTTATAAAAACAACTATTTTAGTGGCTTCTTTCTAAATCTGTCGCCTTTTCTGCTCAAAAAAAATATCCGTGTTTTTGGGGGCAAACGAGCAAGCGGCTCACCTGGAGGTTAATGATTACAATCGCCAATCGCCTGCAATATCAGAGGAGCTGCAGGTGCGTTGCCGAGCTGTAATCATATTTCTGGAGGAGGGAAACGGCGAGGGAGTGGGCCTCAAATTACCCGGGGGAGACAACGCATCGGTAATCTGCTTCCATTGCATATAAGGTATAGAGAGCTAGTATAATTATGGCCTGTCGGGTATCCCATCTGAGTCCTCAGTGGTGATCAACAACCCATGTGGGAATTTTTTTCGATTGAGATTGTTTGCTGATGTCCATGGACTACAGTAACCACTTATAAATAAGAATCTTCCTTCTAATCTTTTGTTATATTGTATGGGAGACGAGACGTGTTTCAATTTGCTACATTTTTTCTTAGTAAATTTTAGCGTTATAATCAGGAAATAAAATTATTTAACAAACTACATTGGTGTCACGATTAATCAAAATGGACCTAATTAAAATCTGATTAGAGTTTCTGTCTTGTTAACAATTTATTGCGACCGGGGTCCGCTAATCGCGCTATAAACACACTGTTAAAACTAACGTAGCCAGATCCTCGTTGCAAATTGAAATCCTTGTAAACGGACATAAGGATCGAATTGGAAGAGCGAGATGTTGTTGAAACCAGGTGCGAGTAAGACGATCATGCCGCCGCCACATAACTCTCTGATCGCAATACATAAATCCGCTCACAGCATCAAACGCGACGTAGCTTTAAGATTTTAATCGAGACTACTGAATGAAGTGGAAAAAATTAAATTTCTAAATATATTGCCATTTTTACTACAAATGTTAATGCAATGTTAATTTTTTTTTTGTGTAAGTAACATTTATTTTATTTCTTAGTAGATGCGTGCACATAACATGTCAAACTAAAATATTTGAATAATAAAATTTTATATTAATTGGACGAAGACCTGAAAGCATGAAGTATAATTATTAAATAACCTTTATAGTATTTTTATTATATACATGGAGAAATATACCATCTGTTTCTTCAAACGCTAACATCACTTGCACTTGGTATGCAACGGACCGAATCATGGCGTAATACTGTTCGATGCAGGCGTCTATGAGCCAAATAAGCTACTTAACATCAGATGGACTTGCTCGTTTCGAACTCGAGCCTCCTAGGTTTCCTTTATTGCTTTATAAAAAAAAAACATTTATTGTAAGTAATGTAAGACAATCCAATGTCTGTCTATTACTCAAATATCAATCAGTTAACGTTGAATCTGAGATCCACCGCTTGAAGGTTAATTATTTATTACAACAAAGTTAATTATGAAAAGCGCATTGTAATCATTAACATATCCATATGGATGGAAACTCTCACGACAGTAAATTGTGTAGTGCCAAAATTATTAATCAACCTGTTACCATTAATAGACTTTAATTAATTATAATGTTAATCAGACGCTTTATATTCTGAATAAAGATATTAATACGTTTTCTTGTTCTTCGATAGAGCTTCATTATAAAAACACATCTCAATTTTACATATTTACATTATTAATAAAATTGGATTGAGCTGCGTCTGCCAACTTTGTCTGTGTGTGTTTGATTTTAGAATTAATTTAATACCTGAACTGAATATTATGTTACGGTGATATGAATGCTAAACTTTCAACATCTAGATCCAGGAGAAACGGCATCGGAGTTACGTTTCTTTCTCCTTACACCTGTTTATTTTCCCCGAGCAACCACAGAATTAAACAGGCGTTGATTGTTAAAATATGAATTTTTATTATGGTTTATATTTGCTTGAGAGTAATTTTGTCACACAGACATATGTTCTGTATTGCTATTTTTGTTTGTATACACTAGATGGTGCTGCCTGATTTTACATCGCGATGTCGTTTGCATGTTCTGGAGTCATTAGATGAAGCTTGTGGATATCAATAAAAGAGATCAGGATACGTATATCAGAAGTTTTATTTATCTGCTGACGTTATCCCTAGATTGTATCTAGTTGAACATTGGTCCTTCGAGCCGGATTGGGGCTTTAGTTTAAACCAGAGTTGAGATCCAGTGGTCAGTAGTGGTGACCACACACCCCGTGAACTCGTAGTGGATCGCTGCAGCAAGAGTACGGCACTAGTAACGTTGGGTTTGACGGCTGCATTTTGCCGGGTTGATTCCCGTTACAGTGGTGAAGAGGAACCCGAGGAATTCGGTTTCAACGACTTTTCATTGTTCAATATTTCTTATCTTATCCAATGATATGTTTCATTTCTTCATTATAGTTTTTGGAAATAGTAAACTATATACTTGTGAACAAAAGTGTCGTAAAGTTAATGTATCTTTTAATACATTAACTTTGTCATTACTTTTATATGCTACTTTCATTTAATTGTAACTATTCTTCCAATCGTGTAGTATAATTAATATAAAAAGTTCATTTGAAAGTTGTTAAATAAGTCGAAGTGATTATAGACCTCTACATTATCATGGAAATAACCAGTTGAAACATTTGTATGAAAGGTTATAAAACTACTCTTTCTTTTTAAAAATCTTCGCTCAAGTGTTACCACATAGAAACCTTCAAAATTTCACCAAAAAAAAACACCTTTTTTCATTAGTTAATGACAGTTCCCTACTACATAGTTAAGAAAACATTACTAAGAAAAAGTATAGTAAGTGTTGATAAAGTGTGCAAATAAGTCGCCCGACACGCGGGCCCACTGGAAACCAGCGCAGTGGTCTCGTTCCAACTGCAGCATAAAGCTGAACGCGGTCTGTCGGTCTGTCTGTAGTTTAACTTGCGGCCCTCCTGCTTTAACTTGCGCGCCTCCTGCTCGCGAGTCTCTATCGATGTAGCTGTAAAGGCCACTAGGCCAACAGCAGAGACCGTGGAGGTTTTAGTCGGTCCGGCATCTTCAATGCTGATCCCGACATACCCAGTCACCGGAGACGGTGACGGGTAGGTGCCAGCACCTTTCCCCCACGTTAAACTAAAAAAACAAAGGTGTGTCTGTAGTATGCGCCAATCAGAGCGCCCAGAACATGACACAATATTGAGGAGGCAACGATAAATGCATTATTTGAATGTTTTGTTTTGTTAAATGTTTTTGCTTTTTTTTTTTTGATTGGCGTATTTGTGCAATAAAGTTTTATTTCTTTCATATCGAGTCGTTCACACTGTAATAATTTCAGTGCCAAAAAAATATCCTTTGTTATTAACGTTAATAAAATAGACATTTTCGCTAATTTTACAATAGTATAAATTATATGATTAATAAGAGGAAACATTGTTATTGGTGCACTGTCGTTTCTGTGTACCGGGAGAACATAACACAGTCTTAGGCTACCGCGGTTATTATCTGACGTTCAACATACTGTAAACTTGTTTTAGATCCAAACAATATTTTAATAGTGATCCCCTGATGACCCAGCATCTGAAACAGCAGACCGTGTACCATTACCGTCCACGCATCTGATAAAATATAAACTAATAAAATACCATAATCTCCCATAAACTTCACCAGTAACGAATACATTTCACCGTCGTAAAAATACGTTGTCTGTGATGGTTTTAAATCAAATGTAACATCAAAATAAGTACGCAATAAGCCAGTTTATAGAGATGTAAGAGAGTTTAATGTTTACTGTAAACATGGAAACTACATGATAAAATAATATTCCTAATATCATCCAGCTACATCATCAGATAATATATCTATGCCAATTGGTATTTCTTTTGTACATCGATCGCAATCATCATCATCATCATTTCAGCCTATCACAAGTCCACTGCTGAACACAGGCCTCCCCGAAAGATTGCCACAAAGCTCGGTCCTGAGCCACCTGCATCGATCGACTTCCCGCAACACGGCGCAGGTGGTCACTCCATCTTGTGGGGGGTCGTCCTACACTGCGTTTGCCTGTACGTGGCTGCCACTCGAGAACCTTTTTTCCCCAACGGTTGTCGGTTCTGCGAGCTATGTGGCCGGCCCATTGCCACTCCTCTTGCTGATCCTTACGGCTATGTCGGTGACCTTAGTTCTGCAGCGATCCCAATACTAATGTGGATATCCAAAATTGCATGCTTTAAATACTCTTGCTAACTATTAATTGAATGAAAACTCTTCCGACGTAAGAAAGATAATTTTGTTTGACAAAAGTAAATCTTATATATTATTTTACAATCTACCTCTTCTGACGGAGAAGTAACAGGGGAAAGAAATTCCGAAGGTATCCTCTTTTTTGATTTTCTTTTTCTAAATAAAAGGTATAATCCCATAAGGAATTGAAAGCATGCTACGTGAATACACAAAATTAAAGCACAAGTGCAGTGCATACTCCAGCAGACCAGACTCCACAAGCAGCACCTGTTCACGAGTATGACGCAAGTGGCAGCCATCGCTCTCCCCGACCACATCAAAGGGAAGACCCGACCCGCCACACGACGCCGCTACAAGCAGAGGCCTATAAGCGCGCATGACGTACTCAATTTAAATTGTTGTAATTCAATTAGAAGGATAGGTACTAGTAGTGATATAGAGTAGTAGATTACATACGTACATACACAGACAGACCAATTGGCGAATAATTTTTGCATCCGATTTTTAAACATTAAACTAAATTAAAGGTTTGAAATAAACATCAGGCGTGGTAATCACGATGCTCTCTTGATAATGGTATATTTTTATTATACTTAAAAGCTCTATACACTTTTTTTTTAATTTAATTTGGTTAAATCAAATGCAACCAAAGACCAAGTACGTTCCTATGTTAGCAGTGGCCTTGTGATAGTCCGAAATGATGAAACGATGATGACGGTGATGATGCAATCAAACGCTTTCGCGTTATGAGACGTGCATCTCACAGCTTGAACGCTTCCGCTTGTCGATTAATTTTGAACACATGGGCATACACGGACGACACTTTGACGGGAACGCAACACAAAATTGAAAATAAATTACAGAGACTGAAAAAAATAATCACTTCAGCGATAGCAGCTTTCAAAGTTATCTTAAGTGCAGCGAGCGACGTTTCGCACTCGAAGACTATTTACGCACTTGCGGCCAACCGCTTGCATCTTCACGTACTCCGATGGCGAGTGTTGCGCGGCGCACCGCTTGGCGGCATGCCGCCGATGCGAAAGTATTCTTGATCCATCAAAATAATTGAGATAAATTCTCGGGCAGTGTTTCACCCAGCCAACTATTCAGGTCACTGGATAACGAGTATAGCAGTAGATTTATTCAAGATGCGTAGAAAAGTATGTAATGTAATACTTGTCAATATATAGTCGTTACGACTTACTTTTCACTGGAAGATGTTTACATCGACGTGACAGGTGGTGAGCCTGTCACCGTTTTATTGCCCAAGCCAAACACTCTGTGCTAGGCTGCATAACTTCGTCAAAAAAAATTTACAAAATTGTGCAGCCTAGCTGTTATGGTGGTTGCCTCCAACTGGTCCCAGCCTTGACGTGGGATGGGCTTAGTAACCCTGGTGGGAGGGGAGGGCTGACTCGAGGTGGCCGTATATAAAAAAAAACTTATATGCGGTTGTTTCCAGCGTGACGCGTTTCTTCGCAACGACCTAACACGGAAGGACAAGTCGACGAATGTTGACGATTAAACGATGTGCCCGGTACTTTAGTTTATTTAGCCTTTTCATTGATTGTTGAAATGATCCAATTCTACGAAGGAGACGCGACATCTACGAGCAAAGATAATATATATAGACAAACTTGCACACACACGTCTTGTTCTAATAACACATACAGGTTGTTTAAATAAAAAAATA
Organism: Bhutanitis thaidina; assembly: GCA_029286595.1. NCBI lineage: Eukaryota > Metazoa > Arthropoda > Insecta > Lepidoptera > Papilionidae > Bhutanitis > Bhutanitis thaidina. The sequence continues at coordinate 8,121,549 of JAGSMS010000019.1, forward strand.
TTACGAAACATAATTTGCATAGTCTTTGATTAAGCTAGAGTAGCCGTATATTACATCATCATTTACACGTATTTTTTTTAATTGCTTATCAAATCTCGATTCTCAGTTCTACAATTATTTCGAAATGTCATTACTGCCGATTATTAACGCAATCACATATTAATGTTTGCGTGAATAATAAACAGTAAGGTAAGTGGGTGGGCATAATTCTAAATCGATTCGATTCACTTTGTTGGCAAGTTAAAAAGTAAGTGAGTAAATAAAAGTTGCGATACATTCCTTGAATTTTGTTATACACTGAAGTTAAATGAAAATTTCCTGATATATATGTAGAATTCCATTTTTCACTGCATTCACGAGCACTTGCTGCTTAATACACTATCTATAAAAATAAAAATTAAATGTTCGTTGGTGACTTACCATCACGTGAGAACGGCCGGAACGATTCGGGTATTTTTTTTAAATGTTAGTAACAGTGACATATCTGGGAAAACTGAAAGCATTTTTTAACTCACTGTGTGCACAATGGATATGCGTATTTTTTTTTGTAAGACCTGAAAAGATTCGGACAAACATGCAAATACATAATTTTTGTATGCACTCTCGATCATAACTGACGAATGGAACGACATATTCGGTTGATTCTTTTTGCAAAATGTTCCTTACAACACCTGAATTGCACTCTTTTAAGCATGATTGAACGGCTAGGAAAGAAATTTATCAGAGATGTAGATTTATAACATGGGATAGGATCTCAATTAAGAGACGTCTTGGGCCAAAAAGTGTGACTGAGCGTGCGAAGCTGCGTAGTGTGGCTGTTAATCGTTATTTAAAATTAAAACACACAACCGTCACTTTTCGAGTTCGCGCCAAAATTCGATTCTTAATTCAATTCGTTCGAAATGTTTATAGCGGCCAGTAATAACGTGATCCTGATTGACGGAGCTGTATAAGCGTGGACAATTGAATGTCAAACATGTAGACGATATTACCAGGGGGGCATGAGCCGGGTAGAATTAAATCGACATGGACTCCCCGGTGAATTAATCCTTTAAAACCGTGAAGGTGAACGTGGAAGTGAGCAAATCTGCTAATGAAATTGCAAAAGTGCTGCCACCTTTGCAATTTTATGAAGTTAATTGGTTATTTACGATGACTTTGAAATTGGTCGGATTATTGGAATGTCAATTTGGAGATCAGACTTTATTACCAAGAAGCTTATTTTTTTTTATATCAACTTATTCCTTAATATTAAATTTCATGTTACTTCGAAAATGTACGGAATACAATACAAGCTTTTATTCCTTATTTTACTCTTTTAAGGATGAGCCGTGGTAGCCTAGTGGTCAAGGCGCTCAATTTAGTTTCATAGAGAGCGAGGGACCTGGGTTCGATTCCCAGTGCCGGCACCACAAATATTGTTACTAGCCATTTTAAGTGCTGCATTTACCACGTGCTCAGCGGTGGAGGAAAACATTGTGAGGAAACCTGCATATCTGAGAAATAATAAAAATATTATTTCGAGGATATGTGAAGCCCGCCAACCCGCACTGGAGCAGCGTGGCGGGCCCTTCCCGGCTCCTAAACCCTCTCTGATACTCGTATTTGAGAAAAAAGCCTTTGTCCAGCAGTGGCCACTTACAGGCTGCTACTTTACTTTAAGGGTTGAATTTCTTAATATCCTTTCCTAGCGAGTAGGTCCCGATGATATAAAAGGAACCTACTGTCCGAATCTAATGACTCTAGTTTCAGTAGTTTAGGCTCTTCGATGAAGAATTAGTCAGTCAGGACATTTCCCTTTGTAAGTATATATTATCTGCTAAAGACACTTCTTACCTAAACTATACTTGAAAAGGATTTTAGTGAATGAATCAATTAAGCGAATAGAGTAAATAAATCTTTTGCTTTGGTAATGATCTCTGAAAAAGTAATATAAGTTATTGTTTAAAAAGAATTGTTGATTCTGTCCTTACGGGAGATAGAACGTAACGGATGGTGAAGTCACATCACCGGGTTTGCTCCCGAGTATTACCATGTTCAAAGCCCTTAGTCGCCAACACACGACAACCTGGGGAAAAAAATGGCGGTTTCTTACGCTTTCCTCACACGCCACTTTTATTTATATTTACGTGAATTCGAAACTAGAAACATAGTGATATTAAAAAATATATACAATTACTTGTATATATGTATATATATTCACGCCTTGATCCCAACAGGGTAGGCAGAGACAATCTTCTACCACTTATAAATTCCAATTATATACAATTAAATATTCGCGTATATATGGGAAATCAGTATATATATGTACCCAATGTTTACCATTCGTACAAAATATATACCCAGCACATTACTTCAATATAAACTGTGGAAATGCAGCTAACGAAGGCCACGTGTAAGTCTCTCAATACAATTTTACAACCGGACTGGAATCGGTTAAGTAGTTTTCGAGTTCTGCGACTTAACAGACAGACACACAGATAAGATAAGATATAGCTTGGCATTTCTCACACTGAGATTACAGTGTTGAAATAGAAAGTTGGCTAACTTTAATCGGCAGCGCTAACAAAGGCGACACCGGTAAATGTTTTTCTCATTCACAGGACGACTTCATTGCATACGTAAAGAGGTAAGTGTAGAGCGACCTGTAGATATCTCCCTGCTGGGTGAAGCAGGTCAACATTTGAGAGGGTTTTGGAGACAGTCAATGTTCGCGACGCTGCTCTATTGCGGGTAGGTGACTCCTTGTCCTTGAAATATATTTTTTTTTATCTGAAAATTACGGTCAACATGTCAGACTACCATCGGTTTGATTGTAGAAGCCCTTTCAAAAATACCTTTAGGTTTAGATTTCAGAGAAGCATTAGTAGCTACTAACTTAATAATCAAAAAATGTATGACACTAATCACGCCGAAAGCTACGATATTTATTTAATCTTTATGGCTATTACTCTATACAGAAGACGACAAAGGCGGGCTTGTTGCAAATGGGCACTCTCTATCTACAACTTATGGTGTGGTAAAATTTTTATTCTGAAAAAAAAAAAAAACTCCAGAAACATATTTATTATTACTAGGTAAATTATTAATAAATATAAAAGTAATGAAGCTTTATAAAATTAATTGTATATAGAAGAATGAAGAGAGGGAAGATAATCTTTTTGAGCTTATTTATTTGTGAAGGATCACCAAAGCAATCAGTATTTTTATAAAATGTTTGTGATACATTTTAAGTACTTCACAAATAGCTATGATAATTATTTATGTAATAATAATAATTACAACATAAGTGTTGAATCTATATAGAAAGTATATACTCTTTTTGATCTGGGAGTCACTATAGATAACTTTCTCGCTTCATTATTTTAAACCCATCATCATCATCATCATTTCAGCCTATCAGAAGTCCCCTGCTGAACATAGGCCTCCCCCAAAGATTGCCACGAAGCTCGGTCCTGAGCCACCTGCATCCATCGACTTCCCGCAACACTGCGCAGGTCGTCACTCCATCTTGTGGGGGGTCGTCCTACACTGCGTTTGCCTGTACGTGGCTGTCACTCGAGAACCTTTTTTCCTCAACGGTTGTCAGTTCTGCGAGCTATGTGGCCGGCCCGTTGCCACTTCAGCTTGCTGATCTTTACGGCTATGTCGGTTACCTTAGTTCTGCTGCGGATATCATCGTTGGAGACTCTAATATACTTTTATACCCATGGTGTTATCAAATCGTACGTACCTCTTCGCATTAGTGTCTCCTAGATTTTGGAATTTCGATCGAAAACCACATACGTGAAACTCACAAATTATTGGATTTCGGATGGAGTCGTGCGTCACACGTGCGTCACGTGACGTAACAATCCTATCGAATTGATCGCGTACCGCGTGAGGGTTCGGGCGGATAAAGACCAGTGAGCACCTCTGTGTTCGCGCGTCCAGTTGCGTTTCAACTGGCTACTGGCATCACCATCAAAACAATGATCACAATGAACTTAGGAGTCCCTACAAACATTCAAGATAAAGGCCAGCAAGAAGACACAACATTTTGACCGGCCGTATAACTTCAGATCTCGAGACCAAAGCAATTAAAACACTAAACCAACTAATGTTTCAATTAACTCACTAAAGCATTGGATAGTGGTGACAACATATAAAACTTGATTAAGCAATTGAACTCTGTTTTGACATAATTAACACAAGGATTCGATTTAGTTTTATGAGTCAGGCGCCATGCACAATTATGGCCCCGTCACTCTTGCAATGAGTGTGATGATGTATCAACTTAACTGCGAAGTGAGTGTGAAGACAGCGCCTCGTTAAGTTATACTTAATCCTTACGAAGATCGACAGTTCTATGCATACGATAAGCGTATATAAGTTTTTTGGTTAAAGTACAAGCCAAACGAACTGAAATTAAATATATACGTGCATACATAATAAATAAGTGAAACATCGGACAGTTAGAAGTAACTGCCTTCGCCTAAGATAAAACTCCAAAACCCGTTATTAGAGAAATTGTCTGGGCTGATCTCGCAAACGGCTGAACCAATTTTGACGAGACTTTTCACTGTGCCAAGTATTCAATATTTAAAAGTTATGTAAAAGTAAAGTAAATTAGCAGCCCGTAAATGCCCACTGCTGAACAAAGACCTCCTTCTCAAATATCTGAGAGGGTTCGCCACGTTGCTAAAATTGCTAATAACTATTTCGGTGGTACCACCCAGGTCACTTGCGGTCAATTTCTCGGTTTTGTTTTATATCGGTACGGCGATATTTATGATAAAAGCGGCTAAACCAGTGAGCAGCTTACCTGATGGTTAGTGATTACCGTCGCCCACGTACATCTGCAATATCAGAGGAGCTGCAGATGCGTTACCGGCCTTTGGAGATATTTGGGAGATGGGTGGGAAGACGGGGTTACCCACATGCACCGAGAAAAGCGCAGAAGCACGAAATGCCTCTACTTCACGCCGATACTCTGCGAGGTCGTGGTGAAACTACCGCGGTCGAGACGGCCCATTCGTGCAGCAAAAGCCGCCGCTTGGCTCTACCACGTACATGAATACTACATATACATAATCTTTATAGAGTTTAGTTTATGAATGAATATCTTATGCTTACTGCATTGTTTTTGAATTGGAAGTAGATCATTTATTGAGGATAAATGAACTAATTCCAGTTTGTGCTATTTATAGAACAGCCGAACAAGACCTTAAACAGTTATCTGGCTGTCGCTACAAAATTAACGTTGCCGTCTCACTGTACCTTATTACAATAACAACATGCGCTATAATACCCTTATCAAGCGTACATTTAGCTCGTTGCTGAAATAATCTAAGTAATGCTTTGACTTCTAAATGCACCCTCGACAACATAAAGCTGTTCGGTGTATGTACGTGTTTATCGTCCAAATTAATTATACTGTTACCTTTGTTATTGGCATGCAATTATCACCCTTATCTCTCTTAGTTTACAAACAACGTTGATGTACGCGTACCGGTAAATGTAAGGTTGTATCTAGAGTTCGATAGCGAGCTGATAAAGTAGCCTATATAAGATTAACATATTCCGGCGACGTGCTTTCGCTAAATATATATAATCCGCTATACTGTCTTCTGTCCACGGTTTCGCTCTCGTGGAGAATCTACCCGTGCCCTTCCTGGGCACCTTGTTCCACAACTTCGTACCAAAATTCTTCAAAATCGTTTATGCGTGAATAAAGAACTAACATCCAATTTCTTTCAGAATTTTTATATTAGAAGGCTTCTTATTATTATAAAGAACAATGCAGTAGATTCCGTGCCATTACGTATTTTTTTACAATACTCGAGCACTTAATACCGACGAGCATGTCAGGATTGTGCCAAAACGAAATTCATAGTCTCTGCTTATGCTTCTGCGTGACCGGCGTGAGAGTTGATGTTTATGTTTAATATAATAATTTATGTATAAATAACAACCTCCATTTTAAATTAAGTTTAAGAAAATCGTTATTACACATTATGGGTCACCCCATGATGTTTTATGTCAACCTGGTATCGTCCTTCTCTTCTCGTGTAAAAACTGCATGCCTTCGCGGTGAGTATACATTTCTGCTGGCCAAAGGACCAGAGCCAGATCTTGGTTCGAAAAAAAAAATACTTTTTAAAGATTGGATGCAGCAGGGTTGCAACCGAACGAAACAGTACCAATAATTTGAGTAGCTTATAATAAAAATCTATAAACATTAAGCGGAGAAAGCTTTTGCTTTATCGTTTGCTATTTGCCCGATAACATATAAAAAAATAAACAAATAGTCTATCAAATTAAGTAGGTACATTTTACAGTGGACGCACTTTGTTATCTATATTTTATTATTTCGGTTATCAGCATTATAATTACAATTCTGTTCGAAAAAATCTGTAAAATATTTAAGGTAAGTAGCAAGTTATTCCTGAATTATAGGTTAATTAATTTACAACATCGCAGTAGTAGTCTGGCAACCCTGTTGTTGCATATGTCGCTGTCATAATTCCGCATAGTTTACTAGTAGGTAGTATTTAACCGACGTTGGGCAACTTCAATGAACAGTGTTTGTATAATAACAAAATTTGTTTGTGAAGACGGGTCACGAGATTCAAACGCACCGTGCTTTCCCAATGTTTGGTAAAACCTTTGTCCAAACAATCTTACACGAGACGGCTTATGTAAAACATTTGCCCAGACACCTTGCGCTCGAATGCTATTGGAGATCGGTTTCCTGTTTGCGCACGATAAGGGCTTAATCAAACATTGTTGTGGAATGTTTGGGGTCGTTTCGGCATCGGACACACCTACGTATTTCTTTATATTTTCTTAAGCTCACTTAACTAACAAATACTTCAGTGTTATTTTCAAAGTGATCTTCCATATCCGTGTTCTAAACCAATAATTTATTCCGTGATGTATTGGTAGGGAGTTCTTGATATTCCCTAGTCAGAGTTAGCTACATAAAATTCACAACAGTGTGCCTTATCCGCAATTCCACTAAAGATTTCACAAAAAACCCGTATCCTCCCATAAACTTATACCGCGTTATTTTTTAAACATGGTTTAGTTTATCCACGACTTGGTTACCACTAAACAAAACCATGTGTTGGATGTGAAAAATAACAAGCCATAATTTATTTAGGAATAACTTCAAACGGAATTGTTGTGAAATATTTTTAAGGCACTGCGTATAAGAACTCAGGTCCTTAAAATTACAAAGAAAACAAGATTGATTGACGCCCTGGACAGTTTCGGTAAGTCGATGGATGCCGGTGGTTCAGGGCTGTACTTTGTGCCATTTTTATAGGCCTATGCTCAGGCTTGTGTTATGACGATGTCTTTCATTTTTTTCTGCCACAAATTGTATCAGGTGTTTTAGCGGTCAGCGAGGCTGACTTCGGCCAAGAAATTATTTAGCACATCGTATTTGCTATGGAATTCCTTCCTTCCAAGCGTTTAGTGTTGTATATAATACTGTTTTAAAATATTGGTTCATGAACATATATCGAAGCCGTCGAATGTGACATGATATTGTTTACTTTATTATAACTACTGTCCAAAGAGATGTATGTATGTATGTAGCTTTTTATAGATGCATGTAGGAGTATTAATTAAGTATACCATAAAATTTCACCACACTATGGGTTGACTGGTAGAGAATGCCTATATGCTCAAAGTCCGCCCTTTGTGTCCTTCTGTATAAAGAAATGGCAACAAAGATTAAATAAACAAATAAATGGCGTTAGACAAATATTTAAATGGAAACCCTGTTTCATGATTTATTTTTTAAAAAAAAAATAAACGAAATTATATCGAGGATATCTGTAGCCCGTCAACCAGCACTGGAGCAGCGTGGCGGGCTCTTCCCGGCTCCAAAACCCTCTCAAATATTTGAGGAGAAGGCCTTTGTCCTGAAGTGGGCACTTGCAGGCTGCTACTTTTTTTTATATAAGCATAATTTCCAGTCTAACGCCAATTTTATGTGACATGTATTAACGATCTATCGATAGATGCCGGGATAAGCATCTCGAAATTACTCGACCTTGATTAAGCAGACCGATGACGGGCAACAGCGTCCAAGGTGGAAGATGAGAGATCCTTATGAGAGATGTTTATGTGGACTTAAGGTAAAGGAGTTGTTAGTCAATAGCTGGAGGAAAGGTTATCAATTTTTTATTAGCTTTTATTTTTGCTTGAGCCGTGGTAGCCTTGTGGTCAGGGCGCTCACTTTAGTGTCATAGAGCGTGAGTGACCTGGGTTCGATCCCCGCTGCCGGCACCACTAAAATTGTACATAACAATTTTAAGTGCTGTATTTACCACGTGCTCAACGGTGAAGGAAAACATAGTAAGGAAACTTGCATATCTGAGAAATAATAATTATTATTTCGAGGATATGTGAAGCCCGCCAACACACACTGGAGCAGCGTGGCGGGTCCTTCGCGGCTCCTAAGCAATCTCTGATTACTAATATTTGAGAAGGAGGCCTTTGCTCAACAGTGGGCACTTACAGGCTGTTACTTTACATTATTTTATTTTTATTGGAGTGGGGTGAAAAGTGTGCTAACAATCAACTTGATGCCAAGTGGGTGCTGCATCCCATGGAAACCTGCAAACAACTTCAATCCATAAAGGTTACAGGTGCGCTGTCACCCCTGAGGACTAAGATGCCCGTAATTATACTGGCCCTCTATACCATTCAAACCGGAACACAACAGTAATTCCACTGCTATTTGACGACAGAAATGGGTACAAGCGTAGTACCTTCCCAGACATAGCGGAGCAGGAGTTTACCACCAGCTCAGCGTGTTGAGTAAGGGCTAACCATCCACGGAAAATATCACGGAATTGCCAGCTTTCTTGGAGAGGCAGTGGACTGAAACAAGTGCTTGAAACTTCAGTGCCAGTAGACAATTTATTAATTTCTTACTACTTATGTTTCTAAATTTGTAGATTATTAAAATAAAGTTGTCTCTTGAAAGCCATTACCTACCGGAATTCTGTAACTTGGTTACAAGAGATAAGTATTTTGCCACAGTACATAACAGTATGTTGTCTCTGTACATAACTGAGATACATTTGATCAAGAAACCCCATTCATTTTCATTTAAAATATGATTAAATTATAATGAGACATGAGACAATGATACAAAAAAAATCACTTATTGATTTTCCTCTGAAGAGTCTCCCCACCCCTTTTATCCTCCGCAGGTCGTGTAAACCCGTTTGGCTACACTTAGGCGTGCCAAATGGGAATTCTTATTCTCTGCCTATGCCTTATATATGATAGGCATGAGAGCTTACACGTATGCCTTAACTTTCAATATCTCATTTCACCGCCGGAGCGTCTTTGTAAAGGAATAACGTGCCATATTTTTATTATTATATTGTTCGTTAACCCTCCTACCAATTCCTCTCAAAGAGGACGTCTTTGTCCAACGGTGGGACATTTATGAGCTTTTATGACTACTTGTTTCATATTTTTAACAGACACGGAAATATCTCGTTTGTTTAGTTAGTTGTATGTGTTAACATAAGTTCTACTTGAACGAACAAAGATAGAAGATAGCTTGTTGTAATTACCGCTTAGTGATCAGCAATACGAGTACAGACATCATCAAAAGCAGATGATGATTAAGCAATGTTTTAAAAACATTTTAATATAGATCTCTCATCATAGATCCTAATAATACATCCTTGTTTGTTTTCGTACGTCGAAGAGCCAAGCAGCAGCTATTGTTGATGCTCCAATGGGCCGGCTCGGCCAGTACCACGACCTTGCAGAACACATCCTCTCTCCCATCCTTTAAATATCCTTAAAGGCCGGCAGCTCCTCTGGTGTTACAGTTACGCTTGATCGTTTGCCCTCTTTCCCATAAAAAATATGGAAGTTTATTTAATAAAACTTGATACATTGTTCAATAAACATCTACTTTTTATGTTAACTGTACTTCGGTTACGGGAAGATGAAGAGAGGAATTTGAATGAGATTGTATACGTAATTATGATAATAGATATTACGCAGCACTGATGATTTGACATTATGTTTCTTCAACTAATTCTTTTCGTTTTTTTTTCTAATTCACACATATAATTTTAGATCACCGTTACGTTACAACCGGACACAAATACCGACAGATAATGTCAACTTGTTTCCTTTATGTGAATTGAATGTTTAAATAGCTTATTCTATATTGGTTATAATAGACTATGTTGACGATGTCCATGTGTCAACATAAGTTCTACTTGAACGAACAAAGATAGAAGATAGCTTGTTGTAATTACCGCTTAGTGATCAGCAATACGAGTACAGACATCATCAAAAGCAGATGATGATTAAGCAATGTTTTAAAAACATTTTAATATAGATCTCTCATCATAGATCCTAATAATATATCCTTGTTTGTTTTCGTACGTCGAAGAGCCAAGCAGCAGCTATTGTTGATGCTCCAATGGGCCGGCTCGGCCAGTACCACGACCTTGCAGAACACATCCTCTCTCCCATCCTTTAAATATCCTTAAAGGCCGGCAGCTCCTCTGGTGTTACAGTTACGCTTGATCGTTTGCCCTCTTTCCCATAAAAAATATGGAAGTTTATTTAATAAAACTTGATACATTGTTCAATAAACATCTACTTTTTATGTTAACTGTACTTCGGTTACGGGAAGATGAAGAGAGGAATTTGAATGAGATTGTATACGTAATTATGATAATAGATATTACGCAGCACTGATGATTTGACATTATGTTTCTTCAACTAATTCTTTTCGTTTTTTTTTCTAATTCACACATATAATTTTAGATCACCGTTACGTTACAACCGGACACAAATACCGACAGATAATGTCAACTTGTTTCCTTTATGTGAATTGAATGTTTAAATAGCTTATTCTATATTGGTTATAATAGACTATGTTGACGATGTCCATGTGTCAACATCCATTATTATCGATTCTAGTCTTGATCAAGTTTAAAGATCGCGGCTCGCAATTTGTTCGGTAAATTGTGAAAATTTACACTCGCGTGTGAATTTGTTTTGTGTTCAGGTACATGTTTAATACAGACGGACCTTCATGTCGTCGAAGTGAAACGTCGGGGATAAATTTGAGAGAGATTTTTTGATCTTTCTCTCTCTTAGTTGGTCTTTCCATAGAGGCGCCAACAAACTCAGGTATGCCATAATAAGACGATTTGCCTGTTACTCACCAATCTGAGGGATTTTGAAAGGATTTTCGACTATCAATGGGTAACCGTCGGCAGAGGTTTGGCCTTTAGTCAGCGGGGTTCTTATAATGCTGTCCATCATTCTGAGCTGTGTCAAGTACTGTAGTACTGTAAACATGACGAGTCTCGATTTGTTTCGTTCGTGCTAAATGGACATCGTAATCTCTGTCAAATTTATTTATTTATTATTTCATTTTATACTTCCTCCGATCTTATCGCATATCCGTAACGCCGGATGCGGGATAGTGAACGAGAAGGTTTTAGATTCTTGTGATCTTATAGTGCATACACACTTGAAGCACAATAAGATCTCTTGCGCAGTTAACAACTCCCAATATAATTCGGATGTTGTCGCCGTGTTTGAACCCGTTATCGTCTTGATTTCTATTTAACGGAAATAGTAATGAGATAAAAATAACATTGGAAAATACCAATACAAAGAGGAAGTCTAGATAAAATTGCGTTACACCAAATGAACCCTATCTGTGTATAATAAACGATATCTATGGAATGTGGACTATCGCGTTATTAAAGAAATATCGCTGTTATAAAATGCTTTATCATTGCAAAAACAAATGATGAGATTAAAACATTTATTTGGACGGAACAATGAAGTATATAAAACGGGACTAGAGGAAAAGTTACGATGACGTTTTGGAACTGATGTGGCGTTTAGATAAACATTGATAATAATGTTCAAAACTTAAATGGCTGACTGACAGATATCGCACAGCCTATACCGGATTATATTTTTGAAATTCATCCCCTAAAGGCGGTTAAATAAGGAATTCAAATTTGTATGGAAACATCTAACATTTGAAGTTAGAAATATGGTTGTAGAATTTCATAGTTGCCGATAGTGCACACGGATAGTATTAAGTAAATTTAATGAAATGACTAAACAAGTTTATGCGCTTCACGTTTAAATACATAATGTGGTTTACTCGATTTTTAAAACAATTTCCTAAAAATTCACATGTAAACAATGGGATTATAATTCCTTACGGCCTGTTATTGATCCGTATAATCTTTGAGCAACCTTAACCTACTGGGGTCATAGTATTGGTGGCACCTAATGTCAGTTGAATGACACTAAATTCATTGTAGTTTGCACCAGTAACTGCTAGATACCACTAGGCGTCGATCTGACCTAATGATAAAACATGAGGTCAAACAAGATGTGTTTGATGGTCAATGTCAAACTGATCAGCGTCTAAAAGCTGAGATAAAATTTCGCCAGCGGCTTCGGCCGTGTGGAATTCTATTTTTTAGATATAAACAAGAAAAATAAGGTCTTCATTGCGCACGGATACCGTAGGTTGCTATTAGTCAAAGATTTTTTTTAGAATCGGTGCATTCGTTTCAAATTTACAAACAAACAACCAAATTGTACGTCTTCATAAGTTGTACAGGTTCAGCAAAGTTAAATTATTAAGAGATAATTACAGGAGTGGGTAGTGGCTTATAATACTGCAGCATATTATGGAATCCTTATTATGACATATATATATAAAGAGGCTAGACGGAGTCCAACTATTAACGTGGTAGAGCCAAGCGGCGGCTTTTGCTGCTGCTGGAATAGACCGGCTCGACCTCTTACATTATATATACCTAGACTTTCCTTCCTATACCAATAAATGTTTTTTTTTATAAAGTAATAATGCCTGATGTTAAGTAGCTTATTTGGCTCATAGACGCCTGCATCCGGTCGAGCCGATCTATATGTGGCTCCACCATAAATAGTTATCTTTTTGTCGTGGTAGAGCCATGCAGCGACTTTTGCTGCTGCTCGAATGGGCCGGCTGCGACAGGAGCGGTCCTGCGGCCTCGCAGAATACCGGCGAGAAATAGAGGCACCTTGTGCTTCTGCATTTTGTTCGGTGAGTGAGGTAACGGAAGGCCCACACCCCCTTCCCTCATCATCCTCCCTGCCATCTCCCTAATACCCTTAAAGGCCAGCGACGCTTTTGCAGCACCTCTGGTGTAGTGGATGTACGTGGGCGAGAGTAATCACTTATCATCAGGTGAAACGCTTGCTCGTTTGGCGCCGTTTCCATAAACAAAAAAAAATATTATAATCAAATCTCCCGACTGACATATACATAAATAACATAGCATTGTACATAAATCTCCTCATTTTATGTCAAGAGTATAATTTTAATATGACAATTGTAATCTATTGTTTAACAGACAACCGTTGGGGAAAAAAGGTTCTCGGGTGGTAGCCACGTACAGGCAAACGCAGTGTGGGACGACCCCCCACAAGATGGAGTGATGACCTGCGCAGTGTTGCGGGAGGTCGATGGATGCAGGTGGCTCAGGACCGAGCTTCATGGCAATCTTTGGGGGAGGCCTATGTTCAGCAGTGGACTTGTGGTAGGCTGAAATGGTGATGATGAATCTAAACTTTTGTTAGTGTTGATTTGGTTAATCTATGCAAAATTTTCTGCGATTTCTAGTATTATTTTTTATCATCTTAATGTAAACATTAGATATTTTATGATTCCACTTTTAAGATTACCATTGTCATTTACTTCTTGTGGTAATTGTTTCAGTTTATTCTCATTTATTTTATCAATTTTTGTTGTATGCATTTATTGTTTCAATTTAATATTTAATATACATACTTCATTGCATACCGTCATCAACTCCATAATTATAGAAACACTAAGTTTTTTATCTCAATTTACTAACAAATCTAGTGAAGAAAAAAAATCAATGATCGTGATCATGAAATAAATAATTATATATTAAACTTTCCCGTGTGCCTGAAACCCAATTAACACTTTTATGTACCGAAAAAGCTAAGGATAACTTTTTTTCGTAATTGTTGTATCTTTCAAATACAACTGCGACGAATAATTCCATTAAATTTACGGGACGGAAATGGCTGTTGCTGAAAAAATAATTGCTGCCATCATAGCAGAAATGTGAAGCACTAAGAAAATAAATTAGAAAGACAATTTGTCAACAGACAGAATTACATCATTAATGTCAAGGCTCTGATAACACATTTAGTACTTAAACGAAATGAGTCATAAGTTGTGCAAGAACTTAGGTTTAAGAACAATACTTACACTACAAAGGTCAATGCATTGCCTCCCATTGTCGCGAATAGAAGTCTTAAACGACGCAGTGAAAATGGTTGCGATACTGTATTTGTTTATGCCAACCGCTTTTCATCGTTTAACTAATTTAGATATTAAAACTTCTTCTTCTTTAAATAACTATAAACGTATTAGTTAAAAATTAACGATTCATTGAAATGTTATTAGTTATATTCGAAGATGTATAATTTTATTCATAAAGAAAAACTTAAAATGATATATTGAAAGTTTTTTTTAACGCAAGTATCAGATTTAGGTCCTGAACCATACATTTATTATGTATTTGTCAAATTAGTTTTATGGCTTCCGCTAATGACAAATGATAACAGTCTATGTTAGTACAGTATAAATATGATACTTTTTTAAACATACTTGGTAACGTAAGGTTTTGGAAGGTATTTGAAATGTAAACAACTGACCCTTTTTTTTCTGAATGACATTTTTTTTTATATGAATGGCGGCAAACGAGCAAGCGGTTCACCTGATGGTAAGTGATTACCGTCGCCCACGTACATCTGCAATACCATTGGTGCTGCATGTGCGTTGCCGGCCTTTAAGGATATTTGGGAGATGGGAGGGAGGAAGAGTAGCGGGATGGGGAAGGGGAGTAGGCCTCCGGTTACCTCACTCACCGAACGAAACGCAAAAGCACAATATGCCTCTACTTCACGCCGGTATTCTGCGAGGTATATGCTGACATCAATAAAAAAGACTTCACCATGTTGCATGCTTGCATATAGTAGTTAGTTATTAGAAAATTATTCTATTTACATACAATAGTTACGAGCCGTGGTAGCCTAGTGGTCAGGGCTCTCACTTTAGTGTCATAGAGCGTGAGTGACCTGGGTCCGATTCCCGGTGCCGGCACCATTATAATTGTTAATAACAATTTTAAGTGCCGTATTTACCACGTGTTCAACGGCGAAGGAAAACATCATGAGGAAACAATTAAATAACATAGCATATGATATTGTCCTTATTAAATGTTCATTCGTTTATTTAAAAGGGACAATTACTACTTTCTATCAAATGAAAAACTCACCTATACAATATTAGCTGTTAAACGAAGATCTAGCGATTCTTTACGCTAAATCAAACTAATTGCCTCATTCTAATCTAACCATAGATTTCATTGACATTTAGATGCCGTGTATAATTTTTATTAGAATTGGATATGATCAACGAATTCCTTTTAATCAAGATGTTGAATGAACTGAAGGGCAAGACGAAAATGGTCGGTTCGCCGCTAGAGGCCGGGTAGGTGAGTGCTTTCGAGAAGCTGGATTTAGAACTAGCTAGATCTAGCCAGATTAGGGGTATCAGTTACCCACATGAAATCGGCGATTGCGAAGGAAAGCAAGGCGCGTTCGCGTGTCGTCTACTTTAACCACTTAAGTTTATACACGTGTAAAACATGAGTGATTTCATAACTTGATAACATATATGTTATTCATTTGTTATTATCAATTGAATAAATGGCGTATTTAAACGTGACGTAAATCTTTTCTTTGTTCGCCGCGGTTAAGTCTTTACAGCTTGAACAACTTATGAATCAATATAGTTTTATAGTTCATTTATTAATAATACCACTTCTTTATTATATTAGTAAATTATCAGAAGTAAATGAAAAAAATACCGTTTCTTTTGAGTTAAAAAATATTCCTTTTACACAAGAAACATAAATTTCACTTCTCAAACGTCATTTATTAAATTTCCACAATTTATTCATGAGCTTCCTCTGATGAAGGGGGTGGTAGATTCTTACGCCGACACCGCACGGCGATTATTACAGATGTTGCAGAAATTAATAGGACCAGCATCCCGCAGCGCTGCGGCTGATTTTTTTAGCCAGGGCGCTAACCTAGTCGATAAAATTATAAATTATCTATGCACTGACACTATACGGATTGTATTATTTGTGCATTTTCAATATTCGTTACTTGAGATTATCTTGCGGCAATATTATTTTAATATTTTCATGCAATTTTTGAGGTTATAAACTCTTCCCAAAAACGTCCGAAAAATTTCATTGTATTTTGTCGACGACGTTTCTTGTGAACGTCCGAAAAATTTAATTGTGATTATATTGTGATACATTCGACATTAAATAATAAAAAATCTCAACGCAAGTCCATTCCATTTAAAAACAAAATATTTTGCCAGTTAATTCTTTTCTCGTGCAGGCAAAAATTATATTTATTTAAGAAATCTAGGTTAATGATGGCGTTAAATATGGCGGAAAATCTATCCCTATGGGCCGAACAAAAATCTTACTGACTAGTGATAGGGGGCAGCATACCGGCACTGTATTTATGAACCTGCACACCCCGCGTGGTGAGCATGATAATGGCCAAACTAAAAAAAAAACGGTACCAGCGTTTCTTGCCGGTTCTTCCCTGAGAAGATAATGTTTTGAAAACCGTTTAGGAAACTGAAGGGAGTTGGACACCAACTAGGGAGGTGTCCATGAAAATAAACAAAAACTATATTGCTGCTTTTTTTCCCTAATAATAATAATTCATAAATCAGATGAGGAGTTACTGGCGGTTTTTAGGCTTTAAAGAAAAATCGACTGACGGTGACAACTCCCGAATACTATTGGCGGTTGTCTACTGAGCAGGTGATATTATAGTGCTCCAAGTACATAGGGCACAGTACAGGGGCACTCCCTCTTTTTCGCCTTCCCTATCCAATGTAACGCTTATGCGAATAAAACAGAAGAAAGTTACAAGTCGCAAAACAAACAGAACCCAAACACCAATATTTTTTGCATTTCGACAAACATTAGAAATACTTTGACTGCCTGTAAATAGTCCACTTCAGGACATAGGCCTCTCTCTTAAGGAGGATCTGCCACAATCGCCAAGCTCGGTAAGCGAATTGTCGATTTCAGTACCAGACACCTCACACTTTAGACGCTGCTGCCCGCCATCTGTCGATAGTCAGCATGAGTTTTTTTTTTTTCTATGTTTATTATTTTACTGTAAGTTAGAATATGTTTCAATTTTTTGTGAGACTATTCGTTTTTCTTGAATTGTATAATTCGGTTTGTATAGAATATGGAAGTAAAAAATATCTTTCGCCTCTTTCTTCTCCGTTCTCCGTCAGAGGAACGTCGTTGCGAAACCGTGGTAGAAAAATATGACAATTGGTAAACGAAATTTTAATCACGTCAAATAAGGAACAAACATTACACAATTAACATTTTCACACCAAAGTACAGTTACGCGAGAGGCCGCGTTTTTTAGCAGGGAAGGGTTAGGCACGCAAGACGCCGCCGGTTGTGCATGTCCTATGTATGTCATATATTTTTATTAATTCTACGAGACGCGAATTTCGTCACGATGCTATCCTTCATCGAAGAGCTCGTGATGAATTTCTCATATCAAATTATAATTAACAACTTCAGTACACCCCTCAAATATTAAGGGAAAGCCTATGGGACAATAACAACTTTTCTTTAGTATAATTCTTTGACGATTAAAAAAAACAATAACTTTTCTATTTCTATTTATTTAATTTGGTGTCTCTTCAACCTAGAAGCTAGATATAGAACTTTTTTTTTTTATTTTGTACCCGTCGGTATAAGTATTTGTGTAAATATTGTATTTACGATTGAAGCTTGCATATTTGTAGGTTTTTTTATAAGCCTTAGTTTTTGTGAAATATTACAATCAGTATTTTCATCGGAAGACATTGGAAACCTATTAGTATTTTTAAGTAAGTATTTGGACGATTACAAATATCTCTTTAATTAACAAATGTATAAATAAAATTTATCGATTAACGAATTGTTCAATAGTTTGAACAAGCCTAAATTTAATAACCTTCATTGCAGAAAATTGTGACAGCCCTCAAAACAGACAGTAGCCATTTGCTTAGTGGGGATTAAGTTGGGCAGATGGGCTGCGATTTGTCGGATTTTATTCATGTCATACATCGCGACAGAATTCGAAGCTCCATCGATACCACCTAGATGGTAGGCATTCCACCACAGTGCGTTTCAAACGAAGTTTTCTGCCACGCACTTCGACTTTGTGGAATCAGCTGTCGCCAGCAGTATTTCCGAACAGTTACGACCTTCAAGAAAAGAGCTTATTCCTTCCTTAAAGGTCGGCAGCGCATCTGTAGCTCCTCTGGTGTTGTGGATGTTCGTGGGCGTCGGTGATCACTTACCATCAGGTGAGCCCCTTCTTCTTTTAAAAAAAAAAAATGTCCCCGAAATAGTTTTTATTTAGCAGACATGTACGCTTATTTTTATTTAAGTTTAAAAAAAAAATTGAATATTCTGCGATATTTTAAATTGATCACACCTAAAGAACTGAGTCACTTAATTTTTGTAAATAGAACACTACAATAGAATTAACAATGTTTGAATAATAACAAGTAATTGTTGAGATTTGCATTTTATTTCAATTGTTTTTAAATAATTAGGTAAGTAAATTTAAAGTTTCGATAGGATCACATTATAAAGATATGTGATTTTCACGCTACGTTCACTTTTTTAATGTATGAATATCATGAGTTAGATTATTTGATACAGAACTGGTATAAAACATATTTTTCTTCGAAACACACTTTAAATAAGTTGCGTCAATAATTAGTGATAGTTTTTGAATTATGTGTTATGTATGTACTTTGAAATGGATCATTAGCTAATGTCGTTAAGTTTACGTGAGTTATATTTTTATATCAACGTTTAATTAACATTTACAATTAATTAAAAACAAAATTACAAAAAGTTTTGTAGACTTACCATTTTAATTGCCATGAGCAAAAATAAATTTGTCCAAGGGCTTGAATAAATCATACATAAAATTTACGGCCGACACTTCCGTTCATTTGAAATATTTGAGCAACCAAACACTTCCTTAAGTAAACTTAATTTAAATTAATCTTAATTCACTTTAACATACTAAACACTTCTAAAAAAATTATACGATGGCGAATTCATGTCTCATCGAAGTAATATAATAAAACGGGTAAAGAATAAAACATTTCATTTTTAATAGTGAGTTCGCGCCGTTCTTAGCCGAGGTAGTAAAGCATAGACAACTAGCTAACTTTTTTCCATAAGCGTCTTCTACTGCCTACGGTTGGTGGCGCACTGCCGCTGTGGCGCGGGAAACGCGTCGTTTACTGAAAGCATTATAGTATAACTGGCCAGCTTAATGAAATGCTGTCTGTTTTTTCATTACGTACAAAATTATATTCAAATAACTATACTATGACGCTTACAAGCACGCTGCGTAACGTGCTTCTTGTAGTTACAATTGACTAATTTTCCATTTAAATCTTGCTGGATTTTGCTTGAGCATTTTGGAAAAACTTATAGTCTCCTATATATATATGACTAAATGAAGCCAACGCTCATGCGTAGATTATTATGGGTATTAAGGAATACATGGAGAATCAATCCCAGGGAATAAGCCGCCGCACTAAGCCGCTTTGAAATATTTATCCTAGTCTTCTATCATTATACCTTAGGAAATAAAACCTTTTTTGGTTTTGTGGTATGCGTGTTTTCCCTTATTGGGGAATTTATGGACTGATGATCAGCCATCAGTCGGCCAAGTCAGAGTTGTTGTGTCAGACCTGTCAAGAATTTTTTAATTTTTTAAAAAATCAGAGTAAAGAAAATTGCTAAAGAAATCGCAATCCATGAAAGAAATATGATTGTAAAATCATGGTGGTCCTTGTGACAGTAGTGTATAAATGGATCCGTTTTCTTTTCAAATAAGCATGTTTGTTTGCTAATTTCCATAATCTTCGGGTCTGGCATTTTTGAAAGATGGCTCACCTACTGATAGGGGTGAGCATAAAGTTTGGATTACCCCTTGGCATGACTCAGTATATCCAAACAGGCTCCAGCTGCACACTTTTCGTCTTCTAGGGTAACTCTGGAAAATGTAGTGGTTACAGAGCCTCGTTGCCGGCTTTGCTCCCAGAGATTGGCACGAAGTGGTCAAGGTTTTTACCTTTGTAGTCGTTTACAACACCCAGTGTGAAGAAATGAGTGGAAGATTGTGGCGCAGATACCTTCCGGCATTTGTTAATATTAATATTAGGTTTATTTCTATTTATTTGTTTGCTCTCTCACTGTATCAATAGTTCGTTTTATGGACGATGGTTTGTGTGTCGAAGTGTGTTCAGTTTTAAGAGTACGATGTTCTTCTGCATGAATGCGTCCGCGACATCATCCGATTAATATCGGGAGTTGCCAACAGCGCAGGAGATGGCGTGCCGCAAATTTACGCGAAAACATAGAGGCGCTCACTTTTTTTTTTGTGTTTTTTTATATTATTATGTATCACCAGATCATGATCATGTACTATGTGTGTAGATGTAAGCGTAGGAATAAATGTCTTTATGTCTTATGTTTTCAGGTTCCTAAAATTACCTTGTAAGTGGTATTTTTATGTATACTGTTGTGTGTTTATAATGTGTATAATTTAGGAGAATTTTTGTTTAGTTTACCTGAAGATCTAACCATAAACATCTGGATATAGTTCATAATTAATAGAATAAAAAAATCTATATCTATATTCTTTGACATAGTAGAGTCATTTTTTTTATCTACCACCGTTTCGAAACAAGGTCCTTAAACTCCTATTTATGCGGAGAAAAGAAAACGAAGCGGAAAATCCCTCCTTATAATTCTAATGCTGATTGTTAGGAGACAGTTTATTGTTCGTTTTTATTTCTAATTAACTATACAATGTAGTGTACATTGCTGTGACTGTCAAACAACAAATTACACTCGTTTCAAACATATTAAACGAGCGGCCTGATTTTGAAATCATGTAAGACGCCGACATAGGCCCTATCTATAGTAATGAAGAGCTCATTAACAATCAATTAATTGACGATCAAAATAAAACAGAATATTATCTTTTTTTTTAAACGCTTTTGGTTATTAAGAATTTGGATTAACGTGATATTTTTGTCGGCTTTAATGGCTAGAATCGTTTGTTTCTAATTGGAAAACCTTTAAATACCGTGCGAACGGGATTTCATAAAGAAATAAATTACGTCACATTTGACAAATTAACACTTGGTTATACATAAAAGAAATATATACACCGTAATGAAAATAACAATTTTTATTTAATACATGATTAATATTGTAGCTAGCTAGCTAGTAAATCGTTTCTGCACTATGTACTTGTATATAGACGAGAATTACATAGTACGCAGTAGACCGCAACACCTTGTTTTTTTTAAAGCTTTCGGGCTATTTTAATTGCAAATTATTTATTTAACTTTTTTTTTAAAATAAGCTAGCTTCCACTGTAGTAATTACTCCCGTGTCGCGGAGGCAGTTTACATACATGAATTTCACATGAACAAACACCCAGACCGGGTATTATTATTTGTAGTCCATACAGATACTAGTCCCGTGCGGGCATCGAGCCCGCGATCCACGGCGCCGCAGCTGAACGCTTAGCCACTACACCACCGAGCCGTCTTATTTACACAAAGAAATAACAGAAGTAGAGGTACTAAAGGATTTAACAAAATTAAATTATTGGTCGAGTTAGGTAAGAACAAATATATTCGCGCTAAACCGTTTGTGCACAAAGTCCAGCTAAATCCTGTGTACCTGGTAACCCTCGGCGGCAGCCAGACGAAGGCGGTGCTCATTAGAGCGGAAACAATGGACGTCTGTTACAAATTGGATTGCGCGCCAAAATCCGTTGAACAATGACACGTAATTGAGGCATTGTCAGTTCTTACTAGTTAGCGTATCTGTCTTGTTTGGTTTTAATCGGTTGCGTGAACCTCTGTCGACCCACAAATTGGATACGTCTGAACGTATCCTTACATTTTTAAAGAGCTGGACAGACAGAAAAATAACTAAGAATATCTTCTTTTCTTATATTTTGCGTTGATCGGCGAAGGAAATTCGCTTCGGATTCTTTAATATTATAACAGACAAAAACTATGCTTAAAATTATAAATGTCGTTAATAGACAGTAAAACGAAAGCTCTCTTTTACTGATTTGTTCGATTGTTGGAACAAAAATGAAAATTGACGATCTCCATTTTTAAATCGAATTTTCCAATGAATGTACACACTCACGACCACTTACATTAACAATATTAAAACACTATAATAATTTTTCGGATCGGCGCCAAAAGTGCATGCCCTAAAGTTATATAAATATGAGAAGGCAATGTTGTATTAATGATTTAATGTTGAACATCTTGATCACTACCGGCCAGTGCTTTCTATTCACGCGACGTTGAAATGTTGTCTCTAATTCGGTGTGGAGATAAGTTGGCAGGTTTAATTATGGTTTAAATAAGCATTTAAATCACTGACAACTTATATAAATTGAGTGTGATATGTTACAAAATATGGTGTAGTTGGATTACCCAACATTACCCGCGGTTTGCGTGATTTCCATCAGGGATACGTAATGATTTCTTGCATCTCGATACGGATTTACGCGAATACTACTTTATATTGAAATGAAACTGTTTCAACATTTCATCGCATTTAAGTTACTTTTTTGTTAGATTCCCGAAGTTTCGGGAGCTTTACAGCACTCGTGGTCGCGAGGGGGCTGAGGTTATTTTAATTGATTTTACATTTCGGTTCGGTCTACGCAGAATGAGCTGACGGTATGTAAGGGTCGTGCACTGGTATGCAAGGTCTTTATTTTGGATCACTACCTTCCCCTCCCCAAATATCCTTAAAGACCGGCAACGCACCCGCTGCTCCCCTTGCAGAGGTAAGATTGCACCATAATGCCGTGAAAAAAAAAATTCGTCACTGCTATTAGTTCTGCTAACTGCTTCACGTGTTTATGACTCTGTCATTGTGATATCAAGAGGGGTTATTCATAATATCAGCGAGTCAATATCATAGCATAAACAGAATCAGTTTATTAAAAATATAAACACCCATGTCCTTATTAAAGGACGTATTGATTGATTAATTGATCAATGGTTTTGTTCATGAATAATGTATTATTATTAATATGGAACAAGTCTTAGAAGCGTTTGCTGGAGACGATTTACATAGGACTACTTTGCACGTTGCTGTATTCTGCTTCGCTTGAGATTACTCTTTGTTTTTATTTTGACGGAAATCCTTATTCTATCGATACGCGAAATACTTATAAAAAATTATGACTAGCCATATATCTATAATATGATAATAGTGATGATGTCGTTCTAGTTGATATCGAGGTTAATATCGGCAGTTGTCAACTGTGCAGGAGATATTATAGTGCCGTAAGTATACGCGCAAACACAGCGACACTAACTCGTCTTTACTCATGTGCATGCATGATGTAAATATTTTGTGTTTTTACATGTGGTATTCTGCTGGGATTCGAATAGGAATTTGCATCAAACCGCGCTGTCGTCTGGAATGACTCATGACGTGACGCTACAATGTAAATTCTATTGATATGACACGACGGAAAATTTACTAATCGTCATTTTTTCTTTAATGCTAGACGCAATGCGGTGAATGTTTGCATTAACAATACAACTTACCGCGAGCAAAGTGGACAGGGCGCTTGCCATGAGCATAGTAGCAGCGCGAGGAGCTATGCGGGCGAGGCGGCCGGAGGGAGGGCGCGCGCGAGCCCCGCCCGGCCGCCTTCCGGCCCTCTACCACCGTCGCCACGACATCCTGCACCTGCAACCAAACGTCAATGTCACCGCAGGAAATAAATTAAAAAAAAAAAAACTAAAGGCTCCATCCTGAATGTTTCTTGCCGGCCTCTCTAAG
This sequence comes from Bhutanitis thaidina, assembly GCA_029286595.1. Taxonomy (NCBI): domain Eukaryota; kingdom Metazoa; phylum Arthropoda; class Insecta; order Lepidoptera; family Papilionidae; genus Bhutanitis; species Bhutanitis thaidina. The sequence goes on from JAGSMS010000019.1 coordinate 8,145,629, forward strand.
GAGACGCTGATATTGCGACTTCGTCCAGATGTAACACGTGATACATATGATTCTATTTATTTATTTATTTAAACTTTATTTCAATACCTTTAAATAAAAGTATTATAAAGGGCGGACTTAATGCCTCTTGGCATTCTCTGTCAGTCAACCCGGGGCGTGGAGAGATATTGAAAGGGTGCAAAACATTAAATTTGTAAAAAAAATAACTAAAATACTTAAATAAATATGTATATACAGCATAAACAATATTATTATAATTGCAATGACCGATGATATCAATCCCACTATGTGGGAACGGATGTCTTGAAGAGGTATTCACGTATTTTACCTTTGGTATTGGCTGCGAACAAGCCGGCTTTACCATGAAATTTGGAAATGTGTAATTTTTCGGTAATGTCTGTTTCCGTATTTTTCGAAGCTCTTGTAATTTTAATGGTATGTCAATTTTTAATACGATTACATACACGTATAGGTTTTGAAGGAGTTAATGGTTCTATGAGATTGGAGGTAGTAGTTTACTTTAAATTGAATATTTGTAGGTTGATTTAGAGTCAACTTATGGTTGGATAGGAAATACAAGAGGCAGTTGAATTCTATTGGTTGAATCTCGCACATGCGCATTTGAAGAGCTGTCTTGTCCAATCATATACTAAAAAAGAACGATATTGGGGTGAAATTAAACATTCGCTACTAAGCGAACCGTGCGAGAAGCCAGCCTCCCTTCGCCTCGTCTGCTCACTTCTGTATAAATGAGGTATCCTGTGAGGTATTTGAATTTTAGAACCAAATATAACAAACTATCTAAAATAAATTACTTCCTAACAGTGAAAGGTTCTTTTTATACATTCTTTATATAATTAATTAACTCCTGTGTTAGGACACCATAAAGGTCCAGAGATGTTATTAACGACAAATACTTAATAACTATGTTAGGATTTAAACAGTTACATGGATTTAGTCCTCTGTATGAGTTTCCTCATCAGATGACTATCCATCTTTCCTGTTATCATGCAGACAAAATAGATAAAACAACATGACCAGGCTAATCAGTAGTAAAATATGAAATTTATTTGATTAAGAGTGAATAATATGGGCGAATTAAAACGAAAAAAACAGAAAAAGCGTTTTTAATTTTGCAGGTCACCTAGCAAATATACTCTTTACCAATTTAAATATAGAAAGCTATGAACAGATTAAATATCGTGGCATAATCGTCATGGAAACAGACTGGAGCGATAATCAGCGGTCTGGTTATATGCGGCGTTGATTTTGTTTCAACAGAACTCTTTATTTATGTATTGCACAAAGCTGTGGCAAATATTAAGGTTCAACTCGCAGATAAAGAAGATGAAAAGAGGAATTGTAAGATTCCAATACCAAGAACTGGTGAAATAAATAATATGAGATTTACAGATTTTACGCTTTGGTAAATTTTTTCATATCGTACATTTCTTAGCATCTCATTTATATTTTTAAATATCGGTGACATAATAAACGAAAAGAATAATCTTTTGTTTTTAGAATCAAGTAATAAATTAGTTTTTATTAGGGCAAATTGTTAACTAATCGAATTTAATAATAATTTAAAGTCAGTACAAAAATTATACAAAATTCTTTGTTAAACTCATAGATATCGAATTTTCGTCACAAAACAACATAATACGCTAAAACTATAACCTAAAATTATTATTTTATCCCAAAAATACCCAACATTTAATGTCTCTGCGAAGATTCACGCTGAGCTGACCATCGTCGCAACTTGCTAGCTTAACCTTTCACGTGACATAACTATGTAATTTTTAATTTTTGCAAGACGCCATGAATTATAAAGTTCGACAACAAACAATAAAATTTCTTTGTTCACTTTTTCGTTCGATGGTATAGGGGTAAGGTGTTTTTTTATGTCTTTGTATAATAAAAACAACACAATATACCAATTAACATAAAATTTAAATCCGCCAGTGGTATTTAATCAGTTCACACCTCCAATACAACACGTCACAAATATTTTGCAGCAAAATCAAGCAGCCATTGAAAGTAATCCCCACGCTACTTTAGACCTTATTAAACGTTGAAAATACAGGAGATAATCCTTTGTACAATGCTTTGTAGATTATCAGTGATAAAGGCACATTCAATTACTATCTTAGTACTATCGCGGCGCCAAGCTTTATCGTTTTCAGTGAAATATTTTTATTGTGATTCATTAAGGTAAAACATGCTATAATGCTTTCAGGGAATAATGCATTCCAATGCGCTGATAAGTTTTTTTTAAAAGAAATGACGTAAACAGATAAAGTAATAAAACCGAATACCAGAATTGAAAAAAAAAATACTAATAAGACTGATGAGATTTTATGTTACAATGTCGGCATTTATTACTTTGAAGTAATTTCTGTGAACTCACTTTAGCGATGTAAGCATTTAGGTATTTTATTGGCGTAAAGTATGAGCTAATATTAAAGTATGAGCTAATATTTTTAATACATCACGTGGTAGAGCCAAGCGGCGGCTTTTGCTGCTGCTCGAATGGGCCGGCTCAACCTGGTTGGTACCACGGCCTCGCAGAATACCCGCGTGAAGTAGAGGCTTCTGCGTTTCGTTCGGTGAGTGAGGTAACCGGAGGCCCCCTCCCCCTCTTTATGCTCCATCCCATCTCCCAAATACCCTTAAATGCCAGCAACGCACCTGCAGCACCTCTAGTATTGCAGATGACCGTGGCCGACAGTATTCACTTACCACCAGGTGAACCGCTTGCTCGTTTACCACTTTTCCCATAGAAAAAAAAATAGAAAAAATACTTGAAGACTTATGGTCCATATACTCACCACACACTCACCATATTTACATTTAAATAACCACATCGCCACAATAACAAAAGAACCTACAGATTTGTTATATCCTTTTTTCAATTACTTTTTTTTTAAACCTTTCTAGAAATGTGTATTTTTTGTTTTTATATTATTTTCAGGTTTGTTTGTTAATTAGTAATAATCATCTGTAATTGTACATGTTATCAAGTTCTTTTAATTATAAATAACGAAGTCCATTATTGGCATTAAGTTGTATTTTACCTATATAATTTTTATCTAAGTGCTGTGTGACTTTGTTTTCAATAAATGAAAAAAAAAACCCGTTATCACCTTCGGAATTTTGAATGTTCATATTAATGAATGTGTCGTTTTATTTTACCTTAATTTTACCAGCCACGCTTCATCGGCAGCAATCCGCTTTTATTAAATATTAAAATGCATACGTGTTAGCTAGTTTTTTTATCAGTTAAGTAATTAAATATGTTTTTATATCTATTAAAAATATATCTCTTTCCGTCAATAGGGTATGCCTGAGTAAAATAATCACAGTACGTTGGCTACGATCATTCTATCATACAAAAGTAGTAAGTAGATATGTACTTTACTAGCGCACCGAAAATGAAGCGTGAAATAGACTACAATTGTTGCCTCTGGGCTCAGACGCTTTCGAGTGAGTAGGCGATGTAAACGTGCTTCCCAGCTCCCGCTAACCGTGTTTCGATTTAGTTTTGCAGCTTCAAATGCCGTCTTATGCTATGTTATATCGCTGCGTTCGGAACATTTTGTTTCGGTTGCTTTGTGAGCTTATAACGTATCTTTATTACAAAATCATTGACTATCGGACGAAGGGCTGGCGACAGCGGAAAATTCTCGCAACAATGCCAAATACCGAACTCAATCTTTTTTTTAAACTTGTATATGAAATAATTATGTAACAACGGTATTAAATATACACGAATCATTTAACAGATTGTTTGCTTATGATTGCAAATCGTTTCCCTACACGAATTGAATATTAAAATATGGCGTCGATTAAACGTTTGATAATTAATAGACATGACAACAAAACAAACCACAAGTCTATTTAGATTAATTTAATCTAATAAATGTTTTAGAGACACGGTCGTGTCTGGTCGCACCGATTCTTATTTCATAAAACCACGTCTAATTCCTTCTATTTGTCAACGTGAGTTAAATTTGGTTTACATGACAATGGCTTAAATACATTAAACTGCTTCATAAGCCGATGTGGGCGCGGAGATGTTGGTTACCCGGGCATTACAGAAATATAACGTAGTGTTAATTGAAATAAATTGATATTCAAATTTGATTGTATTTTAGTCATACATATATATAAACGGTTAACGGAAAACATTAATGAATACAGAGTCTAATATAATTCTCTTAAAAATTAAAAAGTCAACAATGCTAAATAATCTAAAGTATAATAGTAATAGGTTTTAAATCTTTAAAAAACCTGAAAGTTCGCCACTAAATTTTAGACATAGTTTTAGAGTTGGAAAGTTTCTATCACTCTTCTCCAGTGCATGTTTTCTTCATATGTCGTCAGAATAGTCTTTTGGTACTTCTCAGACATGCAGGGTTGGCGAAAATATTTTCTATCACCGTCTAGTAAAGTGAATTCTTTAATTCGTTTAAAACTACACTACAATACTTTAGTCACAGAGTAAGGATTAGCAGTGATTTTAGCGATGCGGCTATCTAACATACATCACAAGAGACAGGGCTCCAGAGCTACCACAGCTATAAAAATCTTTACACCAACTTGATAATAATAATGTAATACGATAGAATGATATTGCATGAGGCTGTCGGAAGTAAAGAATAGCGCCAACTCCGTCTGGCGATTGGTGTTGTAAAAGGCGACTATAGGCAGACAAGGCTATATAAGAGAATCTGCCATTCCGTCTCATCCCATGGATGTCGTAATAGTCGACAGAGGGAAATATGTTATATTAGAAGATGAGCGAAGGAAAACATCGAGAGGAAAAATGCATGTCTGAGAAATAATAAAAATATAATTTCGAGGATATGCGAAGCCCGCCAACCCGCACCGGAGCAGCGTGGCGGGCCCTTCCCGGCTCCTAAACCCTCTCTGATACTCGTATTTGAGAAGGAGGCCTTTGCCCGTCTGTGGGCACTTATAGGCTTCTACTTTACTTTTTACTTTAGGAGATGGGCAGAAACATCTTCCTTAATTATACCATTAAGAAACACTGCGGTTGCAGGGCGTGGGAACTATGGCAAACGGTTAGTTTTAATAGATAAGATTTTCCATAATCGCTTCTAATTAGATGCGTGGTGATTTTTAACGTGGTAGAGCCAAGTGGCGGCTTTTGCTGCTGCTCGAATGGGCCGGCTCGACCGGGTTAATACCACAACCTCGCAGAATACCGGCGTGAAGTAGAGGCATCTTGTGCTTCTGCGTTTCGTTCGATGAGTGAGGTAACCGGAGGCCCACCCTCCCTCCCATCTCCCAAATACTCTTAAAGGCCGGCAACGCACCTGTAGCTCCTCTGGTGTGGCAGATGTATGTGGGCGAGGGTAATCACTTACCATCAGGTGAACCTATTGCCCGTTTGCCGCCTTGCCATAAAAAAAAGATGCTGTTACCCATCATCGTCCCGAGAGTTTGTCGAGATGGTTATCCCTCCACCCACCCGGTCCATCAGCAATCCTGCTCATACGACACCCACGGGTAGAAAGTGTTTGATAGATTCCTACGCCGATATAACACTGCACATAATTATCTTATCAATCAATTATTTGCAACAAATAAATTATGCTCCCCGAAGGGCCAATTAGTGTATCAACCTTTTAGGTGTCGAAGCTAACAATATCTAGACGTATGTTGTTAAGATAATTATCTGGGCACGATAAAGCACCTCGTGATTGACCTCATGTCCAGTAACACGTTCAGAACATTACGCAAATATATTTACGCCCACTGCCGTCGTAGACGAGGTTATTTACGGAGGACCCGATACATTGATATTAATTGTTTAAGTGTTTTTCCAAGAACAATGTTTTAATGCTACATACTTCCATATTGGACGAACTCATGACTTAGTGATTAGCGTGTAAGACTGCAGTATTTGTGCGCAAGCGCAAATCATTGGTTTTTGGGTCTGTGGTCTTGTTGTGTTCCGTTCCGTGCGTTTCTGAATGCTACATCTAACTATTTCCCCTGTTCTAATCGCGTGAGATTTACATCGGCCATGGGACGGTGAAGACGGACGAGTGCCTCCGTGCTTGCGTCTTCTACGGCACTATAATATCTCACTATGGCTATATAATAGGCACTATAACAACTGTCGACAGTTATCGCAAGTTGTCGCCGTGGCCAGGAATACATCTTCATCATCAGCCGTGGTAGCGTAGCGGTCAGGGCGCTCCCTACTTTTTACAGAATCCAGTACCCGTGGTCCTTCAGGGACTGAGGTATTTAACATCCTGATGTCATGTTAACCCGGCTACCATCAGCTATATAGTTACTATTTTTTTTGGTTTAGAAGGCTTCTGACATCTATCATATAGATTTAGTTTCATAGGGCGCGAGTGTCCTGGGTTAGAACCCTGGTGCCGGCACCACTAAAATACCAATTTTAAGTGCTTTATTCACCAAGTGCTCGGCGGTGAAGAAAATATCGCGAGGAAATCTGCATGTCTGAGAAATAATAAAAAAAATAATATTTCGAGGATATGCGAAGCCCGTGTGCACTAGAGCAACGTGTCGGGCTCTTCTCGGCTCCAAACCACTCTCAGAAACTCGTATTTGAGAAGGAGGCCTTTGCTTTACTTTATATCATCAAAAAAAAAAAGTTACTACAAATTCTAAATTAACTCGAGCGATGCACTTTGCAAGAAGAGTTTGTGTACCTTTCTACTTAAATTTCAGACTGCAAAATGTATCTAAGCTTTAAGGACTAAATTAGACTTGTTATTTGTTGACCTTCAAACGAAGAATTTTATTTCTGGAAGATAGTTTCCGATTTGATATCGGTCTGTAGTATATTTTTTTTATTTTTATGTTTCAATATTTTGGTCAATTGAAGAAAATGTAAATTTCCGTATCTTGATTATCACTGTAGTGTTTGTCCATCTATCGTTTTAATCTATCATATTAAGGCTTGTTTCACAGCCTCCTTGGGATATCGTAGTCACCACAGAACCGCAGATAAGAAAACGGACACGTATACGTACAGACGTACGGTTCAGATGAACGGACGACCTCAACAAACCAACACTTAATTAACACTTAATCCGTGCTAAATACGAGCTCAGCGAGAAATAAGTTGCGAGCCTCTTACATTGCAGTTGCGTAAGTTGTGAGACATGCCACAGGTCGCCGGCTCCGAATTTATCGAAGGAGATAATTTTGAATCGCCCGGTGATAACTCGACGGTCCAGTTACTATTACAACACGGACGGATTTTGTATATTGACTTGTATGGTGTTTATTGCGTGACCTGTGAACTGATCATTTACAGTTTGACGAAATGTTAGGGATGCCATAGTAAAATGAAGTAGCAGCCTGTACGTGCCCACTGCCGGGCAAGGCCAAGGAGGCCTTGCCCCTCAGATATGAGTATCAGAGAGGGTTTAGGAGTCGGGAAGGGTCAGCCACGTTGCTCCAGTGCGGGTTGGCGGGCTTCACATATCCTCGAAATAATATTTTTATTATTTCTCAGACATGCAGGTTTCTTCGCGATCTTTTCCTTCACCGCTGACCACGTTGTAAATGCAGCACTTAAAATAGAACAATTTTATTGGTGCCGGCACCACTAAAATACCAATTTTAAGTGCTTTATTCACCAAGTGCTCGGCGGTGAAGAAAATATCGCGAGGAAATCTGCATGTCTGAGAAATAATAAAAAAATAATATTTCGAGGATATGCGAAGCCCGTGTGCACTAGAGCAACGTGTCGGGCTCTTCTCGGCTCCAAACCACTCTCAGAAACTCGTATTTGAGAAGGAGGCCTTTGCTTTACTTTATATCATCAAAAAAAAAAGTTACTACAAATTCTAAATTAACTCGAGCGATGCACTTTGCAAGAAGAGTTTGTGTACCTTTCTACTTAAATTTCAGACTGCAAAATGTATCTAAGCTTTAAGGACTAAATTAGACTTGTTATTTGTTGACCTTCAAACGAAGAATTTTATTTCTGGAAGATAGTTTCCGATTTGATATCGGTCTGTAGTATATTTTTTTTTTATTTTTATGTTTCAATATTTTGGTCAATTGAAGAAAATGTAAATTTCCGTATCTTGATTATCACTGTAGTGTTTGTCCATCTATCGTTTTAATCTATCATATTAAGGCTTGTTTCACAGCCTCCTTGGGATATCGTAGTCACCACAGAACCGCAGATAAGAAAACGGACACGTATACGTACAGACGTACGGTTCAGATGAACGGACGACCTCAACAAACCAACACTTAATTAACACTTAATCCGTGCTAAATACGAGCTCAGCGAGAAATAAGTTGCGAGCCTCTTGCAGTTGCGTAAGTTGTGAGACATGCCACAGGTCGCCGGCTCCGAATTTATCGAAGGAGATAATTTTGAATCGCCCGGTGATAACTCGACGGTCCAGTTACTATTACAACACGGACGGATTTTGTATATTGACTTGTATGGTGTTTATTGCGTGACCTGTGAACTGATCATTTACAGTTTGACGAAATGTTAGGGATGCCATAGTAAAATGTAGTAGCAGCCTGTACGTGCCCACTGCCGGGCAAGGCCTCCTTCTCAGATATGAGTATCAGAGAGGGTTTAGGAGTCGGGAAGGGTCAGCCACGTTGCTCCAGTGCGGGTTGGCGGGCTTCACATATCCTCGAAATAATATTTTTTTATTATTTCTCAGACATGCAGGTTTCTTCGCGATCTTTTCCTTCACCGCTGACCACGTGGTAAATGCAGCACTTAAAATAGAACAATTTTATTGGTGCCGGCACCGGGGCTCGAACCCAGGTCACTCACACTCTATGAAACTTAAGTGAGCGCCCTGACCACCGTGGTAGCCACCACGGCCTTCCTTGTTTAAATTTTCTCCAAAACCTTGCCACAGTAGCTTGGCCCCCGAGTGCCCTGGGTTTGAGTCCCATAGACGGCATTTTAAAAATTATGAATTGCGATTTAAGTGTTGAATTTACTCGTACCACCTGCTTATTGGTGAAGAAATCATCGTGGGGGAATTCAAATCAAATCAAATAACTTATTCAGTAGTGGTAACATTAACATTGTAATATTTTACTTTTACTTGACCGTTTTCGAAATTAAACAGTAGTCGATTAACAATAACTAAGACACTATCACAATACAAAATGTATAATTTGTACTGAAAATATCAAGTACAGATCTCCTTGGACATTTATTTATGTCATTAGAATTATATCAGAGGGGTGAGGAGATGTAAGGAGGAATACACCAACTTTTTCTCCAAATGCCAACCTCTCCTGTACGTGGTGCACCCTGCTGGGGCGACAAACGAGATTCTGGCAATCGAAAGATGGCGGAAAATCCATCCGAATTTGCCGAACCTAAATCCCACAGACCAATGACGGGGAGCAGCATCACTGGTGCGAAGGACAGGGCACTGTGTTGCCCAACGCGCTAACCCACGCTTCTTGGAGAGGCCTGTGTTCAGCAGTGGAATAAAACAGGCTGATGTGGTAAGGTAAGGAGATCTGTCTCCGAATTAGGAGACCCGAGTTCGGTCCTGCGCGTGGTTTTTTTAGAAACGTACGAGATGTATGATTTTTATCTTTAACTTGTCTAGGTCGCCACCAGAATAACCACGCGTTAATCCAATCAAGGCGTGGAGAATACTAAAACAAATCTGTATAGACGTCTGACCGTCTCACTATTAGGTACGATATAGTCGAAGCTTATTCAATAACATTAAGAATGCCTGAATTATAATTGATGTTATTATTGCCAAGACAGGTTTGAGACTTAATCATTTGTGAAATTTCCTATAGTTTCCTCACGTATTATTCGAGCATTGTCCAAATATTTGTAAACCAATTCAATGTTCTCTCGACAAGCAATTGTGAATTGCTTTAACGTAATATACTTAGTATTTAATACTAAAATGTAGAACTCAATAAATACTCTAACGCTCTCAACGGTCGACTACGACCGCTTCTATTGAAAGCACACGCATAAGGCTTTAAGCTCTTTGAATATTATAAAGGTTTCTTTGATTTTGACAGCAATTTTTTTTGTAGTTACATAATTATTATTTTTATTTTTGTATTATTCGACGACTCGGTGGCGTAGTGGCTAAGCGTTTAGCTGCGGCGCTGTGGGTCTCGGGTTCGATTCCCGCACGGGACTAGTATTTGTATGGACTAAAAATAATAGTTCCCGGTCTGGGTGTTTGTCCATGTGCAATTCATGTATGTAAACTGCCTCCGCGACTCAGGAGAAATTCCTAAAGCGGAAGGTAACGTTTTTTTAAAAAAAAAAGACAGAAAAAAATAAAAAAAAATTATTTGACAGGGGGGGAAAACGAGAAAGCGCCTCACCTGATGGTAAGTGATTACCGTCGCACACGTACATTTGCAACACCAGAGGAGCTGCAGGTGCGTACTCTTACGGATAATTGAGGGATAGGAGAGAGGATAAGAGGGGCGGCGGAGGGACCTCCTGTTACCTCACGCACCAAACGAAACACAGAAACACATGATGCCTCTATTTCACGCCGACGCCGAGGCAAGAATTCTACCTCAGTCGAACCGGCCTTACGAGCAGCAGCAAAAGATGCCGTTCTGTTATTATGGAACACGTAAAATTGCTCTAAATTAGCTTTAACATTGTTTATTACGAAGATTTTCTCTACTAAATTTTTAGACCCATGTATCCTGCTTTTGCGTAAAAAGCTTAATTAAAATCGAAAAAAAAATGTAGGTAAGGTAATTTCAAAAGGTTAATGACCTCTGATATTGAAATTGACGTACTGTTATATCTATGTATTGCATGTAACACCCCTTACTACTTAATCTCGAAATCCTTAGCCAACAACCCTATTCCTATGTAGATCCATCTCACACCTGTCCCAGTCTGGCATCCTCCCGCGATGCGAATGTAGGCCAAATTGTTCCTTTACTAAGATAATTCTTGAAAGTGGTAGAGCGGTGGCTTTTGCTGCTGCTCGAATGGGCCGGCTCGACCGGGTTGGTGCCACGGCCTCGCAGAATGCGTGAAGTCGAGGCATCTAGTGCCTCTGGTTCCGCCATCTGTTGGAAGTTGTGTTATGACGATGACCTGCCTTGGTTGACGTAAAATAGACAAAGGTTATAATATAATTTTATGTGAAAAAGAAATAAGCCGACCGTATACTTAATACAGGGGTGGGGTCAGTACTCCAGACGCTTTTAGTCCTTTCAATCCAATTTTTTACCAGAGTTTTTTCTTCGACAAAGAGGCAGATGGTAAGCCTGTCGCCGTCTCAATGTTCAAGCCAGCGATACTATTTGTATTGTATCATAAGTTTTGAAAAACTCATTGGTACTAACCCTCCAAATAGGGGATAGGAACTCGAGTCTCTTGATTTGGAGACAGATTCCCTAACTACTCAGCTATTGTGGCTTCTAATTATTTTTATTATTTGCAGATTAATCTTTCTTAACATCCCTTATATCCATCCGTTTTAACTCGCTTAAAGTAATAAATACGCAAACCGTGATAGATTGTTTGCTTATATCATTATTTCCATTAAACTTTGACCTAATTGCCGCAGACATTCCATTACTCGTATCATTACACCCGAAACGATTAAGTGGACGTGTAGCATTAAGCAAAATTAATAAACAACCGACAAAATTGCAAAATTAATAACTTGAATATATATATATTGAATAGAGATGTACCGATTGCCGGTTTAATAATCGGTCGTTACGGATAACCGGTAACTTTAGTGAGCTAGTTAGTTATTGTTACATTTAAGTACGTTAATTTAATCTTACGGTTTTATTTTGGGGATGAACCAAAAGTACGCCGGTATTCTGCGAGGTCGTCGTACGTATACGTCCCATTCGAGCAGCTAAAGACATCGCTTGGTTCTACCACTATCTCTACACTCGCACTATGTAAGGTGCTCCCCATTACTAGTCAGTGGGATTTGGGTTCGGCATAGTCGGATGGATGTCCATTATTTGGACCATCATCAGTCTGTCGCACGGCCGCGTTCCATGGTCAGCAGGACGAACTACGTGGTTAAGTTAGATTGACCCTTAAAAGAGTAGAGTACAACCTTACTATTAAATCCCTATAAGTGACTTTTAAAATGTAAAATAATAAAATTTGAAAGTGGATTCTTCTATCTTTTTCGTCAACTTCGTCATTAAAAAAACAAAAAAGTTAAAGAATAATTTAGACAAAAGAAATATACATTTCACTGGTCAAATGTCGCTTTTAATTTATAACCTTGTGTCACCTAATTGAAGATGTGACGGTTTCAGGTGCCTGGACCTGAACAGTTTCAGATATAAGTATAAAATAATATTAATAATTAAGTAATAAGCCTAAATATATACACGTAGTTACTATCTTCTCAAATATAAAACCCGCACAACGTACTTTTTGCACAATTCAGTGCGTATAACCGACGATAAGGTTGAAAATCTATAGACGTATTATATTCTATAGTACATGAAATGTAAAAAAAAAAATCTTACAATCTTTGGAGTTTTGTGCACTAAGAAGTACGGCTCAAAATGACTCTCATTGTATATTATAATATAACATTAGTACATTTTTACGAACCTTATTCGATGAATGGTCCTTAGATAAAAAAAAAAACGATAAACCGTTCTTTCTACCAGGCACGTCTCTATAACAAACTCATATATTTCGTTAACACAATAATTATTATAAATCACTAAGACACACTTTATACTACCTCCGTGATTTAAATTGATCGTCGTTTTAATTGAAATATAAAATATGACATTTTGAATTGGAAATCTCCCGGGCTATTTGATCGGCTGTATCTATCAGCCGAGTGACACGGCTATCGGTTGTTCAGCCGATTTATGTTGCCAGATCGTTTTAATGAATTATTAAATAGGGTTTGTCGTATTATAAACGGCCACTGTAATAGCGCTACCCATTATTTCACTAGGGAAGAGACAACTTCAAAAGGTAGACTTATATCGTTTACTACTTTTAAATAATTAACTAATTTTTATTTATATTTTACCGTCCAAAATAAGTTTCCGCGTAGCGGCACCGGTGCAAACTGGTACCAACTTAACGTAGACTTACACAAAGATTCCAAAATTAAATTAAAGAATATTTCATAGAAACGTCACGGCGATATTTCGCGACAGCCACCGTACACCCTAACGCGTTGGTGGTCAACGCCAACACATACACCCCGACGATCCACGCGACGTCACACCAACAGACAGATCAACCGACCCGGTCTCGGTTAAGCCTGCTCAAACAAACACCGTACAAACAGCATGTACAATCCCCCGCCGACGCATCAGAGGTTATCGAGGAACAGAACACTCGCGTACACATCGTACAGCCGCGTTCCAGGTCGGTTCTTACCGCCCAGCTCTATCGAAACACACTCGACCGTCCGAGACGAGGTCCGTACCTCCCTTGGACGGTCCATAGATAGCTTACAGTAAAGAGGTAAGCAGTAGATGTACACTTGTTCATCGTACGGCTCGGTGGCGTAGGCGTAGTGGCGAAGTGGCTAAGCGTTTAGCTGCGGCGCTGTGGGTCGCGGGTTCGATTCCCGTACGGGACTAGTATTTGTATGGACTACAAATAATAGTTCCCGGTCTGGGTGTTTGTCCATGTGTAATTCTTGTATATAAACTGCCTCCGCGACACAGGAGAAATTCCTACAGCGGAAGGTAACGTTTTAATTCAAAACAAAAAAAAATTAAGAAATTTACTTAAAATTTAACACCTGCGGCCTCGAGGAAGCAGGTGCCAACCTATGAAGCTGTAAAAGCCAAAACGGCTAACAGCAATAATTTCATCGAATACATATGTGAAGAATGTCTAATGCAAAAATTATTTTTACTAAACATTTCTTACAAGCAACATACAAGCGAGTTCTGGACGTAATTAGTGTAAGCTTAACTGCTAAAACCTCTGTCTGTCGAGTTTATGATTTTGAAGAAAAAAAATGCTGGATTCTGAACGGAAGTTCCATAGTCTTTTTATATATCATCATCATCATCATCATCATTTCAGCCTATCAGAAGTCCCCTGCTGAACATAGGCCTCCCCCAAAGATTGCCACGAAGCACGGTCCTGAGCCACCTCCATCCATCGACTTCCCGCAACACTGCGCAGGTCGTCACTCCATCTTGTGGGGGGTCGTCCTACACTGCGTTTGCCCGTACGTGGCTGCCACTCAAGAATATATATATATATATATATATATATATATTTAAATATTCTTATAATTATGATAAAATTAAATAATAAAATAACGTCACTTATAGTCAATTAATAAGTTTATTATTTTATTTTACCATATTATTAATTTTGCTTTTATCGCATTAGTGAGCACATACTACGTATTTTTCTCCATCAGGCAGGGTTGACTGGTAGAGAATGCCACGAAGCATAAAGTCCGCTCATTGTTACCCTTTAATGTAAAGCGAACAATGAAGTAAAAATAAAAAATTAAATCAGACTCGAAAACCAGTATTGTGACTGGGGAGCAAACATACGGGGCAGCTTAGTGATTAAAATACATTTTATCGATAACACCTTCAATAATAAGTGAAGTTAAAGATATTGCGAAATTTTAGCGTGGTAGAGCCAAGCGGCGGTTTTAGCTGCTGCTCGAATGGGCCGGCTCGACCAGATTGGTACCACGGCCTCGCAGAATACCGGCGTGAAATAAAAGCATCTTGTGCTTCTGCGTTTCGTTCAAATATTGAGGTAACCGGAGGCCCACCCCCCTTCTCATCTTCACTCCCATCTCCCAAATACCCTTAAAGGCCGGCAACCCACCTGCAGCGCCCCTGGTGTTATAGATGTCAGTGGACTACGGTAATCACTTACCATCAGGTGAGTCGCTTGATAGTTTGCCGCCTTTCCTATAAAAAAAACATTATGTGTAATTTTGAAAACAACATTTCTTGTATGGATTTCCGATATTATTTGTTTAGATATCTGCTATAATAAAACATGTTCTGTGAAAATTTTTAAATATTAGTTAGAAATAGAAGTTTGAAGCCCTAGGTATACCGTTAAAAAGATACAGCCCCTAATAGGTAGAACAGACGGCGTATTGGAACTCCGTACGGAACCCTAAAAATTAGGGAAATGTCTTGCGAAATAGAAATCCATAGTCTTTGCTTCCCCCTATCGTTGACAGGTGTGTTGTTATACGAG
Source organism: Bhutanitis thaidina (assembly GCA_029286595.1). Classification (NCBI taxonomy): domain Eukaryota; kingdom Metazoa; phylum Arthropoda; class Insecta; order Lepidoptera; family Papilionidae; genus Bhutanitis; species Bhutanitis thaidina. The sequence goes on from JAGSMS010000019.1 coordinate 8,160,846, forward strand.
TTCATATGTAATTCATTTAAATCACCAAATGTTAACTTCCTAATTAAAACTAAAGTTAAGTAGTAATCTTTGTTTACACCTACCAGATGGTCAAAGTTTCGTAGTAAGCGAGCGACCTGGGTTCCGTTAGTTTCAGATTTCAATATTTTATACATATAACAGTTTAACTGAATAATCGGTTTATTGAAATATTACTGAACATGAATTGTGTTTTAAATATTTGAAATGAAATTATTATTTACGGATTTTATCGCGTTTAATTTTATTTTTATATTACCGAAGTTTCGATTGCTTTACAGCGGTCATGGTCACGGGGAGACTGAGGTGTTAGACGTCCAGATGTCATAGTCAACTAAGGCTACCTTCAGCATTTTTTATTGGTTTTCAAGCTTAATACTTCGAAGCAAACCACTAACTAAATTAACACATACTAGCCTCATCCGGTTTTCGTCTCCATGGAATATTTTTCCGAGACAATCCCGGGAGATAAAATAGCCTAGGTTATTTCCCAGGTTTCCAAGCATATTCAACGCTAAATTTGGTAAAATTAATTTATAATGTTACCATGGTACTTCCAATCCCCAAACGTATATATTGTATATTTATTAGTCATTAAAAAAAAATCGTCAAACTAATGGACCGAATGCAGCGCGTTAGTTATGTGGTTTACGGAACTATAATTATATAAATCAGCTGCAATGGTGATATTGCGATGGAGTTATGTAAATGGCGTCTGTCAGTTCTAGGTATATTAAATTAATTTATAGACGAATCGTTAGGCTGCTTGGAATATTTCTTAATACGTGGTTAATATTAAATGAGAGTTATTCTAGTTTCCTGTATATTATTAATATTATACAATTATGAAGGTTATTGTTTTTTTTTTTAAAAGAGCAAATGTTTCGATTGACGAGACTCTCGAACGTCCGAGATTCCAACTTCAAAAAAGCTTTTTTTTTCTTTATGGAATTGGGTTGACAATCACGCATCGAGCTGACAGTCCAACTGACTCTTACTGGCGCCAATGGACACCTATTTTTTTTTTATATTTTTCTTAATTCACGGGGTTCTTAGCGAATTATTGTCTATTATTATTACCTGTTACTCAATACGGATTATTACCCTGTCTATTGACGTATAAAAAAGGAAAAATTGACAGATATATCCGTGTACAGCACGTGCATATCGTCAGAGCTGTCTTATCTCTTAGCTATACTATGGTTTGGCGTACCAATAGCAGAAGCGTATTTCGCACGGCGCAGTCGCAAAATCAATTATCGGTGCCGGTGAGAGATTAGCTGCTAAAGCTATCCTGTCCCTGGCAAGCCGGTGCCCCGCGCAGACCACCTACGCGCAGACACTACAATATTGCGCATTATCGGTATCTATTATTTACAAGTTCAGGTCGCGACAGAATCAGGCGCGCAATAGAATAATCGTTTTTGTAGTTATTTTTATTTGTGTGTGTGTGTGTGTGTGTGTTATTTAATTGCAATCGGTGTCATCTCATAGATTTTTTTTTAAGAGATAAGGCGGCAAACACCTTTCTCGTCGGTTCACCTAATGGTAAGTGATTACCGACACCCACGTACATCTGCCACATCAGGGATGCTGCAGGTGCGTTGCCGGCCTTTAAGGGTATTTGGGAGACGGAATGGAGGATAAGGATAGCGAGGGGAGTAGGGATGGACCTCCGGTTACCTCGCTCAGCGAACGTAACGCAGAAGCACAAGCCTCTACTTCACGCCGGTATTCTACGAGGACGCGATACCAACCCGGTCGAGCCCGCCCATTCGCGCGGTAGGAAAAGCCGTCTCTTGGCTCTACCACGTTAAAAACGACTTACTGAATTAACTAATAATATTTTTTAATTATATGCCACTTACATGTTAACCGTCGAGTAGGGTTGACTGTGTGGTACCGATGTAAGAATCAGCCACCCAGTTTCGTCCGATGGGTGCTGTAAGTGGCCACTAAAGTAAAAACCGCTTGTTAATCGCAAATGGCTACCGACAGATGGCGGGATGGCCGTCCCGAAAAATACCAGGACGTTATAATAAACGCAAGCGGATCGATGTCTGGCAGCAGTCTAAAGTGCCAGTTGTCTGGAAATGCGATCGTTAATTCGCTTGCCGAGCGTGGCGGATATACCAAATCCTCCTTCACGGTCATGTCCTACAGTGGACTGCTTACAGGCTGACGAGGTAATGGGTAGCATCTGTTATCCTCTAACTTCGCGTGAGGCGACGAAGGATAATCTTTAAAAATCTTATTGCATATTTCATAAACCCTGCGACGGGGCTCTTTACCTGTCACATTATATCACTTGGGCAGACGTAAAGTGAGTTGCAGGATGGTGCCAATTGGAAATCCGTAATATCTGCCAACCTTTATAGATTACAGTCGTGTCAATGTGGCGGATTGACTTAGTTTGTTTGTGAGATGGAAATATGAAAAGTTTATAGCGAGCGATATCAAAATTTCACTGTTATAAAATTATGATAAAGCTCTGCATGCAGTTGCTCTGCGTAATGAACGATAAAAATAGGTATTTAATCAACGAGAGACTTGATAAAATATTAAGTACCAGAGACAGATTCTGTCTAATCTATTAAAGCATTGCGGGATTATGCAAATGGTTTGTAAGTGAAGGTGCGAAGTGTTTTTATATAAGAGCGTTAGGTTTCAACAGGTATCGTCTTCAAGATATATTATCTATAATCATCATCATCATCATCATTTCAGTCGGTCACAAGTCCACAGCTGAACATATGAGCCTCACGCAAAAACTTTCAAAAAGAATGATCCTGAGCCACTTAACTTTCCGTAAGACTGCGCGACCTGCACTCCATCTTGTAGGAGGATCTCCTCTCCAGGAGACCCTAACAGGTGGTAGATTCCTTTTCTATGTAATAGTTGGTCCGGGTAGGTACACACACACTATTACCCGTTTCTGTCTCAAAACATCAGTGCAGCTTCCGTTGTGCTCCGGTTTGAAAGGATAATGGAGCCTGTATAATTATGTTCTATGAGGCATTGGTTCTTAGTTCTCGAGGGTGATGACGCATCTGTAACCTTCTTCGATTGAAGTCATTTGCAGGTGTCCATGGGCTGCAGTTCAACTTCGACTCAGAGGTCAATCGAAGAAAACTCATCGTCATATCTTCTCGTCGAGTATACCGCAAAGCCTCAAGAGCAAAGTATACAACCAGTGCGTGTTGCCAGTGATGACATACGGATCCGAGACTTGGTCCTTCACTGCAGGCCGTATAAGGAAGCTCAGCGCGCTATGGAAAGGGCTATGCTCGGTGTTTCTCTGCGTGATAGAGTCTGCAACGATGATATCCGCAGCAGAACTAAGGTAATCGACATTGCCGTAAAGATCAGCAAGCTGAAGTGGCAGTGGGCCGGCCACATAGCTCGCAGAACTGACAACCGTTGGGGAAAAAAGGTTCTCGAGTGGCAGCCACGTACAGGCAATCGCAGTGTAGGACGACCCCCCTCAAGATGGAGTGACAACCTGCCTGGGGAGGCCTATGTTCAGCAGTGGACTTATGATAGGCTGAATTGATGATGATGATGATGGGCTGCAGTGGCTAGTTACCATCAGGTGGACTGTCAGCTCGTTTTTCACTCTTATCTAAAAGCTTTCTTTTCCAACGGTTGTCAGTGCCGTAAGCGTTGTGGCCGGCACAATGCCACTACAGCTTGGTGAACCCTACAGCGATGTCTGTTAATCGCCAATGACGGTTTCCTATTATTCATTATCAGCACTTAAGTCCACCGCTGCCCATAACGCCGCGCTCGATAGAAGGATCGGAACGGTGACAGTGCCAAACACGCGCGCCTTCGACGCAGGTGCAATCATCAACGGCTTCGTCTGGACATATCTGAATGAATTCTCCAAGTTTCTAAATCCAGGCCACGAGAGTTGTGTTTTTTACATTTAAGACACTCGGAGAAATTTGTATCTGTGGTCGTAATACAACGAGACTGATTCGCGGAAAGCATAAGGGCTATATTCTTCCTCACCTGTCAATAGTCAATGGTGCCACTGTCAACAAGAGCATTTGCCACAACGGCTACGCTAGGCTGACGGATAGACAATCGAACATCCGGATGTTACCGCTATCCGTCGTCGTTTAAATTTTCGCTTAATCATATTTTTTACCAAAATTTTAACGTGGAAGAGCTAAGCGGCGGCTTTAGCTGCTGCTCGAATGGGCCGCCTCGACCGGATTGATACCACGACCTCGCAGAATACGGGCGTGACGTAGAGGCGTCTTGTGCTTCTGCGTTTCTTTCGGTGAGTGAGGTAACCGGAGGCCCACTCCCCCTCCCCAATCCACTCCAAATCCTCGCTCCCATCTCCCAAATACCCTTACAGGCCGGCAACCCACCTGTAGCTCTTCTGGTGTTGCAGATGTATGCGATAATAACTTACCATCAGGTGAACCTATTGCTCGTTTGCCGCTTTTCCCATAAAAACAAAAAAATATGATTAAGCACTCATCTGTCTCCATGAGATTTTAGAAGCCTCTCGTGGTACCTTAAACAATACTACTTAAACTTAAACACACTTCTGTCAGTGCTAGCAAATCATCATTCATCATCATTTCAGCCTATCACAAGTCCACAGCTGAACATAGACCTCTCCCAAAAAATCTAGCAAATAAATGGACTAAATATAATAAAACATTTACTGGTCGTACTTAACTAACACAATGTACACTTGCGTGCCATTACAGGCGACGATGTAATTTCCATGCAATGGCAACTTTCGCAACTCTCTCCGCGACAGATGAACTATAAACAACTGAACAACACGACACAATGAAGCCGATATCATGCAGAAATGGATCAACCACTCAGTCCAAATATAGACAGCTTTACTTGTAACTAGACTCAAGGGCACTATGATATCTAAAGTTTCGTTTCGAGTGGAAGTAAGGTTTCAGGTCGGGTAAAAAATAATCGTTTTAAGGTTACCTCTTAACCTATATACCAATTTTTTTAATCCAAATGTGATTCTCTTTTGCATCCTGTTGACTAACGGACGAGTGTGTGATGTACGATTTCTATTTACTACTATATCAGTCTATACAAGTCCACTGCTGAACATAGGTCTCTCCAAGAAAGCGCCTGTGAAAGCCGACATAAATTTCTTGGAAGGTCTCCCTTTACTCACCACGCTGGACAAGCTCCCTAGTACTAACTTTTGTGACTAAGCTTCGGCAAATTCGGATTGATATTCCGACATCACTCGGTCGCCAGAGCCTCGTGCAGGTGAGGTTGATATTTGATGGTATGTTCCCCCATACACCGTTTAATATGGAACATCCATTCATGTATACCGTATCTTTATCGCACGGACTAGTGATGGTGAGCAGCATCTTTAGTGCGAGTTCCACCACGGCACTAACCACTCTGCCTACCCAGCGAGGTGAGTAGAAGCAAAACTTTGAAGAAATTTGTGCTTGCTTTTGCTAGTAATCCATTGTTCTCATAGAGAATAATAAAGAAGAAAAGAAATTAGAACTGAGAATAGCGTAACAATTAAAGGAGATGCTGTTAACTTTACTGTTATTGTGGTTCATTGGAATCATTGAAATCATATCTGTTTGACATGACACGGCGAAGCCCGTCGGGCCTCTGTAATCCAAACTTCATCTCTCCGGGAAATCTTCCGGTGACTTGACCGCTCTATCGCAGCCAATCGGCGCTTTGCTCCTGGTGACAGCGAGTTGAGGTTTTCAAGGCTTCCCTTAGTTGCCTATTAGCGACACCCATGGGCATGAATGGGTTGCCGATTCTTACACCGCAGGAGCCGAGGTAGCCTAGTGGTCAGGGCGCTCACTTCAGTATTATAGAGCGAAGGACCCCCAGTGCCGGCACCACTAAAATTGTTAATAGCAATTTTAAGTGCTGTATTTACCACGTGCTCGGCGGTGAAGGAAAACATCGCGAGGAAACCTGCATATCTGAGAAATAATTAAAAAATATATTATTCGAGGATATATGAAGCCCGCCCACCCGCAATGGAGCAGCATGGCGGGCCATTCCCGACTCCTACTAACTACTACTACTCTCATATATTTGAGAAGGAGGCCTTTGCTCAGCAGTGGGCACTTACGGGCTGCTACTTTACTTTCCTCCTGGCATGGTACCAGGAAGAATTCTAAATTTAAGAATTATTCATAAATTATCACGAAATCTGCCACACCGTCCTGTCCGTAGATGACTTATGGAAATGATAAGTCTCAGGGCCTCGAATGGCCTTCTATGGTTCGAAGTGGTTCTGCCATCACCTATCCAAATGTCAAGTGTGTCGATTGCACCAAATTTCCCCATTGGAAGGGGCCCATATCCAGTCCCCGAAGGAGACGAAAATTTTACAATAAGTATAGAAAATAAATGTCCCATTGCGAGGCACAGGAATCCTATTACTTTTGCGATAGTTCTGAAGCCAGGCAAAGTTCGGTAAAGATGTAACATGTCAAGATTAAGTAGGCAGATAGGTAATATCTTTCTGTGATTACAAATCGAAGCTAACGATATAATCTAAATAAATCATTAGCCAACAGCAATCCAGTGTAGTGGGCATTTGTTGCTAAGTGTATGCAGAGAAATATGCCTTTTCTTTATCATGCAAGATAGCGAGGCGCCAATAGATTGCCAGGTCGTGTGTCGCCATGAAATGTATTCGTCCGATACTCCGTCCGCTGCTTTATAGGTTCAGTGCTACTTTCGAATTGTAAATTGGACCATCCTTTGTTCACATTTCTCGTGGGAGCAACACGGACACAAATATATTTAAAATCGGTGCATACGCAAACTTATGGCAACGGTGAATAACTTTTTGCCGATACCGAAATTTTCTGATATGTTCGATAATATACCTTATTCTTTAAATCATATTAATATATCGGCAGATAATTGATAATACTCGTTTATTGAATATTTGTTGGACAGAGACAAAAATTGGCAGTCACCGAATCATTTATTTAATTTTACAATCACTGTACAGTTACTACTTATCGAGTACTTGTCATATAACACACTATTATACTTCCACATACGAAATGTACAAAAACTTCCATTATTTTAAGTACTATTATTATTTTTTTATAACGAAATCCCCAAAAGTTGCGCTACAAACGGACTTTTTAAGAAACTGTTAAAAAGGCCTACTATAGAATAGATCGAAAGGACAAAATTGTTCTTACCCTGTACACGCAGCTCCCTTAACTATATTATTGTTATAATTGATATTAAAAAAAATTGTATTGATTTTTTTTATGATTGACATTGTATTGTTTTTATTGGTGATGAATGATATTATATACACCGAGTTTCTTAGCGGTTCTTCTTTGACAAGGTGTTGTTTTGCGAAACGGTATAGATTTTGATGTTCATAAGAGCTCTAAAGAAGCATAAATTGTTTAAAAAATGTTTTACTTCGACACTGACTTTATCGCTAGTGTGTTAGTATTAAGATTTTTTTTTTATAGAAGAAGGGGACAAACGAGCGTGCGGCTCACCTGATGGTAAGTGATCACCGACGCCCACGAACATCCACAACAACAGAGGAACTACAGATGCGCTGCCGGCCTTTTAATCCAATCCAATCCAATTTACATTTCAAATTTCGAAATTGAAAATCGTTGACATGCAATTCTAGATACAAATCACAACAAATGCTAGAAATCCGGTCGATGTCGCCGACCATAACATAGATTTATGTAATTTTCACTAGAAGATCTGGGATTGTGTTGCTCATTTTAAATGCCTTTCCGATACGTGATACAACTGTACGAGATATTATCCAGGAGGTGATAACATTAACGGCTGAAAACAAGCCTGATAAATGGATATCGCATTCAAATAGTTTCGCTTTTTGTGTTTTCATTTAATATTCGTATTGAACGCATACACATAGCTCGAGCTTCTGATTATAAAAGATAACATATCGCCACATCTATTTAAATCTCTGTTGCAACCCCTATTTTGAACGCTCAAGGATGATTTATTTTGTGTTATTTTTGTGGTTCTGATTGAATACCCCGTCGTTGTATGTTTTATTCAAAATAAGGATACCAAACGAGAGCGCAGACAACCTGATGGTATGTGGCTGCTGGCACAGGCATCTGTATCGCACGCACAGCACCGACAAGAAGCTCTTAGGGCTGTAAGAAGAGACGAATAACTTGCGTAGATTATAATCAGAATAATCAAACTGTATTCGACAAATGCCAAACAGGTGTTCGCACCTGCCTTCACATACCCCGATGATTCTTTTTTTTTTTTTTATGGGAAAGGCGGCAAACGCGCTATTGGTTAACCTGATGGTAAGTGATTACCTTCGCCCACGTACATCTGCAACACCAGAGGTGCTGCATGGGATGAGATGGGAGGGATGATGAGGACGGGGATGCGTGGTCGTGGTGTTAACCCGGTCCAGCCGACCCATTCCAGCACACTTAAATCCGCCGCTTGGCTCTACCACGTTAAAAGTGGAGACAATGTATGAGGATATCACAAGAGCCATGCACTGCTTCAGAACTAACAACACAACGTTGGAATACCAGGCATGAAAGAGTATGATGAGCTGGCATTGAATAATTTCGGTGAGACGTCACCACAAGAAACTTATGGTAACTGGAAGACGCCGCGCTGGCGACAAACCATAATAAGGAACTGGTTAAAAAAAAATGGAATGTGGAAAATTAATAATACTTTGGTACAATATTGGTGTATTATTAATTACAATGCCGAGCTCCATTACCACAAAACAGCTGGACTGAATTGATCAAATATATTAGTAGTAATGTATCTCAGGCTGGCGAGCAGTATTTAAATATAATCATAATCAATTTTACTGTCCGTACAAGTGCCTATGGCGCCACGTTCTAGCGCTCGCAACACCGGATTCGTATAGTTGATGAAAAATACATTTGTCCGTACGTTGTTATAATTATAAATGACTTTTAGCTGTTCAGAAGTGATTATTGCAAGTAATTGTCTTGTGGTACGAGCCGACTGAGAGAAAAGCGACGATAATTTCTCGCTCCCCAACAATCGGCCGATTATTCAACTTATAAAATGCCAGACAGAAAATAGTCAACTATAACTACCTGGACTAACTAACTCAAAATATTGAGAGGAAGGAGGCCTTTGACCAGCAGTGGGACTTTCATAGGCGGCTAATTGTCTCTATATCTGTGCAAAGCTATGACACGTCACTAGTATTAAATATTTAAATCAACATTTAGTTCTTAAAGTATTGAGTGGTTTAATTTTATAAGAACTTTATTATTCATTTCTAAATTTCAGATTCTTACGTGCTCTTGCACGTAAAGAACGGTGATTTATTAGTGAAGATAAATACACGGTTTGCGCCAACTACCGACTTTATTCAATTACCATGTCTTCGAGCCAGAAAATTAACAAGCCGTTTGAGTTATCTTTTATAAAAATACAATTCTTAATAATTTTATAATCTAACAAATGCTAGAGTTTAGTTCGATTCCAACTATACATAACACACGGACGATATTATTCGACAATGAAAATTTCGTGGATTTGGGGAGGGACGATGGGGAGGACGGTTTGGGGGAGGGGGCGTGGGCCCCCGGTTTCCACACTCACAGAACGAAACGCAGAAGCACAAGATGCTTCTACTTCACGTCGGTATTCTGCGAGGCCGCGGTACCAAGTCGCTCGAGCCGGACCATTCGAGCAGCAGTGAATGCTGCCGATAGTAAAGATCATGACAATGTTTTCTTTATCTTATTTCATTCTCTGCAATCTAGTGAAGTAATAGTAAGTATAAGTGTTCCACTACTAGTGGAAAGTTTCGCCTCTACTTGTGGGCGAATAAGCGGATTTAACATGTGAGCAAAATTTTGTTTTGTAAATAGAAGAGCGATTCCAGTGCTCTCAGTCTGTTAATTTTGAGTTTTCATTGTGGTCATTACGTCGTCCGCTCGAATACCACAGATGTTTGATGGCGCAATCACGTGAAGAGAATTGGTGACAACATTTTAAGCACGTCACCGTACGTCACGTGTTAGGACTAGTTAGACAAGGACAACGCTACGGTCACCATCAGATGCTTCAGTTATACAAATCTCGCAAGACCTGGATAGCAGCACACTTGGTGAGATCACACATACGTCCAACCTCTATGAAGAGTCACCTCTAAGATGAGTGCATCCACCGCAACAGTGCGAATATCTATCCACCAAGTGTTTTCACCATACGTCCAACCTCTATGAACAGGCAAGATGCAGACCTGAATAGCAGCAAACTTGGTGAGATAACAAAAATACGTCCAATCTCTATGAAGAGGCAAGATGCAGACCTGGATAGCAGCAAACTTGGTGAGATAACAAATACGTCCAACCTCTATGAACAGGCAAGATGCAGACCTGGATAGCAGCACACTTGGTGAGATAACAAATACGTCCAACCTCTATGAAGAGGCAAGATGCATCACGACTAGAACAAAATCAATTTACAATAATTGTGTCCCCGGTTCAGAACTCTCGTGATATATACGATACACATGTAACGTTGGCTTTCACTGGTATTCCAATAACGTTAACCCGAAGTGTCTTAACACGGGCCCACTGAACACCAGCGCTGTAGTCTCAACTGCAGCATTAAGCTGGGTATGGACTGTTCGCCCCATGCGCCACGCGACGCGTCTAGAGGGGGCAACGTTAAACATCGTTCGTGTAAATAATTGGTTTTATTAAATGCGTTGCAATGTTTGTTTGTTATTGAGTGGCGTATTTGTGCAATAAATGTTTCTTTCTTTCTTTCTTTCACTCTTTCTTCCTGCTTATATGATTGAGAGGATCACATAATACGCTCAACTTTTCACGCCTCAAAACTACACTGTATATATAATCATCAGATACACCACGTATAGCATAAAAGTAACCTTTGAACGTGCATCAAGGCTGGGCAGGTGCCCGTCACCATTGTTCTGTACCGTACACGTTGAATTCACAACACCGGTATCAATTACCCGGTCGGTATTTAACAGTGCAACATAAATTATTACATTACGTACATTAATAAAAGTCGTCAGCGTTCGGCGCCAGTTAGATAACACTGAGACTGAACGATTGATTGATTAATGTTGGTATTATAATCGGCTACTGTGGATCGACTGATTTGCTAAATGGCCATTGATGGATAGGGTTGAGTGGCTGTGATGGTTAATGTTCGTCGTCGTTTTTTTTTATGGAAAAGGCGAAAGCGATTCAGCTGATGGTAAGTGATTACCGTCGCCTGAGTACATCTACAGCACCAGAGGTGCTGCAGGCGCGTTGCCGGCCTTTAAGGCTATTTGGGAGATGGGAGGGAGGATAAGAAGAGGGAAGGGGAAGGGTAGTGGAAGTCCACTACCCGTTGAGTGCAACGAACGATACCTTTAAGGGGTTTTTGGGAGAACGGAGGGGGAGTGGGCCTCCGGACACCTCACTCCCCGAACGAAACGCAGAAGCACAAGATGCTACTACTTCAGAAGAGCCGGCGCATTCGAGCAGCAGCGAAAGCTCTACCACGTTATTGCCTAATAAAATTATTATACACCATAAACTCTTTCAATCGTACACTCAATAGTGGGATAGTCAGAGGTGTAAAAAGTATATATAGTCGTTTCAATCCACTTACCAACATCAAATCGGTATCGGCCATTGTGGCCGGTGTCGTGCATATGTTTCGAAATAATCATCAGTACGATCCACAACGCGGATCAAACACGGCTTTTCCAATCAGGAGGCGGATCCCCTAACCATTCGGATATCGTGGTTTATTACTTTAAATACAATTTAGTATGTTCAATGAGGTAACCTGGTCGTAAACTTCCTTCATTGTGGCGGATTTAGGTAGCATCAGTTATGAGCAAGGTAACGCTGAGTGAGTGCGTCTGCTGGCGCGTTCGCTCGCGCACATCAATCTATCAATGTGTCAATAAATCAATGCGCGGATGCAGGTAAACAAAAACCTAATGTACGCTTATGATTCAACCATCTCTTATATGCCTCTTGAAATCAATACCTAAATCAAGAATAAAGGACGGGATAAAGGAAGTTTATACAGCACTAGCAAAAATTCTACAGGTAATTGTAAAATGGATGGCGAAGAAACTATCCTAATTTGCCGAACCCAAATCTCACGGACGGGGAGGGGGAGGAGTTTCACTAGTAAGAATGCTGGCGGTGCCAGACCCATTTGCTTATCGTAGTGGGTGTGGGTAAATCTTTTAAGAAATATATGAAGGCTTTTGCAAGCGCCTTCTCGGATATGTGTCCGTCTGGGTTCCCTAGTGGACTTAAATAAGTGATAGAAACACCGGGGAGTAGTAAAGCTTAAACAAATGTTAAGAGCTTTTAAATACACCATAGGAGTGAGCGCAGTTCTGTCACCCACGCACTGGTGATGTTAATCCCTAATGACCAGAGTTTATTTGGACCATTCTGACAGATTGTGAGCTTATCACCTTAGTCTTAGTGTCCAGGCTAGCGATAAAAACATTTGAACGTTTTCCAAAAAGTCATCGGTACGTTGCTTCGCCATAGGTACAATATTACGTGGTTACGTTATATGGTAGAGCCAAGTGGCAGCTTTTGCTGCTGCTCGAAAAGGCCGGGTCGACCGGGTTGATACCACGGACTTCCCCATCCCTTCTCCCCATCCTCCCTCGCTTCTACCAAATACCCTTAAGGGCCGGCAACGCACCTCTAACTCCTACGGTATTGCCGATGTACGTGAGGGACGGTAATCAGGTGAACCGCTTGCTTGTTAGCCGCCTTTCCCTTAAAAATAAAAATTAGGACTTCATGCCCCTACCCTAACATTATTCCCGGGAGCAATGAGAGCACTAATAGATAATTTAGACAGAGAAAATTGAGAAACTGCTTAGAATTAAAAGAAAATCACTCCGATCCGCAAACAGAAATACCGGATAAAGTAAATAATAATGTTTTTCGCATAAGGCAACATACAAGTGTTTCTTAATTGATAAGGGTACTTGAACACTAGACCGGTTGTGTATATATTTGAACATGGCTCAAGTGATTAATCCTCAAAAATGTCTCTGAAGCTTTATTGAAGGAATAACAACGTAGAATATTTTCCTCGAGTCGGGAATATGCCTATTTGATTAGTAATAATATAAGATTTAATTCGGCACATTTAACTTCTAACTCCTATCACTCCCGCTGTAGGATTGTCTCTTGGGTCGCGGTGACTGTTAACATACATAAACACATGGATAAACGCTCAGACTCAGAAAACTACCATACCATTCTTGTTCCGTATAGGACTCGAATCCCTGATCCACAGCTCTCCAGACAAACGCCTTCTCTTTTGACAACCGCGTAATTTAATACATTGACAGATTATTACGCCAATGTATTAAATTACGCCCTATCGTAGTCACACCATAAATACACATTTATAATGAGTCAATATAGCTTTGTTGTAAAGATATGTACGGTACGGTAATGGATATGAAAGTTTTCCTTATTTGTCTCAAAACGTATAACAACTCAGTGATGTACCCGGATATGAGATGTATTAAACAATAATAAACATGGATGCATCACATCATGTCCAAGGTGTTTCAGAACTGCAACAACTTCCGTGAGACATCTGAAGGTGTCGCCTTTCTCACGACAGATACGTTAATTCTTTTTGTTTAGACTTTGACGAATTCGTGGCCATTTTTACTCCTGAAACCGAAGCTAGCGCACAAACAACTAGTGCTTCGAATCGGTACTAACTTCGATCGACTGTTACGTTAGGATCGAGTCACTTTTATGTATCACGCCTTGTTCCCAATGGGGTAGGCAGAGACAATCTTCTTCCACTTGCTACGGTCCTGAAATACCTCTTTCGCTTCTTCCACTTCCATCAATCTTCGCATGCATGCTCGTTGCCTTAGAGTATTCTTGACCTGGCCTTTTTTCAGAACGTCTCCGATTTGATCGTGAAATGTTCGCCTAGGTCTTCCATTTACATTCGCCTCGTATTTTTGTTTCGTCAACCTACTTTCATTCATCCTCTCCACATGTCCAAACCAGCTCAGCATCCCTTTCTCAATTCGTGTCACTACATCGTCTTTCACGCCACAACGCACTCTGATCACATTATTTCGAACCCTCAGTTATCTTCACATAAATCATACTTCCTAAAGCTCTCATTTCTACTGCATTTATCCTGCTTTCATGCCTCTTCTGCCACACCCACACCCGTTATCATTGACGCTTCATATTCTCACATAGAGAAGACATTTACCCTGTTGTTATTGGTAATAATAATATTTGTGTATCACAGGAACTTATGTATGAAATAGAACCAAGCGGCGGAAATGAGAATACCATATTTTTCTCTCTTCTAGTTTGGACCTCTGACCCCTTTCCCCTCTCTCTCCTCACATCTCTCTCTCTCTCTCTCTTCCTGTATACCCTTTATGGACGGAAAGCACCTGCAGCTCATAAACTAGCTATAGATGTACAGCCCCTTTCCCATAAAAATAAAATAAAGTTTCCTCTTCCTCACGCATAAGTCGTATTGGTCGTTCTATCCTTGTTCAATCATTTATTGTTAATGCTTTCATTAATAAACAAAGTTCACATTTCTTTAATCGTGCCAGTTGTAAAACCGTAAAGCCCATTTGCAATATCCATTAATTCACCGCCTTTAGATTAGTGATCTACTATGTAATTGGCACTAACGAAGAGTGTTTCGAGTCGGCGCGGTCTAATCCTATATACTATGAAAACCAGCTCGGACACAGTTTATATCAACATTGTGGTTAATAATTAATCAAAAAGAACTACGAACCGGTTGAAATCGACCTTCTAAGGATATAACGAGTAACTGCATAATGCTGGGGGACGGTGTTTAGGCTTAATACTCCATTCCGTTTGTAAATGCGCGAACAAACGACTAGATAATAACACAAATATTGGAATTGTGGTATTTCGACAATGGTGTTTATAACTAAAACATTAGTATATTTCATAAAGAACTTAAAAATAAAATAAAGCATTGATCCTATATCAATGAAACTTTTGAGCGCCAATAGTCTAATGTTAGAGAGTGGGACTGATGATGTCGTAGCGTTCGAATTCGATTCGAGTTTTGACGTTAACCACTCTAGATACAAGCTTACAACATCACAAGTTACGCTAAGTCTGAGTGCTTAATGAGAATATTAGTAATTTTATTATGAATGCTTATACGCGATCTTATCGGATGTCCTGTGAAGTAAAAACTACTTGTCTAATGAACACAGGGACGCAATATCGATTCGACAAGTGATGCGGTAGGCTCCTTCTTCGCTCAGGAGCCGTCTGTGCCAATAGGCTGTGCAGTGCCATCGCTGTCATCTTGAAGAAGAATGTAGAGCGTGAAACTAATTACAAGTTGCGAGACATTCTCAGTGGTGACAACGCAGATGGCATCTTCGTTCGATTGAAGTGGTTTCCAAGTGGCCGTTGTCGCTTTCTACAAATCATTTGTTACCTCAAACCAAGAAAAAATAAGTTCTGGAATAGTCGACGTGACCGGACGTCAAACTAAATTTCAGTACCGAAACTTACAGAATTTGTTTCATTATGCATCCCATTCTATGAATATTATTATGAATTATTGTATCCCATTCTCGATATGACATTAGAACGTTGTATGTATTATATAATAACGTAGGTGACAATTAGATCGGAACTGAGACGGATTTTAACATCTACGCCGAAAAATCTACGCTGAAATGAGAGAAAAGTCTTGAGAATTCCGTTCAGTTCTACATACCGGTGAGACACCTTTTCTTTATTGGATCGTAAAACGAATTGGATGACATACCGCTTCAACCGAAGACGACCACAGATGCATTGTCACCTCAGAGAACTAAGATGGGATGTCTCACATCCCATCTTAGTTCTCTGTACCTTTCAAACCGGAACACAACAGTACCACATAAATGAGCCTGGTACCAACAACCAACCCAGACGACTCTTAGGCAGAGATAGAATCAACCGTCTCTTATGCTAGCTTCTAGTCAAATGGAATTACCTCTATGGCTGTAAAACGTGAATCACATGTACAGTAGCGTATTTGAATGAGAGAGTCGTTAAATTTCTTTAAAATAGAGTAATTATGTTTCCAGAACAAGCTGCTGTTTGAATAAATAACACTTTCGTTAGCGCCACTAACAGACGATTGTAAATCGTAACAAGTTCTACATTTTGGAGTAAAAGCCATGAAGACTTTTATTACTTTTTTAAATGTGTTATAAAAAGGTTATTCGGAATATCATCTTTAGTGGAACGAAACTGATAACTATTTATCTTATTGCAATGAGGCTGAGTGAAGATTTATACCGATGTCTTAAGAGGGTTTAAGTCTCAGGGTGTTTCATATAAAATTTCATGTCTAACATCTTCAACTTTGATGAAACTATGTCGCATATGTAGGAAGTAATGAAGAAGGAATAAATAGTAAAAAGAAGAAGTAGCAGAAGAAGTGTACGTTTTCCGACAGCGCGAAATTTCTCCCAACTGGTTCAAGTTTTTGCGCAACAATCCTATACAGAACAATACATAAAATAACGCAATTTTTTATAAATTAACGAAACGTATCAAAAAGGGAAAAAAGGCGAAAAAAGAAAAGTAGACAGAAACCGCAAATTCCGTAAAAGTTTTGTTAGAGTTCGGAGTTCTCAGAAACATACCCCTAAAGTTTTTTTTTTATATCACACAGCGTTTTTACAATTTATATAGATTGTAAAGTGGCATTTTTGTTTTTCCGCCCAAGATCAAGTAGCAAGCATCACGAGGCATTAAATACATGCGATCCTAATTACAAAATATTTAAAATTAAAATTGTTTAATCATGTTTTAATTTAACAACGTTCAGCTAAGGCACAGCTATTAAAGTTTTTCACATAACTGTACCATCGGTGCACAAATTAGAGCCAATGGACGACCCCGCAGTAACGTCTGGATTGGGACGGTCAAGGTGAAGTGGTTGAAACATATCGGAATTATCCCGTTGAACAACTTTCATGTGACCCAGTCACATCACGAGCACGCCAAGTGAAGTAGCTACTGCGAATAAAACGGGCTCTTCCGCGTTAGTGACGCCTCGGTAGTGCATGTGATGTGCTAGAGGCGGATTGTCGAAAGAACTCCTCCTCTGTCCACTAATAAGCCATTAAAAAAAAAGCCTACATAAAAGAAAATAATACCATATTAAAAGATAAGGCACGCAATGATCATCACAGGGGATGCTTAAAGGTAACCATAACTATTTTTTTTTAATAGATTGTTGTGGATTGTATTTGGCAAACTTTTTCAATCGTAAGTTACAGACGCGTAATTATACTGTTTCTCTGTATCTTTCAAACAGTAATTGTATCGCTGTTTAACGGTAGACAAAGAGCGCGAGTGATCTGGGTTCGATCCCCGGTGCTGTAAAGTGCTGTATTTACCACGTGCTCAGCGGTGAAGGAAACCGTCGCGAGGAAACCTGAATGTCTGAGAAATAATATCGAGGATGTGTGAAACCCGCCAACCCGCACTGGAGCATCGTGGCGGGCCTTTTCCGGCTTCTATTTGATATTCCTATTTGAGGAGGAGGCCTTTGGCCAGCAGTGGGCACTAACAGGCTGCTACTTTTAACGGTAAAAACGGCTGCCAGCGCGATGTCTACCCTCCTGCGAAGCCTACCTGGGCACAGAAGGACTGTGACTGATAAAATATCAGAATCCAGACCCATAAGGCACGGACGTGTAGATGACCGAGCCGGGAAAGAGTGCCTGTTCATGAGAAGGCCGACGTTTTTTTTAGATTTGAAATTATTACGTTGGTTCCACTATATTTATACCGCTGTCCAATGATAACGCTTCTAAACACTTTTGTTCATAGTTGAGTTTGAAACGCTTTAAATTTGTCTGCTTTATATATCAATCATATTATTTCCGATAAATATGTACTACGCGTTCAAAATTGTGTCTCTTCGTCTTCTTTCTTAGCTCTGCGGATTCGAATCGTTGCCTCAACATTGGGTCGATACCACCGGCCGTCTCTGGTTCTATCGGGTTATCGTAGCTCAATTGTTATAATACCTGTTGGCAGGTGGAAGGGACTTCAAGGATTTTTCAGTCAACTTACGCTTCCCTTTTGGAATAGCAATCAAATATAATTAACCGTGAAAATGATCGACAGTGTTGTCGGTATGTTGATTATTTATTTAAATACCTTTATAAAGGTGTTACAAAGGGCGGACTTGATGACTTGTTGGTTATAATTTTTCAGTTCATTTTTTTCATTCATTCATTCATTCTCTCAACCTCTCCTAAAACGCCAGCATAAGTTCACTCATCATCGCTACACTGGGGAAGCGGGTTGGCAGCCCAGCGCCGGTACCCTCGCACTGTTGATGCAGCTCCGTTTTGGAAAATCCTAATAGATTTTTGGTCGCTATTCGGTCTCCAAAACCTTGTTTGTTAGCTGGCAGGGTGCATCAGGTGCAGGTAAGTTAGGAGGCAGGTATTTGGTGGAAAGATAGTGTTTTTTTTTTAAAACGAGCATCCGGCTCACATCGAGGTAAGTAATTACCGTCGCCCACGTACACCTGCAACCCCTCAAGGAGCTGTAGGCGTGTTGCCGGCCTTTAAACGACATTTTGGGGGATGGGAAGGAGGATGAGGAGTGGGGCTGGGGACTGATACGGCTCCCCTTCACTATGCTGTGACATTTAGTTACAGAAAATTCGTATGGATTTTCCTGCTTCAATCAGCAGCATGTCAGCATCATTATATGTCAGCAAACGTTATAATCGCAATCAGTTTAGCGATGGTGGTGGTCTTGTAGTGCCGGAGTAAGATAAAATACCACCAAAATACAATCGCGTGGGTGTAGAAAATTTCGATTAAGGGATAAGCATGAAATTCTAATTCCCCTCTGATCATCTCAGATATACCAGCCGTGGTAGCCTACTGTTCAGGGCACTCGCTTTAGTTTCATAGAGCGCGAGTGACCTGTATTCGATCCCCGGTGCCGGCACCACTGAAGTTGTTAATAGCTATTTTATGCGCTGTATTTACCACGTGATCGGCGGTGAAGGAAAACATCGTGAGGAAAAACCTGCATGTCTGAGAAATGATAAAAAATTCCGGCTCCAAAAACCCTCTCGGATATTTGAGGAAGAGGCATTTGCCCGGCAGTGGGCACCTACAGGCTGGTACTTTACTTCTTTTTATTTACCAAGTTTAAATTACCCAGACCGGTAATGGGCAGCGGCATCTTGCAGCCTTGGCTAATTCGCATGGTACAGCAAATCCTTCAGTAATGGACTACTTACAGCACGTTATAGAAAGCAAAGAAGAAAATAATGACGGTAAAGTTTTTTTGGCTGGTTTAAATATCTTTAAGTTAACAGCGAGCAGTTGTCGGCAATGCACCACCATATACTACCAACCTGATAACCAAAACAAAACGAATACTTGATTGAAACCCAATAACATCACATCAGCTCGCAGAACTTTCAACCATTGGGGAAAAAAGATTCTCGAGTGGTAGCCACGTACAGGCAAAGGCAGTGTTGAACTGATCCACGAGATCGAGAGTCGATGGGTGCAGGTGGCTCAGGACCGAGCTTGGCGGCAATCTTTGGGAGAGGTCTATGTTCAGCAGTGGACTTGTGATAGGCTGAAATGATGATGATGATGAGCATCACATCACCAAATACTAAAAGGCATCAGCTGTTTTGTTGTACATTGTTATCTGCTTTCGAAAGCCGGGCACCGATCTGTGTTAAATCGAATCCCAGTGCAATAACTTTAGAAAGCCAGTTTATCTTAATAGCCATCTAATGTACACCTTCCATCGGTAGCAGGACTGAGTGTGAACATATTCCTAAGGTCTAACTCCTTTTAAGTTGGCTGCATTAGATCGCGATTGGACTTTGGTCTTTCACTGCATTGATATAATGATCAAAATATCTTGGGAGTTGTTGGAAATTCATAAGTCGTACCTACCAGAATTAATGTAATTTAGTTGAACATGGGTAATGAATATTTACTGGTTGTTATGCGCGCGCAAATGACTTCACTGTATATAGGTAAAGTAAAAAAAAAATTGTAAGAGATAATACCTTTTAGTTAT
The DNA here is from genome assembly GCA_029286595.1 of Bhutanitis thaidina. Classification (NCBI taxonomy): domain Eukaryota; kingdom Metazoa; phylum Arthropoda; class Insecta; order Lepidoptera; family Papilionidae; genus Bhutanitis; species Bhutanitis thaidina. Next base: position 8,181,032 of record JAGSMS010000019.1, read on the forward strand.
TAGCTTTTAATATGTCCAGTGTTGGACATAAGTGTCTCGAAATAAGAGGAGTTGCTTTTATGATTGCAATACCAGACTCGGATTCAGACGCTCTGCTCCCCCCTCAATATAGCAACTTAAATTATATTTACAAGTCCATGTGAGTCTATCACTCATCTGTCTGTCGTCCGCTTCCCTTGAATATGGTTTAGCAGAGCGATGGCTGCCATACGTCTCATACTTGTGAACAGCCGCTGCTCGTGTAGGCTGGTCTGCTCGAGTCTGCAGTCTGGCATAAGTAATCATACCTTTAATTTTACTAACACCTGCGACCCATGTAGCGGAAGAAAGAGATTTCAAATTTTAATTTGGCTCGAGTCAGCGTAGACAAAATTGCTTCCGCAACCCAGATCCTCGTCACCAGGTAAGTTATCGGAAATTGCCATGAGATATTCTAGCTTTTCTCTCTTAATCAGCTGGGATAAATGCACCGTAACTTAACGAATACCCTTTGGATTTATTTAGCAATAGACTATAGCAAACAGCCTTACAGTTCACATGATTGCAAGTGGCTTTCGCAGTCTATGGACACCTGCAAATAACTTCGAAGTGACCTGCAAACAGAATCGAAGAAGGTTAAGGTATACGTTGTCACTCTTGAGGTCTACGATGGAATGCCTTACAGCCTGCAGTTCACCCTTTAATTCTTTGCTTGCACTGTTGATCCCCGCCAGAAAAAGAGACCTACCACGTTACACATATTTCTACAGGCATCCTGCTGCTGATCAATATCTACTATTAACCAAAGTCCTTTCTGTAATGGCATCCCTGATATTATTCAAAATATACCAAGAGTACAACATCGTTATCATCAGCATGTCTTAATAATGAGATAAAATTACAAAGATTAAAAGCTAAACAGACCTCACAAATATTTATCTGAGTAAAAACGTTATAAAAATGAAAAGGATTACAAAACCTATTATATTTTATATGTTGCCAGTGTTCCTATAAGACGTTAAACGGTATGAAGTCGAGGACATCATTTAACAACCGTAACGGGTAACACTGTCTATACAAATTATAGCTTACGATGGCGGTAAAATCAATCATGACGTCATGGAGGTGAGATTAATGTGATGAATATAAAAGAGCTAAAGGTTCGTTTACAAAGAGATGCAAAAGGTTTTAGGAAAACAATAATAGAAGTAAATAGAAAGTAACACCATGTAAAGGTCTCTCGCTTCTCGATATTTAGGAAGGCTTTGAAACCGGGAAGGGTCCGCGGACTTCACATGTCGAAATATTTTCTGAAATAATATCACAAATATTCATGTTTCGTGATGTATTGCTTCACCGTCGAGCGCTAGGTAAATTTAAAATTGAATTTACAAAGATCAATTCCCGGCACGGCCGGGAGATTCGAACTCCGGTCACTGTGTACGGTGAAATTAAAGCGAGCACCCTGACCTACTTGGTGGTTTTACGTGGCGAACACAATAAAAGTATTTTTTAATTTATTTTGCCTTTCGTACAGTTTGCATTAGATTGAGCATTGTTTAAATTCTTCTTTCACTTTTATCCATCGTCAGCCGTCAACCTTTGGTTGTGTGACATGCATGGACAGTTACATAGCTTACGTTAAGCATTAGCCGGAGTCGTGTTTTGATACAAGCTATAAAATATCCTGTCACTTGGGTGGCGTCCATTCGATCCACTTGTCTCGAATTGTTGTAACATTACATATGTTCATATATACATATATATACGAACCAACATTTGTATCCCAAGTCTAAAGTTTTTTTCTATGGGATTGACGGCAAACACGCAAGCGGTTCACCTTATGGTAAGTGATTACCGTCGCTCGCGTACATCTGCAAGGGGAATGGGGAGGAGGAGCGGCCCTCCGGATAACTCACTCACGCGCAGGAAACCCAGAAGCATAAGATTCAAGCAGCAGCAGCAAGTGCCGACGCTTGGCTCTACCACGTAAATGTCGTAGACATTGACTAAGACAGCTGGCAGGAATAGAAATAGTATAGATAGATGGCCGTGGTGTATTTCTAGACCGACAACATTTCCAATACTTTTATAATTGTATCTTGTTCTAAGTTAATTTAGAGTAGCTTACAAATGATATCCTAAAAAGAAAAATATTAAGAACGGAGGAATTCTTTTGGCCACAGAATTACCATGGCTGTCAATGTCGAATAAAAAAAAAAGATAAAATAAACCGGCCTTTATTATGTGTTAAATGATTCTCAGAAGGATGTGTGTATGAATAAAATTTGCAAGCTTTCACGTTTATTGATGGGCGGATGATTTAAGCTCTTTGCGCATTATCACCGCATAATGATTACGGTGTTTTGCGGATCGAGTTTGCACACACTGTATATGTCCGAATGTACATATAGGATGTGTCCGAATACTGAAGATGCTTCAATAAACTAATGACAGAAAATAGAATCGGGCGTTACTTTATGGGATAACATTATTTTAAAGGCGTTGGAAAAATTTCTTGTATCTTTCTCATATTCTCGATTCACCTTTTGTGTGGGTGACACTGCTGCCAGTCATCGGTCTGGTATTTCTCGAGACGGTTATCCCGCCATCTGTCGGTAGCTATTGGGAATTTCGTCTGAAGCCGTTTTCAGGTGTCCATGGGCTGCAGTAACCCCTTACCATTTGATTGTTAGCTCGTTTGTCACCCCCGATCCATAGGTAGACTTAGCCAAAAGTACCTTGAGTCCGTGAACAGAACACAAATTCGGTTGAACAAAAATGAAAATAAACATTTTTACTGCACAGTAAACTTGTAAAGTAATGAGGCCATTATGAACCTTAATGTTTGTTCTACTTTAACACCGTCGTCGGCTGTATTTCTTTACGTAGGCGCCATGCTACTAAAATAAAAGGTTTAATAGGTAATTATTTCTAGACAAAAGTGATATGAATGTCTAAATAAACCGGATTTACCGCCATTTGTGCACAAGTAGGATGGTTAAGCAGTAATTAGTTTACGTTCTGATATGTTTTTTTAGTGTAATTTCTAAACGAAACGGTACAAGGCTGAGGATGGTTAACATTCTGTTATTTGTGTACCCTAATATTATAAAGAGGAAATAAAATATATTAGTATTTTTGTGTTTGTAACGAATAAACTCAAAAACTACTGGACCGATTTCAAAAATTCTTTCACCATTAGAATGCTACATTATCCCTGAGTAATGTAGACTATCTTGATAATTAGGGAAAAAATTAGGGATCCCTTCTAAAACTTCAATAATTCAAAACTAATCTACAGGTATTGTAACAGTCTCGAATACGAAATGAGTTATGTGAATAAGGATTAATATAAAGGTATAATTATTAAATAGTAATTTAAAAAAAAACTTTACTCCTCGTTTATCCCAAAATGTTTAAAAAACTTATGTCCCGCCGTGCGAAGCCGGGACGGGCCGCTAGTTTATTTATAATATTAATAACAATAAGTATTACGGATAGGATATAGCCATCCGTCCGTCTGTACAGCTAATGAAAGAAAATTGCTAAGTCTAAACATTAAGCCAATTAAGTTCAAAATGACTTAAACAAAATTAGTTTTACTCCACGGCGGGGAATCGAACCCCGGTCTCCCGCGTGACAGGCGGGGATACTGACCACTATACTACCGAGGACTTGTATGATAATCACAATTATAGCAGGATATTGAGCAACGGAGGAATTTTTGTGTAACGGTGTAGGTAATATTGTAAGAAACGATAAAAGAGTCCCAACTACTTGATGACGTGTTAATCTTTTTAGGGTTCCGTACGGAGCCCTACTACTAAGCCTACGCCATCTGTCCGTCCGTCCGTCTTTCCTACCTTCAAAGGGTTATGTCTTTTGAACTGTAATATATTGAAATACTGACAGAATACGTGTTATTACGAAGATTTGAATAAAAATAAAAGGTTTAATAGGTAATTATTTCTAGACAAAAGTGATATGAATGTCTAAATAAACCGGATTTACCGCCATTTGTGCACAAGTAGGATGGTTAAGCAGTAATTAGTTTACGTTCTGATATGTTTTTTTTAGTGTAATTTCTAAACGAAACGGTACAAGGCTGAGGATGGTTAACATTCTGTTATTTGTGTACCCTAATATTATAAAGAGGAAATAAAATATATTAGTATTTTTGTGTTTGTAACGAATAAACTCAAAAACTACTGGACCGATTTCAAAAATTCTTTCACCATTAGAATGCTACATTATCCCTGAGTAATGTAGACTATCTTGATAATTAGGGAAAAAATTAGGGATCCCTTCTAAAACTTCAATAATTCAAAACTAATCTACAGGTATTGTAACAGTCTCGAATACGAAATGAGTTATGTGAATAAGGATTAATATAAAGGTATAATTATTAAATAGTAATTTAAAAAAAAACTTTACTCCTCGTTTATCCCAAAATGTTTAAAAAAACTTATGTCCCGCCGTGCGAAGCCGGGACGGGCCGCTAGTTTATTTATAATATTAATAACAATAAGTATTACGGATAGGATATAGCCATCCGTCCGTCTGTACAGCTAATGAAAGAAAATTGCTAAGTCTAAACATTAAGCCAATTAAGTTCAAAATGACTTAAACAAAATTAGTTTTACTCCACGGCGGGGAATCGAACCCCGGTCTCCCGCGTGACAGGCGGGGATACTGACCACTATACTACCGAGGACTTGTATGATAATCACAATTATAGCAGGATATTGAGCAACGGAGGAATTTTTGTGTAACGGTGTAGGTAATATTGTAAGAAACGATAAAAGAGTCCCAACTACTTGATGACGTGTTAATCTTTTTAGGGTTCCGTACGGAGCCCTACTACTAAGCCTACGCCATCTGTCCGTCCGTCCGTCTTTCCTACCTTCAAAGGGTTATGTCTTTTGAACTGTAATATATTGAAATACTGACAGAATACGTGTTATTACGAAGATTTGAATAAAAAATAAAAACGTTTTATTTTCAGTGTTATTATGTTTGCTCTATCGTAAAGCTTCAAACTGGGTGTGACCATAGTGCAAACTCTAAAGAAGAACCATAAACAATAAGCGGCCAAGTGAGAGTCGAGCTCGTACTAAAGATTTATAATATATTTTTTTAATTGTCTAATAACATTCATCTCTTACTGCACTCTATTCTGTAGCAGTCAACCACAAGTTCAACTAAAAAATTTGATTCTGCATTAAATGTTTTATGAAGAAACCTTATTACTCATAAGGCTCTGGAACGAAATCCCTCTTGACATTAAAAAAGCTACTGATAAGTTTGCATTTAAAAATAACATCCGCAAACGTTACAGAAATGTAGCAAGTCTGTACTAGTGCTGCTGTTTGTCATTGTGCCGCTTTAGTTGTTTGTCCTGACATGTATATTTGTTTGTATTCTGTATTAAAACTCATTATTCTATATGTATATAGTGTATTTGTATATATTTTCTTTTAGTATATATATATCTACCTATCTGAGTAAGAATATATTTTGATATTTATAGCCCTTTACTTGTTTTTTTCTCTTAGCTGTATCGCCTCTATTACGTATATATCTCTGCTTAGCCTAATGGTTGACTGGGAGAGAATGCCTCTAGGCATTAAGTCCGCCATGTGTACCAATATCTGTGCATAAAGATTAAATAAATAAATAAAGTATATGTTAAGAAAGTATGTATGTTGTAATACAATTAACGAATATATAATGAATACAACGTCATGAAACGAGTACGTAAATAAATAATTTACATATGTGTATAAATACACTTATATCTATATATATATATATACAGAGGCCATGACCGGGTGAGGTCCTTTTCACGGCAACGTTGCAGCACAGATAAATCGTGGCATAGACAGTATACAAATATTATAGTTTTTTTTCTTTCTTATCTTTGCCTAGTTTTTATTAGTATTTCTATTAAGTTAGTGAATCTTTTTTTATTTTTGTTATTATTTACGCATTTATTTCTTTTTTTATCTCTCTCTCCGAACTAGGCACCTACTCTCTAACCTGACTATTATTATTAAAGGAGGCTCAACTGGTTATTGTCCGGGGAATATTAGACAAGATTTTTTTATCAGAAAAGAGTGAATTGTATTCCTTTCTCATCCAGGGACTGGTAGAGAATACCAAAAAGTATTAAGTCCGCACATTGTTTACCTTATTTTTAGGGTCACAATAAAGTAATAAAAATATAAACAAATTAATTGTCTTTTTGACTTTTTATTTGAGACATCAATAAGAAGTTTTGTGCGTCAAAAGCAACGAAAGAACGCACATCTACTGGTGTATATCGAATAGGCCTCGAATAAAATAACATCAAAGAATACAATTAACAGTGGACGTGTAAAGTATTAACAAATACAACGCGACTTCATGCTTAAATCCGTTAACCCTCGGGAAGTCTCAGGAATTGCAGTCTTTGCTGTTTGCCGCGACAGCTCCAGACGTTTTAAAGATATATTTAACTTCGGATTAAGTTATATAAGTGAACTGTATAAAAAACTATTTGAACATTACTATTAAAACGACAAGATTTTAAAGTAGTAGATAATGTTAATTCGTGTAATAATTCTTAAAATAAATTAAGTTATAATTTTATTACTGGATTTATTTCACATATTGACTAGTTTCCTATAGACCTTCACGATTGTGAATCTAAAGCGATCATTAATACGTTTGTTGTTATAATTATAACGCGAAAAACGGGTTGAAATTCTGATTTCAATTGTGGACACTCGCGCACGTAAGTGCGTGTATTGAGAAGAATTTTGGTTAAAATGAAGGAGCTTCTTAAATTTAATATACAACAAGAGAAGTGATTTGGATCATCGCCACCGTGAATAGGCGGTAGGCTCCTTGGCATACAAGGCCATACCTAGAGCCTTCTTCTTTTTTTTCATCAAAATAAATCAAGCAATAGCTTCGGTGCCAGTATGACCTACAACGGACTTATGATGATAATGATGACACATCAGATACAAGTGTATAATTTAGTTTCAAATCACTTTTGCCCTTGACTATACCAAACTCGCCAAAAGAGCCGACCACGCCCGCAATATATCTGTCACAGATTATGCATTACAGAGGTGCAGGCTATTAGTGCATAATTTAAACGTATTTATTTCCATTCTACCACGCCCGAAAACGATTTTTTTTACTGTTATTTATCGCTTAATATCTGAACCAAAGAGCTTCTTTATAGTTTCGATTACACTGTCAAGAATATGTCTTAATAAGAATTTTTTAAGTTTGAAAGTAATTATTATTGCGTTTAAAGTGGACACAAGTTCTTATGTAGTGACAGTTTGATGAAATTGCTTCTAGGGCAAGTGAATAAAGTGTAGATGTGAAGTGTACAAGTGAAAGTAGTACCTTAAGCTAAAAAAATGAAAGAAACAATAGACTTTAATCAATTTACGTGGAATATTTTTCTTTAAGGACCAACCTCGAAGTAGCTGATTCAATAAAAAAAGATACATAGAAATCGATTACATAATAATACAGACGAAGAGAACCTACTCCTTTGTAATTGTGCTTCCGCGTTTCTCCTCCCTTCCCCCCTCTTCCTTCCACTTCCCAAATATACTTAAACGAGAGCTATGCACTTGCAGTTCCTTTTTGTTGCCGATGTAAATGGGCGACTGTAATCACTTACGATCAGCTGCGCGCAAAGGTGCTCTCTTTCCCATAAAAAAAAAATCGTACGTGACAAGTGGCGAGTCTTGTCGTTGATGAGGTTTCAAGGATCTTCTCTCAGACACATTCTTGACTCCTAGACAGATGAGCGGCTACCACAAGGCTTTAAATAAAAAGGCAATACATTATAATATATCATACATACGAGATTATTATTATTAAAATTGAGGACATGATAGCCGAACGGTTAGGGGATATGCTTCCGAATCGGGAGATCCGCGTTCAAGCCCCTATGTGGTATGGTTGGCAGGTACACTAAGGCATCACCGGAGCGGCATATAGTGACGACTGATGGAAAGTGGTTTTTTTTTATGAAAAATAGGCTTACGTTTGACGTCAATCATGCCCGATGGAAGGCGAAGATGAGGCCTAGGATGGTACACGCTTGCCTAGATGTCTGTTCTGTTCACTTTGGCCTTAAAGATATCCAGATTATAGTTTTCCGGAAAGGCTGACCTCGGCAGAGAGTTCCACTATTTAGCCGTCCGCATAAAGAAAGAAGAGGCAAACCGCTTCGTGCGTAATGGAGGAATGTCTACAACATAAGGGTGGAACTGCTCGCCGCGTCTAGTCGTTCGGTGATGGAAAGGGGAAGGGGGTATCAGGTTATGTAAAACCTCCGCACACTCTCCGAAATGTATCCGATAAAAAACTATTGGATATTAGTAACGTGACTAATTTCGTACGTAATCCCTCTGACCATCCTACCTACGTACACGATCTACTCATACCCCGCTTTTCCAACTATACTATACGCGTTATCATAACCATGACTCTAACCGGGGTTTTTCCTACCGAACACGTTTACTAGTGAATTATATAAGTGAGTGACCAGTGAGTGAGTTATGACGTACAAACCCATCAACGCGTTTACATTATCGTTCTTTGTGGCGGTGTACCTAATACATATCAATGAAGTGATGTCGGACTTTTATTGTGAGACGCGCGCCGGCCACCGGCGGTGTTATGTACCTAAAACATAAATATCGTACGCTCGCGCGTGGCGTTTACGAATAATATACGCGCGTATGTAACTTTCAGCGTTATAGAATCCTATGATGTAATATCAAATGATATATGGATTATATTTTTTTTAATGTATTGTTTATTGTTAGCCTTAAGCTTAAGGTCACAATGGGCGGACTTAATGCCATGTGGCATTCTCTACCAGTCAACCCCTCTTATGGTAAAAGGCAGTTGGCGGGTACAAAACAAAGAATAAAATGAAAAAAAAAACTATAGGTGGACTCCAATAATAATAAGTTAATAAATACATATAAACACACTATGTAAATAAATAAATATATGTAACATGCAATACACAAATACGTATACAAATATATAAAAAGATACATAAATAAATATATAAAAAAACGAAAATAGATGAGGCGAATATTGTCACTGATCTATTAGGTAATCACGAACTAGACTCTTAAATGATTTCCTGTTAGGAGCTGCTTTAGTTTTATCGGGCAGGGCGTTCCAGAGGAGTATAGCTTGAACAGCAAAGAAGAAGAAGAAGAGTTATAGTATCCTATATTACGTTGTGGAATGCGAATTTTAATTTGGCCAATTTTATATATGCATTTGAGTGCCGAATTTACCACATGCACCGTGGTGAACGAAAACATCGCGAGGAAACCTTTAGGATTTTTATTTTATGAGACCGGGCCTTCGAGCTAGATTCCCACCTGATGGTAAGTGATCACCGTCGCCCACGTACATCTGCAACACCAGAGCTACGATATTGGGATTATAATTTAAATAATAAAAAAAAAACAACACTCCATCAGCTTATCAACTCTTGGAGCTGAGATAGAATGGTACACGGAATTAAGTCTGTCAACAGTCCTATGTAACGCTTTAGTGGAAGGTGAGCAATAACGAATAAATAATTTGTTTTTTTTTATAGGTAAGACGGCAAACGAGCAAGCGGTTCACCTGATGGTAAGTGATAACCGTCGCCCACGTACATCCCCAACGTCAGAGGTGCTGTAGGTGCGTTGCCGGCCTTTAAGGCTGTTAGGGAAATGGAAGGTAGGATGGGGAGGGGTTGGGAAGGGGGTGTGGGCCTCCGATTACTCACTCACTCACCGAACGTTACGCAGAAGCACAAGATGCCTCTACTTCACGCCGGTATTCTGCGAGGCCGTGGTACCTGGCTTTACGTTGTCTTCCCAAAAGACAACAGTGGTAACGCTGTTTTCCGACGGAAATAGGCAATAGAGTAGCGCCTTCCCACACGGCACCTTGCTGAGAAAAGAACTCGTATTTATTAACAAGGAACGCCAACAGTTTGAAGCGATACCGTGTCGAGTAAATATTTCACTGAAGTTGTGGTAGAACCGAGCGACGGTATTTTCGCTGCTGCTCGAATGTGCCGGCACGACCGGGTTAATACCACGACCTCGCAGAATACCCACGAGAAGTAGAGGCATCTTGTGCTTCTGCGTTTCTTTCGGCCCCGCGCTCCCGAACTCGTCCCATATCGTCCCTCCCATCACCTAAATATCCTTAAAAGCCGGCAACGCATATGCAGCTCATCTGGTGTTGCAGATGTACGTAGGTGACTGTAATCACTTATCATCAGCTGAGCCGTTTGCTCGTTTAATCCCCATACCATAAAAAAACATAAGTGAACGCGTCCATTTATTTCTTTCAACGAAGCCCGTCGTACCCACACGCGAAACGAGCGTTTTTAAAAACGTTCAGCGATAAAAACAAACAGCACCAATAATGCGCATCTATCATAAAGGAGCTTACGCATTTTACTGCTTTACAGGACCGACGAAAAATATTACTAGCTGTTAATGAAATCTCGAGGCCGTATCTCGTTTGATTAAACCTTGAATTTTATAAAAAAAAAAACAACGAAGATATATTGCGACGGACAAAGGTTCGTATCAAATCATATTTCTCCTGTACCGTGGAGGCAGTTCATATAAACGAATCCAACATGGACAAACACCCAGAGCGGGAACTGCTATTCACAGTCTATACCAATACTAGTCCCATGCGGTAATCGAACCCGGGACCCACAGCGCCGCAGCTAGACGCTTAGGCAGTACGCCATTGAGCCTTCAAATCTGGTGATCGTTTATGATAATGTTTGCCACCATGTGATGCCATTTACTGGACTCCATATGGTCAGTAACTCGTTCGCGGGGCAATGGATACGTTTCTACAACAAAATCCCAGCAACTGCTCGGGCTTCCTATCAATAGGTTTAAAACAATATATATATATATATATATGTATATTTATTTATGTATCCTTTTATATACTTGTATACGTTTTGTGTATTTTACGTTATAAATATGTATTTAATTATATAGTTTATTTATATGTACTTATCAAGTTTTTATTGGAGTTTTTTTTATTTTTTTTAATTCTTTGTTTTATACCTGCCAACTACCTTTCACCATAACAAGGGTTGACTGGTAGAGAATGCCACTTGGCGTTAAGTCCGCCCATTGTAACCTTAAGCTTAAGGCAATAAAGAATAAATAAATAAATAAATAAATAAAATAAACAATTACTTTATAAAAAGGGTTATAATAATATAAAACAATACTTTTAAGCCGTGGTAGAGCCTAGCGGCGGTATTTGCTGCTGGTCGAATGGGCCGCCTCGACCGGATTGGTATTGCCCTCGCAGAATATCGACGTGAAGTAGAGGCATCTTATGCTTCTGCGTTTCGTTCGGTGAGTGAGGTAACCCACTCCCACTCCTCCTCCCCATCCCCGTCCTCATCCTCCCATCCATCTCCCAAATACCCTTAAAGGCCGGCAACGCACCTGCAGTACCTCTGGTGTTGCAGTTGTATGTGGGCGACGGTAATCATTTACCATCAGGTGAACCGATTGCTCGTTTGCCGTCTTTCCCATAAAAAAAAAAAGCGTCAATAGCCGAATGGGTAAGGGTGCGGACTAAGAAACATGAGGTCGTAAGTTCGAGCCCGCCATTCGACTATTGTCGCGAACCGCTCCAGTAAAAAAAAACATTGCTAGTATTCTTTTTTATGACAAAAAAAAACACAGATGATAATAATCCCTTTGAATGAGTTTTTCGCTCCCAAACCGTTTCTAGAAAAAGTCTATATACGAAGTCTCTTTCGCCGGTTCTTCGCCGTCAGAGGAAACGCATTACGAAACGGTGGTAGATTTAAAAAAAATGACGTACGGCAAGTGAAATGTATATTTCTTACATCGATTCGATTTGATTTGACTTTAAATTTTGAGCAGGTTTTTTTTTGAGTCGGGAAGAGTACGCCTTGGTGCTCCAATACCACATTTGAGCTTCATTTTCACGACGTTTAAGATCAAACGGACGTCGCCGCATGCCGTTCCTGTGATTAGTTCAACTCAGCCAGCCAGCCACTGTCGAAACTATCAAATTGAACTTGCGCCACGACAGCTCTGCGGTGAGAAATGCGTTAGCCCGCTTAACAAATATACACCTACCCGCATAATATGATGTGCTTCTGAAACGTGACCTTAACGCGACGTGCTTAAGAGTTAAAATTGACGTGATAAGATTTTTGCGACTTCGAATTTATATTTCATCGGGCGAAAGTGAGAGGTGACAAATAAACAGGCAAAAGCGACGCGCTCAATTTGCTCCAATCAAATGCGTGAAACGAACTTGACCCGAGGTTCGGTTCGGGAATGCGGCCCTTGTTTTCATAGCGGGAAACATTATTTAGTTGGCACACTATTGTGTTTGTTGTCCATCACGAGCTGGCATTAGAAGAAATATGATTAAGTAATTTGGACAATGAAACTATATAGAGAATACATATAATTGTAATACTAATATTTATAATTGACCCACGCAATATATAGAATCCAATCTATTGAACGTAAACGCCAAATGAATTGTGTCGTTTAAATGCGAGGTGCGAAGGAATATTTTCATTTACTGTATTAGATAATATAGAATACCAAAAACATTTTCATTTTATTAAATAAATAAATAAGAGACATTCTAGTCCACACAATCCACCTACCATCAGAGTTGATTTGGGACAACGCGACAAGGTACAAATCCTACGTAAATATTGAAAAAGATATTGTTGCGTGTCCTTCATGTAGGAGATCGAACTCCAATCTCCTCATTAGATGGCTGATCCTCTAACCACACGGCTATCGTGACTTAATTATGTATACTAGTGTAATAAAAGATTTTGTAGGTGAGTACTTGAAATTTAAAAGATTTCCTAACTCAAGATAACGTTATAAAATTCTGTTTCATGATCAGTTTTTTAAATAATTTATTAGAACACCGTATAAAGATGGTATATCACTGTTGTATATTCTGCATAAATGATGGCATCTCTTTGCTTATTGGCAGATGTCAAAGTAATCGAAATCAACAAATAAAACAAAAGCAGAAAGATTTGACGCCTTTGCTTAGTTTTTTATTTTTTTATTTTGTTATGCATAACTTGTGCTTGGATTTTAAACTATCAAAATTCTTGTGAGCTACAAATGTTTCTTAATTTTACTAGTGCTCTTGATATGATTTATTTAATAACTATTTATTAGATTGTTATGAATTGTACTGATTGGAGATTATATCTAAAATATAATCAAATGCAAAATAAATGTCAAACCAAACGGTAACTCGATTTTCGCTCTTCTTCCACTCGCAGTTAGGTGTATTGTTGGGTGCATTAACGATTCCAGTAATGTTTTCAGTTTCCTTTTAACCAGCGATGCAAGGGATATGTTATTACATTAATTAAACATGCAATAAACTGATCATATCTGTGTTTAGAGCCAATCACAGCGCTGTTATGGATATTAACAATTCCATTAATAAATTTTACATTGACTTTGGCGCCTTCAATTTGTTGTGGTCTGTCGGTTCCTTAAATAGCAATGCACTTTCAGAACTCCATTACTGATCAAGCTAGATATAAAGTTAATTAATATGATTATCCCAATTAAAGGATGCTAATGCTTTGTATGCTAGGACAATTAAAATTCAATGTCAATATACCAATGAATGACGACCAAGACATCATAAACATGCAAGCGGTACGGACAGACCGGAGCTTAATACTGGATGAGTACATACAAAGACCGGTCTTGTAGAATAACAGATAGAAGATTATATATTCTTTCACACTTGTCATTGCACGAACATTGTAGGTTGTAGAGTCAAGCGTTGTAGAGCCAAGCCACGGCCTCGCAGAATACCAGCGTGAAGCGGAGGAATCTTGTGCTTCTAAATGCAAATATCCTTAAAAGCCGGCAACGTATCCACAGCCTCTCTGGTTTTGCAGATGTACGTGGGCTTCGGTAATCACTAACGATGAGATGAACCGTAGTCTCGAAAAGGAGCGAAAGACGTATGTCAGGACCGTGACAAGTGGAAGAAGATTGTCTCTGCCTACCCCGCTGGGAACAAGGCGTGAATATATAAAATACAATACAATACTTCCACAACACACTGTGGCTGGTCTGCCTCTTATAGATTGTTTATTATGTTTTCTCTAAGTCACTTCTTACGATACTCGCAGGTGAGGATGAGATGGGGAGATATTTGGCGAGGATTTGTGGTCAATCAAATCTGATGTAATTCGATCAGGATGCTGTGAGCACAATCTGCGTAGATCGTACCATAATTAATAATTAAAAGCTGTAGGTAGTCCGAGTTAACTTTGACATCAGGACGTCTAAGACCTCAGGCTCCTCGTGACAAGGAGTACTGTGAAGCACACGAAACGTCGGGAACTTGAAAGCAAAGTTTAAACGCAATACAATCCGTTTATAATAGTTTCATTACAAATAATCATAATGAATGTAATAAAAGCGTATGAACTGTGACCTGTTATTCAATCTCTAGTTCTAGACAGACAGACGAACCAACGTAAAGGTATCGATGTATAGAACACACTCACGTTACAGTTATTAAAAAACCATTTATTTTTATTCATTGTCCGACTAATAGAGATGTGAGCGAACCGTTTAAAATGCAAGAAGTAATAAAAAATGATTTATAACGCTCAATTAAAATAACATAAATCGTAAAAGAGTCGACAGAATTTATTACAGCGATTTATATTATTCAAAATAAAAAGACCTCTCCGTACCTTAACAAGTAGTCTGTAGGCATTAGACCTCAGGACAAAGACCTCTCCTATTGAGGGGATTTGCCACAATCGCCAACCTCAGCAAACGAACGAGATGCCAGACACCTCCACAGCTGCCCGTCACCGGTCTGCTTAATTTTTGTCTGGTATATTATCCCGCCATCTGTCGAGGGGCAGCTATTGCGTTATTCAAGGCTTCCCTTGAATCACCTCTTACGACACCGACGGGAACGCCCAACACCCACCACGGGTGGTAGATTCTTACCCAAATACCACACGGCACGTATTTAACAGTGCATAAGAGAATCTGCCACTCTACCATCCAGATGATGCCTGCAGAAGATCTACAGGTGCGTTGCCCGCCTTCATCCTAATTGATCCTGATGATTGCCAAATATCCTATTTGAGAATTGGGATGGAGGATAAGGATGGGGTATGGGGAGGGGGAGTGAGCCTCCGATTATCTCATTCAACGCACGCAACGCAGAAGCACAATATGCCTCTTCTAGATCACGCCGGTATTCTGCGAGGTCGTGGTACCACCTCGGTCAAGCCAGCCCATTAGAGCAGCAGCAAAAGCAACTGCTTGGACATCCGAGGACATAAGATGGAATGCCTCTCAGTCTGTAATTATACTGGCTTAGTATACTTTTCAATCTGGAACTCAACAGCTGCAACACTGCCGATTGGAGACAGTAATAGGTAAGAGGGTAGTACCTATTCGAACGATTCCCGAGGGGAGAAGTAGCCTATCAACTGGTAAATTGATATTTTGTGGCATAGCGGCTAAGGCCCCTGACCTCAGTTACCCAGACCGGTGCCAGTAACAAAGTGTAAAGAGTCTAGAGGTCAGGGTTTGTGATCGCCAACTAGCCTTCTAAGCGTGATGATTAGGGTAAATCCTCGCTGTGCGTGAATTATATTACTATATTATATTATTTCGATAGAATATACTTATGTTGGATATATAGGTATTAGATAGACTGTTTTATTTATTTACTTTTCAGGCTGCACTACTCTGGAATTCCTTGCCTGAAGACATTAGGAAAGTGTTCAGTAAGTTATCGTTCAAGAGACTGGTACGTGAACACCTCTTCAAGACATCCGTTCCCACTTAGTGGAATAGATATCATCGGTCATTGTAATTATAATAATATTTTGTATGGTGTATGTATGTGTATATGTATATATATATATTTATGTGAATTCATATTTGTTTATATGTATTTATTCCGTCTGTATGTATCTAATTGTAAGTGTATTTTATATATTTATTCATGTATTTTAGTTTTTTTTTTAACTAACTTAATGTTTGGCACCCTTACTATATCTCTCCACGCCCCGGGTTGACTGGCAGAGAATGCCAAGAGGCATTAAATCATCCCTTTGTAATACTTTTGTTTAAAGGTATTTAAATAAAGTTAAATAAAGGTATTTAAATAAAATAAATTAATCTGATAAGATAATTTATTTTTAATTTAAGTTATGCTTATTTGTTGGGTTATGTAACATATGCTTTAAATTTGACACATCCGTGATGAACAAGTTCCAGGTGAGAACCAGCGTCAGGCTCCAAAGCTTGACAATAAGCTGATCTGAAGACCTATTGGTCCAGCCATGAGACACTCACAAAGTATTATTTTTTTTGTAATTGTAAAGTCTGACGTTATTTTTGATTTATTTTGTACCTTATGCTTTTTTATTAGTTTTGATTAACATGTCCGGTGTGTTGTCTCTTTATGATTTACCAATAAACACTCTTCTTTCTTATCTATCTTTCTAGTTTTACGTGCAGCTGTGGGTTGATTAGAGGCTTATAATGAATGAGAATCCCTGAGTTCCTTTTATGCTGTAACACACTTCCTATGCAGTCGCTTTTAATAAAACAAATAAAGAGGTAACTCGTTGTGTCTATCGCGTAACTAAGTTAGTCGCGTCTTATGTTTGTTTAAGAGAAACTGTGGGTTATCTATACAGAGATGCTGACCTCTCCGCCAAATATAGGTATCCAGTGGCTTTAGGATAGGTGAGGCTAGCACTAATGACACTTTACACGGTCAATCTCTGCCATGATCCATAACAACAGCTCGTTCGGAAATATGTATAAATAGAAATGTTTGGAATAATTAATAATTACAGCGCCAATAGCCTAATGGGTTAGGGTGCGGACTACGAAACATGACGTTGCAGGTTCGAGCCCACCATTCGACTATTGTCGTGAAACACTCCAAATACAAGCTCTAATGCTTAGTTGGAGGGTTAACAGGAATATTAGTAATGTTAGTTAAATAGCTAGTATTCTTTTAAAAAAAAATGTCAACGGTAAATTCCTGCATTACATAATATTGTATTGTTTTAAGACTGTGTCGGTGGGTTAGGTTCTTCGGGTGCTTTTATGTATTTCGGTGGTTTGACGATACTCTTTAAAAAAAATACACAATTATGGGGTAGTCAGAGGTCTAGTACATTTTAGTACAAGACCCAATTTTCGCTAGAGCTTGGTCGGGACAAGCGATGGGCCAGTCACTGTTATCGTAAATAAGTTACGAAAAACTTATCAGTAGGAGTCCTGCGCGAAATGGGACCGAACTCGAGCCTCCCGTTACGGCAACTGATCCTCTAATCACACGGCTGTCATGTCAATCACAGTTTGTGAGGGTTGCATAGGTAAGAGGATGTATATTTCTGCAGCCAAGTAATGCTACCGTTGTTGTCAGGGTGTGAAGCTTCTGATACTGCGGTAAATTTGTCTGTCTGTTATCTACCATAACGATAATCCGGCCTGTGATTGACCAATGCTTATTGGTGGACTGTAGTAGAAGAAAAAGTATTTCACTATCTGTTCTTGTATTATTTGAAATTATTATATACAGTTTCATTGACAATAAACAATGGTATATGCAAGAGCCGTGGTAGACTCGTGGTTAGGTCGCTCACTTTAGTACTACAAAGCACGAGTGACCTGGGTTCGATCCCTAGTGCGGTCACAGTTGAAATTCTTAATAGCAATTATAAGTGAAGGAAAACATTGCGAGGAAACCTGCACGTGTAAGAAATAATAAAAAATACCTGCACTGGAGCAGCAAGGCGGCCCATTGCTTCCTACACCCTCTCAGATATTTGAGGGCACTTACAGGCTGCTACTATACTTTTTATGGACGTGGATCGACCTATTTCAGTCCACTGCTGAACATAGGGTTCTTCAAGAGAGTGCAAGCAGAAGCCGGTATACATTTCCTGGGAGGTGTACCCGTACTCAACACGCTAGGCAAGCGCTTCTGTGAGCGCAGTGCCAAAGCCCACGCACCAGGGATGCTGCTCCCCGTCACTATTCTGTCGGATTTGGGTTCAGCCAATTTTGATGGTTACGCCGCCATCGCTCGGTCGCCAGAGCCTCGTTCGTTTCCCAGCAGGATGCGTCTCGTGATAGCGAGGTTGGCACTTCTTGGCATTTAGAGAATGATTCCTTCTCCACTTTGGGGCTCTTCTCGGACAGTACCACACTCTTGTTTATTTTTGGCGCGAAACAGTCTTTCAATTACCGTTCTTTTCCAGTTTGAAAGGTATAGAGAGCTGGTATAATTACGGGCTATGAGGAATCCCAGCACATTCCTCAGGGAGATAGCGCATCTGTAATAATTTACATGATAGAGCCAAGCAGCGGCTTTTGCTACTGCCTGAATGGGCTTGACCGGTTTGGTACCAAGGCTTCGCAGAATACCAGCGTGAAGTAGAGGCATCTTGTGCTTCTGCGTTTTGTTCGGTAACCGGAGGCCCACTCACCCTCCCCATCCCCTTCCTCATCCTCCCTCCCATCTCCCAAATACACTGAAAGGGCAGCAACGCACCTGCAGCACCTCTGGTGTTGCAGATGAACGTGGGCGACGGTAATCACTTATCATCAGGCTTGCTCGTCTGCCACCTTTCCTATGAAAATAAAAACCTTCTCCTCTTGAAGTGGTTTGCAGGTGTACATTGTGGACTGTTAGCACGATTTTCACCCATATCAAAAAAAAAAAAGATATTCTTTATATTCCCCGTTACATCCGGCCGACCGTATTCGGGTCAAAGATTGCCAGGGTTCAAACGTCTCGTCACGTGTGTAGCGAAATAAACCAATACATTCGCTATATTCATGTTTATCGTTTAACCGACAATGCAAAATAAAGACAGTTCACGCATTCCTCTATTACTTCGGTCTCAATGTTTGACATTCGAAATTTGAAAATAAAATGACAGCTGTGAAAATGTCCAACGGACGATTAGACATAACACGTTGTCGTAACGTTCAAAGGAAACCCGTCACTCACAATCAAAAAAAAAAAAAAAGATATTCTTTATATTCCCCGTTACATCCGCCCGACCGTATTCGGGTCATAGATTGCCAGGGTTCAAACGTCTCGTCACGTGTGTAGCGAAATAAACCAATACATTCGCTATATTCATGTTCATCGTTTAACCGACCATGCAAAATAAAGACAGTTCACGCATTCCTCTATTACTTCGGTCTCAATGTTTGACATTCGAAATTTGAAAATAAAATGACAGCTGTAAAAATGTCCAACGGACGATTAGACATAACACGTTGTCGTAACGTTCAAAGGAAACCCGTCACTCACAATCAAAAATTAAAAAAAAAAAAGGACAAAAATAATACAGAGAAACAAAAGAATGTATGAACGGAATTTTAAATGTTCAATAAAACAAGTTTCATTTCTAAAATAACTTCATTGATGCAGTGATGATTAATGGAGACGCTCTTACATGACATCCAAAAGACGACAGCTTTTTTCTTAAATGCCTTGACAATAAGAAATGTCATTCAGACGTTCAAAAGTCACAATAAAGCGAAGAAAGCGCCTGATGTTCATAATTGAAGCGACGACGCCAGCACAGGAGAGACAAATGAAACAGAGTGAGAGATGTTGGATCATTTGTCTGCGCTAATTGGCGGGTTAACATATCTTTAAGAGATGAAAAGTTGTCGTCCGTTCGGCTAATGATCTCTGTCCGTTATGGTTTTTTTCAAAGCTGCGAATGTGAATGTTGTTCGGCGTTTGTGTATGCACGAGTATGTATGTACACCACAATAATATCGGTTTTAACGAGATTTTCCCAGCACTTTTCTCAGAGCCCATAGATAGTTTAATATTTATTGCGTGTTTTTTTTTTGAAGATTGAGGCATGAGCATACTGTCGAATTCTGTTGAATAAATCAAAGATTTATAGGTCGTTAATCATGATTGTGTTTTATTTATATATGTATAATATGATACAGTATTTTTTTAAAGCTATCTCTTTTTATTGATCGGTGGTTACCTTGGTAATTTTGTACTCCTCTGAAGCTCGATTAGACTTTGCGAAGTATCTGAAACAAAGATACAAAGATGGATATTAATCTCATTTGTGTATTGTGTAAATCCAGATGTGAATATTAGGGGTGCGGCATTAGGTGCAGTTGTGTGCCTCGCTACTCCTTCAGCTTTTACACACACTTGTGTTAGAATCTCATAAAACTTTATTAGTTTTTGGGTCGAGATGTGTTAAGTCCGTATCCATTTTTAGGCGGCTTATTGGAAGAATTAAGACCTCGGCAATATATCTACTCTCAAACAGAGTATAGACTTTGTTACACGAAGACACTTAGATAATATTTAAATTAGATTTAAATTCAAACTATCGTGAAGTGGTCGTTTAAATCACACGATTCCCATTAATGTGACATTTATTGTAACATAAGTAGGAATTATTACGTATTCATGCTGCGATTTGAATTTGTTTAGACGTGACTCAGTTTGACATGATCAAGCCACGCCAATGGCCATAAAAGGAGAACAATATCGCAATTTAGCTAAATTTCGTGAACACGCAGAATCCGCCGCCACTAGTTATATCAAATCACTGACTGGCGAAGTGAACAGGTGTACTTGATCTATACGACATGCTCGCGACGACATAGCTAACTGAAAACTAACGCTTATTAGCATTGAGATCGAAACACGTTACAAATGCTTATTTCGATGACGTTCAACCATAAAATTGTTTACACGTGAGTCTACTGAATCGTATAACCAAGATCACTTAATAGAATCACGTCTCGAACATTCGAACGTGTATAGTGAGTTCCATACAATTATTATGACTCTCTTAGTTTCAATTTAATGCGTGTAATATCATGTGTGGAGATTATTATACTCCGTTTGCAGATTTTTATTATTTCAAATTGATAGTCAAGAATGTATTTGTCCATAAATGTCCGCCGGTTAGAAATAGTTTTACAAATTTTACCGTAGACCTATAGACTGTTTTTTTTTTGAAGATTGAGGCATGAGCATACTGTCGAATTCTGTTGAATAAATCAAAGATTTATAGGTCGTTAATCATGATTGTGTTTTATTTATATATGTATAATATGATACAGTATTTTTTTAAAGCTATCTCTTTTTATTGATCGGTGGTTACCTTGGTAATTTTGTACTCCTCTGAAGCTCGATTAGACTTTGCGAAGTATCTGAAACAAAGATACAAAGATGGATATTAATCTCATTTGTGTATTGTGTAAATCCAGATGTGAATATTAGGGGTGCGGCATTAGGTGCAGTTGTGTGCTTCGCTACTACTTCAGCTTTTACACACACTTGTGTTAGAATCTCATAAAACTTTATTAGTTTTTGGATCGAGATGTGTTAAGTCCGTATCCATTTTTAGGCGGCTTATTGGAAGAATTAAGACCTCGGCAATATATCTACTCTCAAACAGAGTATAGACTTTGTTACACGAAGACACTTAGATAATATTTAAATTACATTTAAATTCAAATTATCGTGAAGTGGTCGTTTAAATCACACGATTCCCATTAATGTGACATTTATTGTAACATAAGTAGGAATTATTACGTATTCATGTTGCGATTTGAATTTGTTTAGACGTGACTCAGTTTGACATGATCAAGCCACGCCAATGGCCATAAAAGGAGAACAATATCGCAATTTAGCTAAATTTCGTGAACACGCAGAATCCGCCGCCACTAGTTATATCAAATCACTGACTGGCGAAGTGAACAGGTGTACTTGATCTATACGACATGCTCGCGACGACATAGCTAACTGAAAACTAACGCTTATTAGCATTGAGATCGAAACACGTTACAAATGCTTATTTCGATGACGTTCAACCATAAAATTGTTTACACGTGAGTCTACTGAATCGTATAACCAAGATCACTTAATAGAATCACGTCTCGAACATTCGAACGTGTATAGTGAGTTCCATACAATTATTATGACTCTCTTAGTTTCAATTTAATGCGTGTAATATCATGTGTGGAGATTATTATACTCCGTTTGCAGATTTTTATTATTTAAAATTGATAGTCAAGAATGTATTTGTCCATAAATGTCCGCCGGTTAGAAATAGTTTTACAAATTTTACCGTAGACCTATAGACTGTTTTTTTTATGGCAAGGCCGGCAAACGAGCGAGCGGTTCACCTGATGGTAAGTCATTGTCGTCGCCCACATGCATCTGCAACATCAGAGATGCTGCACGTGCGTTGCCGACCTTTAATAGTATTTGGGAGATGAATGGGGAGGAGGAGTGGGCCTCCGGATACCTCACTCACCGAACGAAACGCAGAAGCATAGAATGCCTCTACTTCACGCCGGTATTCTGCGAGGCCATGGTACCAACCCGATCGAGCCGGGCCATTCCAGTAGCAGCAAAAGTCGCTACTTGGCTCTACCACGTTCAGAATCTGTTCTGTTTCCGATTACTTCCATTTTGTACCCTATGTCAGTTAGTCTAATACTCAAAATAGGGATTCCCGCAAACGCTCCAGAGGCACTTGCACCCATTAGCATCCACCTAGCAAAGGTACGACTTGGGGCGTTAAAATATCCGCCATGCCATTAAAATATAACACAACAATTCCGTGTGAAGCGAGCATTCCACAATAAACTCATACTGTGTTATTTTTCACATCCGTGATATGATTTAATTTATTGGTAATCACGTTTTGGATGAACGAAACCGTGTTAAAATGTGTCGGTATGATTGAGAGATTGTGTGTACGCTACACAAGGCTCCAACCGCCGGTTGTCCAACTCAAGAATCCATATTCCTTAACGGTTATCGATTTACGTGCTATTTGGCCGATCTGTTGCCACTTCACGTCGATATAATATTTTGATATTGCCATGAATAATATTCGTTTAAAAATAAATATTACACATCGAGGGCCGATTGCTCAACATTAATTACTAATAATAGTGACAAGGACAATTGCGGTATATTCATATATCTAAGGACAAAGTAACGGTTAACTGATCGACTATGTCTAATAATAAAAGTTATGCTCGTTTAGAAACAAAGTGTTTATGGAATTTTAGATGTTTAAACAGACAGTTATAATTAACTAGTTGCATTTGTTACAAATGAAACATATTTAAAATTGTGTTCGATATTTAAACAGTAATTCATAACTGCCAATGTAAGGAATCAGCAAAATTACTTAAGACAAAGTACAAAGAACAATGTTTGTATGTTGTACCGGTAGTAAAGCTAACAATCGAGTACGTTCTTCTTCTACTTCTTCCTCAATAAATTCCGATACTGTATTTAATTTCATCCTTCTCAACGAGTTGACCCTTACATGGATAAAGGTGGTTAGGGTAGAGCCGATGGGCGGCTTTTGTTGCTGCACAAATGGGCCGGCTCGACCAGGGTAGAACCACGGCCTCGTAGAATACCGGCGTGAAGTATCCGCGAGAGAGGTCCCCCTTCTCTCTGGTGTGGCAGATGTACGTGGGCGACGGTATTCACTTACCGTCAGGTGAACCGCTTGTTCGTTTGCCGCCTTTCCCATAAAAAAAATAAAAAAAGATAAATAAAACCTCTGAACTACCAAGTTAGCGGATTCCAACGCGGTTTTCACCGTCATTTAGAACATTTCACGAGGAGAGTTTATGTGTATAACACATTTAGTCCATAAAGCTAGAGAAATATCGACGTAATCCAGCCGCCATAAACCGCTTTTACAGCGCTTACTTGGCTTACGCAGACAAAGCCATAATAGATACATTAAATTAATGCACTAAATTGTTGGTTTAAGAACATATAAAATTAAAAAAAAAACTCTCATAATCTATATATTCCCAATATTGCGGAAGGCAAGACATTACTATTACTAGACATTATTAGCCCTTTCAACACACTTTACCACTTGTTTGGAACTACGTGACAGGTGGTGAGCTTGTCGCCGTGTCAGTGTCAAGCCAGAGATACAAATCGATACAAAATACAATCTTTACTAAACATAAAGACTTATTACGAGCTCTCTTCATAGGGGATCGAACTTCTGAATCGGAGGCAAATCCCCTAACCATTAGACTACAATACTAGACAGTATCTAAAAAGTTTTTTTATGTATTTTTTTAAAGTCTTGTTAAAAGTAATAGCTTAATGTCGAAGCTATCTTTGACCATACACCTATGACGTTGTTTATAAAGAGACTCAAGAAAAAAATATTCGATCCCGACGAGCGAACCCCAATGCGGATCTCTAGTGTTATATAGGGATTTTGACAATCGTTTGGATAGAAGAACGCCACTTTTAAATTCGATTTAGGAACATTATACGTGTAAATTACTACATACGTGTAAATTACACTGTGCACATTTCATATTTAACGACAATGAAATGACACGTCACTTCGTAAAGTTACTCTGTATTTTTTTCGCTTTAACACTTCACACCGACAAATAAATTCATCGTACCACGTACCCGAAATAACCAACAAACGTTTAGGGTTGTGAGACATGATAATATATACTTTTAACGTTGACAAAGATACTATCGGGTCATTTACAATTTTTAAACTTGAAAAAAAAAATAACACCTAAACCTAAACTCCGTGAAGACGTTAAACTAGGATCAAAAGTACTGTCGATTAGATTAGAAAGGTGTCCAATTACCACATCTACTGTGAGTTAAAAGCCGCCAGCCATTGTACCCATGGGGTAGTGGTAACCGAATAATCGGGCACAATATTTGCCGTACAATTTGTGTGCGTAACACATTATGAAACAGGCGCCCTGTTAGATCCAACGGTGGTACCAACATGAGAAAAATGCGTCAGGACACCGTGGGAACGTATCTTATGGAAGAGTCAATATTGGCCCCAGGCCGCTTATTGTTGCCGACGAATTTAGAAGCTAGTTCTTCGGTGGTATCATCAAACAACCCAACCGCGCCGTCTGTACCTTTTACACCTACGTACAATCGATGTTTATGTTTGTAATTAGTCCGTCTGTCGTGTTGCCGATATATAATGGTAAATAATGCATTTTTGTGGGTCACCTTTTATTGCCGGTGGCTTGGGATTCGTCATGGGTGGTTCAAATACATTGTGCTTTCTCATTTTTATGATGGCCGACTTTTTTTTTCTTTTGGTTACCACACGTATGTGGCGAAGATGGAACTGGGCCTTCACACACGCCTTTGTGTTCTCTAAAAAAAATTTGACACCTTAGCGATTTAAACTTAAATAAAATGGATGACTCAGATAGCTTTAATTTTAGCTTTTGATGATGTCGACTGTGATTTTTACTCTGTCGTAAATTTAAAAAACAAAACTCGAATGAAAATCCATGAACAGGTTTTTCTACTTTTATTTTTCAAATACATTTCTCGATAGTCCATTCCCTAATTAAAGTAAATCTGATGATTTTATTTATTTATTATTTACTCCATACAATAAAGTTACAAACTTAACCTATAAAATTAAACACCAATTGTAACAAAGTATTATAAACTTTAAATATATAAATAGAAATTCCATGCGTAATGATTATAACTACTGATAAAACTGAAGTAAACGTGTACATTGATTCAGGCGTTACTTTACGGATATCCATCATTTTAAATGGTGCTGAAAGTATAATACAGTTATTGAATTCTGCTTTTAACCACTCCAACTAAGGATAAGAGCTTGTATCTGGAGTGGTTCACGACAATAGTCGAACGGCGGGCTCGAATCTGCGACCTGAATTTTGTTTAAATACCTCTATATAATCTCTCCAGGCCTAGACAGCTAGGCGAACTGCCTTCAAAAAAGGACTCGAGTTCGATATCCTAATATGGAGTCAACGTACCAATGAGGTTTTTCGAAACTAATGTACGATTTGTATAATTGGCATGGACAGCAAAATGGCGACAAGATCACCACCTGTCGCTGTCGGCGCTGTCGCATATAAGCTCTTGTGAAATGTGGGTTGAAAGGACTAAAATCCACAAGGGGAGATCCAAAAGGACCGCCCCTTACATTTTTTTTAAATCATGTAATTGCAGACAAACCATCTACATTGGACACAAATACCACAGAATATATAGAAATGCTGAAACTATAGGCTGATGGTATAGCCAAGCGGCGGCTTTTGCTACTGCTTGAACAAGCCGGCTCAACCGTGGTAGTACCACGACCTCGCTGAATACCAGCGTGAAGTAGAAGCATCTATTGCTTCTGCGTTTCGTTCGGTATCCCTCTCCTCATCCTCCCTCACATCGCCCAAATAGCCTTAAAGGGCAGCAATACACCTGCAGCTCCTCTGGAGTTGCAGATGTACGTGGGCGACGGTAATCATTTACCATCAGGTGAGCCGCTTGCTCGTTTGGTCCCTTTCCCAATTAAAAAAAAAAAGAAAAAAGTAGCAAGTGCCAGGATACTGGGCGCTCATGTTGCAAGAGATGTTGGCAAAATTTCATAGGACTACCAGCGTTAGGAAAAGCCGAGGATATAAAACTTCGGAATTGGATCATGATAACTGGACATTTTATAGCCTGCGTTGCGTTACGTAACTTGGGCTGTACAAGTGCTCGTGTAAGTCTAGATCGGGCTAATAAATTGAACAACTCTATTATATTTAATTACGGTCAATAAATAACCGCTTTACATTTACGGTGAAGTAACGGGCGAGTGCTAAACGGAATGCAGCAAGGTGTATTGTTACGTCGCGATAAACTGACGAACTTTTCAAGGACAGATTTTTTTTTATTTTCTCATATATCAAAGGGCTTGTTTAGCCAGTGAAGTAACGATTGGAAACTCTATGGTCTTTTTTACCGATATGAATATGAAGTGTATAGGTAATATTAAAAAAAAATCTATGAACAACCAGGAGCTGCCCGGGGCTTTGCCCGCTTGATAACAAATTTTGTCCTTAGAGAATTCTTATTTGATATATATTCTGTATCCTATTCATTCCATCTACATCTCTGCCAAATATTATTCATATCCGTTCAGTCCAGTATAATAAAAACTTCTCCTCGGTAGATATTTTTCACCAAAGCAAATTTATCTTAAAAACAAACAAATTACTTTAGCAATAAGGAATACATAACATCCTCAACTCACACTTGCACACAAATGAAAACCCACAAACGTTTACACTTTCACACAAAGACACGCGCTCCAGCGCACACAGAGTAACCAATAATCGCCAAATACGTACATCATTCATATTCTTCAATATTTTTTTGTTTTCTTTTTTTTTATTGGTTACAATAAGGTGGCTGAAAACAACTGAATGACTAAATAAGTAACTATGAATATATCCACTGTAACAAGTGATAGTATTACAATTTTCGTTATGCTTAAAAAGTATGAACCAACAGACTCATAATAGGCTGAAATGATGAAGTAGTGGCGATGGGAGTCGTAAGAATTGACTAAGATAGAGTTAAAAAAGAATTGGAAAGTTCGAAAGTGCATACCTCAAACGCTCATGTTATATTCGGAATAATCAATTTAGTTTTAATAATTATCTAACCTCGTATTTCTGTTGACGAACCTAATAAAATTGTGTTTGATCTTTTTATTTAACACGAAATAATGAAAATATTTCCCTGCGATTCCTTTTAATTTTCGAAAATAAAGTTAGTTTCACACAATAAATGAGATAAATATGACCAAATAGTAAAATAACAAAAATCTTTGTGGCCGAAAGCCTTGTGGTCAATGCCACAAAAAAAATTGCGCTTGCGAAGCTTCCAAACGAGTTTACAAAGAACCGTACATATATTTGTGGAGATACTTTTGGCGCGAATTTTTATTTCTGTATATTATGACTTTTGATGCGTAATATTGAGAGTGTAGCCATGTTAAGCAAGTGTTTGTAAATATGTACAGTAATTGGAAGATTCAATTAGAAGCTGCAAATCGACCATTTTTTGTGTACAAATAACAGCATCTACAATATTTGTGGAGAAAAAAATGATTTGTTATTAGTTGAAACAATCGCGTGGGTTTTTTATTTAATTATTAATGAACGTGACCGATAACAAAAGTGGTATTCGAAAGGGAGCCATGAAATTAAAATTCGAAGCTAATAAAAAAAAACAAATTCATTAAGTTTTTCAAATGATATCGTCTCACACGCGGATTGTAGAAAAAAAAATCAAATAACTTTTGTTTTGTGATAGTCTAAATAAATGAACTTGTATATTACTATGTCAGAATTGTTAATTGGAATGTCCTCTTTTCATTAGTGTACGTTAACCATATAAGTGCAATACATACATAATATACATATACTCGAAGAGTAGAAACTTGTAATCTCGGCCTATTAACATAACAAACGAAAGTGCTAATTATATATTCATTGATTACAAGTATTTACAGATATTATGCTAAGGAAACAAAGAAAACTCTGTTCCCGGGGAACCACTGAATGAATCCTTCATTTGTGCTGTAAAGTAAAGTAAAGTAGCAGCCTATAAATGCCCAGTGTTGGGCAAAGGCCTCCTTCTCCAATACGAGTATCAGAGGGGTTAGGAGCCGGGAAGGTACCGCCACGCTGCTCCAGTGCGGGTTGGCGGTTCACATATCCTCGAAATAAAATTTTTATTATTTCTCAGACATGACAGACATAATACAGCACTTAAAATTGCTATTAACAATTTCAGTGGTGCCGACACCGGTGATCGAGCCCAGGTGGCTCGCGCTCTATGAAACTAAAGTGAGCGTCCTGACCACTAGGCTACCACGGCTCATTTGCGTTGGCCGTTTAGCAAACATTTGAACGATATTTGCTTACAAAGCGAACGATCATCACCAACGTCACAATTGTCGGGAAGAGCTCCGGACAAGCTGAAACGCCGTCTCATTCATAATCAAATTAAATCCCCCATAATGTGAAGGATAGGTCCAATAAAGTCAATTCACGGCTAATTATCACGTTTCACACTCGGTTCTTGGAAAATAATTACACGAGTTCTCATAGAGTGGGCACGGGGGCGGAAGGTGTGGATAACAGGGTGTGAGGGTTGTAAATAACTTAAGCTTGAGGTAATCTGTATCCAGTTTACGTTGACACAATTAGCATGTGTTAGTACCAGAACACAATAGTGTTAGAAGTCAGATGTGAAAGGATGAGCATGTAAGAATTGTATCTGTCTTTTATACTCGTATATGAAACTTCTAACCGGGCCGGCTTCGTACCTTGAAACATTGATAATCTATGTTTTACAAAGGTAGTCCGTTATCTGGAACTATGTGCCTACCGTAAAGTGGAGGAATGTGTTTAGATTGTTCTAGAAGAACTTCGTATTCAGTTTGAGTAGACTACTGAAGAGGAAGAAGTATAGATTATAGTATGCTTGGTAGCTCGTAGATCCGGTTGTCGTTTTCAATTTCAACCGACTTCAAAAAATTAGGAGATTATCAAATCATCTATATTTCTTTGGTTTTTGTGTATGTAATGCGAGTGTGAACCGATTTTGATGATTCTTTTTTGTTGAATAGGCTATACCTAGAGAATGATGTCATTTAAATTTTGAATATAAAACTTGTGAATATAGGGGATGAAGAAGATTGTTTCTCTAAAACTTTGTTTTTAACTCACTAATATAGCATGCGAGTGATATTGGTTCCATCGTTCATCGTGCTGTTGGCACCTCTAAAATTAAAAAAAAAAATTTTTGAATACAACTTAACGAATACCTGCATGT
Organism: Bhutanitis thaidina; assembly: GCA_029286595.1. Lineage (NCBI taxonomy): Eukaryota > Metazoa > Arthropoda > Insecta > Lepidoptera > Papilionidae > Bhutanitis > Bhutanitis thaidina. The sequence continues at coordinate 8,210,843 of JAGSMS010000019.1, forward strand.
CACAGAAATGTCATCAAAAAATATTACAGAGACCGCCAACTCGGAATGACGCAGCGTGGTGGATCATTTCCAGCTTCAAAACCTATTATAAATGTAAACGTTTGTATGTTATTCAACCACACACAAACTGAACCGATTTTCTATAAAATTTGGCGGGCCGGATTTGACCTTAGCTTGAGAAAAGACAAACTTTTGCCAGTAAGGACGCGGGGAAGTACCTAAACAAGAGCTAGTATTAACTGTCGCAGTTAACCTCGAAAATACTGAACTGATTTGAAAATATCTTTCACTGTTATTTTGTCACATTTCAATTGAACAGAGGTTATGATGGAAATGGCTCCACAGTATATCTCACCGTGAGGAGATTAATTTTAATATGTTATAGAGGCACTATGTACATAAGAATCGTCTCCCTTCCTCACATATTTCTCTAGAGCCCACTGGTCCCCTTCGGAAAATGCCTAGAATAACTAACAGCATTTCATATACACGCATATTCAGTAATTTCTAAAAGTGAACATGCCTCATATCGCAATAAAAATGTTTTAAAGTTTATATTAGGTCCTTAAATATGAAATTAGCGTATTATATAACGTGAAAAAGTGAAAACACTCTTTTCATATATTTTTTAATTCTTCATTGTCAAATTGGGTCTCCGCCCGTCCGCGGGGTTTGTTTTGGAGGTCAAAAATTCCAAAACAAAAACGTTGGAGCCAAAAACGTACCGTCGTTTCTTTTACAGCAGCGCTGTTACCACGGTGGAATTCATATTCGTAAATAACGCGATATATATAGATGTCCATTTTGTTAATCTGTTGATGACAAAGAAAAAACTAATGGAGCGAAAACAAATGGTTCTCTAAATTCGAAACACAAATACACAAGCCGAAATTTGAAATACATTTGAATTTGGAATTCCTAACGAAACGCCAGATTATTTGAGATCCAAGTGGCCAGCTCGACATAACGTCTTGCTTTTATTTAAAAAAAAATAGCATTATGGAGAAATCAACAACAACATCATTAAACCTCATGTAGGGCTACAATACGGATAGACTGTAAACAAATCGACAATTAATACAACGGTATTTAATGGTCGTTTAGGGACAATGGTCCACGTGCTTCATAAATTGAAAACATACAAAAACAATCTTTATGACGAGGTAAACAAAGGTTAAATGTTTAAATTGAGTTAGATCGTTAGAGAAACGAACAACGGATTAATCTATTTATAACTATTTACAACTTTACGACTGTAAATCGCCCAAAAGGAAGAAGTCGTTGATATTTTATCGCCGATAGAGTGTAAGCAATTAGGGATTTATTACGGACATTTATCGTTATAGTGGCGCTTGTAATTATTGTATTGGGATGTAAATGGAAACTAATTCGAGAAGATTATGTGGAACATCACAGCGGTCCGACATGTGTTAGGTAAAGAGAGATTTCATAGTGCTGGAACTTAGAAATCAGTTTTCGATTCAGAACGGTATGTATAATAAATATGTGATATTAAAGCAGCTGTCGTCAACTAAGGGTTCATGGACTAACTTGCTGGCCTTCTGCTTGCGTGTCTCTTCCGCCGAAGCTGTCAAGTCCACCGGGCCAACAGCATATCCACCGTGGGGTTTAAGTCGGTCTAATGTCTTCAATGTTGAGCACCTTTCCACCACGTAAAACTAAAAATACTAGTTCATAGTAGATATTTTTAAGATGCCTGAACATTACATTTCTTTTTTTTTTTTTTTTTTTTATTTATTTATGTACACACAAAAAGGCATGAAAAACAATAAAACATAGTGTTAGTACAAGGGTACTACTTATTCCATACATTGAAATTTCTTCCAGCAGACCCTAACAGGAAATTTTATTGAAATGGCAAACTTAGTGCGTACATTTCATAATATGTAATATATAATAAATTCATAAATAATATGTATACAATTAAATAAATAGGATTACATATAATTAAATAATATACATAGATATATTTAAATAAATAAATATATATATATATATATATACATATATATACATACATACATGCATAGATAGTCGTAAATATACAATATATATTCTATTGACACGAAGATAAGTAGTGGTCCTTTACACGTTTCTTAAATGAAAGTATAGTTCCGGAATCTCTTATGGTAGGTGGTAGTGAGTTCCACAACCTAACTGCATGGACTGCAAAGGAATAGGAATAAAAACTGGAATTATGGATAGGATAATTAAGGAGTGTCCTGACATGCGATCTGCATGGCACATCTGGAGGGTGAACGAAGGAAAATAGGTTCCTGAGGTATGACGGAGAGGATGGGTTGTGCAAGATGTTATAAAGGAGATATAATAATCGAGTGTTCCTGCGAAGTCGAATTGGGAGCCACTTGAGGTTCTTGCGAAACTGAGATATTCGGTCAAATTTCTTGAGTCCAAAGATGAAACGGATTTTCTTGATCACATCAATTACCTACGATAGCAGTATTTGAATGAACGTCTTGTTGTAAATATTATAAAAGCCGTGTGGTAGCGATGAGAGTCAACCCCTTTATTTCCGTGGGTGTCGGAGAAGGAGACTAAGAACCTAACCTTGATAATCTCATGGCGATCTCTGGGAGCAAATCAAGCGACAAGATTCGCCACCCGCCATTCTATAGGACCCTGAAAGTCGAAAGTTATGTTTCCAAATGGTTATCTATAATCTCCGAATTAAAGCAATTTTCTAAATGAACCTTTTTTTTAAATAAACGGCTGAAATATCAATATGCAGTTGAGGTTTTTTTAGTGGTACCGGGTTCAAAGAGCAAGCGGCTCACCTGCTGGTAAGTGATTACCGTCGCCAACGTACATTGGCAATATCATAGGAGCTGCAGGTGCGTTACCGGCCTTTAAGGATATTTGATAGTTAGGAGGGAGGATGAGGAGGCCTCCGGTGACCTCACTCAATGAACGAAACGCAGAAGCACAAGATGATTCTACTTGACGCCGGTATCCGAGGCAGTGGTACTATCCCGGTAGAGTTAGCTCATTCGAGCAGCAGCAAGATCCGCCGCTTGGCTCTACCACGTAAAGAATACACGTACACTTAGGCGGCGTTCTGGCGACCAAGAACAATGTTCTGGCGATCTACTGATGACAGAACTTCCATCCGAATATAACGAACCCAAATACCACATACAAGTGATGGGGAGCAGCGACACAGCGATTGCAGCCGGAGCAGAGCTCAAAGCGCTCGCGCAGCATGGTGGGAAAAGGCTAATCTACTGACCAAGAAATGTATCCGAGTTTTGATGGCGATTTCTTGGAGAGATCTATGTTCAACAGTGAACTAAAAGAAAGAAAGAAGAAAGAAAGAAAGAAACACATTTATTTGGCAATCACACAACAAAACACAAAATAAAAAACAAATTAAATAAACAAAAAAAAACAAAAAACATGAAAAAGATTGATTTGTTGTGCGATGTCAAAAAGGTTCCCGACTCAGTGATATCACAGCACTGTGTTTTTCAGTCGGGTCCTTCATTGACTTCACGAACAACCGGACAATTATATAAAAAAGAAAAAAAGCATTATTAGAAAAAAAACAAAAGATATACAGTTCTTAAATCATTGTAACCGTTGAGCAGAATTAAACAAAAATAAAGCCAAAACAATAACAAGAAAAACAGACTAATGTAGTGGTTACAGAGTACGCCAACAATCAATATACTTGTATTTTCGTTCTATATTGCTCGAATCGATTACACCGTATCTGTAACACACTAACTATTCACATCTCGGATGATATCTCAATTACAATTTAATGTACACGCTCTGTAGGTTGGGTTCAGTACAAATGCTTCGCAATTAGTTGATGGTAAACGAGATAAGACTCCGGATTGTTTCAATTAATGGATTGTTAGCATTGCGCCACACCAGCCGGCGACGAGCGGGATGGCGGATAAATTTGAAATCATAAATTCTTACATTATATTAGATATTTAACGCTGAATATGCTGTTCTTTTGCTTCTGTTTTTATTTTAATTTTAAAGAGTACTGTGTAGTATACTAATCTAAAGACCCGCTCTGTACATAAATGCGCCCTTACTACTGCTAATTGCTTTTTTTTTTAATTATTTTAAGATTATAATGGCTATCGGTTCAATGCGCCACGGCGCGTATGATAATGGCAATTACTAAAAAATAATATGTTCGTTTCATAACACATTATTGCAAATTTTTTTTAATGCTATTTGTTTATAGTTTAAGTTGTTAACAGCGATTATGTTTTTTCTTCAACATTTCATCAGTTTTCAACAGTTAACAAACGGTCCTATATTAATTTACTTATTTTCGTGGATTATGTATGTATGTATATATTCACGCCTTGTTCCCGACGGGGTAGGCAGAGGCAATCTCCTTCCACTTGCTACGGTCCTGACATACGTCTTTCGCTTCTTTCACTTTCATCACTTCGTGGATTATAGTATGTAATTAATGTATCTTATTTCTTTCTTACACACTTTCTTTTTTCCAAATACCTGTCTTGCACCATCGCTAGCTGACAAACGTAAGGGACTAAAGCCGGAACATCCAGAAAATTCGCCGAATTTTAAAGTCAATAAGTCGTGATGGGGAGAGCACCACTATGCTCCCCAATACTCCAACACTGGGCTACTTCTCTCCCCGGGAGTCGTCTGGGTAGGTACCAACAATTCTACCGCCCAACAGCAGTTCAACCACTGTTGTGTTCCGGTGTATAAGACATAGAGAGCTGGCTGTGAGACATTACATCTTAGTCCCCAGTGGTGACATCGCATCTGTAACCTTCTTTGATTGAAGTTGTTAACCGCACACGGGCTCGCAGTAACCATTTACCTCTATAAAAGAACAAACTCTTCGAATCTTTTAAGAATTTTCCAAACGTGGTAGAGCCTAGCGGCGGATTTGGCTGCTGCTCGAATGGGCCGGCTCGATCGGATTGGTACCCCCCTCTCCTCATCCTCCCTCCCATCTACCCCTGAAGGGTGCCAACGCACCTGCAGCACCTCTGGTGTTGCATATGTGCATGAGCGACGGTAATCACTTACCATCAGGTGAACCGCTTGCTCGTTTGCCGCCTTTTCCATAAAAAAAAAAATCATACACTGTCAGGTATTTGAGTCGGTAGCTCTATTCGATTGAATTGGTTGGTGAGTAGAGCAGCAAATCGATCAATACGAGTAGAATTTATTCGATAATGTGTCCTTTCCGCTACGCTTTACCTTAGATGGACAACGCGTTAATAGCGTTACATTATATTCGGTATTTCATAACGTTGATATAGTGTTATAGCGGCCCCCAGTATCGTCGACAAGTACCGTTGTTACAATAAATTTATTAGATATTGTGTTCACAGAAGCCGATTACGATCGATGCAGGAATTCGGAATTGTTAAGCGAACAATCGATAATATGAAAACGATTATAATACCTAAATAGCTAATTGGATGATTATTTAAACCAGTTTCGATTTCTTCGACTTAAAAATAAAAATCCAAACAATTATCATAATGATTTGCTTATAAGCGATACCTTAATCCTTAATTAGACGGGGGACCTAGTTTGGTCAACATTCTCATCATCAATAACCTTTTTTCACCACGTGGTAGAGCCAAGCGGCGGCTTTTGTTGCTGCTCGAATGGGTCGGCACAACCGGTTTGGTACCACGGCATCTTGTGCTTCTGCCTTTCGTTCGGTGAGCGAGGTAACCGGAGGCCCACTCCCCCTCCCCATCCTCATCTTCTCTCCTGTCTCCAAAATACCCATAAAGGCCGGCAAGGCACCTGCAGCTCCTCCGGTGTTGCAGCTGTATGCGGGCGACGGTAATCACTTCACCATCAGGTGAGCCGCTAGCTCGTTTGCCGCCTTTACCACAAAAAAAACCATAACCGCGGGGCTAAGTATATTTCGGGGGCAATAGAAGCTGCCCCCAGCAGCTAATACTAGTTCTTGGTAATATCACCTAAAATTCGAGGCCCCCCACTACCACGAACGAGCCTTTTACATCACTTGCTCATAAATACTTCCCGCAAAGCAACACGATGTACAGGCTGTTTCAAATTGAATGCGAATAATATAAGGATCAGCTGAAAATCAGCGTTGTGTATTTGGTCTCAATACAGTAACAAACTGAGCTCTTACCTTTCTCCATCATTATTTTGATTGTATATTTTTTCTCTTTTTTGTGTATCTTGAGCTATTAAACTATTATATTTCTACTAGAAAAGTTATAACGTACAGACTGAAAGTGAACTATCCATAACGAGACTTTTTTTTTTCTAGAAAAGGGGTAAAACGAGAGGTAAAACGGTTCACCCAATGGTAAGTACCCACGTACATGCAACATCAGAGGAGCTGCAGGTTATTTGGTAAGGATATTTTTGAACAGGAAGGGGGGACTGGGCCTCCGGTTACCTCACTCATCGAACAAAACGCAGAAACACTAGATGCTTTTACCTTACGCCGGTATTTTCCGAGATCGCAGGTAGATATTGTGATTCTATAGATAAGGGCATTGCCACAGGGCTCGAACTCCCAACCGGATTTCAAATACAAAATACAATTTGTAGCTCAAAACTTTTATTATAAACATGAAGCTGTCAATGTTAACTATTAATGTGATTCAATGCAATCAAACTATAAGTAAAATCGGTCTTCAAACATCACGATGTGATGCATCTCTGATCAATCTCGTCTGAGGTCACCGTGTGATTAGATCAGCGACCCACCACGTGGTGCCACGATGTCGCTTAGTGCCACTATGCGACTTGTAAACAGTACTCTGCACTTAGCACTCTTAAGGCCAATCAAAAGTAAATACTTGCATTAACAATTAACAAATGTCTGTAAACAATGACGTCGGACCCTTCGTGATGAATCACAATTGACTTGTGCATACAATCGCTTAGAGGACATAGCATAGATGGCGGGCAAGTTATGGATGAGATCGGCGCGGGACAGGAAAACGTGGAAGGCATTGGTGGAGGCTTTCACCACCATCAACGGTCCTTAGGAAACTAACAAAAAAAAATACAAATAGACTAAACAAAAGTATATTAAAATTAACCTAACTTACCCTTTAGTAACTTTTATGTAGTCGTAATTGCGTAAGGACGAATAAAGCTATTATTATTATTATTATAGCATCGCTTATATGATGATGATGTCTTATTAGCTAACCGCAACCACAACTTTCGTATGCTGTTTATTTGTTGAGAAAGGGGGTGAACGAGCATGCGGCTCACTTGATGGTAAGTGATCACCGACTCCCACGAACATCCAAAACTCCAGAGGAGCTACAGATGTGCTGCCGGGCCGAACTTGCAATCGTTGGACCGGCATGAAATACTGTCACGCTCTGCAGAGCACACCAAGCTTTTTGTAGGCCAATTTGGCCTTACCCTCCAAGTGACCACGGAACTGAACGTCGCTCGTTATGTCCACGCCAAGGATTCTGATATTGGGAGAGGCTATAAGTGGAATTTTCTCAAAGAGAGGAGAAACGACAAAGATTTTCATTTATGCGGTAAACGCGCAAATCTGTGTCTTTTTGGCGTTGAACAAGTATAGGGAATCTTCACTCCTCTTGTATTGAATACTGATGATCGGATGAAGGGTGAGAATGGAACCTGAAATTCAATACAATTGTGTAACACGAATATTGAACCAGGTTGCGATTTAAACTCGAGACGCATTGCTCAACAGTCACAGTCCGACATTCTACGCTACGGCGCTGACGAATTCACGTCAATCGATTAACCCATGGAACCAAACCGAAGGTCGATTCGTCACAAACTAACACTGCACACTCACTCAGCATCACTTACTTGACGGCTCGGTGGCGTGGTGACTAAGGGTTTAGCTGCGGCGCTGTGGGTCGCGGGTTCGATACCCGCACGTGACTAGTATGTACCACAAATAATAGTTCCCGGTCTGGGGGTTTGTCCATGTGCAATTCATGCATGTAAACTGCCTCCGGGACACAGGAGAAATTCCTACAGCGGAAAGTAACGGTATTTTTTAAAAAAAAATTCTATGATGCTGTAAAAGCCGAAACTGTAAATAGTCAGGCAGTATTTCGAATAAGTCACGCCCTTATCAAAATATACATAAATATGACTTCACTAATGATTACATTTCTGTGCGGTTCACTTAAAATAACATCGAAAAAGAAAAAAAATACAGGTTAACAACAGTAACCCGACGTGTAACACGACCGGCTAAGATATAAATGTGAATGCTCAAAACGTCAGTTGGATAATTTATTGCTTGTTTGGCCTTAAATTTATGTTACTTCTAACCATGCACTATCTTCCACGTTCGTTGTAATTAAAGTCTCATTTTCTACTTCCAGGTTGTCGAATTTGTATTTAGTACCGGCGTGGTAATAAGAAAGGCATATGTTCAGCAGTGGACTTCTGATAGGCAGAAATGATGATGATGATGATGATGATGATGTGGTGATAAGCCCGATCGTCGAGCGGCTGAAGCTTCACGAGCCCGAGTGTTTTAATTGTGAGCTTCCACAATGAAAGTTTAAATAGTTCTTAAGTTATTACGAAGAGGATATTTCTCTCGTCGAGAGAGTCGATGGACGCAGGTGGCTCAGGACCGAGCTTCGTGGCAATCCTTGGGGGAGGCCTATGTTCAGCAGTGGAGTTCTGATAGGCTGAAATGATGATGATGATGATTTCTCTCGTGTCACATCTTTCATAACAACGCGCTGCTAACGCTGGGTGCATTAATCTTTTTGCATCCCCGCCCATTCCGCGCGAGATAGATCTATCGCCGGACCTGATGACATTGAAAGAAAGAAAGAACGTACTTTATTCATTGCCACGACTCAAGCAACACATAATGAAAACTTAATTAACATAACGAAAAATAATAATAATATTTTATTGAGTTGCTGCAACAAAACGGTGTCGACTCAGCATAATGGTGTAGCAATGCTAAACCACAACTACAGCGCTGGTATTCTGTCGGAAGCCTGTGTTTTTTTTTCGGGAGCAGTCGTCAGGCTTTTTGTAAAACATGAGTAATCAAAATATAAATAACAACAAAAAATATAATAATAATAATAATAATAATGGTCTCCCCTGCCGGGGGCTTCCATCTGGTTGGGTTTTAGTTATCTATTTAATTTTATTATACATATAATTTATAAAATATTATTTATATTATAGTATTTATTTGTATCTATATTTATTTATATATACATCCCAACCAGATGAGTAAATATAGAAATACCCCAAAAAATAAATAATAATAATAATAACAATATAATTCCGCATCAGCATAGAGTAATACACATCTAACCTCCAATGGACAACTGTAAACTGTACCTTAATTTCTTTAAATTGTCTAAGTTTCCTTCGTATCTTACAACCAGGACTGACAAATTTTAACACAGGACATACCACTATTAACCTAATTGCCATGTAAAAGAAGTGACCTATACCTAATTTTAAAACTAGCCTTATATTGGTACCCACGAAGAGGTGGCGGTAGGTTGTTCCAACACTTGGTGGCTAAGTTACCAAAACTACCTCGAAAAGCGGCAGCGACTTGTCCTGGAACAGTTAGCAAATATTTCGAGCCACGCGTATTATGATGGTTATAGTCACTAGATTAAGTAAGCTTTATATATAAATAATCTGGTGCATTGTTTTTTATAACACCAAACAATGAGCAAGCGAATTGTAACTCTATTCGCTGTGACATATTAAGTAGCTTGCCTTAGTTTAGATATATGGAAATATGTTTTTTTTTTTTATTGAAAAGTCGGCAAATGAGCAAGCGGTTCACCTGATGGTACGAGCTTACCGTCGCCCACATACATCTGTAACACCATAGATGCTGCAGGTGCGTTGCCGGTCTTGAAGGATATTTGGGAGATGGGAGGGAAGAGGAGAAGAATAGGGAGGGGATGTGGGCTTCCGGTTACCGGAAACGCAGAAGCACAGGATGCTTCTACTTCACGCCGGTATTCTGCGAGGCCGTGGTATCAATCCGGTCGAGCCGGCCCATTCGAGTAGCAGTTAAAGCCGCCGCTTGGCTCTACCACGCTTGCGTCATTGCTGGACCCCGTGCGCGCACGTGTTAATACGCCGGGGAGCCGCAGACCACCGCTTCGGTACTGGAGGAGCGAGGATCGCTCTTCATTCGATGAACCGCAGGTGATACAGGTAAGCGATTAAGGTCCAATTAACCGCTGGTCCATCATATATATATATATTGAGGCATACTCTACCGGGCCGAGGCCGAGGCCCTGTGGGCAGGGCGACCACTTTAGTTTCATATAGCGCGAGTGACCACTAAAATTGTTAATAGCAATTTTGAGGGCTGTATTTACCACGTGCTCGGCGGCCATGTTATCTAGAGGACCTGTGAAGCCCCTCAACCCGTACTGGAGCAGCGTGGCGGATACTTGCCGCCTCCTAAACCCTCTGTGATACTCGTATTTGAGAAGGAGGCCTTTGCCCAGCAGTGGGCACTTACAGGCTGCTACTATTTACAGTACATTAGTACTACAGTAGCGAACACTACACCATTTGAAATTAAACTATTATTAATGGATTTTGTCAAGTTTAATTAGGTTTTTAAATCTCGTCGTTTCGGGTGCTTTACAGCAGCCGTGATCACTGTGGATTGTGGTGTTTAAAAAAATATAATTCACTGCGATGAATCCATAAACAGTAGTTTCATTTCAAATGCTTTAAATTCGAATTTACGTGGCAATTACTTTGTTACATTCATTCATTACATTCTTGTTATTCGTGATTTAGCATATTAATCCAATAATTGTATTTTCTTTTAGCCATTTTTTTAGGAAAAAACAGTGACATATTATTTGTTTATGTATGTATTATATGTTTATGTATAGTGTATTATCTATATTATAAGTATGTAAGTATGTTATAAGGGTTATGTATTTAATATTAATATTTAATTGATATTTAATTATTTATTTTGAACCTGCCAACAAGTTTTCTTTCTCACCCAGGGTTGACAGGTAGCGAATGCCAAAAAGCATTAAGTCCGCCCATTGTATTCTTTATTTTTAGGGACACAATAAAGAATAAATAAATAAATAAATAATATTATAACCAACTTCAACACATTGCTCTATCATTGGCAAGAAGTAAACCATTCTTGGTTCGGCAACTCATTGTTAAATGCGGTTCGTACTGAATACAGAACATTCTATTTATATATAAAACCTCTATAAAATTAAATACGTAAATTCTAATCTCACCAGTCTTATCGGAAATCTGAAAATTCCATTCATCGAAATTATCATTAATGAAGCTATAAATCGGGACGTGTCATAGATAATTCTGATTCATGCTAAGGTTTAACACGGTGTTATTTGCTAATAAGCGCTAATGAATGTAATAACGATATACGTTACGTTATAAAGCAACGCGTAGCACAACGTTAGATATTAAGTTATTTTTATTGAAGGCGATCTTTGATCAGATTCCATTCTTACAAAAATCAAAATAGAAATATTTATTCTTCGACATATGGAACGTAAATATTAATTGTTAAAAGTCGTTCCTTAGCTTGTTTTTAATCTGCTAAGGCTTCGTAATGAGGTGTCTCTGACGGAGAAGACTGGCGTTAGAAAGTCCGGAGGTATCCTCTGTTTTTCAAACATGTTTTGTTTTTTATTAAAAAAACTTTTAGAGACAGCTTGGGGTTTTGTCATTGGTAAGAAGTAAACCAACTGTTTCTTGGTTCGGAAACTCATAGTGTAATACGGTCCATACTGAATACAGAAAATTATATTCATATATTAAACACCTTTGAAATGCAATATGTTAATTCAAATCTCATCAGTCTTATCGGAAATCTGAAAATTCCATTCATCGAAATTATCATTAATGAAGCTATAAATCGGGACGTGTCATAGATAATTCTGATTCATGCTAAGGTTTAACACGGTGTTATTTGCTAATAAGCGCTAATGAATGTAATAACGATATACGTTACGTTATAAAGCAACGCGTAGCACAACGTTAGATATTAAGTTATTTTTATTGAAGGCGATCTTTGATCAGATTCCATTCTTACAAAAATCAAAATAGAAATATTTATTCTTCGACATATGGAACGTAAATATTAATTGTTAAAAGTCGTTCCTTAGCTTGTTTTTAATCTGCTAAGGCTTCGTAATGAGGTGTCTCTGACGGAGAAGACTGGCGTTAGAAAGTCCGGAGGTATCCTCTGTTTTTCAAACATGTTTTGTTTTTAATAATACAGAATAAAATTTGTACAATAAAACTTTTAGAAACAGCTCGGGTATGATCAATTCATTATCAGGGGTCACAGTTCGCTATGTATTCCTTTTTTCTAAATACTTTGCTAAATACATTTTGAAACTTATTGATGAGAAGATTGTGCACTTATCCGTTTTGTTGTTCAAACGTATACATTGCCCCGACAACGAGTTACCACCGACCCAAAATATACCAGGGTGGCGAATATCGTAGTAACCAATTAAAGAAACGATAGATTTATGGTAAAGACTTATAACTGGATTTTATTTGTTATAACTTGTAAATAACTCGTACACAAGGAGGAGGCGCTGTTCGTATGGTAATTGAAAAATGAATTAAAACCTGGATAACTATTTTTTCTAAGTTTTAAACGTAGTAGAGTCAAGCGTCGGCTTTAGCTGCTGCTCGAATGGGCCGGCTCGACCGGGGTTGTACCAATACCTCGCAGAATACCGGCGTGAAGTAGAGGCATCTTGTGCTTCCGCGTTTCGTTCGGTGAGTGAGGTAACCGGAGGCTCACTCCCCTCCATCTCCCAATAACTAAGTCCGGCAACCCATCTGCAGCACCTCTGATGTTGCAGATGTACGTGGGCGACGGTAAGCACTTACCATCAGGTTGAACCGATTGCGGGGTTTGCCTCCTTTCCCATGAAAAAAAAAAGTCAGTAGATCCCTTAAGTGGAGGGCTCGTACTATTGAGGATATGGAAAGCTTTTGTAGGATTTGTATCATTGTTTTGAACACTGAGACGGTGACGGGCTCGACACTAGTCACCTTGTTCCAAATAAGCTCCGATGAAAAGTGTTGTTGAAACGACTAAAATAAATGTACAGATCTCTGACCATACCATTATTGGGTGAAAGAGTCGTGAGAACTTTTATTTTTAGGGACACAATAAAGAATAAATAAATAATATTATAACCAACTTCAACACATTGCTCTATCATTGGCAAGAAGTAAACCATTCTTGGTTCGGCAACTCATTGTTAAATGCGGTTCGTACTGAATACAGAACATTCTATTTATATATAAAACCTCTATAAAATTAAATACGTAAATTTAATCTCACCAGTCTTATCGGAAATCTGAAAATTCCATTCATCGAAATTATCATTAATGAAGCTATAAATCGGGACGTGTCATAGATAATTCTGATTCATGCTAAGGTTTAACACGGTGTTATTTGCTAATAAGCGCTAATGAATGTAATAACGATATACGTTACGTTATAAAGCAACGCGTAGCACAACGTTAGATATTAAGTTATTTTTATTGAAGGCGATCTTTGATCAGATTCCATTCTTACAAAAATCAAAATAGAAATATTTATTCTTCGACATATGGAACGTAAATATTAATTGTTAAAAGTCGTTCCTTAGCTTGTTTTTAATCTGCTAAGGCTTCGTAATGAGGTGTCTCTGACGGAGAAGACTGGCGTTAGAAAGTCCGGAGGTATCCTCTGTTTTTCAAACATGTTTTGTTTTTTATTAAAAAAACTTTTAGAGACAGCTTGGGGTTTTGTCATTGGTAAGAAGTAAACCAACTGTTTCTTGGTTCGGAAACTCATAGTGTAATACGGTCCATACTGAATACAGAAAATTATATTCATATATTAAACACCTTTGAAATGCAATATGTTAATTCAAATCTCATCAGTCTTATCGGAAATACAAAAATTCCATCCAGAAATTCCGTAGGGATACCTACGAAGTTTTCTTTTGTCAAACATGTTTTGTTTTTAATAATACAGAATAAAATTTGTACAATAAAACTTTTAGAAACAGCTCGGGTATGATCAATTCATTATCAGGGGTCACAGTTCGCTATGTATTCCTTTTTTTTTTTCTAAATACTTTGCTAAATACATTTTGAAACTTATTGATGAGAAGATTGTGCACTTATCCGTTTTGTTGTTCAAACGTATACATTGCCCCGACAACGAGTTACCACCGACCCAAAATATACCAGGGTGGCGAATATCGTAGTAACCAATTAAAGAAACGATAGATTTATGGTAAAGACTTATAACTGGATTTTATTTGTTATAACTTGTAAATAACTCGTACACAAGGAGGAGGCGCTGTTCGTATGGTAATTGAAAAATGAATTAAAACCTGGATAACTATTTTTTCTAAGTTTTAAACGTAGTAGAGTCAAGCGTCGGCTTTAGCTGCTGCTCGAATGGGCCGGCTCGACCGGGGTTGTACCAATACCTCGCAGAATACCGGCGTGAAGTAGAGGCATCTTGTGCTTCCGCGTTTCGTTCGGTGAGTGAGGTAACCGGAGGCTCACTCCCCCTCCCATCTCCCAATAACTAAGTCCGGCAACCCATCTGCAGCACCTCTGATGTTGCAGATGTACGTGGGCGACGGTAAGCACTTACCATCAGGTTGAACCGATTGCGGGGTTTGCCTCCTTTCCCATGAAAAAAAAAAAAAAATATACAATGTGAAGCAATAATTAACTGGTTTTGAATGACGGATCGAAGTCTTGAATGATTAAACACTCCTTGATGAATATTTGTATAGTGCCGGATATAACATTACATAAAACAACTTTCAGCACACCGCCGAATGATTGATCCATCAAAGTATCATTTCTTATTTGGGCAACTGTCACAGACATTTTACACATTTACACGGCGTTCGAAGTCCCGAAAATGTTTTTTTATTTTAAATTTCTTTTGTAAACAGTGTGTAATAGGTTACTATGAGTATAAACTAAAAGATGTTTTTTTTTTTATTTTAAATTTCTTTTGTAAACAGTGTGTAATAGGTTACTATGAGTATAAACTAAAAGATGTTTTTTTTTTTATTTTAAATTTCTTTTGTAAACAGTGTGTAATAGGTTACTATGAGTATAAACTAAAAGATGTTTTTTTTTTTATTTTAAATTTCTTTTGTAAACAGTGTGTAATAGGTTACTATGAGTATAAACTAAAAGATGTTTTTTGTTTGTTAGAAGCTGTAGTTCGTGGGTCTTTTATTTCGTTGATGTTTTCTGAGTTGTTATATAAATGTTTTCTGTTCTTTTCTATTCCATATTGAATCTGAGATTGTTTTCAACTATGTATGAAATAGAAATATTTATTCTTCGACATATGGAACGTAAATATTAATTGTTAAAAGTCGTTCCTTAGCTTGTTTTTAATCTGCTAAGGCTTCGTAATGAGGTGTCTCTGACGGAGAAGACTGGCGTTAGAAAGTCCGGAGGTATCCTCTGTTTTTCAAACATGTTTTGTTTTTTATTAAAAAAACTTTTAGAGACAGCTTGGGGTTTTGTCATTGGTAAGAAGTAAACCAACTGTTTCTTGGTTCGGAAACTCATAGTGTAATACGGTCCATACTGAATACAGAAAATTATATTCATATATTAAACACCTTTGAAATGCAATATGTTAATTCAAATCTCATCAGTCTTATCGGAAATACAAAAATTCCATCCAGAAATTCCGTAGGGATACCTACGAAGTTTTCTTTTGTCAAACATGTTTTGTTTTTAATAATACAGAATAAAATTTGTACAATAAAACTTTTAGAAACAGCTCGGGTATGATCAATTCATTATCAGGGGTCACAGTTCGCTATGTATTCCTTTTTTTTTCTAAATACTTTGCTAAATACATTTTGAAACTTATTGATGAGAAGATTGTGCACTTATCCGTTTTGTTGTTCAAACGTATACATTGCCCCGACAACGAGTTACCACCGACCCAAAATATACCAGGGTGGCGAATATCGTAGTAACCAATTAAAGAAACGATAGATTTATGGTAAAGACTTATAACTGGATTTTATTTGTTATAACTTGTAAATAACTCGTACACAAGGAGGAGGCGCTGTTCGTATGGTAATTGAAAAATGAATTAAAACCTGGATAACTATTTTTTCTAAGTTTTAAACGTAGTAGAGTCAAGCGTCGGCTTTAGCTGCTGCTCGAATGGGCCGGCTCGACCGGGGTTGTACCAATACCTCGCAGAATACCGGCGTGAAGTAGAGGCATCTTGTGCTTCCGCGTTTCGTTCGGTGAGTGAGGTAACCGGAGGCTCACTCCCCCTCCCATCTCCCAATAACTAAGTCCGGCAACCCATCTGCAGCACCTCTGATGTTGCAGATGTACGTGGGCGACGGTAAGCACTTACCATCAGGTTGAACCGATTGCGGGGTTTGCCTCCTTTCCCATGAAAAAAAAAAAGTCAGTAGATCCCTTAAGTGGAGGGCTCGTACTATTGAGGATATGGAAAGCTTTTGTAGGATTTGTATCATTGTTTTGAACACTGAGACGGTGACGGGCTCGACACTAGTCACCTTGTTCCAAATAAGCTCCGATGAAAAGTGTTGTTGAAACGACTAAAATAAATGTACAGATCTCTGACCATACCATTATTGGGTGAAAGAGTCGTGAGAACTTTTATTTTTTTTTAACTGAAAAGTAACACGTGAATAAACAAATATTATGAATTGCTTTTAACAATCGGAAAATGAAACACGAGCACACGTCAGAAAATACTTACACTTTGTTGACACTCTCTGAAGAAACAGAGAAATCCAAAACCCTTTGCCATTTGTGCGACCTAAAGTGTACCGAGCCCACGCCCGGCGAGCTGTTTAAATGCTAATCCGAGATTAGAACAAAGCGACAAACGCACAGACAGATGTCGCCTGTCAACGGGGAATTAGCATTACATAACGCTTTACGCGAAAATGGTAAACATTCGTTTTGTGTTCGTTACTGCACGCTTGTGAAGATTCTGTTCAGGGCTTAAATATGATGAGTCGGTTGAAATGCATATACAATAGTAACAAACAGGCATTTTTTTAAATTGAATCTATTTATATAATATATATATATATATATATAGATTTAAAACCACAAACAATAAAAGAAAAAATTATTCTTGGAAAAAAAAAATATACAATGTGAAGCAATAATTAACTGGTTTTTGAATGACGGATCGAAGTCTTGAATGATTAAACACTCCTTGATGAATATTTGTATAGTGCCGGATATAACATTACATAAAAACAACTTTCAGCACACCGCCGAATGATTGATCCATCAAAGTATCATTTCTTATTTGGGCAACTGTCACAGACATTTTACACATTTACACGGCGTTCGAAGTCCCGAAAATGTTTTTTTTTTATTTTAAATTTCTTTTGTAAACAGTGTGTAATAGGTTACTATGAGTATAAACTAAAAGATGTTTTTTTTGTTTGTTAGAAGCTGTAGTTCGTGGGTCTTTTTATTTCGTTGATGTTTTTCTGAGTTGTTATATAAATGTTTTCTGTTCTTTTCTATTCCATATTGAATCTGAGATTGTTTTCAACTATGTATGAAATAGAAGCTATAATTGGTCTTGGAATGTTTTAGATAGAGGCAAACAGATAGCCAGACAGAATAAAAATATAAAAGAACATCTTTTTTTTTGTTATCAATGTAGACAGACCAACAGTGAACATAATATGAAATGAACGGAAAATACACTTTATTGTACACCAATAGCAAAAATAGGAAAAAAAATAAAAAATAAAAAGAAACATTAGATACACAAAGGTACAATTGGTGGCCTTATCGCTTAGAAGCGATCTCTACCAGGCAACCATTTTGCAGAGGAAATAATGACCAGTGAGCAAGGGTTAAGGGTGTACGCAAGTTACAAAGAAGTGAAAATAGAATATAATAAATATATATTGATATATACACAAACATATACTGATATATCTAAATAAATACACAATATATACCCATACATATACAGGAAGATAGAGTAAAGAATAAATAATATAATATAAGAGCCATACGACGCCAGGAAAAGTAAGTGTTAAAGGATAAACAGATAACGAGAGATGAAGGAATAATTTTTAGGGAGGAAGGAAGTGCGCTTTGACCAGCCTTTTAAAAGTATCTAGGGATTGCGCACGCTTTATATGAAGTGGTAGGGAGTTCTAAAGCCTAACAGCTTAAATGGAAAAGGATTTAGAATAGAAGGAAGTGTTATGGGATGGAATTTTTAAAGTAAGGTTATTGTCAAAGCGAAGAGATCGACAGTGAGTATCCCTAAGAAACTTAAACCGCTCTTTAAGGTAAGGGGGGTAGTGGGATTGTATAGAACACAGTATACAAGAGAAAGAATGTGAGTATTTCTGCGAAGGCGGATGGGAAACCACTTGAGTTTTTCGCGAAATTCTGATACATGGTCATATTTTCGGAGTCCAAACACGAACCGTATACAAAGATTCTGAATGCGCTCAAGTTTACTAAGTAACATCATCTGCAATACCTGAGGTGCTGCAGGTGGGAGGGATGATGAGGAGAGGGATGCCTCCGGTTACCTCACTAACCGAACGAAACGCCGAAGCACAAGATGCCCCTATATCACGCCGGTATCCTGCGAGGCTGGTGTGAACCCGGTCGAGCCGGGCCATTCGAGCAGCAGCAAAATCCTCCGCTTGGCTCCACCACGTGCAGTTCAATCAAATAAGGTAACAGAGGTGCTGTCACCCCAGATAACTAAGATGAAATATCGCAATATCGCACAGCCTGTAATTATATTGGCTCTCTACGCCACTTTAACCGGAACACAAGTGTTTGCACTGCTCATTAGGGGCAGAAATGGGTAAGAGGTACTTATCCAGTATCTACCCAGACAACGAGAAGGAATCTTGTATCACCTAGTTTTGTACAAAGTGAAGTTAATTTATTATCCTCGGCGAGAGGGTGATACTCCTAAATAGAATAGGTGTTCCAACAACATTGTCTCTGTCTTGCTAGAAATATTGTTCCCAAAATGTGTCGATATTACGTTGTCTTATCTTTTTTATACCGACTGATATTTGGTTTATAAAGAAACTATCGAAGTACAGTCACTAACCTGACGGTTAAATTATAATAAACGTGGTCATTCAAAGAGACGTTAAATTATCCATGTTGTATTTACGCGAACACTACACATCAAAAGTAAAACTATTACTTACGAATATTAAAGCGTTTAATTTTGTTCGTTTTCGCCGACGTCCCCCCGGCGACATCGGGTGCTGTAAAGCACTCGAAACGTCGGGAATATAGAAGCATGATTCTAACGCGATGTAATTCGTAAACAATAATAACCTTTTAATTATTTCTTTCGCGTGAATAGATAATCAAATGCAATGTCGTGATCAATGTTACTGAAATATGTACAATGATTATAAATCCGTAGTCGTGTGCCAGTATTGATCAATTCTTTGACAGATCGATGATTTAAGATTTGACTGTCTTCAAATCACTCCAGTTTGCTACTATGGCGGTCTTCAGATTAATTGTACTAATAATAGCCTATAGATGGTACGTTTACATATCGCCGTCACTTTCACATAAATTTTCACAATACTTTCACAGCAACATCACATTTTTAAACGTGGTAGAGCCACGAACTCTTGAATGGGCCGGCTCAATCTCGCAGAATATCGGCGTAAAGTAGAGGCATCTTGTGCTTCCGCATTTCCGCAGAGTGACGTAACCGGAGGAAGTGCCCCCTCCCAATTCTCACCATCCCTCCTAACTGGAGTACAATCGGGTGAGCCGCTTGCTCGTTTGACTCCTTTATCAAATAAAAAAGAAAAACCTGGCGTGGCTTTGGACGGCAGGATATCAATTCTAAATAAAAGTACATGGTCGATCGCTAAACGCGTCTGATACCGTGCGAGCCAATCCACTAGCCAGGGCAGGTGATTTTGGCTATCTTCTCTTTGGAAGAGGCATATGTCCAGCAATGGTCTACTTACAGGCCCTTGAAGAAGAAAATCTTTACTCCTCAAAACGTCTTCTCATTCTTTTAGGCGATATGGTGAATCCTTCACTGTGGAGGCAGCCAAGTTATGGATCCCGATAACACATGACATACGTGCTGGTTCTCTCGTAAAATATTCCGGAAAAGAGTAACGGAGCACTATCTTTCTGATTAAAATTGTAAATAATAACTTATCGGCATTTATGTATTATTATTGTATTGATGATTATTAGTAAATATTTAATGTAATATAGGTAAGTATATGTGTTTATATGTGTGTATATTTATATATATTTAGACATTGTATTTAAACATTTTGTAATATTGTATAATATGTAATATTTTAAGTGTGGTAGAGCCAAGCGGCGGCTTTAGCTGCTGCTCGAATGGGCCGGCTCGACCGGATTGATACCACGGCCTCGCAGAATACCGGCGTGAAGTAGAGGCATCTTGTGCTTCTGCATTTCGTTCGGTGAGTGAGGTAACCGGAGGCCCGCATCCCCTCCCTATTCCTCTCCTCTTCCCTCCCATCTCCCAAATATCCTTAAAGACCGGCAACGCACCTGCAGCATCTATGGTGTTGCAGATGTATGTAGGCGACGGTAAGCACTTACCATCAGGTGAACCGCTTGCTCGTTTCCCGTCTTTTGCATAAAAAAAATATGTGTAGGCTCTTGCCCCACTGTGGGCACTTACAGGCAGCTACTTTGCTTACTTTTTTCATTGCCATTTATATTAGTTAAGATATTATGTATTAATTAAGTACACAACTACCTACTTGTATAACAATAATAGTTTTCTCTTTCCTCGAGTGTTTGCTGGAAGAGAACTCTGCTTAGGGTTAAGCTCGCCTTTGTACATTTATCTTGTATATTATTAAAATTGTAAATTTATCATAATGTGTACAATAAAGAATAAAGAAAGAAGAAGAATAACATAAACAGATCCAAATTTAGACATTGCATGCAATCCTAGTCGAGTCCTTCGAAATACAGTCAACAAAAATGACCGCAGTATTATATTCTTTTCTGCTTACAGTAGTCCTGATAATTCCAAGTGAGAGCGGAAAGAGTGTCCATTATGAGCTGGAGCCAAAACACTTGACAAAAATTGTCTTTAGCATCCTACAAAGCGCATTGTCGCATTTCTGATGTTGGACACAATGTACAAAAATATTAGGTTCTTTTATAGGGTATTTTTGTATTTTCCGCTATCTAAGCCACGTTCGTTAATGCACCGAGTGCAGGTACTTCTAGAACGTTCTTTATAATGGAACGTGGTGAGAAACGTGCTAATAATCCAGCTGATGGCAAGTGGGTACTGCAGCCCAGAAGGTTACAGATGCGTCTGTCTGTCATCCATGTGGACTAATACGGTATGTCTCACAGTCCGCAATGATACTGGCTCTCTGTACCTTTCAGACTGGAACACAACAGCCGTTATACTGCTGTTGTCCGTGGAAACGGTACCTACCCAGGCGACGAGGCATCTTCTTACACGAGGAAGGAGCCAACCGTCTAGGACAGGGATTTCCAAATTATTTTGAGCAAGAGCCCCTTCTCCAAAATGAACTGATACCGCAGATGACTGATACCCATAGCCAAATTAATTTAAAACTCCTATATCTAGCTTACCTCCTATTGATACAAAACACCAAAATAATTTACCCGTGGGGTCGTTATCGACTCCAAAGGAAAAATCGACACCTTGGGAATTCCCGGTCTAGGAAATACCTCCAATTAGATTTGTGAGAAAATAATAATGAACTGTTTTAAATACTTTCCGAGTAAACACTGTTTTCCGCCATATTCATCAAACAAGGACAACTATATAGCCAAAAGGTTAGTGTAGCGCTTTTCAAGCCTAACGCCAGCCAGCAAATAAGTGTGAATCAAGCTTAAACACGTGAATTCTTCTAACAAACAAACTGAGCCGAAGCTTTTGCCTCCTTCGTTAGCGTCTCGCCAACAATTACATTCTCGTGCACGAGGTTTTACAGATCTAAAAGAAAGAGCATCTCCGATGTCATGGTTGAGTAATTTGAAATTTCATACATATGAATATTTTGCTCGAGCTGTGGTCACCAGGTTGTGAGTACACTGACCTCCGGACCTGGTTCACATTTTCGTATATTAATTGTTTTAATTTCTTAACTAATTTTTAAGCCACCGGGCCAACAGAGTGTCTACCGTGAGGGTTGGTCCGATGACTGGTAGGTGCGAGCGACTTTCCTCCAGGTAAAACTTTTTTTTTTTATATATAATAAGCTTACGTTTGACCTCAACCTCACTTGATGGAAGGCCAAGATGAGGCCTAGGATGGTACACGTTTGCCTAGGTGTCTGTTCACTTTGGCCTTAAAGATGTCCAGATTAACTATAAAAAAACCTGATACTTGCGGGCTTTTTCTCGCGAGTCTCTTACGCAGAGGCTCTAAAAGCCACCGGGCGAGTAGTGTATATACCTTGGAGGTTTTAGTCGTTTTCATCTTCTATGATAATCCCACACATAACGAGTAACCGCATTCGTTGGCTGGTTGATGCCGAACACCTTTCCCTCAAATAAAACTAAAAAAAAAACCTCGGAAGAGGAGACGTCCTTCCCAGTTCACGAATACCCGACCTGGCGGGGTAGCTACCCTTCATCTGCCATAGTTTAATTTCATTGTATAAAATTCGCGTAAGTACAATTATTTTAAAATGTTTGGCGAAAAATTACATACTAATGCACACTTTAGAGATTTCACAGAAGGTCTTATAACTCGACGGACTGCAGTTTTCGTCACAATGGCTTAAATCGAACGGATACATGACGAAATTACATGCAATCTATGTATTAATTATCTGTATGTCACACTATTCGTTTCAAAACAAGACCTGACCTTTGGCACAAAGCTTCGATAATATTAACATAGAATGACAAGAGATTAGGATATGGCCGGGATAAAGGAGCATAAATTCTATTCAAATGCTCGAACTCTTCAGGTATTGACTATCTTGTTATGGGATCAATAGGTGCTCGAGCTGAGTGTGGGTCAGATATGTTACGCGACCACGATAGTCGAGTGGTTAGCGAATCTCCGAATCAGACACGAGTTCGATCCCCCTGCGTGGAGATCTAGTAGCGATGAGTTTTTCGAAACATGTGTTTCATTCGTATCGTTGGCCCGGACGACGAAGCGGCGTCAGGCTCACCACCTGTCACCATGTCGCAAATAACCACTGACCGGCCTAAGTTTTGGGTTAAACAAACGTGAGAGATTAACTTATTTTTTTTTTTATCAAATTATGTTAGATATCAAACAAATCCGAGTTTCTGCTATTCAATCACGTGCTCGGTACTGTCGTTAAAGTAGTTTATGTGTAGATTTAAAGAAGTATTCTGTCGTCGCCTGCGAACAGAGCCTGAGGGAGCAGGGATTTCCCATTCTCACTCACTTTACTTTGGCACCTCGAACGGTGCGGACGTGCGTGCGGTGTGTGCAGTAAGGATGCAGTGCAGATGCGCCAGGTAGAAAGGTGAAATAAACAGGAACAGTACATTAAACATCCCGAGGAAACCTGGATATGTGAACTTCACAAACCAATGTTGGAGTAAAATAAACTCCCTGGTCACTAGTGATCACTTTATTTAAAACTAGTTTAGGTTTCTGCATCTTCACGACATGCATCATTACGGAATCCTCATGGTGTACGGTTAGGTACCAGCTTGAGATAACTAAAAATGTATTTATAAAACTACCTCTGACACCAGATGAACATAATTACGGTCGATCTTTTATATATAGAGATATAGTTATGATCAGACAGTGATGGGTATTTCGCTCGTATTTACAAACAATAGTTATCCAAGTAAAGGAGCAAAGTATCGCATTTTGCTATGCCTTTGTAGAGGTTTTTATATCTCTGATCGTTCACGCTTACTATAGTAACGTTGGTGAATAAAAGGCTATGTGTAAGTTTAAATCTGTTTTAGTAATAAAAGCTAAATATCAATAGAAAAAGTAATTAATATTATAAAGACGAAATATTAATGTTGGTCAAGTGTGAGACATACAATGTTTACCATCTTGTCTTCTTATAAAGTACAGTCAACCGCAAATTAAATGATTATGTGTGTTTATAATTTATTAATAGTTTATGAATATTATAATTCAATAAACATAACTATTACTTAGACCTTTGTAAGACCAATGACTTTAAACTTCATTTAGATTTAACACAGCGAAATTTCCAATTGCGCACTAGACGAGTCGTGGCTAAATATGCAATATAAAATACATCACTGTCAACCCTGAGTACGTAGTGCGTCGATAACCCCCATGTACATCCATAAAGCAAACAATCTCCATCTTCGAACGAAATATAATCCTAGCCGCTTTGTAACAAGATATTGATTCGATCGCGTAACAGTGTTGTAGATGGGATGTTTCAGTTTCAGCGAGCGATGTTGACGTTGCAAACGAAGCGACAAACAAACAGACGGGCGGGGAGCGGTGGCTGCGTGACACGGCCCAGTGGTTCTAACCAGTGTAAATACACATTTTGTCTGTACATTAGCGTGGGAACTGTCCATTACGTCTGATTTACACGAGGCACCTTGCATTACATTGTTATTTTTATCGACTTTAATTGTTCATTGGTTTAGTGATTGTGATAGGAGACTTCGGATTTATAACGTTTTTTTTTATTTATTTATGTACACACAAAAAGGCATGAAAACATTGAAACCTAGTATTAGTACAAGGGTACTACTTATACCATGCATTGAAATTTCTTCCAGCAGACCCTAACAGGAAATTTTATTGAAATGGCAAACTTAGTGCGCACATTCCTAATAAATAATATGTATACAATTAAATAAATGAGGTTACATACAATTAAATAATATACATAGATATATTTAAATAAATATATATATATATATACATATACATATGTTTGTATTTCGCTGGTTATTAGTTTTGTTTTGTTTTCCTAGTAGCGGCTTTAGCTGCTGCTCGAATGGGCCGGCTCAATAGGGTGGTGAGATAACCGGAAGCCATATCTCCGCTCACATCTTCCCCTCCCCCGAATATCCTTAGAGGCCGGCAACGCAACTGCAGCCCCTTTGGTGTTGCATATGCACGTGGGCGTCGGTAGACACTTGAGGTCAGTTTAGCCGCTTCCCATAAAAAAAAAACATCAAAGGCATCAGCTGTAACGGACAGCAAGATCTCTTCGTTACAGTTAACCGGGGACCTACGATCAACGTTGTCACTTGGAGCACCTTGGTTCTTTTTATCGGTTTCGGTATCGGCATATGTATCTACCACCCTCTTTCTGACCGTTAGTGTCGTAAGAAGCGACTAAGGGAAAAGCTTTAAAAATCCCAGTTTAACTACCGTCAGATGGTGGGATAACTATCTCGAGAAAAACCAGACTAAAATTACGCAAACCGATGACGTATTGCAGCGTCTAAGGTGCGTGGTGATAGAACCCAGGTCACTCGCGCTCTATGGAACTAAAGTGAGTGCTCAGTCCCCCGGGCTACCACAAATTATTAAAAAAATAAATTATTTTTTTTTATTTCTGCAGCAAAAACAATATCTGACAACACAGTATAGACAGATTAAAACATGTTTAGGCTAATTTAGCTGTGACATAATAAATTATTTTAAAATAATACATAAAACAGATAGAATAAATCAAACTATACATATAATAAATAACTAAATAAATAGTACTTTGTTTAAGTTTGAGTATTGCCTTTAACGATCATATAAGAGATTGAAATAGATATTCAGTGCAGTCATATGTAAGCGTTTTCAACCAATTACTAAGGACATATTACGCTTGATATACTGAGCAGCATTTAATGTCACAAGTTTTGACGATTTTGTTGTATAAAAACGATGAAATAAAAGGGCTAAACCGTTTAGCAAATGATTTGTTTACGGATATTGTTGGAGCTTTAAAAATTATATAATAATAAACGAACGTACTTCTTCTGTTTATTTAACAACCGTTGAGCATCGGGTAAAAATAGAAAAGGCTGTAAGTTTTAATTGGGTCCCACACTTACGTCGTGATACGTCCAAATCAGGTTGTGTGTTCAGCGATAAAGCGAAATTAACCCAGAAGTGGCTCTCGGAAGCGAAGTCTCCGTTTGAGTTTGATCCTTGAGTTGAGATAGAAATGAGTGTTCCCACGTTATATTTGATTTTGTTACGTGACGAATCTCTATATTGTTCGCGGAAATATATTTTATTGTTTGTCAAGGAGTCTTGGGTCACTGGTGTACTATGAAGTAAAAGCGCATGAAACACTAATTTAAAACAGCTGGTTTTTTTTTTATGGTACAGACGGCAAACGAGCAAGCGGTTCACCTGATGGTAAGTGATTACCGTCGCCCACATACATCTGCAACACCATAGATGCTGCAGGTGCGTTGCCGGTCTTTCAGGATATTTGGGAGATGGGAGGGAAGAGGAGGGGAATAAGGAGGGGGTGTGGGCCTCCGGTTACCTCACTCACCGAACGAAACGCAGAAGCACAAAATGCCTGTACTTCACGCCGGTATTCTTCGAGGCCGTGGTACCAATCCGGTCGAGCCGGCCCATTCGAGCAGCTAAAGCCGCCGCTTGGCTCTACCACGCTTAAAACATTTTGTACAGTATACCATGTTATTTATAGTCGGTCCTCTGTTTTAAGCAGTATAAACATAATAATTATTATTAAGAATACATCTGCTGAAAAGCGTTTAGATGCTATTTAAATAATCAATAACAGCTATTTATAGGTACTAGCTTTTGCCCGTGATTTCGTTCGCGTGTTATTAATGAGTATGGTATTGTTTTATTTATAAAGTTCTTTCCTTACAAATAGACACATTAAATATCCATAGGCATGGACAGTGAACATAACTTTTAAATCGTTCTAGTGATTTTTTTTATTTTATTTATAATAGGCTTACGTTTCACTTTAATCTCGCTTCATGGAAGGCGAAGATGAGGCTTAGGATGGTAAACGTTTGCCTAAAAGGTGTCTGTTCACTTTGGCCTTACGGTTCCCGATCCACTAGATACTGGTATTTTCATTTCAGAATTGTAAGCACCGGACTTTTTAATTTGTAATAGTACATATTCTTACCAACGGTGTTAACTTATTTGATTGTGGAAAAAATTTGTACTGGACAAGTACGTTTTTTCCGCAATCAATACTGTTCACGTTGTGAAAATCAACTCAGAATCGGTCCCGAAGTTTTTGTGTGACGTCTGTACAAACAGACAAACAAACTAAAATAACAACTAAAAAAACTTTTGTCTTCGGAACTAAACGTATATCTTATTCCAAAACGCTTTTCTTTTTAAACTTTAACGTACAGACTGCTTTCACAGAATTTTATAATAGTATCTATATACTAATGGAGAAAATGTTTCGACTTGTATGTATACGAGAAAACAACACACAAATACCGTCTAAAATTCTTAATACCTGTATTAAGTTAGTTATTTCTTGTGTAAGATAAGCAAACTGACGTAACAAAATTGTATAACGTTTTAACCTGATTTTTTTTATAGAAGAAGGGGGCAAACGAGCATGCGTCTCACCTGATGGTAAGTGATCACCGACGCCCACGAACATCCACAACACCAGAGGAGCTACTCCGGAATAGGCTCTTTTCCTGTAGGTCCCTAAGTCGTTCAGAAATAACGCTGGCGACAGCTGATTCCACAAAGTCGAAGTACGTGGCAGAAAACTTCGATTAAAACGCACTGTAGTGGAATGTCAACCATCTAGGTGGTATTGATGGAATGCTGTAAACATCGTCTCCAGGAGTTACTAACGGCATCATATACAAAGCGGAGCGGCAGACATTAAAAATATGTTTTATATTATAATTCAAGGATGTTATTATTAGCAGTGGAAATGTTAGACGATTTAACAAAACTAAAATACAATTTATCATAGTTAAAGTTAAGTTATTATTATAATTTAAAGTCTCTAATATATAGCGCGAACATGGTCCCGGAGTGTCGCGGTGGCTTAAGGACTTTACCGCCGACTTCAACAAAACCCATTCAACTCAGACCTTCGCGTTCGTGATTTCGCGTAGTAGTGAAGTAGTAAAAAAAACTTTGGTTGGAGCTAAGCAAGATTTTGGTCGGAATATGATTATGATTTATGATGTACGAAGATAACAACAGTACAAACTTCTAGCTAGATTTAAATTTGACAGTGCATGAGTGACCGAGCTGATTGCTGGTGATGACATACGGAACCGAGACTTGATCCTTCAGTGCAGGCCGTATGTGGAAGCTTAAAGTTGGTCAGCGCGCTATGGAAAGAGCAATGCTCGGTGTTTCTCTGCGCGATAGAGTCTGCGACGATGATATCCGTAGCAGAACTAGAGTAACCGACATCGGCGGAAGGATCAGCAAGCTGAAGTGACAATGGGTAGGTCACGAAGCTCGCAGAACAGACAACCGTAGGGGAAAAAAAAAGCTCTCGAGTGTGAACCACGTACAGGCAAACGCAGTGTTGGAAGACCCCACACAAGATGTAGCGACGACCTGCACAATGATGCGTCAAGTCGACGGATTCTGGTGGCTGCGGACCGAGCTTTGTGGATACATGTGTGCCCAATGCCGGCATTGAAGGAAAACAACATATAAAACATACATATCGAGAACATGTAGAGAGTACTAGGTACTAAAACTCTTTAAAATAAAATTGAGAGAAGGCTTCTGTCTCCCAGTAGTTTGTTTCCCTCATCCATAGACTGATTATTTACTTTATAGACCATATTATTTTGATTTTTTAAAGTATAAAGAAAAGAAGGACTTCTCTATGTTAATGTGTATGTGTTTATATTTTTTTTTCTTACCATAATTACGTCCAAATTGATATCATCATGATTTAAATATTTAACATTTTTGTTTTTTGTGAGGTGCTATTTTTTGTTTATTTTCGATTTTTCGAGATGGGTATTCTGCTCAACTGTACAATAATTTAACAGCTGTGTATCTTTTATATTTTTCTAATTATATTTTTTATTTTTTTCTCGTGTTTTATTTATACACGCAATTTTAATTGTGTGTACAATTATATTTAGTATTTTTTTTTAGGTTATACCGTTGTACTATGTACAATATTCTTCTTATCCGGTTGTTTGTGAAGTCAATGAAGGACCCGACTGAAAAACAGTGCTGTGATATCAGTGAGACGGGAACCTTTTTGACATCGCACAACAAATGAATCTTTTTTATTTGTGTGAATTTTTTTAATTTCTTAATTTTGTTTCAATAAACACAACAATTTGTGTGATTGCCAAATAAATGCGTTTCTTTCTTTTCTTTCTTTGCGTTGTTCGTCTGTGTTTTATAAAATACCATAACTGAGTTGTTCAGAATCTTTCATAATAAACCTTACATAAAAACTAATCGAAGCCTATTTAAAACGACACCGACAACACCATCGACTATTGATCAGTACCTACGTCGACGGTCAAATCCACTAACAGCTTTCGCCGTTGATTCCGACTTCCAAGAAGGTCAACACCACTATCAGATTGTCCGATAACGGCGACGCGGCTATTTCACAACCCTACGCCGATATCTGACAGTATATCTGTATTAACGTCGTGTTGTGTGAGAATATATTCGCTGGACGACTCTATACGGAAGTTGGAAGCCGGTGGAAACAGTCTCTTGTAACTGGAGGTTAATTGCCACTATCGAGCCTATATCTTGGGTCAGTTCGCTATTTTCTTCCATGGGAACCGGGGCTCCGAGACGGTATTTGCATGCGTTGGTCTATTCGTACTTTATTAGTATCTGTTACTGTAAATAAATTATAGTTGTGTCTTTTTTTATACAGCTATGTTATTAGATACGCTTTCGATTATTTAGTACGTATGAAACGTACCGAGATAATCGAATCGATATACTCCAATAATCGATTAAGTTGATCGATTGATCTGAAAATGATTTCAATACTGAAATGAAACTAAGATCGTCATCATCATCATTGCAGCCTGTCACGGGTCCACTTCTGAACATAGGCCTCCGACCCAGAGATTGTCACAAAACGTGGTCCTGAGCCTCGAGCATCCCAGTGACTTGTCGCAACAATGTGCAGTTCGTCATCGTCGGTTCGATCTTGTGGCGGGGTCGACCTTCACTGCGTTTGCCTTAACGAGGCTGCTACTGGAGAACCTTTCATTCCCAACAGTGGTGAATTACCCGAGCCATGTGGCCGGCCCATTGCCGCTTCAGCTTGCTGATCTTTACGGCTATGTGGGTTATTCCAGTTCTGCTGTGGATATCTTCATAGAAGACTCATCATAGAAGATCATCGCCCACTGAGCAACAATGAGCTTCCTCATACGGACCCCAGATCATATCTCGGCTCCGTAATTCACCACTGGCAACACGCACTGATCGTATTTTCTTCAGATGGGTGTCACAGATATCGACTTAGTTAGGCCTCCGCGTCCGTTACGCTCTGTCGCGAGGAAATTGGTTGCGCACGTGGTTTTGCTACCCAGAGTCGTGCCAAAACGAACTTGTCAATCTCTGCCTATCCCTACAACAATAACAGGCACTAAGGGGTAGGCTCTCGTCGGGAGTCGTCTGGGCGGGTACCACTCCGTTACTCATTTCTAACACCAAGCAGCAGTGTAACTAAGGTCGTGTTCCGATTTGAAAGGTATAGACGGCCATAAAGCTTCGTCAACAGGGAGCAGAGCAGGCAATGAAAAACAAATATGAGGGTGCAGCCACGTTGATGATTAAGATTATACAACTAATCCTGAGACTAACATCAAATTAACTAATTGTAATGATGATAAAAGGATATTATCCTAGCCCACACAAGCCCACCGCTGTATATAAGCGTTCTCATAGAAATCACAAATCCAACGCCACAAAGCTCAGAGTTACCGGGGTCTTATACGCTATGGCACCAAAACATTTCACATGAATCCCGTTTGACTTAATTCCTCGATAAATCTCTACTATACTCTTAAATGCCAAAAAATTAAAACAGTATTATAGTTATAAACATATAGAATACCAATCTCATTAATTTATTTAACTTAGTACTATATAACGTAAAAAGGTCTCAACTTAAATCCGATGCCTCTGATGTAAAAAAGATCATAAAAATACTGTTTATTAACGCCGTCCGAAAGAAAGTCAAACTTTATAACACTATGAATCATAACATACCTATAGCGCCGCAGCTCGAACGTACACAAATAAAACTCCCATACGATTGTGGACTGTAAGACAAACGTATTCGAGTTCACAATCGTATGTAACATGGGACCAAAACATTTAGATTGCGTAACAATGTGCAACAATAGAAAGCACGTGTAAACATTCCGATAATTTTTCCCATAAGATATGCCCAACTTTTATATTGAATAACCATTTATCGTATGCGCGACGACGTATCCAATGCGTGTATACAAACACTTAATGAGGCGAAAAATCAAAGAAAACAAGCAATAGTTGACGCCCACGTAAATTCCATTGCTGTTCGACCAGTGTTAACTGACACCGAACTTAATAATGTACAGGAGATATTTACAAGTGATAAGGGTCGCGATAAACTGCATAGGAAACGGTTTGAGGAAAAGTCGGTAAAATAATTATCATGATCATGACACCAGGACGTCTAACACCTTAGTTCTTCCGTGACCACAGCTGCTGTAAAGCACTCGAAACGTCGAGAACATTAAAACAAAAATCAAACGAGATAAAATCCGTGAATAATAACTTTATTTCAAAACAAAATACTAGTACGAAATGCATCATCAACGTCAGCCTTTTTCACATCAACATCACATTTTTGTCGTGGTAGAGCCATGCGGCGTTTATTGCTGCAGCACGAATGGACCGGCTCGACCGGGGTAGTGCCATGGCCGCGCAAAATACCGACGTGGAGCAGAGAGAGGCATTTTGTGTTATTGCGTTTCGTTCGGTGAGTGAGGTAACCGGAGGCCCACTCCTCCCAACTCCTATCCCTGTCATCCCTCCCAAACCCAAAATGTCATTAAAGGCTAGCAACGCACCTGCAGCTCCTCTGGACTCGCAGATGTACGGCGACGGTAATCACTTACCATCAGGTGAGCTGCTTGCTCGTTTGCCACCTTTCCCATAAAAAAAATTGCCTGTTAAAGTCCCAATGCTGGACGTAATCTCAACGCTTGATGACCGCAATACCTGAGGCCTCTTGGAAGCTAAATTACGTAAATGTAATGTGTATATGGTGTAACGAAGAACCTATATAGCTTTTGATTACCGAACGAAGCTCTGATATCTATGCCGAATTCAAATACCACAGACTAGTTGATAGAAGAAAATGGAGAAGTATATAAGTACGTAAGTATGTTACCTATAAGCAGAGTTTACGGATCTCCCGTTGGTAAGATTAAGTCAAGCCGTGGTAGCCTAGTAGGCAGTACGCTCACTTTATGTTCTGGAGCGCTAGTGACCTGGGTTCAATCCCCGGTGCCGGCACCACTAAAATTGTTAATATCAATTCTAAGTGCTGTATTTACCAAATCGCCAGCGGTGAAGGAAAACATCGTGAGGAAACCTGCATGTCTGAGAAATAATAAAAAAATATATTTCGAGGATATGTGAAGCCCGCCAAACCGCACTGGAGCAGCGTGGCGGGCCCTTCCCGACTCCTAATCCCTCTCCGATACTTGTATTTGAGAAGGAGGCCTTTGCCCAGCAGTGGCTGCTATCTTTACTTTTAAACGGACTTCCGCAATCCACATTTCCTCTCTCCAGAAGATCCAATGTGAATCCTTGCCTCGTAGACGAGTTTTGTTCCGAAAATTGTCATCAAATTTTTAAAGGCTTTTCCTTTACCTACTACGACACCTATCATTTACGACAATGTTAAATAAAAATCGACATCAATTGCATATTCAGTAAAGTCTGGATTGCTTCCAAACTTGAAGCAATTAAAACTTTAGTAAACTTGCAAGAGAAGGGATAATGCATGAATAGACATGAATATTAACAAGAGGCAGAGAATATGTAACATATCAGGAGACCACAGAATCAACTATTGCAGATACTGGACAGTGGAAAGGTAAAGATGTTAGATAGAGACAAAATAAAATCCACAGATAAAATATTTTTCATTTCAACGTTTGATAGGTTACATAATATGATAATGAACAAATACAAATATATTTCTAGCATATCTGTACAACTGGAAATAGCATATGCTATTGTAAAAGAAAATATTTGGAATAAACTAGAAACCTAAGTATTCTCCCAAGATTGTTTTTGTTAATACATAGTATTTTTCGCTTTTGCTAAGCGAGTGGTCTACCTTTTTCACAAAACCTTCAAGTGCGTTTAAGTATTGCCACCAACTCAAGTACCCTTGGAGGCGCCAGTTCGATGCTTCGAGAATTGCTTTCGGTAAACATAGCAATTCTTCTAAAACAAACAAAAATTATCTCTAAAGCAGAGGAATTAGGATCCAATTCGATATTTCAAAAAATAGCAATAGATTATGTTTGGTTAAGTAACTTGTACAAAAGAAAAAGGTCTTTAGATAATTTACTGCTTTCTCATAAGGTTTATTTTAGTCCGTTACAAAAAAAAATGTACGGATTTTAAAATATGCATTGTTGTCGATAATGGTAATACTTTTGTTTGACGTCCTATACAAAAGATGTTTTTCTACAAGTGCGTGCAAATAATAATTCTCGTCCACAAAAAGTAAGTGCCTTGTTTGACTTAACACTTTATAGGATACAAGCCGCCGCCCGCCATTTTATCCGTGTGGAAAATTTTCCCGCGGGTTTCCCAGAATGTTTTTTTTTTATTTACGAGAAAGGCGGCAAACGAGCTAACGGTTCACTTCATAGTAAGTGATTACCGTCGTCCTCTTATATCTGCAACACTAGAGGAGCTGCAGGTGCATTGCCGGCCTTAAAGGGTATTTGGGAGATGGGAAGGAGGATGAGGAGGTGGATAGGGAGAGGGAGTGGTAGAGGGAGTGGGCCTCCGGTTACCTCACTCACCGAACGAAACGCAGAAGCATGAGATGCCTCTTCTAAATACACCGGTCGAGCAGGCCTATTAGGGCAGCAGCAAAAGCCGCCGCTTGGCTCGGCTCTACTACGCAAAAATGTTGTCTATGTCCTTCTCCGGGTCCAAGGCTAGCTCTTCGTCGAATTTGTTAACGATCGATTCAGTGGCTTGGCCCTGACGAGGTAACAAACAACAACAGACAGACAGTGTTACTTTCGCATTTATATATTAACGTGGATCATCGTGCGATGAAACTTTAAGAGTCAGAAAACAATTTAAATAACACGCGTTGGTGAGTGTAACGGACAATACGAGTATACCATCTCTTTCTCTAATTACTGACCTCACCTTCACGTAGTGCACCCTGCTTGTTAACAAACAGTCGACCGAATGTAAGCGGAATATCATGGAGCACAATCGCTGTGTGAGTATGGGCAAAACATCCAAGAAATGTATGCCGACTATAAATATAAAAGCCTGCACTCTTTCGAGGAGGCTCGCTGTGCTCCAGTGCTGGACTAAAATAGTCTGAGATAATAAATCAAACCAAATCATGTATTCAACGTACGAAACATACTTTTCACTTGTCGAACGTCATTTATATTTAAAATCTACCACCGTTTCGTAATGAGGTTCAATCTGACGGAGAAGAAACCGGCGTAAGAAACTCCGCAGGTATCCTCTTTTTTGGTATTTTTTTCAAAACTTACAATACGTTTTAATAATCTAATATTACGAGATTTTTTCTAGAAACGGCATGAGAGCGATCAACCTATTCCGATGGGATCCTTTTCATAAAGTCTTTGTTTAACAATTTTTTAAAACCTATCGATAGGAAGTAAAATATGCATGACAGTGGTCGACAAGTCCCAGAGACTTCATTCGCATGGTTTTAAAAGCATTACTCAACTAAGCGAAACATGTTTATCGGGCTCTTACACACTAGTGTTTTCGAAATATTTATCGTTCCAAATAGCTTGAATGGAACTTTAATTATTTACAAGTTTTCTTAAAGTCACGGGGGACTGAGGTGTTACGTTCTGATGTACGTTAACTCGGCTTCTGTCAGCTTTATAATTACAAATTTTCGATCTGATCTAAGCAGAATGAGCTCATTCTCCCTTGCTTGAGATCGTGCAGCGGTAAACGGGTGGTACCCAGCTATCTTCTCTATTGAAATTAGGATCACTATCCAGGATATTATCACAGACTGCAGATTTACTAGAGCGCCTATTTGTATTCCTTGATGAAGGGTTTAATTGATATTTTTGTTTCCCCAACGTAAGAGAGACCACATCACAACTACTCGTGAGTGTACTCTCCTGCATCTTGTAGAGGATTAATCGACAGATAGTATGAACTGACATTTTTTTCTCGGAGGCTTGTGAAAATTTATAAAGATACTATTCATTTATTTATTAAGACATTTCAGAAGAATAATTTTTAAAATGTGACAGAGATTTTTAAAAACTTTAATTTGAGGAGAAAATAATCCATTAATCCTTTGAAATTTTGGATAGTGTTAGGAACAACACACCAAAAATATTTTTATTGTCATAGGCCTTCTTTTAACAAGAATCGCACTTTATGTAAAGACAAGAGGAATATTGAACAGAAACAACTTCTGTCTATATCTATATATTCCTAAAAAAAATTTTTGGGATTACGTCGACGCAAAACTGCGTGACTAATTCTTCAGAAAAACAGGACGTCAAAGCGTCTAGGCGTCGAAGGCTAATCCGTCTTTAGGTGACGCGGGAAGGATTACCGGAATGATAATGAAGATAAAGCTCCAAAGCGTTTCCGCTGACGAGAGCCGATAGTCGGGAGGACTCCCGAATCCAATGTAGGGAAGTCAACGTAAAATATCCATTACAAATACGTTCGCTGTCTATGATCATGATGATCATGTCCTGACTGTCTTACAACCACGGCGAGTTCCCCGCATCCGAGGCATAGAGATGGAACTCAACACAAAACACCCAGACCTGAAAATCAATATTTTATGACTTGCACAAATGATGGCACGGCTGCGAACTGAACCCTTGTGTTACGCTAACCATTAAGTCAAGCGTTGGCTTACAATGCTCTAGTGTTTAAACACCCAATGTGATGAAGATATCACGTTTAAATGATCGTTTACGTCCAGTGGTAGACGCGGGGATTGGCTCTCTTTACGAGTATTCCCAGATAGATGTAATTATTGTCGAACCTGTGACATGTAAGTACGACATTAGTATTGACAAATAATCTAAAAATATCACGTGACTAAAAGATAAAAGCCTATCTGCATAGAAAAAAAATTATCACAGAATCCAGGGAGCAGTTCAAAATAGGCATAAAACATTATATTAAACGTAACCGATGTTCATTTCGCATCATAGAGGAGTTTTACATGCATTTAATCATACAAATACTATCCTATATATCATCCTATAAATCGCCTGGAACTATCCTATAATATGGTTAGAGCAGGGCGATAGGGCATCATACTTGTGAACAGGTGCTCCTTGTGGGGTTTGGTCAGCTCGTGTCTGCAGTGCCCTTGTGGGGCTTCATTTTTGTGGGGTTTTTTTTTAATTTTATACATTGAGTTCTTTTTCGGTAACTTGGACCACATCTCACTAAATGAAATTAGCCCTGAACACCCTTCTATCTTCTTAAACTTCAAACAATCGACACAAATGGAAAGAACCTGATACGCGGCGAGCAGTTTCACCCTTATGTTGTAGACATTCCTCCATTACGCACGAAGCGGTTTGCCTCTTCTTTCTTTATGGGGACGGCTAAAGAGTGGAACTCCCTGCCGAGGTTAGTTTTTCCGGAAACCTGTAACCTGGATATCTTTAAGGTCAATGTAAACAGACATCTAGGCAAGCCTGCACCATCCTAGGCCTCATCTTCGCCTTCCATCGGGCAAGATTGAGGTCAAACGCAAGCCTATTTTGCATAAAAAAAAGTAGTTTAAATTAGTACTAATTCGCTTTTGCGAAGTGCGTCGCGAACCATCCTCGGCGTTGATGCTAATGTCAAAGCATACTGATTAAGTTATTAAATCCTAGTGCAATGTGAATCAAACTCACAGTGAACATACGTCTGGGTAACATCTCATTTACTGTTATCCTGTACACTAATAGAGTCAGGGCCTGGTTCATTTTTAACA
The DNA here is from genome assembly GCA_029286595.1 of Bhutanitis thaidina. Lineage (NCBI taxonomy): Eukaryota > Metazoa > Arthropoda > Insecta > Lepidoptera > Papilionidae > Bhutanitis > Bhutanitis thaidina. Next base: position 8,248,132 of record JAGSMS010000019.1, read on the forward strand.
GAGCAGTCGTCTTTGATAGTGACACACTTATTTGTGAACAGGACGGGGGCGCTTTCGACACTCTGTGTGATCGCTCAGTCGCTGTCGAATTGGAACGATAAGCTGCCTTTAATTGTAACTGACCAATTCATTTTCAAGTAACTGCGAACCAATTTGAACCTTAAACGTATTTCGGTATCAATTTTGTTTCCTAACTGATAGGTAATCCAAGTTTCTTACACGAGTGAAACATAGTATGTCGTTTCGATTCACAACACGGTCATGCCATAATCGAACTTAACGCTGAACACTTAACGATCGAAACGACAAGTGGTAGGATTGCCAACGATGTAAGAACCTATACTGCAGGGCATGCGAGTATTGTGCACGGTAGGCACGAGGGACGAGGTTACCTCGAGTGGTAAACATTATGACAATTTGTGCGGGCCGCAAAAGAAAAACACTTAAACTGTCGCATGAGATCAACGCGTACGAATAAACAATTAGCGACAAAGAAGCGAACGCGTATATTAAGAAGTGCCAACGCTATGTTTTCACGTTCCACAGTGCAATGGAAATATGGCCGCCAATAGTCACGTTTATTATTAAGTATCGAGTAGGGTTGCCAACCGTGCTTTATTTTAACGTATCCAACTTTTATTTTTGTTGATTATACTTTATTCTACTCTTTAATAGATTGTTTTTTTTTAAGGGAAATGCGGCACGTACTTCAGCAACACAATAGGTGCTGCAGATGCATTGCCGGCCTATAAGGATATTTAGGAGATGGAAGGGAGGAAGAGGAGAGGGATGTGGAGGGGGAGGGGGCCTCCTATTACCTCATTTACCAAACGAAACACAGAAGCACAAGATGCCTCTACCTCGCCCATTCGAAGAGCACCAAAAGCCGCCGCTTGGCTGTACCTCGCTCAAAAATACTTTATTTTCAGTCATTCACAGAACGAAACACACTCTTAAGTAACTTCCGAACGGAACGGAGCAAATATATCCTATAACGGTTATTGAACGAAACGTCAAAAGTCAGGACCGACAACGTCAAATGTCATAGCTTCAAATTTCACTAGAGGAATCTTCCCAGTGATGACGAGAAAAGAAAACAAAAGTTTGATAAAGACAAAATAACAGTAAGTGTAAGTTTCGGACCAGCTTCTTCTTCGAGTAGCTGTGCCATCAGACTTACAAAGACAACTACAACTTGTGCTTAAAGCACGACGAAAGTTTAGGTATTCCTGATAATAAAAAGTTTAATTAATACAAAGATTTTTTTCATAAATACATTATTTGTATTATTGTAAAAATACTTTCACCTTACTCAAAGAAAGTTAGCAACCCTAGCCCCAAGTCTCTAATCTAGTGACTGCCACAAAGGTCAGCCGAGGGAAATTCTATTATTGTTGTTATTTAGTAAATAGGTACGACAAACCTACAACACATTGACCGGTATACAGAGGTATCTTCTGTGCTGGGTTCTGTAATGAACAATACCCCAGTCAAAAGTGGCGATTAAGAATAATTGAGATCCAATTCTTTCAGCCACTTAGCATGAAAAGTAAAGGTATCATTACAACATTAAAACATCTTAAACAGCGGTGAATTTGAAATAAAACAGATTTTATGGCTTTTAATTTTGTTTTTATATTCCCGAAGTTTCGATCCCAAGCCGATGGTAGTACCCAGCTATCCCCTACAACCATCGACTCGGGATGCATTAATAAACAAAATTAAATCTAAAACAAAGCATACCACTGAACCACCTCAAGATATCTCACCGGAGCATATTCTACGTAGTTCGGAATCGGAACCAAAATTGATAAATTAAAACTGAAGGTAGCCCGAGTTAACTATGAACTTTGGACGTCTAACACCTCAGTCTCCTCGTGACCACGGCTGCTGTAAAGCATTCGAAACGTGGGTAATATAAAAACAAAATTAAACTCGATAAAATCCGTAAATAATAGTTTAATTTCAAATGGGTTAGTGTTCGCGTAAATACAATAAATCAAGAATATAGAAACTAAGAAGACAAAGACCGTCAAAGATAATGCATAATATATTTTAAATCAAAATGAATTTTTGCACCGAAAACAATTTCTCTCAATAGTTTTGAACGACGGCACTCAGCACATCATCGAGTTTTGCGCTTGGATTTTTTTTAACACCAGTCGCACACTTGTCCACTCGGACCTTATCAAAGGAGTGTCATGTTACTGTCGAAAGCAAACAATGTAAAAAAAATATGCACAGTTCGCTAAACTTTGAACGAAACAATGAATGCAAATATTTCCTTTATCACCGCGCACATCGGGCCACAATGGCGTGAAGGTATGCCGACTATGGTGAAAGACCACATGAACAAATGATTGTATTGCTCCAAGGGAGACGCCAAATTTGTTTCTTTTTTTTGCTCCATATTTCTGTTGTAAATACAGAAGTTTAGAATGTTTGTTTTGTTTATCAATTGGTGAAAGATAAGCGAAAAGAATGTGGCATTTTTATATTGTATAGAGTAGATCTTTTTTGTTATCTATAACATAGATGTTATGAGTTATGGAAAGTTAGTTCATTGTTTCTGCCCACGTGATTTAGCATCTGTACGACGCTCAGACAAATTTCTAAACATCGTTTACTAATCTTTCATGGCGGGATGAGGTAGGATCGGGGAATCTAACTGCGTTTCCTCGTCTACATGGTAGATTGTAACTACATCTTTAGCTGTAACTAGATCTAGATGACAATGCTTATAATACTCAAATAACTCTTTGACAAGTCTATGTTGACTATTTACGTACTTTTGGCACAGCGTTCGGATCTTTCAGTGATGGCGAAGCTTAGGTACACATTTAAATGCTACCGTGTTATCGAGGTAATTCTTGTTTGCGCAAACAATACATCGTCATAATCTTGTAAACGATCAACTGTTGGACATCGACTTCTTCTCAGTTACATCTCACGTCTACATTATCACAATCCGCTATGTCATGAAAATAATTCCATGGGAAGTTATTCCTTGATAAAATCACACCGTATTTTTTTTTTCATGTGCTAGAAATGGTTACGTCTATAGGTAACCCAGTCATAGTACGGATAAACGAAACCATGTTGAAAAAATAACACGGTATGTTTTTGTTTGGGATAGGTTGTGAATTAAATTTTTTTGTGAAATTGTTTGTGGCTTAGCGGATAAGGTCTCTTAAGGTTTACTAAGTCATGTCGACTAAACATCTCGGACGTCTAACAAGCCACGTAGTAAAAGCATATTTTTTTTTTTTTAAGAGGCCGCAACTGACTCACCAAGGCCATTGTTTTTAATCATTATGCACTGTCGTGTCAGTCGGTAAATAATCACAATTCCACATAATACCGTGACATTGTCGCCGTAGTGAAACGGGTAACAGTTTTAAAAGTAACATTAAAGTACGTGCTTTAGTTGAATGTGAGAAGGAAATCACTTTGTGTGATGTTCGTAAGTTGCCGACACGTCGTCGGCTAGCATTATCATCTGTACCGTTTCCCGAATCCTTTTTATTTTTTTTTATCTTGTACAATTACTCTAGGCTAGGGCATCTCCATTTCTGTTTTATCTTAATGAACATGGAGTTTTCGTAATTGTTCCATTATGATGTCTCACACATCTGTAATCTTTCGGTATTTTGAGGAATCAATGATACAATTTTAATAAGTTTCAACTTTCATGGCTTTAACTTGTTGCCGTGTATTTTTTCTAAGCGTATTTTCTCTTACTTTATTTTTATTAGGTTTTATTTTAACTAATATTTAGCTAATGGTCAGAACGTGGTAGAGCCAAGCGGCGGCTTTTGCTGCTGCTCGAATGGGCGGGCTCGACCGGATTGGTACCACTACCTCGCAGAATATCGCCGTGAAGTAGAGGCATCTTGTGCTTCTGTATTTCATTCCGTGAGTGAGGTATCCGGAGGCCCACTCCCCCTCCCCGTCCCCCTCCTCATTCTCCTTTCCATCTCCCAAATACCCTTAGAGGCCCTTAGGGGAGAAACGAGCAAGCGGTTCACCTGATGGTAAGTGGTTACCGTTGCCCACATACATCTGCAACACCATAGATGCTGCAGGTGCGTTGCCGGTCTTTAAGGACACGGACTCGCAGAATACCGGCGTGAAGTACTGAGAGAGGCATTTTGTGCTTTTTCGTTTCGTTCGGTGAGTGAGGTAACCGGAGGCCCACTCCTCCCTTCCCCAACTCCTCTCTCCGTCAACCCTTCCAAACTCCAAATATCCTTAAAGGCCGGCAACGCACCTGCAGGCCCTCTGGTGTTACAGATGTACGTAGGCGACGGTAATCACTTACCATCCCGAGAGCCACTTGATCGTTTGCCCCCTGTAGCAAAAAAAAATAACAACTTCATCGGCATTCGAACCCATGGCACTCCAGTACTGAACGGGCGCGCTGAAACTACTGCGGCTCATATTTCCAATATTAATATTAGATATTCAAACTAATATTAAATTCGTTAATAAGCGGATTCTTATTATGAATGGTTTCTATGGTTTCCTAATATTTACAGTTAATGTTGAATAATACGATTAATACGTTCTTAATGATTAAAATAACATTAATTAAAAAAAAATCTCCATCAGATAAATAAATTCACGATGACGGTAATTTACTAACCAAGCCAGAAGCGAAATCGGATGCTATTTAGAATCAATAAAGTAGAGACAAGTATTTATTGCTCCGCCGCGGGCGATCGGTAATATTAAATATTGAACTGCGTTTAGTTATTAGTATTTCAAATCTACAATGTTTGCGTGAACACGATTGAATGTCTGCATGGGTTGTAGCTACCACTTACCATCGGCTTACTATGTTAGCACGTTTGTCTCTCCAACATGATGAAAAACCAAAAAAAAACTCATTTTCAAATAACGAATGTTAACGTTTGGATATTTAACGCGTCTTAAGGGTGAAACAGACTTGAGTGTAATTTGGAAGAGATGCCAATTATATCGTGGAGTAAGATATAAGGTACGATATCCAGGAGAAGAAGGGAGTGGCAGATCCCTATGCCGCTAACGCCGATCATACTTCTCTTGTATATTGGTCTTGGTCATCACGGTACATGCTCGTCTAGTGTGAAGACCATAGATTATCATGTACGTTAATTTTTTTACAATCATAGACATAAAGGATTGGTTATGGATATTATAAAGATATTTATTTATACTGTATTGTCTACACCAAAAGGATTACAAAAGGCGGACTTAATGCCTTTTGGCATTCTCTAACAGTCAACCCAGGGCGTGAAGAAATGTGGTGATAGGTGCGTCAAATTAATAAATAATATCAATATGAAAATGCTAATCGAGAAATATAGTATGTAATTAAAACATATTTAAATGTATAAGCATACATATCTACACAAACACATACATATACAAATACATACTGTAATATACAGATAAATACTAACAAGCTTCCGAATACTATCGGCAGTTGTCAACTGCGCAGGAGATATTATAGTGCCGTAAGTTCAGTACAAACACTGAGGCAATCGCTCGTCTTTACCTTCACAGATCCGATGTAACGCTTATGCTAAAATATCACACAGCGGTCTGGTGCGCTAACCACAAGGACGGTGTGTACTTGACCGTTACCCTTATTGGTATAAATTGTATGTTTGTGTCGCCATCTGTTGGAGCCAACGAAATTTGTCTGGAATTTTCCATAGACCCCTTTCGCACTTGCGGTGACTTATACGAACGTGGCGGCCAAGCGCATCGAGGTATACGGGACAGCGGACGTCCACGCGACACTATTGTACTAATGAACTGGTGTACTAATGTACTAATGTACCACTGCAATGCTATGATTAATGTACCACGTAATGAGATGAATCTGATATATTCTGTTACGGCATCACCGACTGTTTTGTGTAGTTTATTGCATTGCAATACTCTAGAGTATATGGCGGTGTGGAAAGGCTTTTACTTTTTTCATCTCACACAAATGTAATACAAAAGCGACACGAACAATAATAAAAAAAATCTACCTGTTTAAAAAGGCATTATTATTGAGAATAACACGGTGTAATCTACGTTATACTTACCTGAGTCGTGTTATGTAATTCCTAGAACTTACCATAGAGCTTTTAATTGCGTGCTTTGAGATTTATAAAGACTTAAGATTTATAAGAAATTTTGAATTTATCGTGTGTTCCGCGGTGAAGCCTAATTTGATTACCATAAAGCCTTCTTGTGAATGTCATAATCGAACCAGCCGTAGCCAAGCTTGGGAAAATTTTGTCTAAGTAACATATAGACAGACAAAATTTCATAATAATTTGATGAGTACGTCGTATGAGTAGGTAGTTATTTAAATCGCAGACACTTAAATGTTACGTATATTTGTAAATTAAATAGATGTTTGTAGAAATTCTCATTGTGAAGTTACCCAGAATACCCAAATACCAGACGAACACATTTTTTTTTAATCAAACGAAATACCAGTCGTACACAAAATACCGACCGAATCCACATAAAGCACGTTCACACACCAATAAACTTAAACTCTTCATTTTTTAGATCGGTCAAACACAATAAGGTATTTAAATACCATAGATTTTCGTGGAATTTTTCGTTTCGCCCTTCGCTTATTGCTTTCTTAGAAATATCGGCCACAGCGGATGTAGGCAATGAGCGGAGCAGGGGGAATAACAGGTAATACCATAAAGGCAAGGAACCGCAATGAGGTCAAAATAGCATAAATTTCTTATGATGCGAGTCGACCAGTGAAAGGTGATATCTCCCCTATCGCAACTGACGATTATGGCGGACCCGTAGACTTGGGAGAGGACAATATTATAAAGAGCGTTAAAATAACGGCCGGTCGTGCAGCCATCTAACGTAACACATGTCTTATTAATTCTCTTTTAATTAATAGACCCCCCTCTTAATTCAGTCTAATAACAGTCTTATAATACATGCAGTATTAAGCTGGTCATAGGAATGACCAGATGTGAAACGGTTTTCCCTAAGCGAAAAGTTCGAATTGCCGGATGACAATCTCGAATGATGCTCTGAGCTTTGTATCACTGAAGTTAGCACTTAAAAGTTTCAACTTTAATCATAAATATGGATAAAAGCGTCAATAGCCTATCGGGTTAGTTAACATATATCCTCAATCTCCTTTTCTCTATATCATCATCGTTTCAGCCTAATACAAGTCCAGTGCTGAACATAGGCCTCCTCAAAGATTCATCGACTGCCCGCAACACTGTGCAGGTCGTCAGTCGTCGTTTCTCTATATGCTAAACCTGAATTGTTTCCATGAGCATCGTGACGGCTGCTACGTTTACCAATTAGGTGTCTGGTGGTGTAGTTGCCAATTCACCCACCACGCGTGGCCGTTACTACAAACGCTGACCGGATGAGAGAGCTTCATGTCCAGGAGTAGAAGCCGGTGAAGAAGAAAAGGAAAAAAATAAGATCACGCGACCGCACCCACTGCTGGTGTGGTCGGAGTTCGAGATGTTCATTTTAGTTCTTTCAATCTAGCTTTACCAGAGCTTATTTGAAAGCTTTAGCTGGTTAGCCCATCATCGTCTCAGTGTCCATACCAATGCTACAAATCGTACTTAAATTTAATTAAGTCTTTGGTGCACGAGCCCTCCGTAGAGGTGATTGAAATTGAGTCTCTTATTTTGGAAGCAAATGAGTATTGAGTAATGCTCAGTTGTTTAGCCATTCGGCTATCAAGGCCAGATAAATCAAAAAAGCTTGATAACCAGTAACTGTGGCTTATTTATTGATCCGAATGACAAAAGGGACTTAAAGGAAAATAACATGAAATTTAATAAACAATAATAGCAAATGCTAAAGTGAAACGAATAAACCCTGACATGTATTAAGTCTTTACAGTGATTTTAATTAAATAATTAATCATTAATTTGAAGATAAACAGATATATATCACACATGTGTTCATATCTCACGGAAATAATCCTCCGAAGACATATCTTAGGAAATCAAAATAATAAAAACATTAGTTCGTGGACACGTGAATTCCGCCAACACGCATAGGAGCAGCGTGGCACTTTCCCAGCTCCAAAACCCTCACAGATATTAAGAAGAACTGGTTCTGGTCAGTAAACAGTCAGTAAATTATACTATTCCTTGTTTTATGTATATAACATATAGACCTTAAAGATTTTAAATACTAAGTTAATAATTTCAACTAGCTATTCAACTTGAACCATGTTTACAAACATATTATATTAAATAATATATAACATCTTAAGCGTGGTAGAGCCAAGTGGCGGCTTTAGCTGCTGCTCAAATGGGCCGGCTCGACCAGATTGATACCACAGCCTCGCAGAATACCGGCGTGAAGTAGAGGCATCTTGTGCTTCTGCGTTTCGTACGGTGAGTGAGGTAACCGGAGGCCCACATCCACTCTCTATTCCTCTCCTCTTCCCTCCCATCTCCCAAATATCCTTAAAGACCTGCAACGCACCTGCAGCATCTATGGTGTGCCGAGGTACATCTGCATGTATGTGGGGGACGGTAAGCACTTACCATCAGGTGAACCGCTTGCTAGTTTACCGTCTTTTCCATAAAAAAAAAATAGATGAATACATAACTAACGTGTAATAATTTCATCTGACTGCGTTAAGTTGGCTGTATCTTTTCGATACATTAAACAATTTTTGGAAGTTTTCAAGTAGCCTAATAATAATCATCGTAGACGTTGTAACACATGGATACCATTATTGAGCATAGATTATCTATAGTAGTTACGACAAAAGGAACTGTCACATATGGTAGCTATTAGATAAGTGGGACAAAAGAGTGTCGAGTCCAAAAAGCTAAAAATTGAACACGTTGAGATTATGAAATGGTAAAACGTCCTCGGCTTATAAATAACACTTGGGTAATCAATGGGAATAATATTTTAGAAAGTGTAGAAAACCGGCTCTTTTCCTTTGTGGAGTATAACGCAGGGGTATAAGGTAGGGAAAACTATACAACTGTCCAATTTTGGTAATATAGGTGAGATAGTAAGAATGGATAATTTTATATAAAGACATTGCTAAAAATAAGTAAGTAAAAATTTCGCCTCTGTTAACCGAACTGTATAGTCAACAAGTAACAAACATGTATTAAGATAAAAGAGTAATGATTAGAGGTTACGAAAAAGTTTCTATATCCAGAATTTGCGTAGATTCGATTTATATAAGTGGTAGATGTCGTTTCGTTTTATTCTCAAAAAATGTAAACTTTTTTGGGAACACCATGAAGTATGTAATTGAAATTGAAATTGAAACCAAGTGTTTGACGATGAAGGAAGAACCCGGAAGGAAATTTCCATGTCCGAAAAGTAATTAAAAAATATATCGAAGACACGTATAGTCTGAGTAACGCAGCTCCAAACCGCTCACGAAAATTGAGAGGCATTTGTCCAGTTGTGGGGTGTTGTATTTTTTTTTTGATGTACAATTTATGTCTTTTTCTTTTCTTATATTGACTTGCGTAACTAAATCACCTTTTAACTAACCTATGTCAGTATTGTTCAAACAGATATGTATATTATCGTAAATACTATCTAGTTGGGAAATAGATAACAGTTAGTAATCCTAGTAAAGTAAATATTTTTTACGGTTCCATTATGACTGTTCTTCTCATAACTTCAGTCAGTGTTTACAAAAACTGTAACACGCCTTTTGCCACACGCCCTTTTTTGGTTGACTAAATATATTCAAAAAACTATAAAATATTGCTTTGCGTATATCTCCAGCATTCATTACATACTTTATGGCAATATTGTTGTATAATATAGACTTGAAATAAGAAGACTTCACAATATCTTTTTGTTCCTATCGTCCGAATTTCTAAGCAAATGTTATTTATGACTCTAAAACCTTAAAGCCTAAAGCACTTCACATGTCTGCCAAAAAAGGACTCACGATTTGTCGATGTTATCGATCCAAAATAAAAAAAAAAAACAAGTGAAAAAACCATGCAAATATAGCTCGGACCCCACACGGGAACCAGGCAGCACGCCCGCCCTCTCACTAAGTAAACAATACAAGGAATTGAAATGAAAACAAAAAAAAAAGATATTTATTGTTCCGGCCAGAGGTTGAAGGTAAGGCGACGTTTCAGAGAACGTCTTATTCGTAGAGGATCGTTAATTGGTCGTCATATTGACTCAATTAATGAATTGTCATAGACTATGTTTGCTATAGACGTTGCATTGGCAAAATTACGCGTATATGGGAGATATTTGACTAATAATATACGAAGTTGCATTTTTAATGAAATTGAACAATTATAAGTAATTTTAATGGAATGATTTACCGCATTTAACAAAAGCTGTGAAGTAATATTAAAATGTTTATGTATTCATATAATACTATCCGGTGATAAAGTTTCTACTACACTACTACATTAGTGTAAATTGGTCAACTGGCTCCAGGAGTAGGGCCTTCGGTTACCTCACTTAGCGAACGAAACGCAGAAGCACTATATGACTCTGCTTCTTCAGCGAGGTCGTGGTACTACCCCGGTCGAGCAGGCCCAAAAGCTAACGCTTGGCTCTCCCGCAGTTGGCTTGGCTCTTGGCGTCCAAGTGTGGTACTGATAGTACATTAATTAAAAGACATAAGAAACTCGTTTTTTTTTTGTCGTGCTCTGAATAAGATTTTGTCTTATGTTTAAAATTGTTTGAACCCGCACCTCCCTCGATGTTTGCATGAATATTTTTTGAATCTGGAGATTAAGTGATTCATGTTCTATGAAAACAACACTGACATAGTCTATATTGTATCTTAACATACACTTAACAGATACCTCGTTATAAATCAGACAATAATAAAGTAATCGATAAAAGTTAGAATCGATTAAACTGTATTAGATTTGACAAAACGCTCAAGTTATCAATTAAATCCTTAGCAATTATTTGTTATCAAAGCTATTCAAAGATTATGTTAACTTGACAGATATATCAAATGCTGTGACAGGGTAAAGATAAACCCTGATATCAATTCATATTTATTATGTCGTCTTAGAACTATTTGAAATCTACTCGTTTCAGAAAACAGTTATTCCATTCTGACCTCAGTCAAACCTTTATTATGTTTATAAATTTTATAGTACTCACTGCTGTCAAGCAGAGATTTCCATTTGGCACGATCCTGACTCACTTCTCTCGTCTCTTTTACATTCATCTCTCCATGCACGCACGTCGGTTATGGGTACTCTTAATTTAAGCCTTCGATCTTTGTCAGTCTAGTGTTTCTCTTGCCCAATCTGTCACTTAGATCTGCGTCATAAATTTGCTTCGTCACTCTTACCACATTCATTGTTCCTTTTAAATTCTAGTCACAACATCGTCTTTCAACTTCTCTTTTCTCAAATTCTCTTATCATGCAGTTTCTCACTGTGTCATTCAGAGTTACACCCTACGTGCTTCTCTATGACCGCATTTCTATTAATGCAATTTATTATATCAATAATTATTCTTTTATTCTCTCTCAAAATATACTAGACAGGAGGCCTTGGTCCAGCAGCGAAGAGGCTGCTACATTTAAATAACTTTTATTAATTTATTATCTTTATATTTCTTACTTCTTTTTTTAGTAGAAGTAGAGAGTAGAACAAAAAATCCAACTATTTCTTCTAATACCAAACTCACTGGATCTTGTTACTCTGCATTCACTACGACAGTTAGTTGTGGCTGTCAGAATCAAACAATGTCACCATCTCTCAACTGATCATGGGTGACATAGAAAGCAAGCGAATATAACCTAAGCCGTCAATCTGTCACGCTTCGATACTTTATTGATTGTCATAACAAGATAAGCGATAAGATATGACAAAAAGTATCCGCTATAAGAACAGAACTTTATAATAAAAAGCATAATTTAAATGAAGGTCTCTATAACGGTTAATGGTACTTGTAAAGACGTCAATTTTGTATTTATCACAAGAAAATTATCGAGCAGTATCAACCCATATCGCGTCACTATTTAGGAATAGCTCCGTCTGTAAATACTTGGTAAGATCCTGTACAGATCTAGCAGAACTCGGGTCTCCTGTTGGTAAAAGGTCTCGTAAGTAATTATCAAGATGATTCACCACATTGTTTCTATATGAGTTAGCATGCTTTCTTCTTCTTGTTAGACGTCCAGATCCAGATAGATTCCCAAGTAAATAACCATAAATAAAAATTATGTTTTACTCAAGAATTTCTCCAGCTGTGTGTATCTGGTGAATATCTTAAGTAATCTTAGTATACACAGTATGTTAGGTAGTAGAAATAATATTAAGGCGAAAGCGATCTAAAGTTTTAACTTGACGCGAGCCGTTACCGTGAAATTGATCAAACCGTCTTCCGCCATTACAGAAATTATCATACCATCAGCGTTGGGCGCGGTGTGAAATCTGGTTTCTTTAATTGATTCCGTTTGGCCATCTGGTTTCTAGATGGACGCATGCGGTGAATTCTTCTGTTGTAATTAGGCTTACCAAACAATCGGTTCTACGTCGGACTTTCCGCAAAGGTTTCGAGTTTGGTACGAATAGACTACGTTGTTTTCTTTTAACGGTACGGCACGTTGGTATTATTTATTTGTTAGTAACTGTTGATGTGTGTGTAAAACATAATATAATCGATATATTCGCGCATTGCAATGAAACTAAAAACCATGTTTTAGTTGTCCAAATCCTGACAATATTTCGTTTAATTTCTTTTTTTTTCAATAACGATGTAAATGTTGAATCTTGCATAACGTTCACGTAAGGGTAAAAGTCACAAACATTTAAATTTTAATGGCCGCTCGTCATCCTGCAACATGAGCTAAGTAATACTAAGTTATTACACCAGCTGCTTTGGCATTCACATTTGCACTGTACAAGTTGATGCTAGTAAATACATGCTCTAATTATAAATAAATTTTGGCCTTGATTTTAAAAGAATAATAATAATAAAACTTGATTTTTTTTTTGGGGTATTTCTATATATTCTCATGTGGTTGGGTTGTATATATAAATACGTATAGATACATATAACAACTTAAAAAAGACCAACGTGGGATCATATTATGTATTACTGTATACAAAAGTAATTAATTAAAAAAAACTACTTCATCGTCTTTATTTAAGTTAAATTTCTGTTGATTTATTTCTCTTACTAGTGACGTTTAAAAAAATGTCCCATTGTTTTATATTTTCGATGTGGTGTCAGTAATTGTAACTGAACGTCTTTAATACGAATTTACTAAATTACTACTTAAATTATTGCTTCTTTATCAGTTGTGTAATATTGTCTACTTCTATGTCTTATGAATTGAGATAAAGGTGAAAGTTTACAAAATAAAATAGGCGAACACTTATATTCATATAAATAGATTGGTTTTCTCGTGCACAGCCGGTATGTAAGGCCAAAGTGAACAGACACCTTCTAGGCAAACGTGTACGATCCTAGGCCTCATCTTCGCCTTCCATCAAGCGAGATTGCGGTCAAATGTAAGCCTATTTTATATAAAAAAGAAATGTAAAGTAGCAGCTTGTAAGTGCCCACAGCTGGACAAAGGCCTCCTTCTCTAATATCAGAAAGGGTTTTAGAGCTGGGAAAGGCGACGCAGCTCCAGCGCGGGTTGGCGGGCTTCACTATCCGCGAGATAATAAATTTTTCACTTTCTTACGTTTTGGGGTATTTTAAAGCATCTGTGGTTAAAGGGATTGAGTTGTTATATATCCTGATGACATAGGTCAAGAGCTCGGTAGCTCTAGTACAGCTGGTAGACGTGCAGAGAGCTACCGTCAGCTTTTAATTATTAATTAAGTTCCGATCTACGCAGAAGACGTTTACATTATTTTGAAGTCGTTCAGCGAAACGTTGGGAAAAAAAAATAGTAAAATGAAACGCGATAAATTCCGTAAATATTAGAAATAAGTAAATGAAACAAATAATTCAGTTTTGGGTATTGATCTACTATAATTATATATGTATCATTGACACTTTATCCCGTTCTAAGCGGTAAAGTGAGACTCGAGTGTGAGTCTGTGTGTTTGGGCTTATACTTACAATATATACCGCTGCTCTACCAGGATATAGTTTTTGTTAAAAATAATATCACGTTATTGTATTTAAATCCTTTCCACTAATACAATAGCTTACAAATATTTTGATTTTACGCAAAGCAATGTGTTTATGTTAGTAAATCCAATCAGGCGTTACTTTGCGGAAATTCATAGTTTAAAGGAAGTCGGGAAAAATTACATCGCAAAATTTGTCACGAAAAAAACAAACAATAAAATGTTTTAAAACAATAATATGTTTATTATTAACCAGTGGAAGAAGTGAAGAAGAGCACCACCTCCCTCACCACAAGTGTCACCCACACGAGGTTATAAATAACACTTGTATTAAAGGGAACGTAACACATTCGAAATGAAATTATGATTTAGAGGTTTTAACGCACAATCTTATGTTAAGGCATTCGCGGACTAAATAAAAAGATTAGTTAAAATCCCGATTTCAATGACAACATTTATAGTTTACAATATGTATAAAAGATCCGTGGCAATCGTAGTTTTCTCAGAGGATTTAAATTTATTAGATTTTAATTAAAAACTGAAATATTTACAACAAAAAGTGTCTTTATTAGTTATTGCCTAACATCAAATATGTACGCAAACGTTCAGTGTACAGAAGTGGTTATTTAATGAAATAGGTGTTTGTAACGTGTGTGCCGACTACTGTAGTGACACCAAATGCCGAGATATGTTGACGATTTGTCAAAGCACACATTACTATGTCGTTACACTGTACTAACTTTAAACCAATGAAGTTGTGCCGTCCAAGCGACGAGCGTTTCGTGACATGAAAAAAAAACATATGTGACTCTATGATAATTAAGAGGATAATTTTTATAGGTTATTCGGTTTTTTTTAACTGCAAAATGATTAAACAAATAATTGTTTCTGTACATAAATTTTGACACACTTTTTTTTTTTTTATAGAAGAAGGGGGCAAACGAGCGTGCGGCTCATCTGATGGTAAGTGATCACCGACGCCCACGAACATCCACAACACCAGAGGAGCTACAGATGCGCTGCCGGCCTTTAATGAAGGAATAAGCACTACACTTGTGTAATCTGTATTTGGCATTATTTATTGATAAAAGTTATGTATATGTCGTTTTTAGAAATCGCTGTTGGATTGCCTCTTAAAATAAATTAAAAAAAAAGTAAACTTCCAGCTTAAAAAAAACCGTAATAAAAATTTGTGAAATGTTAAAAACCCTATTTACTGATTTATTCTTACAAAGCATAATTATAATATTAGTTAAGTGCGTACAGCGTTTCCATTTTACGACACGGTGCGATTTAGCAGCTATGAAAAACGTTTTCGCGTTTATTTTGAACGCAAGAGAGATTTTTTTTTCCCGACTCTCAATTTCCGCTCACCGCTTGTATCTCGCGCCGCATAAAATCGCCCCCTAGCACGTAGCCGTCAATGTTTCGGCGCGGGGCGGCGGCTGGTGCACCACGGCTTGATTTATGACTATTTTACTCTTGAAACTGTCTAGTAGTAGCTCATTTAAAAATCCCATTGCGTTAACCAACGAATTTCTGTAACTCGTGTTTCATTACCTGCCATTGAGCTTAATTGAAATGCGTTGTTCTATTTATGTTTGTGTATTTCAAGACGATCGGTTCAGTTTCATTTCATTTGTAATTATATTTGTGAAATCCGCTGAATAATTTAGTAATCGAAAGTTATAAAAGAAAAGCTCACTTAATAACAAAGTGTTGCGTAAGTTAACTTACGCAGTTAATAAAAAAAAGGTTATGTTATTAACAACAAATTGATGAAAAAAAAATGTATAATAAGAGTTCAGAAATAAATAGAAGAAATAGTTTGTAACATACCTAAATACATAATCTTCCGGAAACTTAATGATTTGACACTAAAAAAAAACCAATCGCACTTATCACTTCACAAACGTCTCTATTCGGTATCGATAACACGTATCACAAATTATAGAAGAATATCACACACCAGATCTCGTCGACTTATATCGTAATAATAAAAAAATCGATTCGGGAATACACAGTCGATCGATAATTCGAAAATCGGAACGGAACGCATCGGTCGGGTCGCAGCACGTGTTAACACAGTGCGCGTGCGGAGTACACTGCGCGGTGAAAAGCTTGCGAAGGCGCACGCTGGCTTTGAACTTGGCTACACGCTTCAAGAGCTTTCGCATGCGATTGCTTTGTAGCGTCGGTTACGAGGAATGAGTGTTAACTATATTGATACGGGACCTATGCATTGTGTATTTCGGATTTATGTTCTGCTGTTATCCCAGCGCAGTTTCCTACTCGATCACGTTTCCGTGCACTGTTTCAGTGCTCTGTGATCCATATAAGTTTCTAAACTCGTACGAACCCAAAACGAGTTAACAAGTTTTAACGTGGTAGAGCCAAGCGGCGGCTTTAGCTGCTGCTCCAATGGGCCGGCTCGACCGGATTAATACCACGACCTCGCAGAATACCGGCATGAAGTAGAGGCACCTTATGCTTCTGCGTTTCGTTCGGTGAGTGAGGTAACCGGAGGCCCACTCCCCTCCCCGTTCCACTCCTTATCCTCCCTCCCATCTCCCAAATACCCTTAAAGGCCAGCAACGCACCTGTAGCTCCTCTGGTGTTGCAGATGTACATGGGCGATGGTAATCACTTACCATCAGGTGAACCTATTGCTCGTTTGCCGCCTTTCCCATAAAAAAAAAGTTTCAAATTAAGATGTGGCCAACCTCCCACAGCTTGTCTTGCCATCACTCGTTACATCTGGTCGGTGTCGTACAAGCCTACCGAGGTCCAGAACAATGATCCGGAACCGAATCACCCAGACCGGTACGGCCAGCAGCGTCTAAGGACATGTCTGGTATTGTGTTCGCTAATACTGAATATGACTGCTAACGATGCTCTTACGAAACAGCGTAAAGTAGTGATGTAACACTTTGTTGCGTTTTCCTTTGTGACTGATTAAAACCGGAGAACTGGATAGTGGCAGAGTTCTAATGTAGCTGGTTTTATTCTTTTTTTATGGCAAAGGGGTCAAATGATCAAGCGGCTCACCCGGTGGGAAGTAATTATCGTCACCCACGTACGTCTGCAACAGCGGAGCTGATGCAGGTGTGTCGGGGGATGAGGGAGGATGGGGAGGGGGAGTGGGACTCCGGTTAATACACTCACTTGCAAGACCGTAGTACTACTCCGATCAAGGCTGCTCTTTCGAGCAGCTAGAAAAGCCGTCGCTTGGCTCTACCGCGTGGAAAAGTTCAATCATAGTTATCAAAGTTTTCCCTTTCCTTATTATTAGATAATCAAAAAATCTTCAGAACCCCAAAAACCAGCGATTTGTGTCTCTACAAATATTGGCTTCAAAGAATTAGAACCCGAGACTTAGGGCTCAGCAGTAGTTTATTTCAACTCATTATTTTTAGTTTTTTAATAAGAAAAAACAATGGAACAATTTGTAAAGAAAGCTGCAATAAAAATTGTACCGCATAGAACTAGCATATAACATATGTCCTACTGATAATTATTTGGGGTCTGAAAGTTTGTCTGTGTGCAATTTAATTACGTGAAACACCTTCACAATGCAGGCGAATATTCTAGTGAGTGCAAAGTATCTATTAAAAAAAAAACGAAAAGGTCTTTGTTTTTACTACTCCTGTCCTCTAATCGAGAGACTCGAGTACGATCCCCTATGCGAAGGTCTTGTACCTATGAATTGGTTAGGACACAAAGAGCATGTGCAATTTATGTATGTAATCTACCTCCGCGACACAGGAGAAATTCCTACAGTGGAAGGTAACGTTTTAAACAAGAAAAAAAAAATAAAGGCAAATAAAAGGATGTTTCAGTCCTTGTGGTTCTATTGGCACGTAAATATCCACAGCCTTGTACAATTTCTTTTTAACCGAAATATATTTTTTTCCACCGTTTTTCTACAAATATTAGCATATATTTACATATGCCAATCAATATCTCACGGCGTAGAGTCCATCACTGTAGCTCATCTCGGTAATTTTATATTATCATTTACTTTAAAAATGGTACAGAACACTCTGTGTACTCGAATTTGTTTAAAAAATATGACTAATATTTAAAAAAAAAGGCCAGGACAAGAAACAAAAGTAATATTTTGGAAGATAAGGACCTTATCTTTTGTGCCAATCTGGCTACAAGCTGGTTCGTATTGGTTTAAGGACAAAAGACTATTGTTTTCGCGGATTTTATTTTAAAATTCGAATCCCTTTTTTCTTCCGTATCGTTACAGCGGACACGGAAACGTAAAATCTGTAATAAAAGACGAAGTTCGGGAATTGTGGTCATTATAAGTCATATATTTCAATCAGCTTCTCCCATGGATATTTATTTTTTTATTGTGTCCCTAAAAATGCATAAACAAATTAAATATGGAGAGGAAAATCTCAGATGGCATTTGCCTTCAAATAGTAACGAGGGCCTTCAGTGTTTTGAATGAGTTTTTATTCGGAGCTTTCTTGATATCATGGGGGAGGGCGTTCCAAAGAAGAGTGGCTTGTATAGACATGTCGCTGCAAGAGCCTCTTCTATTTAAATAGTCTAGTTTATCAGACGCATTTAAATTATTTTTATAATGATTGCAGTGTATTGATTACCTAATTTGTAATAGATTTATAGTTTTCTCTTTTAAAGATTTATCGGGTAGAAATTTCCGCCATCTATCGGGAACTTTAGACACCTCACTCGAGGTGAGGCTAATGTCTTGTTTTCCTTTAATTAATTACGAGACGTTATAATTATAATTTGATTACCACGTTATAATTTCGAGTGAAATTATTGATTGCCTAAATTTGTAAGTAATACTCCGATTTACTTATTTTCTAATAGTGAATTATAATTTAATTAAGATTTGTGTTCACTACTGTAAAATTCTTAAGTAAGTTTTCGTTATTGAGTGAACACCGGCAGAGGGACACTTGAGTTGTGGCATCGGTCGGTGTAGGTCGTCTGTTCTTTCACAGTTGTGTTAATCAATTTTTAAAGAGTGATCTGTGATTTAAAATTGTTAAAAGCGTAAAGTAAATAAATTAATAAGTGAAAAATGAGTTCCTTATTTGTAGTGGATCAAGAAAAGGGCAGCACTGCTGAGCCCTTGTCACATGGGGACATCAGTGCTGCTCCCCCAAAAAATACCCCTGGAACATCTGCTTTGTCAGATATATGTAAACTAAAACTACTTTTTCCCTCTGTGAGAGATAGAAAGCGATGGGTGCCGACCATCGTCTCCAAGTCAATAGACTTTATTAATAAATACAACTGTTATCCAATATAAATGGCAGGGGTACATCCGCCTCATATAATTTCGTTGTTAATAATTTAAGTTTGGTTAGTTTCTAAATAAGTTATAATTTGACTATTGTCTATATAAGGAATGTAATGATAATCTGTCAAGGGTATTTCCGTTAACAAATGCAACAATATTAAATAATTTCATAACAGGGCTTCAAATTTACTATACAATATTTAATTCACGAAAGTGAATTAAATATAAAAGCAACAGTTATTTATTTTAATTATGCAATTCTACATACCGGAAATACCCTATTTATTTTTTATTACTCATGGTCGATTGCCGCATAAAGTCTGTATAAAAGCGCATTAACCTGTAGCAAAAGCATCTTATTGGAAATCAGATCTCAACGCGTAAGGCGAAGCTCTGCCTGTTCGAAATAAATACTTAAAATAGTCTTGAGTATTTTGTTAGTTGTAACACAACACAACGCCGTGCCGATGAAGTCACATGGCTCCAACTGCTTATGAGTGCTGCAACCTCTGCAGCATTACGCTGTTAGAAACTATTGGATACCACATTTCAATGACTGTGTTAAAAGTATTTTTTTTAATATTGTATTATTTTTAAATCTATTTATTTTGTTTTAAATATGTTTTCCAAATAAATGGTCCTTTCTTTCTAATCACTCTGACTTATACTTACTCTATGACGCCAGGAGAAGTTTATGCGTATTTTCTTTTGAAGATTCTATGAACGTAAATCAATCTATGGTTACCCTTTCAATGATATGTGTCTCCGGCACATGATAATCTTACGACCCATGTCTTTCATGGTTTGTAGAAATCGAATAATATCCGATTTCTATATCATATCTACGACCTGATTTTCTTACTTCATACAAGTTATGCTAAATCTTCTGCAAACAAAACCGACCGTGGATCGAGTCCCGGTCTGCTGAGACATAAATCACGGGTTCGAATCTCACAGCCGAAGCCAATAATAGTGTAAAAGCACAAGTTTTGGTTTTCGTGTCTGTTCGTGTTATATATACGTTACAACGGATATGGGGAGGTAAAGTGGATCGAGTGCCCTTATGTTTGAGCGTTCACTAACGGCGCTTTAATACCTTTTAAGGCAGTTGACATCTGCCGATAGTATTCGAAGGTCACCGCGTTATTAAGAATAGCCTCGCTCGCTCGTGATCATGAAGTGTTGGGATGAGAGAGGGAATCTCGTCTCTTGCTCTAAATGCCATACACGTGGTGCAGCCGTGGTTTATCAAATAGCCAAAAAACGTGCGACCCAAAGCCTAGTGATGATGAGCATAACCAGTAGAGCATGGGTATCGGCGCTTCGCTCACCAACCCGCTGGCCCAGCGGGGTGAGAGACTGGGCAAACCTTTCAAGAAATTTTGCAGGCGCTTCGACGACCTATGTTCATCAGTGGGCTAAAGCATGCTGATGTACGAGTAGTAGTAACGTTTCACTGTTAAGAGATCGCTAAAGACGGTCTACATTCCGTGCACTGTCAGATAGCGGTTATTGTGCTAAATTTGACAACCATGCATGAAAACTGACGCGATGGCGAATATGGAAGTGTAAGTTACAAGCTTATGCGGGAGAGCATATTATTATCAAAAGTTAAGATTAACTAAAGTTTACGCAATAGACTATGGCCAAGCAAAAATAGCTGTCTGTAATTCATTCTATATTTTAAACGAGTAATTCTTGTATATTAACATAAATATTTCACTTCGATTATTTTAAGCTTGCTTAAGTCATGACATGTTGCAACAATGTTTATTTTTGTTATAACAATAATAAATTTATTGGACATAAACAAGTGACGATGTTCAATGAATCCATAACCTCCGAACTAGTAAAAACTATGTTTCAGGAGCCAAGGAGCCGAATATATGTAAGTATTTGGTTTCTCGAAAACGACTCTAACGATTTGGATGCTATTTTGTATTTAGATAATGTTTTACATTCCAAATATTACTAGATAGGAGGTCACTCAAGTAATGTCAATATATATTTGACATTGCCGCTGAAATTGTATGGAAACGAATCTTCGATGGCTCTGGCTAAACGTAGAGCATCCGGCGCCCCCTCTTGGCTACATAACGCAAAGATGGCGTTCGCGTCTGATTGTGAATAATTGTCACGCTTGGCGGCCGCTCACTTCTTCTGCTAGATGCAAACTTATTTTTGCAACCCACGTCTGTCAAAAATAAAGAAGTGAACTCATGAACTGCTGGACACTGTGCCCGGACGTGAATGAATATGCAATCTTCTCTAATATCTCAACTATTGGAGCAAGGAATGCCAGAAATATATGAAGCAGACCGACAAGTTGATCGCAATAACCTGCTGGTCCTTTGTAAAGAAAAATATATACATATAAATAATTAAACCATCCTCTACTGTCTTTCTTTCATTCTTGCTGTCTTCTGTATTCCGCAAAACATTAATTGCCCCCACCGTATGATGTTCCTTCCGGACAAAATCTTCTTTATCTATAGGGAATAAAGCGTATTAATTTTTATTACCTATTCTTAGTATTTTTAAGTGACAATTTTAAAAATTACTATGATATAAAAATAAAGCTAGAAACGACATCATCAAAAAAAAAAAACGCTTATCTCTTTTACAAATACCATAGGTTCAACTGTTATTTTAACAAGATGGTGGAATGAGTCGATTGGTTTCAAAAATATTCACCTGGGAAAATTCGCAAGTTTCATTATCATGTGGTACTAACAGTAGACATAAATACTTGAAGAATATGTTCATATAAAACAATAAGTTGTCCCGTCCGTTTATTCAATACTAGGGTGGGCAGATACAAAAGATGGCTAAGCATTTATTTTAGTCAAGTTTTTATTTATATCAATTCGCTTTTCAATAGTCTATATTTGAAACAACGAGACATACGATGAATCGATTTAGTTCCCGTGGTAGAGCCAAGCGGCAGCTTTTGCTGCAGGGGGCCTCTGACCGGGGTAATACCACGGCTGGGCAGTATACCGGCGTGAAGTAGAGGCATCTTGCGGAGGCATCACTCCCCATTTCTGCATCTCCCTCCTTTTTAAAGATGGTACCCTTACAGGCCGGGAAGGCACTGACGTTGGAGATGTACGTGGGCGACGGTAATCACTTACGATCAGATGAACCGTTTGCACCTATGCCGCCCTTACCATAAAAAAAAAAATCCTCCCTTCAATCCCCCAAATATGCTTAAATGCCGCCAACGCACGTGCAGTGTCCCAGATGTTGCAGATCTACCTGCTCGTCGGTAATCACTTACCATCAGATGAGCCGGTTGATCTCGTTTACCCTCTTTCCCATAACAAATATAAAGATCGTACGTAAGTTCAGAAAAACACATTGATACGAGATCTACAGAAGATCGAACGAATCGGTGTCTTTGGATTCGAAGATGGACCACCTAACCGCTCGTCTATCATGGCTACATGTTAACTATACAACTATACAAGTAACATCTACACAAGTATCACATATGATCAACAAATAAACAAATAAATACATGCGTGCATAGTGTACATGTTCAAAAGTTTTTTTTTTTATGAAAAAATAGGCTTGCGTTTGACCTCAATCTTCCCCGATGGAAAGCGAAGACGAGGCCTAGGATGGTACACGCTTGCCTAGATGTCTGTTCACTCTGGCCTTGTTTGACTGCATAAAGGTTTAAAGCGATCTTGGGAGAGCCGTATTCATAACAATCAAAACGATCAGTGCTCTTTTATTGTCAATTGTTTCAAAATCTATAAGGTCCGTTGCAGTTGTGCAGTTTCCATTTGTAGCCCCAATTTTTATTGAACAATCTTATTAGTATCATTAGTAATTAACGCGTACCAGGAAATGCTCTCTGTTGTCCGCTTTCGTCGATAATTTCGTATTTAAGTTTTACAGTCCTGTCTTAACAGTCCGTTAAGACGTATCGGGTACCTTTAAGGCCAATAACATTGTCATCCAGGTCATCGCGTAGAAACAAATCTTGCGTGAAAGTGCAGGCGCGTTGTGGGCCTTTAAGGATATTCAGGATGGGGGAGGTGATGTGGGTGGGGAGGGGGAAGCAGGGCTCCGTTTACCTAACTCACCGAACGAAACGCAGTAACACAAGATGCCTCTACTTCACGCCGATGCTCAGCGTGACCGTGGTACAAGCATATTCGAGCAGCAGCTTAAGTGTCTCTACCACGTGCGTTCGACATTTTAGCCCATCATTGCCTATATCGAGCATTGGCATTTCGACAACATTGACAATCTCAGAGGAGGTTATATTCACCGTCACATTGGCAACTGCATTCTATGTTTCGACTTCTTTCCCTTCTGACTCATAGCGATCAAAAACAATTACGGTATTCTTCAATCGCCAGTTGTACACTTTTATTTAGAATAGTTTTTAAATTCAAAAAATATTCTATTAAGGTAAAGCTATAAAGATTTCCGTTTCTCAGAAATACTGTATCATTAGTAGATGTATTAAATACGAGTCTTAATTAAGAATTAGTTCGATAGCCCTCACCTATGTATCCATTATTGTATTACCAAATAAAGACTTGTCTTAACAGGCCTTTATTACGTATATGGAACTTCTGCATGTTCATTTATTAGCACTGTCTATTGAGCACCTATCTACTTTGTTGTCGGCCCCGGTCAACACCAAAATCAAAGAAGATAACGAAGGGTGAAAGAAATGTCGTTATTTTTATCGCATTTTGTGACTGCGTCTAGTAATGTAGTTGAGTTTTCTTGTAGATCATTCTAAACGTGGTAGAATCAAGCGGCCGCTTTTCCTGCTGCTCGAATGGGCCGGCTCGACCGGGATGCTACCACGGTCTCGCAGAATAACGACGTGAAGCAATGGCATTTCGCCGGTTATCACTTACCATCAGGTGAACCGTAGAAAACAAACATCTGTCATATGTTGTCAGTTTGACATGTGTTTTTTTTTTCAAAATTTATTTGTTCAACATTTTTGTTACAGCCAAAAAAAAAACACGTAGATGTTTTACACAGTTATAGTACTTTTAATCAGGTACGTATGTTATAGAAACTAACAATATAATATTCGTCATAATATAATAACTTAATTTTGCAAAAGTTATTTACGTACGCATTCCCGATAAGTACGTGCCGCATTTGCAGACTGCTGCAGGAGCGTGTGCGATGCCATTGCAGGAAGCTCACCGCTTACGTTGTTTACGCCCACCGATTGCTGTAACTGCACGTGATAAGTAAACGGAATTCCAACTTGGATGTATATAGACCGAGGAAAATCGTTACCGAAACTTCCGATTGTGGTATGGTTGCAATCTTCTTCACTGCGTTAATATATTGCAATTCGCATTAAAGAATATATTTCGATGTAAAGACAATATTAACGAAATACGAATTTTATTTATTTTTGTGGCAATGAGACTATACTTAACCCTTACATATTTCCTATAAGTACAGGTAACTTCGAATAACGAACTATGATATTGTGTTAATATTTAGGTATTTAACTCTCATAATCATCCTATTTAGTCCACCGCTGGACATACGCCTCGCCAAGCAAGAAGCACCAGCGAAAACCAAGTCGCATGATTTGGATGGTAGGCACATACTCCCTACGCTGGGCAAGCGGGTTGGTAAACGCAGAGGTACTCTGGCACCAGTGATGCTGCCACCCATGACTAATGACAGAGGTACTCTCGCACCAGTCATGCTGCCATCCATGACTAATGACAGGGGTACTCTCGCACCAGTCATGCTGCCACCCATGACTAATAAGACCATGATTTGAGTTCGGCAAATTCGATGCATATATCTTCTATATTCACACCGCGTGCTAGTGAAGAAAATTAGTTTTATTACGCTAGTCTATTACTATTCTTTCAGTGCAGATTATATTTACACAATTTCTATAAAAACATTACTGAAAGTAGCACCTTGATAGGTGTTGATGTCACTTCTAGGATCCTGTTTTAAAGATTAACACAGTATGGAGAGATCTCCAGAGGAGTCAGTACTCCAGATCTCTTTACTCTGTCACACAACAAGAGTAGGTGAGATTGAGCTTTGAAGGAAACTATGGTATTGCTGCTTTGCAATCTTATTGGATTTCTTGACGAAAATAAAATTAAATGTGTACACACCTTATGTTCAAGTTCAAATTAATAAATGCAGCCGAAACATTGGAGTATTATTATAGGAAGGATCGGTTACATAAACAATAGAGTGTTCGCATTTATTTTCACCAACATTTCTAAGTCAACAACACACCCGGCGCCGACTTACAGCAGGGGTCGAGAACAATTGGTATTTGTGGAATGGCTGGTTTTATTGCTTTCGCGAGTAAATTAACTTGTTCATTAAGCCACGGCAGTGGCCGTTCGAGCCGTTAATGCAAATAGGTCTATAAAAATTACAGTCTAGGAAATTCTATTATGAATTTTACACCGTAAGGTCAACGGCAAAAAACTTAAGTTTTCATTGTAGGCAAAGGCGCCCATTTTACTAAAGTTTATATTGAAAGTAACAGACAAGTAATCGCAAACTAGGTAAGGTAGTGGGTACTTTGGGTTTTAACCCCATGTCATAAAATAAATATGCATAAGTTTACACAGACATAAACGTGTGTATACATATTTATCGAATACACATCCATAACTCTGATACAAATTTTTATATACGTAATACGAATGTTTTCCCCTGGCGGTATTCGAAATCTCGATCCTCAGTATCGTATATATAGCCAAGGTCCCTACCAACTACAGTGATAGCCTAAATTTGGCCGAAGGTCGGAATCGCACCTGCAGCTCCTCTGTTGTGCAGGTGTACGTGGGGGTGGAAAAAAAACATAGCAGCATGCACCCAGTGCGGTCAAGGCTGGCATTTGGAGATAAAAGATATTTGCGATCGGATTACAATTTATACTCATAAAGTAAAATTAAAGATTTTTTAGCGAAGGTAAAAGTCTTGGACGTTGCTCAAATAGGTACCGGTACCATATGTAACATTGTTGTAAATTTGCTTTGATCTTATACTAAAGATTGTGCAAAATAGAGTAGGCGTAGCAGAGAAATATCGACGGACAAGATTATACATGTCCCTAACATTCAGTCATTCAGTTCAGTCAGTAAAATAACATTGAGTCGCGTTTCATCATCATCATCATCATTATCATTTCAGCCTATCAGAAGTCCACTGCTGAACATAGGCCTCTCCCAAAGATTGCCACGAAGCTCGGTCCTGAGCCACCTGCATCCATCGACTTCCCGCAACACTGCGCAGGTCGTCACTCCATCTTGTGGGGGGTTTACTACGTACTAATACATAAATGACTTCTCACTATAGTGTACATAGAAAACTAGAAATCTCAAATAGCTACCTTCCTCCTGAGACTCTCTGAACAGCACACCCGTTGGTAGTTTATAAGTGATTAGTGATCCTACAAGGCTGAAAATATAGTCGCCATTTACAATTTTCTTCCTAACATTTCGAAACATACACTGAACGTATAGAAAAATGCATCATGAGAAATGTTGGCGACCCCCGAGTGAAATTATTTGCGATGATTTTAATAACGCACGCTACCAAGTCACTGAACTTTCATTTTCTAAGTTAAGCTAAATTATATGAGCCTATTTATACTCGCTCATGTTATACCAACGTAAATGAAACAATAATTTGTACGGTCAAAACTTTTACATACTTTTCAAACTTGTTCAAGCTCAGATATAAATAAAAATTAAACACCGAATGTAGGCAACGGCATCGATTGAGAACGCCTATATTTTTTTTCAATGAAATATTGCTCGAAAAATTGGCAACTTCGGAAAATAATTTAACATTCTTTTTTCTTGTACTAACGAGTCGCTGAAGCCATTTTGATAAAATTTAGTACTGAGACACCTTGAACCTAAAATAGGAAGGACGCAAAAAAAAATTCACGCGGACTATGTCGTGACAATTAGTAAGAAATAAAAATAGGTGACTAAATAAAAGTAAGACAGTTCAGTGATGAGTTCCGAAGTAACGAAGAGGAAGACGAAGATCAGGAAGAGAAAAAGGAAGACCACGTGCGAGGGATAGCGTAAAGAGGATGTACCTCTGCACCCTTTTAAAGTAGCAGCCTGTAAGTGCCCTTTGCTGGGCAAAGGCCTACTTCTCAAATATCTGAGAGGGTGTAGAAGCCGGGTAGGGTCCGCCACTGTGCACCATTGCGAGTTGGCGGGCTTCATATATCCTCGAAATAATATTTTTTAACAATTTCACAGATAAGCAGGTTTCCTCACGATGTTTTCCTTCACCGCCGAGCACGTGATAAATACAGCGCTTAAAATTGCTATTATCTTTTGCTATGCTATGCTATTATTGCTAAAGTGAGCGCCCTGACCACTAGCCTACCACGCCTTTGTAAGTGTTCATATAAATAGAAGCGTAAGATACCGGTCTTTTACTTCGATCTCGCTACCCGTTCGGCTCCTAACAAATATACCAGGGCGGCTGAAAAGTTTTGAACCTAAGTACTTTCAATCACTAATGACTCTGCACTACACTAATGTCGAGTACCCTAAGTTATATAAATGTCGAGTTTCATATCATTAGCATCATTTTGACTTGCGGACCTTCTGCTCGCGTGACTCTATCGCTGAAGCTGTAAAGGCCACCGGGCCAACAGCCTATCTACCGTGGGGGGTTTCAGTCGGTCCGACATCTTCCATGGTGTTCCCGACCTAACCAGTCACCGGAGGTGACGGGACCTTTCCCCCAACTTAAACTAAAAAAATTTTTTTGTCAAATTGCATCATTACACTTTGAGGTAACTGAACCGTAAACATCATAATGTCCTAGTTCTTTCACGAAATTGTGTCTCTGAGATGAAGAAATGAAGGAGGACGTAAACGAACATTTCGTGGGTAAAGACGGCGAATTGTTTTTGACCGGGTTCAATGCCGTTTTTAGTAAATGTAAGAAGTGTATTGAAGTAGAGGTAACATTAAAAATTAAATTGTTTACACATTTCTATCGGCATTTTTGTAATACCATAGGCACAAAACTTTTCAGCCGCTCTAATAGAAAAACAAAAGTTTTTCTTACGTCGTAAACTTCCGTTAGTCGACACGAACGCCTGTAATCCCTACCTTTCCGAAAGCCGTCAAAATAACAGATCAATTGCGATACCGGAGATTTACGAATAAAGAATCACCATATATCAACCGATTCGGAGATTTGTCACAAATAACGATTTATACGGCCACCGGCGGCGATCAAAGGAGACGGCCGTGGACGATATCAAAAGCTTTCGGAATTCGGTATTCGGTTTTTCGGTATTCGGTATTTGAATGCGCGTAAAAATAGAATCGTGCGTGACTGCGGGTTTGTCGGATGTACAATGTCGTTGCTATAATATAAAATTTGTATTTGTATACCGTAATATAGATGTACTATGCGTAGAGTACTATGTTACAATACAGACTAGCTTTTGCCTGCCCTCATACGTCTGTATTATAAGAGTACGGTACAGTTTTATTTTTAGATGCAATAATTTTTCCGTGATGCCCAAACAAAGACAAACATTTTCGGATTTAGGCGTATGTCCTATCTCAAAAGGTTTTTTTTTTAATTTCTAATGTACCGTTACAGATTTTATACAATTTTTTGAATAGTGAACATATAAGATGTAACTATCCAGCGAGGCGTGACTTTAAAATTCTTTTTGCTCTCTTTTCCATCTTGTATGATCCTACTACCCCTTCTTATTTTAAGAATAAATTTCAGTATCTCTCTTCTACCCATGATAGGGTCCTTCGTTCCTCTGCTAATCATATGATAAGTATCCCGCAACATTTTAGCCATTTTGTTGGTGGTTCCTTTTTTGTAACAACAACAAATTGTAGCCTGAACGGTGTTCAGGCTACAATTCTCTAGAACTCCTTGCCCGAAGACATTAGATAAGCCCCATATAAAATTTCTTTCAAACGATTGGTACGCGAACACTTTTTAAAACCATCTGATACTTGTTAGTATTTATTCTGATTTATTATATATGTATGTATGTAAATATCTGTGTAGGTATTTCTGTATATATTATTGTATGTATTTGTATAAGTATGTGTTTGTGTAGATATGTATGCTTATACATTTAAATATGTTTTAATTATGGAGTATATTTCTCAATTAGCCTTTGCCATGTTTATATTATTTTAAACTTGATGCACCTATCACCACATTTCTTCACGCCCTGGGTTGACTGTTAGAGAATGCCAAAAAGCATTAAGTCCGCCTTTTGTAATCCTTTTGGTGTAGACAATAAAGTATAAATAATTACATAGATAAATATAACATAAGTTCTTCTACATTTTCCAGTTCGTATTTTGTATATTTTGAACACTACAAAATTTAGTAGCACCGTGATATTGTTCCACTCCCGGACAAAGGACTACACTCCTTATTCGAGACAGTTTTGGAGTCTGCAAGGAGCCACCGCGCTGCTCCGGCGCGGGTTGGTCAATCATGACCTCGAACTCGCATTGTTTTATTATTTCACGGACATACAAAGTTATTCATCATCTTTTGTTAGCCTCCGAGCACTTGGTGAGTTCATCACTTAAAACTGCAACTAACAATTTTAGTGGCGCCCCCTGGATTCGAACTCGGACTGCCGCGGCTATCAGTGCATCGATATTTATGACGATCGTGTTAGTGGTTAGCGTGACCCTGACTATCAATCCGATCTTTTCGCGTATGCGTTATATCGGAGACGGGAAGGTAAAGACGAGAGAGTGCCTCTGAGTTGTAGAGTACATTTGAGGCACTATAATATCTATAACATCATCATCGTCATTGGAATTCCACGTAGTATTGACTTTCTATTCCTAGTTTATATTTATTTTCAAATATGAACATAGTAGAGCAGGCCGTATGAGGAAGCTCAAAGTTGCTCAGCGCGCTATGGAAACGGCTATGCTCGGTGTTTCTCTGCGTGATAGAGTCTGCAACGATGATATCCGCAGCAGAGCTAAGTTAACAGACATGGCCGTAAAGATCAGCAAGCTGAAGTGGCAACCCTTGGGGATAAAAGGTTCTCGAGTGGCAGCCACGTACAGGCAAACGCAGTGTAGGACGACCCCCCACAAGATGGAGTGACGACCTGCGCAGTGTTGCGGGAAGTCGATGGATGCAGGTGGCTCAGGACCGAGCTTCGTGGCAATCTTTGGGGGAGGCCAATGTCCAGCAGTGGACTTCTGATAGGCTGAAATGATGATGATGATGATTTCTACCCCACCTCATGAAACAAACTTGGAAATATTACTTGTCTATGATAATGATATAAGTTAGTTGACATTTTATTCACAAAATGTCGCGCTATTATTTAAATGCATGTTGTAGTTTTGTTATTAACGTAATGCATATTGATTTCATGCTTGCCTCAGTAAATCGAGCACAACCAGCTACCGGTGTTGTTTACCTGTCATGACTTAACATTGTGTACAGACAATGTTTAGGAAGTAAGGAATGACAAGAAATTAACAAAAATGTTCGAAACTAAAGGTTTGTCTTTGTTTTATTTATTTAAACTTTATTTGAATACCTTTATAAAACTATTACAAAGGGCTGATTTAATACCTTTTGGCATTTCACTGCCAGTTAACACGAGGCGTGAAGAGATATTGTTAAGGTGTGAAACATTAAAGTTGGTAATGAAACAAAAATACATAACTAAACTAAACTAAAACCTAAAGATATTTTATTTCCTAAATAAACATATAAATTAATACTAACAGACTAAATAAATATATATTTTTAAACATATGTCTATTCGTACATACATACATACATACACACATACATACATACATACATACATACATACATACATACACAATATTATTACAACTGCAATGACCGATGATATCAATTTCACTGGGAACGGACGTCTTGAAAAGGTGTTCACGTCCCGGTCAGATTAGATGAAGAGCAATGGACCCGGTCATCAGTTGATTTATCTGGATTTCCTCGTTCTTTATCATCTGCCTATTCAAGTTTCCTACAGAACATGTTCATCCCTCTCTTGAGAGCGCAAGCTGACACCGGTATTCGTATCTTGAAAGTTTTCCCCACATTCAGCACGTGGGGCAAACGGGTTCCCGTGCACAGGACCGGTGTCCTCTCACTAGTGGCACTGGCCCTGTGCTCCACCAGATTTGGGTTCGTCAAAATCGGGTGGATATATCACCATCATTCAGTCGCCACAGCTTCAAAGCCAGCAGTCCAGTTACCTAGACACTGGGAAACAATAGTTACTCGTAGGGGATAGGATGACGTCTGTGATTGTCCGATATATTATTATTATATTTATTTAGCTGCTTTAATTGTTTCATTGTGCTGCTTGCGACTGCGCAGCTTGATGGTTAGAGAATTGGACTAATAAGCCTATTAGAATGTATCATATATACAGTGGTGGTCGTATAATTAGAAACACTACCAACGGTCCTTGACATTATGTAAGATACTTCACCGCAATCGTTTTTATTATGAAATTAAACAATAAATAGGCCAACAATATGTCCAACGATTTATCATAAGAAGTGTTTCTAATTATATGACCACCACTGTAGTTCATATATTTCTTAATTAATTAAAAAACTTACATAACGTTATTTCCGCTTTTGGTAATTTCGATGTATCGGAGAGTTCAAAAATCGAATCAATGTGCTTACGTCACCAAAGTCTCTAGCTTAAATTGGACATATGACACGAGAATTTTAAATTTCGAATCCCTGACCGCAGTTACTTAAACGGTCCGTTAACCTCCGTCGAAATCAAAGGAGCGACCGCCGCGCCATAAGTGAAAGCGAGTATATAATAACAACAATTTGGATTATTAGCTGTCGGCCATTTGCAAATTATATCCATACGCGACTCAGCTCAGCACGCGATCGCACCACGTCGGAGTCGCGGTCTTGACACAACAGATATTCAACGTCAGGGGGCGTTAGGTGGAGGCCGCGGCGTTACTATGAAGCAGGCGGTTTCATTTATATACATTCATCCATTAAAGTCTACAGTACTGTAGACAATGAATGAATAGCACTCCTCCATAAGGTCCGTGTAAGTCGTGGTAGCCTAGTGGTCAGGGTCACTTTAGTTTCATAGAGCGCGAGTGACCTGGGTTCGATCCCCGGTGCCGGCACCACTAAAATTGGTAATAGCAATTTTAAGTGCTGTATTAGAGGATATGTGAAGCCCGCCAACCCGCACTGGAGCAGCGTGGCGGGCCCTTCCCGGCTCCTAAACCTTATCTGATACTCGTATTTGAGAAGGAGGCCTTTGCCAAGCAGTGGGCACTTGCAGGCTGCTACTTTGACTTTACTTTGACATAAGGTCCACTGTTGAACAAAGCCTATTCGAAAGATCGCTCAAAGCACGGTCCTGTTTCAATCCATCTATCGATGTTTCGCAACACTGTGACGGATATCACTCCATTTTGTGTGAAGTCCTTCACGCCATTTGATTATAAGAGGTTGCCGCTTGAGAGAACCTTTCTTCCCCAACGGATAATTACTTCTCCGAGCTACATGGCCAGCGAATTGGTACTTCATCTTGCTGATCCTTACGGTAATGCCGGATAGAACTGCTAGATGTGCCCTACTTCCGTCTTAAGGAACATGACACTCACTGATATAAACACGTTGATTTTTGCATCTTTGTCATTTGACAATCTATTCCTCATTTAGTAATCTTATTTATTTGCACATCTTAGATTTTTTTTGTTATTCGAATATTCTTGTATATTAAGTTTTATAATACGTTGTTTTCTTTTCATCTTTAACAATGTGTTAATCTTTAATCTATTTTTGACAAATTGTAGCTCTTATAAGAGCTGCAATGCATGCAACGCCGTGTCATGTCACTATTCGATAGGTTAACGAAAGAGCATTCAGAAACTGAGAAGCTGAACATAGGCACAAAGATCTGTCTTGAGGCACCTGCATCCATCGACTTCCCGCAATACCGCGCAGGTCGTCACTCCATCTTGTGGGGGGTCGTCCCACACTGCATTTGCCTATACGTGGCTGCCACTCGAGAACCTTTTTTCCCCAACGGTTGTCAGTTCTGCGAGCTATGTGGCCGGCCCATTGCCACTTCAGCTTGCTTATCTTTACGGTTCTTTACTTAACTTAGTTCTGCTGCGGATATCATCGTTGCAGACTCTATCACGCAGAGAAACACCGAGCATAGCCCTTTCCATAGCGCGCTGAGCAACTTTGAGCTTCCTCATACGGCCTGCAATGACGGACCAAGTCTAAATTCCGTATGCCATCACTGGCTTGGAATTATATTTATATATTGGCAGTTTGGTCTTATATGCATGTATTAATAAATAAAAGAAAATATGGCTCGATGTGTGAAGATGACAATGTTTACGTTTTCTTAACATCTGAAGAGAATTAAAATACTATGAGAATAAAGGACAATGTATGCATGTATATATATTCACGCCTTGTTCCCAACGGGGTAAGCAGAGACAATCTTCTTCCATTTGCTACGGTCCGGACATACGTCTTTCGCTTCTCCCACTTTCATCAATCTTCGCATGCATGGTCGTTGGTTTAGAATACTCATGACCTGACCTTTTTTCAGAACGTCTCCGATTTGATCGTGAAATGTTCGCCTAGGTCTTCCTCTCCCGACTCTACCAGTTACACTCTCCTCATATATTTATTTCGTCAACCTACTTTAACGTGGTAGAGCCAAGCGGCGGCTTTTGCTGCCGCAGGAATGGGCCGGCTCGTCCGGATAAGTACCACGGCCTCGCAGAATACCGGCGTGAAGTAGAGGCATCTTGTGCTTCTGCGTTTCGTGCGGTGAGTGAGGTAACCGGAGGCCCTCTCCCCTCTCCCCCCTCCCCAAATATGGTAGCGGTATATAAGTTTGAGCTACCCCAGGAGGGTACCAGTACCTACGGTTCTGGAGAATCCCTCACTGAGCATCCACGTTCAGGCTTTCCTACGCTACCTAATCGTGGAAGCTCAGTCTGCCCCGCGTATTCTGGGGGGGGGCAACATTCCGCTCTCTTTCTTTCCTACTCGAGGCAAGCGCAGCAAGGAAACTATGGCGCCGTTCATTACCATCTTGAAACGGCGAAGCCAGCCTTGCTTTTTCTTACAGAGACTCAGATATCGTCTCCGGCTGATACCTCTTATCTCCATTACCCGGGGTACAAACTAGAACACTCCTTTGTGCCCCGTGCCAGAGTTTGCGTATACGTCAGAGATGATATCTGTTCTCGACGCCTCGGTAGTCTTGAAGGTTTGGACCTATCTACCGTTTGGCTGCGCATCGACAGCGACGACCATCCGCGCGTCTATGCGTGCCTTTACAGGTCCCATAGCGGTAATACCGTAACTGACCGACTCATCGACCACATCCAAATGGCTACAGATTCCGTGCTACAACAGATCCCATCCGCAGAGATCGTGATTCTCGGCGATTTTAATGCCCACCACACCGATTGGCTCGGTTCTCGCATAACCGATCATGCGGGGAGATCAGTTCACGACTTTGCATTAGCATATGGCCTGACACAACTGGTAACCTCGCCGACACGGATCCCAGACGTGGAAGGTCATACACCTTCCCTGTTGGACCTTTTGCTGACCTCACACCCGGACGGATATTTGGTCTCAGTCGATGCTCCTCTTGGCTCGTCGGACCACTGTCTGATCCGGAGTGTAGTGCCTATCGCGCGCCGATCCCGAACGCGATCTGCGGGATTCCGCCGTGTGTGGCACTATAGGTCGGCAGATTGGGATGGAATGCGGTCTTTCTTTGCTTCCTACCCATGGGGGCAGGTTTGCTTCTCGCTGGATGATCCCAACGCCGTTGCAGATTCTGTCACCGATGTGGTACTTCAGGGAATGGAACTTTTTATTCCGTTCTCTGCAGTGCCTGTCGGAGGTAAATCCCAGCCTTGGTTTGGTCGCACCTGCAAAATAGCGTCACGCCGAAAGCGGAAGTGCTACCAGGCCTGGGCCGATGCATCGGCGTCTCGGGATGCAAAAACCAGTGCTCTTAAAAACGAGTACAACTCTGCCTCCAGGTCCTTCAAAAGAGTTATCGCTGCGGCAAAGTTAAAGCACATTGGCAGAATTGGCGCGAGACTAGTTTGCCTCCCATCGGGATCCCGCGCATTCTGGTCTCTCGCCAAGGCTGTCCAGGGGAACTTCTGTCAGCCATCTCTCCCATCTCTACACAAGGAGGATGATTCGCTGGCCCATACTGCAAAAGAGAAAGCCGATCTCTTGGGCTCTCTTTTTGCATCCAACTCGACTCTTGATGACCGGGGAAACTCTCCACCTACCATCCCGTGGTGTAAGTGCTCCATGCCGGAATTTCATTTTCTGCAGAGCTCAGTGCGAAAGGCACTCCGCTCCCTGGACATTCATAAGTCGAGTGGGCCGGACGGAATCCCTCCAATTGTGCTGAGGATGTGTGCCCCTGAGTTGGCACCGGTTCTCACGCGTCTTTTCCGGCACTCCTACTCTTCAGGCGTCGTCCCGGAATCTTGTAAGACAGCATTTGTGCATCCAATACCCAAAACAGGCGACCGCTCTGATCCGTCCAACTACAGGCCTATTGCCATCACCCCCTTGTTATCTAAAATAATGGAGTCACTCATCAACACCCAGCTCCTGAGGTACCTGGAGGAACACCAGCTCATCAGTGACCGACAGTACGGTTTCCGTCACGGACGATCAGCTGGTGATCTTCTAGTTTACCTGACTCACCGATGGGCAGAAGCAGTTGAGTCTAAGGGGGAGGCTTTGGCGGTTAGTCTGGACGTAGCGAAAGCATTTGATAGGGTTTGGCATAAAGCGCTTCTTTCAAAGCTTTCATCTTACGGGGTTCCTGAGAGATTGTGCAACTGGGTCACCAACTTCCTCACGGATCGGAGCATCAAGGTTGTTGTCGACGGTGCATGCTCGGACCCCAAACCCGTGAATGCTGGTGTTCCACAAGGCTGTGTGCTATCTCCCACTCTGTTCCTTCTGCATATCAACGACATGCTACAAATCAGTAGCATTCATTGCTATGCAGACGACAGCACGGGTGATGCCCTATATAAAGGCCGTGCGAATATTTCTCGGGAACACGTCGACGAGTGCCGGAACAAACTTGTGTCTGAAGTCGAGACCTTGTTATTCAAAGTCTCGGATTGGGGTCGACGTAATTTGGTCCTATTCAACCCCAAAAAGACACAGGTTTGCGCGTTCACCGCTAAAAGAATCCCTTTGTCGTTTCTCCTCTTTTTGAGAACATTCCCCTTATTGCCTCAGCCAGTATCAGAATCCTTGGCGTTGACATATCGAGCGACGTTCAGTTCCGTGGTCACTTGGAGGGAAAGGCCAAATTGGCCTCCAAAAAGCTTGGTGTGCTCTGTAGAGCGGGACAGTATTTCATGCCGGTCCACCGTTTGCAACTTTATAAGGCGCAAGTTCGGCCCCACATGGAATACTGTTCTCATCTCTGGGCAGGGGCACCCCAGTACCAACTCCTTCCATTTGACCGTATCCAACGTCGAGCGGCTCGAATTGTCGGCGACCAAGCTCTCTCTGATCGGCTTGATCCTTTGGCCTTGCGAAGAGATGTTGCTTCTCTTTGCATTTTTTACAAAATTTT
Organism: Bhutanitis thaidina; assembly: GCA_029286595.1. NCBI lineage: Eukaryota > Metazoa > Arthropoda > Insecta > Lepidoptera > Papilionidae > Bhutanitis > Bhutanitis thaidina. The sequence goes on from JAGSMS010000019.1 coordinate 8,285,158, forward strand.
CCACGGGGAATGTTCTGAGGAATTGTTCGGATTGATCCCAGCTGTTGAGTTTCACCATCGTACATCGCGACAGAATTCGAAGTTCCATCGATACCACCTAGATGGTTGGCATTCCACCACAGTGCGTTTTAATCGAAGTTTTCTGCCACGCACTTCGATTTTGTGGAATCAGCTGTCGCCAGCAGTATTTCCGAACAGTTACGACTTAGGGACCTTCAAGAAAAGAGCTTATTCCTTCCTTAAAGGCCGGCAGCGCATCTGTAGCTCCTCTGGTGTTGTGGATGTTCGTGGGCGTCGGTGATCACTTACCATCAGGTGAGCCGCACGCTCGTTTGCCCCCTTCTTCTATAAAAAAAAAAAAATTCAACCTCTCCACATTTCCAAACCAGCTCAGCATACCTTTCTCAATTCGAGTCACTACATCTTGTCTTTCACGCGTCAACGCTCTCTGATCACATTATTTCGAACCCTGTCAGTTATCTTCACATCAATCAAGGACAAAATACTTCTTATTAGCTTTGTGTAACGAAACTGGTAACATTTAGTAACTCTTCATCGTCATCATTATATTTATTAGCAATACACTACTAACAGATATATAGTTTATGATGGGTAAGTATGATAGGTCACCACAGTCAGGTACGCCAACAACCTTCGCAGACAACGCTTTTATCATTTCCTGGTCATCATTGGTACAATTTAAATCAATGTCGTATGATAGCAATATAATTTCTTTTGTTTCCACTCGCATTATGGCAACTATTATTGTAAACTGATTAATAAATTTTGAAACTTCTTTGCTTTTTTTTGCCTAATATTGTTATCAAGTTTCTTATAACTCACTATAGTTACTTTTTTTTTATGAAATAGGACCGTTGGACCTCAATATCGCTTTGATGGAAGGTGAAGATGAGGCCTAGGATGGTACACGTTTGCCTAGAAGGTGTCTGCTCACTTTGGCCTTTACTTTAGATAAGTAATAAATCGGAATAATATTAAAATTCATTTAACTATACCAGACTATATCAACTGGCTTTTCGTGGTTGCCATATGCCTTTTTTTTAAACATATTTATAAAAATGTTTTGTTATGTTATTTATTGTTAACCTTGTTGGTAATCCTTAATAAATAAATAAAATTAAAAAAAAGAATTAAAATAATATATACGTATACTTTAAATGATTACGATTCGCTTCTGCGTTTAAGTTTGGACCCCTGGCGTGCAGTAGACTAAAATTTAAGATCAAATACGCCGATTAAAACCAACACGCGATGTCAATGTTTGACCAACCATGATCGGAAATTCACTGTGGACGTTCTCAATATTTTACGTGTATTATATTATATTGCACTTTACAACAGCTTCACGCATACGTCACTTGGGTATGGGCAGACCAAGATACGAGTACTTTGTGGGTAATAATCTTAGCAGACTGCTACTGCAAACCATGGCTGAATATGTGATGCCGATGAAGCCGTGGAATCAATCAATCCAGGAAGAAGGAGGTTGTTATTATATTTTTCGACATCCGAGTAATCAGGTGCGCTAACCGCTATGTCAAGCAGTTATACATAGCGGTTAGCGCACCTGATTACTCGACTTTCATTCTGAGTTCGAATGTAAGCTCTTCGGCTGACAACTATTTGTGTAAAAACCAAGTTAATGGTAAGTTAGTTTCGGATCTGGTTATATTGTGTTAAGGTCCGTTTCTCTGATATTTCGTACGTGGTGGGAGCCGGTTCAAACGGGGATTCCCCCCCCCCCTCCTCCTCCACTTCCTCTCCCCTACCCTTTGAATTTGACCCTTCCTCCGGTCGTATCGCGTAAAAGTTTCATCGGATATGGGAGAGTAAAGACGAGCGAGTGGCTTCGTGTTTACTTTTACGGCACTATAATGTCATCTGCGCAATTCGCAATCAACCATTCTGCGAGGAAACCGGAAAACCGGGAGGTCCACTCCCACTCCCCCTAACCCTCGCACTAAATATCCTTAAAGGGCGTAACGTAGAATACCGCGGCCTCGCAGAATACCGGGGTGAAGTAGAGGCACCTTGTGCTTCTGGGTTTCGTTCGGTGAGTGAGGTGACCGGAGGCCCGCTCTTCTACCCATCCTCATCATACCAAATATTATTAAAGGGCGGCAATGCAACGCACCTGCAGCTCCTCTGGTGTCGTTTAAGTACGTGGGCGTCGGTAATCACTTAGGCATCGGGTGAGCCGCTAGGTCGTTTGCCCCCATTCCCATAAAACAAGCACCTTCTGAGGCGCGAGGTGTTTTGTACTGCGATCGCTTCCTCGTACGGCCTGCAGTGAATACATGTATGTATATTTAGTTATGCATTTTGATTTTATTATACAAACGCTTCCTTTGTAATCCGTTAGCATCCCAGATTCCGTGGCAAGCGTCCAGAAAACAACAAAATTATTCAAACATTCATACAAAATTATCCCCAAATTATTGATTTTATTGCACGGTTCGCGCTGATCCTTGTTTATAATACAATAATTTCGAAACATCTAACGTTTCGTTCTGGGAGTTATTGTCAATAAATAAACATGTTTAATCCATAGTAATACCCTCATTGGCCTATTTCCATGTGGACTTTATCACCACTGAAACGGCACTGGTGACCTTTGAGGAACTTACTTTTTACGTTTATTATGTTGGTAGCTAAGCGTTTCCTGTCAATTTCATAGTAAGCAAGAAACTAGAATTAAGTTCCCAGTGCTGGCACCATTAAAACATTTGCTCGCTGCTGCTCGAATGGGGCGGCTCGACCAGGGTAGCACCACGATCTCGCAGAATGACGGCATGGAGTAGAGGCATCTTGAGCTTTTGCATTTCATTCGGTGAGTGAGGTGACCGGAGGCCCACTCTTCCTGCCCATCCCCTCTCCTCATCCACCCTCCCAACTCCCAAATATCCTTAAAGGCCGACATCTGCAACACCAGAGGTGCTGCAGGTGCGTTGCCGGCCTTTAAGGACATTTGGGGAGATGGGAAGCAGGATGAGGAGGGGGATGGGGAAGAGGAGTGCCCGTGTAACCAACGCGGTCGAGCCGGCCCGTTCGAGCAGCAGCAAAAGCCGCCGCTTGGCTCTACCACGGCTAGAAATACGCCAGGTAAGAGTAAAGGTGGTATCGGCGTTGGAATCTGCCATCCTCTTTCTTTAGCAAAACACGCCGCTAGACTCTACCGCGTAATGAAACATAATTAACATAACAAGAACATTTAACTTATTGAGTTGCATCGGACAAACGGCATTCGAGTCAGCACAATGCTATAGAAATGCTAAATTACTGCAACCGCAGAGCTGGTACTCCGTCGGCACCACAGATAATTTCACGACCAGTCGCCAGGCTGCATATCCATGTTATGTACTCGTATTTATCAAGAGAGTTGTTTTCTTTCATTCGGGGAACCTAAGCGTGGGACGCTTACTCTCTCTTGGCTGGTTATTATTATATGTTGTTTTGCTTCAGAGTTTCCACTATATTTACACCTAGTTTGACACCAGCGTGTAGTACCGTTTTTTCGAACAAGTTTCTAGACTTGTTTCTATTAGGAACATCTCTTAGCTTACCAAAAGTTAACAGGACCAAATACCCGATGATGCTGTTCTCAAAGGCATCGTTACTAAAGGTGACGAAATAAGAAATTTTACATTTCGTAATGTCAAATATGAAATCCTCAACACTTGCAGCATTTGGCAATAGTTGTAGCCAAGTTAGGTAACAATCCGACGTACCTATCAAATAATGTCAGCAATTCCACGAGTCGGTCCCAGCCGTTGGGCAATGGTTTGTTTTATCCGTATTATATTAGCGAATGTTTAGCAAGTTATGGTGAATTTGATAAGTACAGAACCCAGTATAAGCTGACTTAACAATACAATGATTGTTATTCTAATGAAACGTTACATGATGAAATTCACGAGGAATGTCCGAGTTGAAAACCATTAAATTTAAATAGATAAACTCCGTCTGGTTTTAGACATTACACGGATTGTGTAATGTAATTTTTTTCATCTGTTTATGGCGCAAGGGGTACAGATCTTATGTTTGTCAAGAAACAAGCTAGCGATGAAGTTAGACTTTCAAATTCAGATTTCAACAGTACTGGATATGCATTACTTAAGCTACAGGCAAGCTAATAATTTGTGCTGTTCTGCCACATAATGAGAAGATTGCAAAATAAAGGCTAGGGACGAGATTAAAGAATTTGTAGGAAATTTAAGGAAACCAGCCCGTGTAACCGAAAGGTGGTGGGTAGTGCCAGATATGAAACACGAGATTTTGTAGCTTACATACGCTGTTCCAATGGAATCATCATCATCATCATCATCATCATTTCAGCCTATCATAAGTCCACTGCTGAACATAGGCCTCCCCCAAAGATTGCCACGAAGCTCGGTCCTGAGCCACCTGCATCCATCGACTTCCCGCAACACTGCGCAGGTCGTCAGTCCATCTTGTGGGGGGTCGTCCTACACTGCGTTTGCCTGTACGTGGCTGCCACTCGAGAACCTTTTCGAATGGAATGATATATCATAATCACCCTTATCATGCGAGTCTGCGATGGTAGGGAATAAATCACATCGCAATTTACCGTTTTTAAGACATTTCAATGGTTTTGATTATAGATAACTAAAATAGTTCTAACTAAAGAAAGGTTAAGTAAATCTTTCGATTTACACATTTTTGTGGCTGTGAAGACATTTGTGTTTCTGTCTCCATGATCAGCGACGTCGTTAGTCGTTTTTAGTCATCGAATATGCAATCCGATTGTTCTGATGTTCTGTGTGTTTTGTAACGTCACGACAGTCGGAGTATTAACCCCTATATGGAAGGCTCGTACCGATGATGTTTTTTCGAAACCTATGTATGGTGGTTTTGGCTGGTCTGGATATGAAGACAGCGACAGGATATGAGCCATTTGAGCTCTAGTGAAAAGTAAGTTCGAAATTACTAACATAAATGTCTTTAACGCTGAGCGCCACATCATTGGATATACGGTGTCGTGTGATATCGGTTTAACTGGCGGGACCGTCACCACTTTCCTTCCCGTGGGTGTCGACTAAGGGACAAGCCTTGGAAGAGGCAACGGCTACTGACAGGTAGAATCACGAAAAGTACCATAACAAAAATAAGCAGACCGACGAACGGGCAGCACTTTCTAAAGTGCGATTATGGCCACCTCTCCTTGTGGGTGAGACCTATGCCCTGCAGTGGATTATTTTCAGGCTACTAAGGCTTAATAACCATCTCGAAAGTTAAGGAACCCAAAATTAAGCAGACCGATGACGAACAGCTGAGTCTAAAGTGCGATGTGTTCGATTAGCCAAGCGTGGCGAATAGGCGATCCCTCCTTATTGGAGAGCTATGTCCTGCAGTGATAAGCCACTTTCAGGCTATTAAGGCTTAATAAACATCTCGAAAGTTAACGAACCAAAATTAAGCAGACCGATGACGAACAGCTGAGTCTAAAGTGCTAGGTGCCTGATACTGATTATGGAAGAGGCCTATGCCCTGCAGTGGACTATTTACAGAGTGTTGAGGTAAAGCCAGGAGTCTGTTTGCTAAGTTTATCTCATAACCACTTTCATGAAGTCAAAGTGGTTATGATTATTTTATGATTGCTACAGTTAAAAATATGTATGTATGTTTGTTAGTTTATGTAGGTATGATAGTCTATTTATGTATTTCATTAGATTTTATTTATGTAATATATTTACAAATGTTTATTAGTAATGTAATGATTTCTGTATTTACGCGAACACTACACATTGGAAATGAAACTTTTATTTATGGATTTTATCGCGTTTAATTATGTTTTCATGTTTCCGTCGTTTCGATTGCATCACAGCAGCCGTGGTCCAGAGGGCACTCGAGGTGTAAGACGTCCAGATGTCATAGTTAATCCGTAAATAATAGTTACATCTCAAATTATAGTAATGTAGTTAGAAGTATAGGAGCCGTGGTAGCCTAGTGGTCAGGGCGCTCACTTTAGTGTCATAGAGCGTGAGTGACCTCGGTTCGATCCCCGCTGCCGGCACCACTAAAATTGTTAATAACAATTCTAAATGCTGTATTTACCACGTGCTCAACGGTGAAGGAAAACATCGTGAGGAGACCTGCATGTCTGAGAAATAATAAAAATATTATTTCGAGGATATGTGAAGGTTGCCAACCCGCACTGGAGCAGCGTGGCGGGCCCTTCCCGGCTCCTAAAACCCTCTCTTATACTAGTATTTGAGAAGGAGGCCTTTGCCCAGCTGTGGGCACTTACGGGCTGTTACATTTAGAAGTATACGCTTCTTTAAGTTCTTTTTTGGCGCCTACCATAAAATTTCACCACACTATAGGTTGACCGGTAGAGAATGCCTATAGATATTAAGTTCGCCTTTTTTATCCTTATATATAAGACTCAAGACTGACAGACTTCAATGCATTAGGCTTAGTTCAGATATATGCACAGACTTGATATCGTTCAACGCATGATTGACAGTTAACGCTCCGTTATTATCATTTGACCTCTACTGGTCTCCGAACGAACGGATCGTCTTAATACTAGCTTATAGCGTGTCGTTTCGCATAACGCGTTGCATTAAGCCGGCTCAATCGAGCTTCGCGGCTTAACTAACCATTAGCGTGTCTTTGGCTGTGAAAATGGCTGCGCTTAAATCAGCCAAGTGGCTCAATCGAGGCACTGTTAAGACGCGACAAATGGCGTCCTATTATGGCGCCCATGCGCTTTACGGCCTTTGCGGACGACGATGCACAATGAGACGTAATTTTGTCGCTTGTATGTATGTTATGTCAAACGATTGCATACAAAATCATAGATATTGTCGATGGTATGGTTTTGAAATCGATGTTATAGTCAGAGATTTCCGTTGGATCGGGTCAGGATATAGTTAAGTGATATGCGTCTGTCAGTTTAAGCAATGAAAGACTAATCCTTAAGACCAGAAAAGTACAAATCTTTTTCCAAATGCTTTTCCAATTGCCCCATTTACTGAAAGATTGAAAATCAAATATTAAATATATATATATAGTAAATATAATATTAGTATAAAGTAGAAAGCAGATATCTAATAGCCTTATGGGTTAGGGTGCGGACTGCGAAACATGAGGTCGCAGGTTCTAGCCCGACATTCGACTACCGTCGTGAACCACTAAAGATGGTAAGTGATTACCGTCACTCACGTACATCTGCAACACCAAAGGAGCTGCAGGTGCATTGCCGACTTGTAGGGGGTTTTTGGAGGATGGAAGGGATGACGGGGATGGTGGTTCGGGGAGAGAGGAGTGGGCTAACTCACCAAACACAGAAGCGCGAGAGGATATTACACGCCGGTATTCTGCAAGGCCGTGAGTCGGCCCATTCGTGCAACGGCAGCAGTCGTCGCTTGGCTCCACCACAATTACTGCGCCACATGGACACCAGCCAACAACTCCAATCGAATATGGTACAGATGCTTTTGGGTCTAAGATGAAATACCTCACACCTAGTTTTTACATCGGCTTTCTGTACCTTCCGACCTAGAACACAACAGCAGTTACACCGCCAAGCTTTAGGGTCTAAGATGAAATACCCCACAGCCTGTTTTTAAATCGGCTTTCTGTACCTTCCGAACCGGAACACAACAGCAGTCAAGCTTTAGGGTCTAAAATGAAATACCCCACAGCCTGTTTTTACATCGGCTTTCTGTACCTTCCGAACCGGAACACAACAGCAGTTACACCGCTGCTCGGCAGCTTAAATGGGTTAGTGGGTGGTACCCACCCAGACGACCAGAAGGTGCCTAATACCACCTAGTTAAATTTAACATTCTTGGCATTTATTAAATCAACACTACCTATGCGCCAATTCGCGTCAATGCGAATAAATCGATATAACATTTCCGAATGAACGATATTAATCGACGTCATTTGTATCGATTTGTGTTCGCGGAATCCCCGACGCTGACCGAACCCGTCGTCGGGCGATAATCAGCTTACCACGAGTCGCTAATGATGATGTATTTGACAGAAGCATGGTTCATGATTGTCTGGCAGCAGTATCAGGAATTGCTTCCATAACTCTAGTAGAGTTACATTGAAATGGTTATTAATTTTATAATACTACAGTATTTTGAGTAAGAATAAAACAAATAGCAAACCATATAACGAAACTCAACACCAGCCAGTTTTAGTATGGTATAGTATGCATTCTTGCTTACTTGCAAGTATAGAGCTTGCGGTCAGGGCCACTATACTAAAATTGTCAAGGTCTCCTCTCATTGTCAGTGTTCCATATCCGGAAAGGATCTGCTGCTTATGCTGCGCTGGAGTTCAGGATTTTTCCTTTACGATGTATTCTTTCGCCGTCGAGAATGTTGTCGAGAAAATTCGCGGAAGGTGTAAATTCAGCGCATTATATTGTAAATAACAATCGTAATGTTTGAAATCTAAAAGATGCTTAATTTAAATATTACAGATAATTGAAAAAAATACATATTAATAAACGCCTTCCAGTTCCTTATGTCTTGGTTGATATGATGGATGTAGAAATATAAATAAATAAATAACAATAAAAATGTTTGTTGCTAGCGAAATTCGAACCCGCTCTCCGCAGCTTCGAAACCAGGGCCTTCACTAGCAACTGGGCCATGGGGGCGTCGAATTTTATTGATTCATTTGAAGCGCCACAATACGCACTCGTTCTAATCTATTCACGTCTAAACGTCCAGGCTATTTCCGGACCAGGCCCGACGAGCCATTTTGTCCGCTCTCGTTTTGTACGATTTATTCACCGACCGTCGACCACTTACTCTATCATACGGCAGATATATTTATGGTGTGCTCTATTGCGAACCCCATTACTATCACTCTGGTTTACGATGGGCCGTGCCCCCCATCCCGCCCGCGCTGTTACACTTTAGGTAGCTCACTACATGCAAAGAGGAGTAAAATCTGACAACAACACTCGACCAATCTAATCTGTATGATATATTTAGCTAACCTTTTCCAAATCAATAATTGTATTTAAATAAATTATTCCTACTAGACTTTTCCCGACTTTTTTGTTTGCCATCACCTTTCCTCCCGTGAGCAGACGACGAAACTAAGACAAAAGTGCAGAAAATCGCAATGGTTAACTATGGGTATGTATATATTCAAGCGTTATTACCAACGGGGTAGGCAGAGACAATCTTTTTCCACTTGCTACGGTCCTGACAGGTTAGATACGGTGGGATGAAATACAAAACCAAAATGAAGCAGACCTATGGCGGGCTGCATCGTCTGCGGTGAGAGGCTTCGGGTATTGTGATCGGTAATTCGCTTGCTGAACGTGACGTTTATGACTTATCCTTCTCATTGCAGACGCCTGTGTCCTGGAGCGGACTATTTACATGCTGTTAAGCTCAGGTAACCGTAGTCCTACACCCCCTCTCCATCCCACTCCTCTGTCTCTCTCCCATATCCCAAATACCCTTAAAGGCCGGCAACACACCTGCAGCTCCCTTGGTGTTGCACATCAGGTGAACCGCTTGCGCGTTTGCCGCCTTTCGCATAAAAAAAAAGGCAGTGGTTATCTTACTGTGGGGTATGTTGAACGATACTTAGTCATTGACAATTTGGTAACTATGTGAGTGAAAGTAATGGTGAAAGATTATTTCAGATCGGTCCGGTAGTTTTGTCGTTAGATGGTAGAAAAGAAGGAGCAACGAATTTTCTTAAATTTATGTGTCCTTTAAACGTTCGGTGAGTGGGATAAGAACTATGTGGGCTTAATATAGTTTTCAAACAACGATTTATATATGTTTAATTGGTTCGTAGGAAACGGATCTAACGATTCGAATGATTTTTTCGTATTTAGATTAAGTTTAACTTTCCAAGTTTAATTAGATAAGTGTCACGCCGGAGGAAACCTGTTTTGATGCAGATAAGTAAAAATAGTTTTTAAGTAAAATTGATAAAAACACGATCTCATAGAATATTGATGTACCTACACAGGCACATTTAGTATGTTAGCAATGTCATTACGCCCGATTGTACTATAATACGCAGCGCAAAGAACCCTCGCCCAGGTACTAAAACTTATATTTTATTAACATACCAACATTCACATTTTTAATTTAACGACTACAACCTATCGCGTAGTGATACCATAATGTATAAAAATTGTTACTTAATTGTACTACGGTCATAAAAGTTTGGGTACCGCTGCTCTACGCCATAAGTTTTATACGAAGTTTGAGCGGTCGAGGTCTTTTATGTCCGGTGATTTCGTGTAATCACGAAACAATTGTCAATTAGTGGTTAGGGGCTTTAATATAAAGTAAAAGTAAAGTAGCAGCCTGTAAGTGCCCACTGCTGGGCAAAGGCCTCATTCTCAAATATCTGAGAGGGTGTATGAGCCAGGAATGCGGGTTGGCGGGCTTCACAATCCTCGAAATAACATTTTTTTTATTATTTCTCAAAATATGCAGGTTTCCTCACGATGTTTTCCTTCACCGCCGAGCACGTGGTAAATACAGCACTTAAAATGACTTTTAACAATTTTATTTATTTTGGTGCCGACCACCGGGAATAGAACCCAGGTCACTCGCGCTCTATGAAACTACAGCGAGCGCCCTAACCACTAGGCTACCACGGCTCTTATACATTAAATGATAATATTATAAATATATACTAAGCCTATTTTAGTCCACTGCTGAACATGAGCCTCTCGAAGAAAGTTCCAGCAAAAGCTGTCATGCCTTTCTTGGAGGTCTCTCTCATACTCGTCACCCTGGGCAAGCGGGCTTGTGTGCGCAGTACCGATATCCTCGCAACTGGTGACGCTGCTTCGCATCACCAGTCTATGTGATCTTCAGCAAATTCAAACGGAAATTGCACCATCTTTCGGTCACCTGTGGTGAGTTCGGCATTCTACTAATTCGCTATCCATAATAAGCCTTTTTTTTAAAGATAAAACAATCGGGAACACTTTCAAACATTTAGCAGCACAATACCATCACAATTCCAATCTGTCACTATACCAGCTACGTTATCCTTTAAGATTTAAATTACCTTTTGCCTCATTAAAATAGATGCTAATTAAAACGATACCTTCGTATCGGTACAAATCGATTATTTAATCGGCTCTATGTTCTTAGAGACGTTTGTTACAGTGTTGTTTTATCAATTCAGTAACATCGTTTCCCGCTTCATTATGTCGAGGAATTAATGTGTTATTGCGCGCTCAACACCCACGTACTTTCGTTAAAGTTTTATTTTAAGACTCGTTGATCAGTCAACCGTGCACCGAATTAGAACTCTGATGTGGAGGCGCGCGCTTACACCATGTTACCGCTAACGTTCCCCCGTGTCCCCCATTTGACTATTTAATGATCGTTCATTTCGATTCAATGGAGTTATGTTTCAAGGAATACATAGCGGCGCTTATGGAATCGGGGCCGTGGTTGCCTGGTGCGTCAGAGCGCTCGGTTTTATCACATTGTACGCGAGTGAGCTGGGTTCGATTCTCGCTGTAGTTAATGCCGAATATACCACGAGCTTTTTTCTTTGTTTGAGGCGATAGACCAGATAACAGTCCACCCGATCGCAAGTGACTATTGCAGCCCGTGGCCCGTGTACATATGCGAAATCACTCCTGAAGACAAGGATGGATTGCCCCACAGTCTGTAATTACACTGGCTCTCTATACCTTTCGAAGCGGAACACTGAAGGGAAACATCGCGAGGAAACCCGACAACCTGCTCTGGAGGAGTGTGGCGGGCTGTTTCCGGATCCAAAACCCTCTCAAAAATATTGAGAGGTTGACTTTGCCCAACTGTGAGCACTTTACTTTACTGTATAGGCATTAAATTGGTATTCAACATTAGGTTTTTAGCCGTCCATATCTGGTCGAAGGTCTCCACTGAATAGGGCTTTTAAGCCACATTTGGGTCTTGTGGTACCGGATCTGAATCTGTTACGTCTGTGAATGGTGACTGAGTGAAAACCCATTGGTTACATTTTTATAATTTAAAGGTTCAATTGTTTATTTCTAGGAAAAAAAAAATCTAATATTTAAAGTACAGAATCAGGCTAAACTCAACTGAGCACAGATATCTATTAACAGAGAGGGAAAGCTCTCTGTTAATAGATATCGCATTGAAGAATTATCCGGAATCATAATAAAGTTTTAATAAAGCTTAGCGGAAACTGTATTTAGTTTACTGTAGTTATGCACCGACATTTATAGTTACGAAACAAAAATAAACTTTTTTTTTTATTAAATGTAGATGTGATATTAGGCTAAGGAACAACCCTGTAAAGCCTTGAACAGAACGATCAGATAGACGTATTTAAATGAACTGGCGGTATTGTGATCTGCCACGGCCGCGTGGGTGTGCATAATTCAACTTGAAAGCCATTTCTCCTTCATCCATTTCGCTCATACTAATAATTTATAAATGTATTCAATAAGAGTTATCGAATCGGTTCAATTCGATAACTCTTCATGTTGCTCGGATACGTTCGGAAATGAGATCGAAATATGAACATCTTAATACAATCAATTATATTTGTCATATTTTCGCGACGTTATTTTGCGGAGTTTAATTTAAAAAAAGAATCCAGTAAGATGCTGTTGTGACAGTAAAATACCTTCCCACGAATGATTCCAAATTGTAGCAAATTTCAAAAGTTTCGGTAAATCAAAACTGAAGATGTTTTGACACTGTAACAGACGAACGAAACAGTTTGGATAAACTTTTAATGTGCCTTCTCTCGGACTGAAGAACCCTACCCTACCCTTTTTCTGGGATCCGCATACAAAAATATTTATTTTATGTTTACATACTGGGATTTGAAGCTTAATTAGAAGACCATAATGAGCTTTACCAAGATAGTAATATAATTTTAGTTTAAATAGAACTAAAAAATCTATGCAGATTCTTGCCTGTCTGTGTTTTTATATATATAAATACATAACATACGATAATCGCGAAAGCGAGCGTGTTGGCGAGCAAAAGTTCACAAAACGAACGGGCGGTGTTCACAGCAAAGAAAGTTCGTGCTCGCTGTGTAATGCTCGTCGCCGAACGATCATTACGTGCAAATGCTCGCAGTGAGGTTGCAACTTTGAACGCTTACATACTTTTTAATTCATTTAAAAAATAAAGGAATTCCCTGTGATGTTACTAAAATAATTGTTACGATACGTAATAAGTAACAATTATTTTAGCACCATCTCGCTTGATATCCCCATTTCGCGATGTTTTCGAGTTCGAGTGGCCACACGAGTGCATTACGGACTCGGGGGTTTTATTTCGACATGTTTCATTCCCGGACAAGTCCCGGTATTGTGATAAACTGCACGCAACCACTCGGGAAGCGATTGTGCTAATTAGCTTGCGTCCACTTTGTTACACAGACAGACAGTCGTATAATGTATATTTAAATGATATACAAATATATAAAAGCTCCTTCGTGTAACTATAATACAAAAGTGACCTTCGGGTTGGTACACCCGAATGTGAAACATGTGAATATTAATATAAAACCAGTGTACAATTCACACAAGTACAAGTTATTAAATTACAGATTAAGAGATCTTCTCGGATACGGGAAGGTGACGAGCAGTGAGTGCCTATTTTTGAGTACAATAGCGGCACTATAATATTATAGTTATTGGACGGAGGGCGGATGAGGAGGGGGGTGGGGAGGGGGAGTGAGCCTCCGGTTACCTCACTCACCGTACGAAACGTAGAAGCACAAGATGCATCTACTTCACGTCGGTATTCTGCGAGGCCGTGGTATTAAGCCGGTCGAGCTTGGCTCTACCACGTTTAAGACTACCTTCTATTCGATGATTCCCAGGTAAGTTAGAACACGCAATTACCCATAATAATATTGAACACTACTGACCCTAAGTAATTATATCGAATCAACCTCCATCGGGACCTCGGCTATTTTTCGTACTCGTATTTTGTGCACTAACTGGCATTCCACAATAATTATGTGCACCGTCCCGGTGTTAACTAATGTATATGGATACATATTTAGGAAGCTTTTTCATAGTTTAGTTTCAGTTTAAAAAGTTGCTGAAAGATGTTTTATTACAGTTTGTAAACTAAACATGTTTGTCTTCCGTAAACTAAAAATGTAAATTTTAGATGTAAAGTATCTATATATATCTGTATACCGTATCGAACCGTGCTATGTTACGCTGGATAAAATTTGTACTCAATATAACTATCAGTGTCTCATGTTATACATGTTATTGTAATGTTATGTCTCGTAATTAATAAAATTAAATCTAAAACCAAGCATAACACTGTATGACCTCAACCGGCTTATTAGTTAAAAGCTAAAGGTAGTCTAACACCTCAGTCCCTTCGTAACGGCTGTTGTAAAGCACACGAAACGTCGGGAATATAATAACAAAATTAAACGCTATAAAATCCGTAAATAATAGTTTCATTTCAAATGTGAATTGTGATGAAATACAAAAAATCATTACATCTCATATAAATCAATAACTGTAATTCTTATGTGAAATATTTGTTAAGCCATCGACGTAGTTAAAATTGATCATTAGTGGGATTCGACTAGGAAGTCCTTTCGGTTGAAAACATTAAAATGAATGAAACGTCTGCTAATTATTACAAGTTTTATTATTTAACGTAAACACCCGCGTATTAATTACTGCTTAGCTTTCACAGTTTCGTAGATATAGTACGACGATGTTGTTTTTTTAAACTTTATATATTAATCAAAAACAACATTAAAATGGATATAAAACCTTTCAACGACATTCACGATGTATTAAAAGTAGTTTCACTAAAAGGACCCGTAAATCAAATCCGATCGGAGAACATCTATTAGAGGATTTGAAGACAGCAATAAAATAGAAATTTTATACCGCCTCACAAATATCTTTCGCTTGTGCCACTGTTTCTATGATTTTATTGCGCTTTAATGATTTTACGCTCATTCTGACGCAACGGATCGTATTGTCGTGTATCGTTGCTTAATTATTTAATTAGTGGTTTAACCGGGAACATACCGTCTCGTTCAAACCAAAGCAAACCGAGCCAAACTCGAATATACGTGGTGGATCCTGCTAGTGAACTAACTAGCTTCTGGCGACCGAATGGTGGTCGGTGATCACAGACTGTTGATGAGGAACAGCATCAATAGCGCGAGAGTACCAACTCTGCGCTTGCGGACCCTGCCCAATTGTACCATACTCGTCACGCATGCCAAAACCAAGAAATATATTATCGCTTTTCAGAAATAGCCCATCGCTTTTATTCGAGAGCCCTCTGTTGAGCAGTGGACTAAAATAGGTTGGAGTAGTGTGTAGAGTAGCAATAAACTCAGAAAGCGGCGAATGTTAATTAAAATACAACAATATTATTCTTTACACAAATCCCTGTTTTAATTAACTTGCATGCATAAAACTGAGTAATTGCATTTGTAAAATTACCTCTTTACATGCATTAAACAAGGTAAATGTGAGATTATCTAGAAACCATTCAATTAAAACCAACCAATGTATAAAGGAACACCGCTTCTGGACGAAGTGCCGCAAGGTAGTGTATTAGCCCACGCACTCTTTCTCATATATGATCTTTGAATATTTATTTTGTACTCTAAGCTTCTCAAACTTTTTATTGATTATAGAAATCTACTTCTACAGGGTAAAGAATAAGCAGTGATCACTAAAGCGCGCACTTAGAAGGCAATACAATTTTATGTTTTATCAAAATAAAAATTAGGATAAGTCAAGAGACATGTTAAATTTTATTATTAATAAAATTATACAAAATAGATATGACGCATGAGAGGAATCTATCAAATTCAGAATCATTATTTCATCGACATCATATCATTATCAGCAGAACTAAGGTAACCGACATAGCCGTAAAGATCAGCAAGCTGAAGTGGCAATGGGCCGGCCACATAGCTCGCAGAACTGACAACCGCTGGGGAAAAAAGGTTCTCGAGTGGCAGCCACGTACAGGCAAACGCAGTGTAGGACGACCCCCCACAAGATGGAGTGACGACCTGCGCAGTGTTGCGGGAAGTCGATGGATGCAGGTGGCTCAGGACCGAGCTTCGTGGCAATCTTCGGGGGAGGCCTATGTTCAGAAGTGGACTTGTGATAGGCTGAGATGATGAAGATGATGATACAAAATAGTACTGTTACATATCTTTTATCTTTAGTAATGTAACTTTAAAATATTCATGTGTTTTAGAAACAGTGCCAATGCAGCAGTTTTTTTTGTTTTTAGTTTTTTTAACAGTGTATGTAATCCAAGTGCCTATTTAAAAACGTCACTTGGATTACATACAAGTTTTCATATCAAATTTCTTTACTACTTCCCCAGATTTAGAAGCGCTGTTCCAGACAGTAGATCATTGCGCGGGCGGACGGTCACCGTCTGCGTGTGGTCCACAGAGTAAGGGATAATTGCAGGATTAAATCGTTTCACCGTCTCGGATTTCCGCGGCTTGTTCCTTCGTAAGAGATTAATGTAGTTTCGCTTTATAAGAATATTTTATTATGCAATAACTCTTTTTATGTTTGTATTTCCTTTTTATACTATTTCTCATAGACGAATTGTTATCTACTGAAATTGTTATAATACATTTTAGTATATTATATTTGTCTATTTGTACGGTAATAGTAATATTTATTACTGGACGGTTCAAATTGAAAAAGTAATTTTTATATTTTTGTGTTATAAAAAATATAATATCAGCCGATACCGGTACAAAAAAGATGTTAAGTTAAAAACAAAAAGGAATCTTATGACTGTCACTCCAAATCAAAACAAAGCGGCCATAACAGTGTTAGATAAAGGTTAGACAAGACAAACAAACCCGATAGTCTTATTAGGGAGGCACTTGCTTAATCTTCAATTCACATGACAAAATACAGACGCGGAAGTTGCCACTGATATGGACACTACAATACCTTACCTTTGAGTGCAATACAAATGCATGTACTAGGAACACAGATTCGCTAAGTAGCACCGGGAATAAATCGCTACACAGGACATTTCCTAGAGTACTTCTCATAACTTTAGCGTTGGTGTATGGCACAAAGCTTTTTCTTTATCTATATTTTAAAGCCTAGTGTTCATGGCTCGATGTTCAATCGTAAATCTGATAGTATACCATTTAATCGGTAAGCCATTACTTGTTTTCATATCTTGTTCTTTGAGTCATTTCACAGCAAGTGTTTTAGTGCGGACCGGATCCACTGGGTATCATTTATCACGCGAGAACATTTCTCAGATGTTAGATAATATTACTTTTAAATCACTTTTGTTTTTTAAGGTTAGTGCATCAAATTTGCTAATACTATTGTATTATGTTTCTATACTTACATCCATATAACGAGTAGAAAGATGATATGTTTGTAAGTTTGAACCACCAGTCAGATTTGAAAAAGTTATTATTGCATCAGGTAGCACATTTATTGAGAAATGTTATAGGCTATTTAACCTCATGTTACGACCCATAGGAGCGGAGCAGTAATCATAAAACTTGAACATGTACTCATCATGTGTATGAGATAGGCCTATATAATCCAAATTTAGCGCGGATGAAATTGCGTGGGACAACTGGTTAATTATAAAGACTTTATGTTAAAGCACAAACAGGTCGGCTCGATCGAGCAAGGACCACATCTTCACGGACTACTGGCATAAAATAGTATAATACAGCGATGTTTCTCTCTAATAGTCATTTTCTAGTAACATTACATTCCATCTTAGAACTCAGGGTGTCTCCCCAAGCGGTTGCATTTTCACTCTTTAATAGAATTGAATTGAAAGCGATACATCTAAATTCAAATTTCAATGTACTCATCAAAAGTAAACATCGTATCTACTAGAAATGAAATTATAATAATTTCCACTATCAAAATTATACTTATACTAGTCGGACTCAAATGGACTAGAATAACATGGAACAAGGTACTAGGCCAGACAATCCTTAGGTCAATGGCAGGATCGCGCGCGTCTATGACCCATGTTATCGTACAAGTAGTGAAGTAAAACAGTCGCTCTATAACAAGTAGTGGAGTAAAACTGTGCGGTACCAGTTGCAAACGTATTGGAAATTGTTAAACGAACCAATGCAAGTCAAAATGTTTGTAACTGCTGGGTCAAAACTATAATGAAAGCAACAAAATGAAGGGGACTAAAGTTAGTGTATGTAGTGTTGAGAACACCACATACGTACATTGCGTATGGATTAGTTTGAAAATCTAAACAAATAGAATGGTTTGTCTAGCTTTTAAGAAATGGTAAAGAAAACGCTTATTAGTGCACATTTTTTGTACCGCTCGCTATGCGCGTTCAAGTCTTGTAAGATTAGTTTCACGTGCACCACCCCATTAGGATAACCTATAAGGGATTGACAGGGAGTAATAGACTATTTTTAGACAGAAAGAAGAAGAAGAAAGAAACAATGTTTATTCGATGCTAAAACACAACAAAGAAATAACATATATTACAATATGTTGGATTATAGCACCGAAAGGGCATTCGACTCAGCATTATGCTGCAGCATTGTAGCTGCAGCGCTGATATTCTGCCGCTGCTCTTGTTGAATGTTAAATCTCGGGAATAGATAAACAGAGACAAACAGTTAAACAGACCCCGTTAATATAAAAAGAAAGAAAATAACATACATAACTAAATAAAGATAACAAATATAGATTTTAAGAGAATACAATTTAAAATTAATGACGTTACCTAATAATTTTGAAAAGCGACTATCTGCTAAATGTACACCACAGAACAACACATGTATGATCAAACTCAAAAATTTATTTATATAATTAGAAAGAAAGAAAGAAAGAAACATTTATTGCACAAATACGCCACTTGATAACAAAACAAACATTGCGACACATTTAATCAAACAGTTATTTACACAAACAATGTTTAACGTTGCCTCCTCTAGACGCATTGCGTGGCGCATGGGGCAAACAGACCACACTCAGCTTAATGCTGCAGTTGAGACTACAGCGCTGGTTTTCAGTGGGCCTAATTAATTAATAAAATTGGGCATAATTAATAAAATTGGTTTTAAATCTCGTCACACGACACCGTTGTTCCACCCTTATTCCAAGTTTTCTTTAAGGCCTAAAACAAATGCTTTATACTTAATTTTAAAATGAGCCAAAGATCTGATAACGCGTAGAGGTGGCGGGAGATTATTCCAATATTTAGTTGCTAAACACCGAAAGCTGCCTCGAAAAGCAGCAGTAGTGTGTCTCGGAACAATTAGGAGGTATTGTGAGGCACGTGTATGATGTTCATTAAATTTATTTGACCAGGACTCAGGAGTTTTTTTCTTAATTATTCCGAATAACAGACTATCGAATTGCAATTTAAGCCTCATAGAAATATTAAGTGATTTACTTTGGTCTCAGTATATCGAAACATGTGCCCTGGGTGGGATATTGAAGCAATATCGCACAAGGAGATCGTTGAAGGAGTCTCATCGGTTTAGCTAGAAGACATGGGCTATAGACTGAGATGCAGTAATTTAATTAAGATAAAATAAGGGTTTCACATAGTGTTACACTTAGATTTATACTTAGGTATTCACGTATTTTATAAAGTATCTTAAAGAAACACGCACGTACATTACTATCTTAGGATCAACTGGTGGGGGACTCCTTCACTGCTTAGGAGTCGTCTGGGTAAGCATCATCTTCTTCTTGATCACTCTTACCCATTTCTGCAACTAATCAGCGGTACAACTCCCGTTGTGTTCCGGTTTGAAGTATAATCACGGGCTGTGACGTATTCTCTCTTAGTCAGCGCATCTGTGGCCTTCTTCGGTTGAGTTTGTTGTTGCAGGTGTCCGTGGACTGCTGTAGCCACTTACCACTTACCCTATGTTACAAAAGCCATCCGCGAGGCTGATAATTGAAAATTGATTGAAAACATTTATGTATTTAAATGAAAGAAACGCAATTAATTTTCTTTATAATGAAAACAACAGACGTTTAGGAGTTATTGTAATTTTTATCACCGCATCGCCTAATTGTGATATAATTTATGAGGCCGGTGAAGAAGCGCGCGTTCGGCAGCTGTATTCATTGCTGGATTCCCTCACACCGAAACACATGTTTTAAGAAGAACAAATTGTTTTCAGTTACGAGTGAACATTTTTACGACACTGCACTGAGTGATTTACGTCCGTACACAAGAAGGAATTGTCCGGTTTTTTGATAGATCGTCCACCATTAAGACGGTTTTAGTGTAAGTTTATGACATTTTAGTAACGCTCGGAGCGTTTATTGTGGGAAACAGGGGGTTTTGTTACCTCGCGCCTCGATCGATTCCGTTTAACGAGTGTTTAAGGATTCTTTAAAGTCTTGAAATCGTTTAAAGATACAGTCTGTTGATTGTTGGTATATAAAGATTCGAGGTTGTAAAAGAGATCAAATAAATCATTCATATTCATCGACAGTTATTGCCTCATTATCAACAGAAAGGATTTTGAACGTGATTGTTTTCCCATATTTGTTTTTTTTTAAATAAAGAACTTATCAATCCCCCTATCCTCGAAACCCATAACCATGTACTTAAGTCGTTCTAAATCTTTACAAATACACATTGAAGTAACAAAATTGAATTCTAATGTCATGATTATTTTGTATTTTACGACTGACGCTTCAGTAACTTCACTAATCTTAATATGGGCCATAAAAAAGTTAAAAAAACTTGTCAATGTAAATTTTAAAATTTTATTAACACGTTGGTGTTAATAAAATATTTAAATGTACATCCTCCCACTTTTATTAACTTTCTAGTATTTTTGTATATTATATAGCATTAAGAACAAGATTGAATAACCTCAAAATATAAGTAATTTTAAATTACGGTATTACATCGTACCGTTTATTACCGATTTCACTATTTTTTTTATGGGAATATTTTACTCTTTTTTTGTTGGTGCGAAATTGTGGCAAGCAATTTATTTCAACTGCTTTAATACATGAATTGCGCAAAGCAACGCTCGTTTCTATTTGCTATGGTTACATTAATCCAATAACAGGGTACCAATAAACGAAACCGTGGATGTGAATTGTGATTTTATTGCGAAATGATTCCACACGTAATTTTTGTGAAATAGTTTTTCAGCATTGCAAAAGTTTGTTGTTGTTGAAACAGTAGGAATAAATTACTTGCCACAATTTCGCGCCAAAAAAAAAACGGTAAAATATTTAAACGATGTAGAGCCAAGCGGCGGCTTTTGCTGTTGCTCAAATGGGCCGGCTCGACCGGGTTGGTTCCACGGTCTCTCAGAATACAGGCGTGAAGTATAGACATCTTGTGGTGACGTCACTCCCCTTTTCTCCATCCCCCTCCTAATCCTCCCTCCTTTACCCCAAATACCCTTAAAGGCCGGCAACGCACCAGCATTACCTCTGGTGTTGCAGTAGTAAGTGGGAGACGGTAATCACTTACATTACACCTTAATCAGGTGAACCAATTGCTCATTTGCCGCCTTCTAGTAAAAAAATATATTACCCTGTCCGAAGAGTAGTAGAGCACCACCTCCCTCACCACAACTACCATCCAAGCACAAGCACTACATTCGACACTAGGTAATATATAGCACCAACACAACATTTAATATGCGACACGTGTTTCGCCCCGCTACAAGGCATTATTAAAAGATTAGACTCTGCGACGTACCAACATTAGCGAAATATTTTTTTTTCAACTTCTTTAAAACCTAACCACATAACGTTAACTGATACGATAAGGTTTTATTGTGCAATGTAGCCTCAACAATTTTCGAGATATTTGTGGCATATCGGATATACACCTTTCTGCAAGTGTAATCTTCAACCTTCGCAGATTTCAATAAGGATTTAGCAATAGAAACGATAACAATGCACACGTAAAATATATTCAATACATATAAGAAGCCAATCTCAGCGTGTACCGTTAAGAATCGTACCATTATTAATGATATTGCACCGTAGTGAAGCGCGTGTGCCCCAGAGTGTCGAGTTTTACGACAATTTTATGATGGCGATAAAACCTAGCCCATGCGTTTGGACAAATTGAAACTCCGATACGCTGAAGTCAACGAACGGTACCGTTCCTACTGATCAACTAAGTTCGGAACTATTATCTCGTGGACGACATGACGCAAGAGAGGAATCTATCAAATTCATAATCATTATTTCATCGACATCATATCATCATACGGGACTGAGACTTGGTCCTTCACTGCAGGCCGTGTGAGGAAGCTCAAAGTTGCTCAGCGCG
Source organism: Bhutanitis thaidina (assembly GCA_029286595.1). Taxonomy (NCBI): domain Eukaryota; kingdom Metazoa; phylum Arthropoda; class Insecta; order Lepidoptera; family Papilionidae; genus Bhutanitis; species Bhutanitis thaidina. The sequence continues at coordinate 8,307,456 of JAGSMS010000019.1, forward strand.
CTATGGAAACGGCTATGCTCGGTGTTTCTCTGCGTGATAGAGTCTGCAACGATGATATCAGCTGAACTAAATTAACCGATATAGCCGTAAGGATCAGCAAGCTGAAGTGGCAGTGGGCCGGCCACATAGCTCGCAGAACTGACAACCGTTGGGGAAAAAACTCAAACGCAGTGTAGGACGACCCCCCACAAGATGGAGTGACGACCTGCGCAGTGTTGCGGGAAGTCGATGGATGCAGGTGGCTCAGGACCGAGCTTCGTGGCAATGTTTGGGGGAGGCCTATGTTCAGCAGTGGACTTCTGGTAGGCTGAAATGATGATGATGATGATTTCATCTACATGGGAACGTAAATTTCACCTGTCAGTAGACACAATTTTTATTTAATCTCCTACCGTTTAGTAACGGGTTTGATGCAGGTGAAAGAAATCTCCGTATACATGCAGTTAAAAAAAAAAACAGCATTACATTTTTACAGTACAACTTTTAGAAATAGCTTTGGGAGCGATCAAGTTACTCCAAACGGGTTACAATCATCCATGTTTTTCCTTATGATGTAATAACCCCTTTTGCAAAGTCTTCGTTAAAAACCCTTTTTAAACTTATTGATTGATTTTGATCATGTTATCAAAAATGAAAAAGCGAAAAGGATTCATTTTTGAAATCGCATTTTAGTTACAAATGAAATCTTGAATTGAAGGTATCCGCCCTTAGCCAAGGGTTCACGGTAGGCCAGTCAAACAGCTAGGCCAGTTTTCCCATCTAACATTTAGCAGCCAGGAGCTGAAACTTTGTATTGTTTTCTATTGTGACTTATATTGTTTATTGTTTACTCGTATAAAGCTCCCATCGTTGAATAAATTTACGTAGATCTAGTCATCTTTAAATATTTACAATAACTACAATCTAATGAAACATATATATCTGATCAGCTGTTGATCACGTTTTCATAATGGTCTGTTTGTTATTGTTTGTTAATTTTTGAACGCAATAAGAATTGGCGCTGCTCGAATGGGCCGGCTCCGACCGGAGTGGTACCACGGCCTCGCAGAATACCGGCGCGAAGTAGAGGTATCTTCTCCGTCCCCCCTCCTCATCCTTCCTCCCCATCCGCCAAATACCCTCAAAGGCCTATTTACTTGGGTGACGGTAATCACTTACCATCACTTACTGCATTTCGAAGGAGTTGGAATAATTACTTGCCACAATTTCGCACAAAAAAAAACAGTAAAATATCGTATATAAATAGTGCTCTCACTTGGCAAAGAAAAAAAATTAAAAGCAGCGAAAATCCACGCTGGTAATTGGCATAAAACGTTTTCGTAAATCGTTTTATTATGTTCATCGCACAAATCTTAGATGAATGATAAGCTTTCTTTACATTTATCTGTGCGGCAGGTGATGGTAAGTGATTACCGTCACTCAATTACAATCTGCAACATCGGAGGCGCTGCAGGTGCGTTGCCGGCCTTTAAGGGTATTTGGAAAATAAAAGGGAGTTTTAGGAGGGGTGTGGAGGGCGAGTGGGCCTCCGGATACCTCACTCACCGTACGAAACACCACACCAGTATAAGATGCGTCTACTTCACGCCGGTATTCTGCGAGGCCGTGGTACTGCCCCGGTCGAGCCGGCCCATTCGAGCAGCAGCAAAAGCCGCCTCTTGGCTCTACCACGTCAAAAAAGCTATTATGTATTGTAATACAATTGACATTGTATTGATTTTACATATTACATGTTCGTGAATGACACTGTTAAATTGGCTGAGTATAAGGCCTTACGATTTCTTGTTCGTTCCTCTCCGTGAATATATTGTTTCGCGAATCGGTTTAGATTTTGACGTTCATAAGAGCTTTAAACAAGAAGCTTCGAGAAAAATCGTAAATATGACTTGCTGCTGTAGTCTCTTTTTAACCAGCACTAATTCTCAAAATCATGTGTTCTGAAGAAATTTTTTTTATCATTTTTACTGCCGCATATTTACATCAATTGTGTGAATAACAAAGACTACATAAAAATTTAATAACAAAACATAAAAACGCGGTGAAGCCAGTCGACTTTCGAAGGTTCGTCCACTCACGCGATCCCGGGGCTATGCAAACTAACTACGGTACTCCACAATTTATGATTGCGGAGTTCTTTTGCGATCACGATGTGTAAGTCCGTCTCGCCGATGCAACGGACTAATTTTCAAGAGATATGATTGAGCTAACATGAATCTTATCGCGACACAATAGAGTGCAATGTCGTATACAAAACATTTTAGAAGAACATCGGCAATTGATAAAGTTTTCGATGATGATCAATTTACATTACTAGAATCTGAGTGATGGAGCTCTATGCTTTCGAATTTAAAGGTGAATTTTGTTTGTCGGCAATAACACCGAAAATTCTGATATCTCAATTGGTATCGATTATTCTTTCAAATTTATAGCTTTGTATCTGATGCCGTGTTTGTTAAGCGTTTTATGTAATCTTGTTTGGTTTTGTTTCGTTTTGCATGAAAAAGTTTAACAACCGTTGGATAGCTGGCGATCAATCAAGGCTTTTTTTTTCTTTTTGATGTTTTCTCTTCGAGAGAAAGAGCATTGTAACTCTTTCAGTATTCTTATGAGCTAGCTGTGACATTATAAACTTTGATCAAGAGAAAATTCTTTTTCCGGAATTATTGTAGAATGTTCATTGCCAGTACTCAAAGGCTTAACAATATTATTTTTTTTCTAAAAACTAGCAATGCTATTTATTAAGTAACATTACTAATATTCCTGTTAATCCTCTAACTAAGCTTACAGCTTGTATCTGGAGTGGTTCACAACAATAGTCGCATGGCGGGCTCGAACTTACGATGTCATGTTTCGTAGTCCGCACCCTAACCCATTTGGCTATTGGCGCTTAGAAGAGAAATGTAGAGTAAATTATTTTTTTAATAGAGATTAAGAGCATATAAAGGAAATCAAGGGCTCTACATAGGATTCTATTTATGACAAGAGGGTCATTAATAGAATCCTATTTAGAGTATCCGCAGGATGATTGGTCAAGTTTTTGTACGTGGTAGAGCCAAGTGGAGGTTTTCGCTGCTGCTCGAATGGGTCGTCTCGACCTCGACTCGTAGCTCGTCCACGCAGAATACCGACGTGAAGTAGAGGCGTCTTTTTGGTTGACAAGAGCATGTTTCCTATATCTTCTCTGCATGTCTATGAATCCTACAAAAACTATCCTTACTTAACGTTTTTCTATCTTGGAGTCGCATGATTACACATCATGTATTTGTACCCCACTGTCCTTTAACACTTACTTTTCCTTGCGTCGTATGGCTCTTATTTTATTTATTTATTACTCTTTATGTTCCTATATATGTATGGGTATATATTGTGTATTTATTTAGATATATCAGTATATGTGAGAGTATATATATATGTGTTTGTGTACATATCAATGTATATTTATTATATTATATTTTCACTTCTTAGTAACTTGCGTACACCCTTAACCCTTGCTCACTGGTCATTATTTCCTCTGCAAAATGGTTGCCTGGCAGAGATCGCTTCTAAGCGATAAGGCCGCCAATTGTACCTTTGTGTATTTTATGTTTCTTTTTAATTATTTTTTTCCTATTTTTGCTAATTGGTGTACAATAAAGTGTATTTCATTCATTCATTCTTCCCCTATGCGCAGTGCAACCACTGTACTGTTTCCTTCCGGTCTGAAAAGGTACAGAGTGCTATTATAATAACAGGCTGTGAGACATTCTATCGTAGCCTTTGGAGGGGGCTTTACTTACTTTATGGTACGTGGTAGAGTCGTCGTGGTAGAGTTGGTCAAGCATCTTGACCAAGCTTTTGCTGCTGCTCGTGCTTCCGGGGTAGTACCACGGTTTCGCAGAATACCGGAGTGAAGTAGAGCATCTTGAGCTTAGGCGTTGCTTTCGGTGAGTGAGATAACCGGAGGCCCATATCCCCCAACTTTCGCTCTTCCTCAACCTTTCCCTCCCATCTCCCAAATATCCTTAAAGGCCCGGAACGCACCATGGGCGACGCTAATCACTTACCATTAGGTACCCTTTCTTCTTTCCTAATTCCTAAAGGGGACAACCTTTCCCTAATAAAAAAAAGGGGGAGATCTACAGATATGGCCTACGCAAAAGTTCTAATATTGAATACCATTTTTTCGCCAACATAGTAAAGTAATGTAGCAAAGATCCCACAGCTGGGTAAAGGCCTCCTGTCAATAATCTGTGAGAGGGTTTTGGAGCTGGCAAGAGTCCGCCACACTCCTCCAGTGCAGGTTGGCAGGATTTTAGATAAGTAATAAGTGTAATTACGGACTGTGATGCCCCACCCATTGCATATAAGTCTTAAGGCATATCAACCCATCTGCAGCCTGTATTCAAGGATATAATATAAGGATATATAACATCAACCTTTTACTACCAGGTAGACATTATAACTCCGTTTGTTACTTCAAATCCATTCAATTAAAAACCTACTATTTTCGTATAATATAAAGATGCTAATACTCTAGAAATCTGCCTGTTGAGATATGATTAACAAACAATACGTTACCCGAATAAATGTTAGAGACCGGATTTGTAAATTAAAAAATCTAAAGACCAAAAACTATTCAGATTGAAAAAGGAAATGAATTAACAACTCAAATGCTCATTAGTAATATGCTAACCTAGTGTTTAAAAATAAACACAACGATCTCTTATGTTCAATAACGACACCCACATTCCACTCATTCAGTGCTTCCCAACCTTTATTTCATTTCCGTACTCCTTAACCAAATTTTTCATTTATGAGTATCCGGATAGCTCCATACCTGCTCCTAAAAATGTACTGTATTTATCAAACCAACGCTCATAGCTCTAGCACCTTAGTAAGTTATTAGTTATAAGGTTCATTTTCTACTACATATTGTAGACATAATACGTTATAATAATGTTTATATAAGTTAACTGTTTTGACTTCTCAATATTTCCGCCGTTACCAATATAATTTTCACACGGTGTCCGCTTACCACAGATTGGGAATCGCTGCACCCATCGACTAATTAAATAAATATCATCAGATATTATACAGTGTTATTATGTAAATAGTTGACAGATACGAAGTTATTGTAATTATGGTGTTCATTAACATATAAAACGTTAAAGAATTTTGCAACATGATAACTAATTAATTCAGCAGATCAGTTATTGCCTCTGGTCTGCGTGACTTCCGCTCTAGAAGCTAATGCCGATCAAAAGATCACGTCTTTACGGTGAACTGCTTTTATATATATTATATTATATATAAGGCTGAAGTGTGGAAGGGGTACCAAAAAGAAGTGCCCTTTTATATGAGAATGGGGGGCCAAACGACCAAGCCGCTCACCTGATACCATCGCCCACGTATATCTGCAACACAAGAGGAGCTGCAGGTGCGTTGCAGGCCTTAAAGGATATTTGGGAGAAGGGCTGTAAGAGGGGAGGAAAAGAAGAGGGGATGCGGAGGGGTAGAGGGCCTCCGGTTGACCTGACGCCGGTATTCTGCCAGGTCGTGGTACTACCCATTCGAGCAGCAGCAAAGCCGCCGCTTGGCTGTACCACGTCTAGAAATACGCCTCTGTCTTGCAGTGGTCTGTTTATAGGCTGTAAAAGAAAAGGTAAGAGTAAAGGTGGTATGGTGGTAAGATGGCCGGCTCGATCTGGTTGGCACCAAGGCCTCGCAGAATAGAGGCGTGAAGTAGAGGTATGCTGTACTTCTGCGTTTCGTTCGGTGAGTGAGGTAACCGGAGGCCCATCCCCTCCCACTCCCCCTCCTCCTCCACCCCCTCATCTCTGAAATAACCTTATAGGCGGGCAACGCACCGGCGACGATAATCACTTACCATCAGGTGAACCGCTTGCTCGCTTGCCACCTCTCCCATAAAAAAAACAGGCATCTCCAATAAAGATGATTTATCATAATCGCCTCGCTTGGCAATCGTATTGGCAATCACAGTACACCACGCACCGTAAACGGTGTTGCTCGTCATTGGTCTGCTGCCATCTGTCTGTAGCCATTCCTATTTTCAAGGCTTTACGAAATGTAAATTTATTCTCTCATATTTTACATTGTACGCCTTCGTACGTCATGTCAAAGGTAACAGTTTAACGTTCTCTGCTAGAAATAAATTACTCAATCGGAACATCACCCTTGCAATTCGAATAGTAGACCTTCCTAATCTGGATTCTCTACAACCATACAAAGAGTTTGCCTCGAATGGGACAAATGTGAGTTCTAATAAGGCAATCCTTTACGTCCCTTTAAGTAACCCAGTTTGTGGATGTTTAAGAGCCTACCAAGAATTAATGATAACTACTTAGAAACAGACGAGAAATTCCACATTCGAGCAATATGCAGAGATGTTTGAAGATACACTTATACATCATTCACCGCGACAACCGCGTGGGCTTAATGGTGAGCGTACCTGACTGCTGAGACATGGATCCTGGGTCCGAATGCCGGCCGTGGCTAATGTTTATTGTATGGTTTTGTTGTAGTCCGTGTTTCTAACCTTACTTAACATGTTATCGCGCATGCGTGGCGTCGATTAAACTTTGCGGCACTATAATATATCCAGCGCAGTTAACTACTAATGAGGCATGCGTTTCAAATTATTTTTATATAAACTTTTTTTCTAATTTCTAGTTGAATGTATCTACATTGTAAATATGTACACTGCATACTGCATACTCTAATAGATATTAAGAACATATTACATCGCATGCTGTGTTTTCTTTTGAATAATGAATTTATTCGCTATTATTGTGCTATCTTATACGTTGTTATGTTTAAATTATACCCATTATTGAGAAACCTACTTTAATAAATAATAAAAAGAATAAAAATTCTTGTACCCGAACAGTACACTGCAGCAGCGGTCAGGGGGCTGTAAAGCACTCGAAACGTCAGGAATATAAAAAAAAACGTGATGAAATCCGTAAATAATAGTTTCATTTCAAAGTTTTTACTTCTTTTATTTTTATTTCTATTCTCCATCGGCTATTAAATAATATTCTTTTAACAGAGAAGATTCTGACGAAAACCTGTTTCCTATTTTAGTTTTGTTTTTAATGTTTTTAACAGTATAAGTATCCCAAATTACAAAGACATACATTTTAGAAACAGCTCGAAAGAGTTCAATTCATTACCAAGATGTATCATTCATGTATACATATTATATCATTTATCTTTATTTTTGTTATTAATCTTTCTTTGATTGTATTGTTTCGCCTAATATTGTTATCAAGTTGTAGTTTCTTATAACTCACTACAGTGTTACTTCAGATAAGCAATAGATCTGAATAATATTAATATTCATTTAACTATACTAGACTGTATCTACTGGATTTCCGTGGTTGTTTGTTTTTTTTTAAAAACATTTTTATAATACCAAAAAAAATTTGATATGTGTTATTAGTTACCTTGTTGATAATCCTTAATAAGTTAATAAAATAAAAAAAAAAACCTTAACATCTTAATAACTTTTAACATAGAGTCAGTTAGTTATCATCTATACCTATTCATTTAAAGACTTTGCTTGGATAAATCTACAAAAGTATTTTGCTTGTTTTATCTGTGAAATATATCACAACTAATGAAAATTCCATAATAATTACTAATTACACATAGAAATTAACATCGGCATCGCCGGGGATCCTGTTTACGTTCGTACGACATAAAATTTGCATGAATGCGATTGCTCTGGCCAATCACGGACTCGAGCACTGGCGCCAGAGGTCCATTATTACGATTAATAATGTTACGCTGCCGTTGAATATTGCGTAACATTTTATCACCTTACCCTTATCTCACCTCACTAGTGAATAGTCCACTGCAGGGCACGGGCCTCGCGCAATCGCCACGCATGGCAAGGGGAATGGCGATCTCAGTACTGGTCTGTTATTTTTCGATCCCCGCCATCTTACGACAGTCACGGGAGACAAGGCGGTGGCAGATTCTTAGGCCGGTATCACAAAAACAGACACAAGCAAAAAAAAAGAGTATAAATAAGCTTTCACGCCCCAGTATTGGCGGGGTTTAGACATTTCCTTCAGAAGCTTATGGAACAACGTGGCAAGCGGTGAGCCCGTCACCGTCGTAACGTTCAGGCCAACGACACAAATCGTACATGAGATGACGAAAAAACTCATCGGTACTGGTGGAACTAACGTTTTATATTTTATGGCTCTGTGCTTATCAAAACATTAATAATACACATGGAGGGTAGAAAAAACGGCTTGTGTTGATGAGGATTCGAAAAGGTTTCGCGGGAACTTGGCCAGGGGTAACCGCTGGAGGCCAACAATTAGAATTAATGAAACAAGACTTTTTTTATTTCTAACGATATTTAGCAGATTGGCGGGCTTCAAATATCTTCGAAAATATCTTCGAAATAATATTATTTATTATTTCTCAGACATGCAAGTTTCCTTACGATGTTTTCTTTCACCGCTGAGCTCGTGGCCAATACAGCAATTAAAATTGTTATCAACAATTACAGTGGTGCCGGCCCCACGGGGATCGAACCCAGGTCACTCGCGCTCTATGAAACTAAATTGAGCGCCCTGACCACTAGGCTACCACGGCTATCATTCAAACCGAAACAGAACTGCGATTGCAATGCTGATTAGCGACCGAAACGGGTAAGAGCGTGCTTACTACCCAGACGGCTCCTGGACAGAGAAGGAGCCTATCGCCTAGTAAGAGAGGTCCACCATGTTAGCTAACAAACGTCCCCGCTTAACGATAGACGACGATGACGCAGTCACACATATGAGCCCACGCCCACCACCCAAACTAGCCAGGTCCTACGGCTAACAAGGCGAGATTAACTTCGTCGCCAGTACATCACGACACGCAAGCAAATTGCTCGAGGCAGAGGTCTACACTAATGTTTTATCGTAAGGCGATCCCAGACGAGGTATCAGAGAAGTCGGGGCCCCCGGATCGCCCAGCCTCTCCCCACATGTTGGAAGCGCTTCTTTCATTTTCATGGGACGCAGCGCTTCACAGCAGCAGCCATCGTTACACCCTTTTTTTTTTCAACTTGCGCGCCCCCGCTCTCGCAAGTCTCCTTCCTAGAAGCTGTAAAGACCTCCGGGCCAACAGCGACGCGGATGGTTTTTAGTCGGTATGTTTCTCCTTCCGAGATCCGAGTCCGTCATAACCCGTTGGGTGGCCTCCCGGTTAGCAACGGGTATAGCTAACATACGAAGCTCTGGCAACAGAACACACAGACAATCCATACGTTACTCTCTATACCTTTGACAGTCTTTTTTTACCCGAAGTAAGTTTTGTGCCCGAAGACGACTTCTGGATGGAGTCTGGTAATGTCTCTAATGAGTCCTTCGCCTAGTAAAGTAGTTACTTAAATATTATATAAAAAAAATGTTGAGAATAATTTGAATTAATTGATCATAAACGTTTGAAATAATTAATTTAAATAAATTACTATCTTCCATCGGTACACTTTTTAAGAGCTGTATCAAAATAAATACCCTCTAATCTTTACGATGTTTTAATTGGTCGGGAAGTGGCTTTATCAGCTTTAGATTCAACTGGTCTTCTAATCTCGTAACAGATAACTTCGTCGTGGGGCGCTTATATCATTTAGTTTATTTTTAATGTAGTTGATCTAGTTTTGTTTTACAATCAGTTACAGTTTTCATATATTCTACTGATTGTTTTAAAACTTCTTTTGTTACTGAACAGATTTAGGGTGCAATTGGTGCAAATACAATATTATTTTAAAAAGGGCCAAACTCCACGAAACATGTTCGTTTTTATAGGATTGAGATGACAAACCAATTAATAGTTCACCCTGATGCAAATCCAAATAAATTACAGATCCCCTGAGGACTCAAACGGTATGCCCGATAATTATACTGGCTCTCTGTACCTTTCAAACCTGAACACAATAGTTCTTACAACTGCCATTTGGCGGCAGAAATGGATAACAGTGTGCCTCTCGTTACCCAACCAGAGGACTCCCATAGAGAGAAGCAGTCTACCACCAGTTACAGCAGATGTCGCTGATCTGATTTTTTTTTTTACCAAAAATGAGCTAGTGCTTAATCAGAACCACAAGTGGTGTTAAGTGGTGATGGCGCACTAGTGCACTGGCTCTGTATTCACTCTTCTCTAAAACCCACTCACGTTGTCTTCGGACGGAAACGATCTGTACTGCATTGCTGTAAGCATTAGAAATGATGTAGCGTGACTGTTGGTCCGAATGCAAGGGGTGTATCAAACACAAGATGGAGATCCGCCGTACGTCTTGCTTCCAATGTTAGAATGGGAATGAGGGTATTTAATTATGTATACATTTTTTTGCACACAGTGATTGCTTCAATTGTGGAGTGTAATTTACAATAGCAGCACAGTTTTTGCCAGATTCTAATCCTTATCCTTAACAGCCTTAAGAATAGGCCTCTACTATAGGAAGGATTTGTCTTAATAAACGCTCTGCTAACGAATTAGCACAGATCAAATACGTAGCAACTTGGACGGTGCAGCCCATCATGAGTATCCTTCGAGATCTGGTATTTTTCGAGATGTTTATCTTTGCCATCTGTCGGTAGCTATTATTATTTCGATACCATCAATTTCTCCCGTGGTAACTCCGTGTGCGCTGGTGCAGGTGATCGGTATGGTGGAGATGCATTGTGGAAACCGCACTTGTGACTTCAATCAAGGTGATAATTAAACTATTTTGGCATGTCTATCTCAAAAGTATCCCTATCCCTTTAACATCCTTAAAATTATGTATCTCGATATAAACAGATTTATGTTTTGACAAGTCTCCGATATAAATTACACCAAAAGACATATTTCAAGTCTATGAAATGAGACAGAACAAAGAGATCGTGTCGCCCTGTTACACATTATTTTTACCAAAAATATCTAAGCTATCTCCCCAAAATATCGCCGATCACCCGACGGAAATAAACCGCAACAATGAGTCCAGAATAGGCGCGATCCTTTGGCGCAATTTCTTTTGTTCTCGATCTCTATCCTGTTTATGGAACCCAAAAAGTAGTTTTCTAACGATTGTCGCTTTTATGTTGAAGGTCATAAGGGCTTGAAACAATTTTCGAAGCTACATCAGCCTGTCGCTTAATAGTATACAAAGAAATGTGAAAAATGTGCTTCGGCACAAGACGCATCACAGTCGTAAACTTGTGGATTTGGTAGGGAATGCCTCGGGGTTAAGTTTATAGAGTGACCATTAAAACTAAAACATAGGACGGTTCAAAACTAGAAACAACTAATATATAACAATAATTTTGATTAAACAAAGAAAAGTCGTCGCTCTTAGAAATCAGCAGCTTATGATCATATTATAGATCGTCCCAACCATTACATCAGATTTGAAAGAACACAAATTCTCGCAAAAGAACATCGATTCCACAAAGGATGATTCGCGAGGCTACTTCAATAAAAAAAATCCTATTTTCAATAGAGAAAATGGGAGAAGATGGCTGGGTACTACCACAGGCTTGGGGTCCCGTAATAAATACAATTAAATCTGAAACCAAGCATACCACTGCACGACCTCGTGATACTGTGAGCACATTCGGCGTAGATCGGACCAAAAATTCATAAATAAAAGCTGAAGGTAGCCCTGCTGAAAGTAACTATGACATCAGGACGTCTAACACCTCGGTACCCCCGAAACGTGACCACGGCTGTTGTAAAGCAATCGAAACATCGTTAATATAAAAACCTAATTAAACGCGATAAAATCCATAAATAATGGTTTCTTTTCAAAAGATACAAGTACTCAAAAAAGCTAAATGGAAATATAACGTATTTTCCGTACATACTTATGATGGTGGAATTTTCGAGATTAACTAGATTAACGAGACACTAAAAGTGAGTGTTTTGCGGACCATACATTTGCTGAATTGTTTATAACCGGAATCGAATTTCTAAATAATAAGAGATTTACAGCTGTTTTATATCGTACATTTATTATACTTCGTTAACATTAAAAGTGTTAGCCGGCAATTTAATATATGAAAACATATCGGTACAGCCGTTAAAATGTAAAACGCTACATATTAACGATGTGCCCCCTTTATTCGCGTCACTATGGTCACCATATATCAATCTTACACCTAACGCACGTAAATCACAGCCTGCGAAAAGTGACCACCAGAGTCACATTCAAACAATAAATTGAATTTCTAAAAGTGAATTAATGGAAAAATGTTAAGCGGTCTGAGAATAAGAAAAAGAAAATTTGTTACATTTCTATTCTGTATTAGATATTTCAAACCGTGTATATTTAACTTGGGCATTTTTCTGGATTTTAAAATACCTATAAGTTCACTTTTGGACTGAGACACTTCGATGAGAGATGGCATGTCGTGCATGATAGATTTGCCCATACTCGCGGAGCTGGGCAAGGGGGTTGGTGAAACCAGTGCCAAGGATCTTGCACAGGAGATCCAGCTCCCTATAACTAGTCTGTGGGATTCGACATATTCGGATGCATTTTACGCCAACATTCCAGCCTTTTCCAAGATGCTTCTTCAGACGCACCATGCGCTTTTTTTCTGGGCAATAAACGAAACTCAGCCGTCACGCTCGGGTAGTTGATGTTGAATCAAAATAATAAATAATATCCATCATATAACAGTTATGAGTAGAGACGGGAGAGGAAGACCTAGGCGAACATTTCACGATCAAATCGGAGACGTTCTGAAAAAAGGCCAGGTCAAGAGTACTCTTAACCAATGAGCATGCATGCGAAGATTGATGGAAGTGGAAGAAGCGAAAGACGTATGTCAGAACCGTAGCAAGTGGAAGAATATTGTCTCTGCCTACCCCGTTGGGAACAAGGTGTGAATATATACATATATAGACATAACATTTATATAATTATTATTACATTTAAATTTTAGAATTAGAAAATCGTGACAATGGAAATCGACTATTTAAGTCCACTAGTGAAATTGTTAAAATTGCTATTAACTGTTTCAGTGGTGCTGGCACCGGTGATCGAACCCGGGATACTCGTGTAGTATGAAATTATAGCGTGCGTTCTGCCCCTAGGCATGTAAGCCTTTTTGTCCGTCCGTGTGATTGGTGTGGTAATACAGAACCCTCGGTGCGCGAGTTCGGATAAAAAAAATATGAATACCTTGACTTCAGAACCCTTGGAAGGAATCAGAGATATCTTTACTTCGTTTCCTTCTCCATCAGTCTATTACAAGTCCAATGCCTGAACTGTTCGCAATATCCATAATGCCAGTCGGTTTGTTGTTAACTGTATGTGTATTTTCGAGAGGTACAATGCGCCATCTTTCGGATGCCATGGGATTTTAAAGTATATTCGCCTAGTCAGAGCTTTTCGAGCGCTGTCTGTGTATTTTAAAGATGTTCATTCCGCCGTCCTTCAGATGCTGAAGGATTTAATCGCTAAGTCATTCTCTAAGGGAGACCAAAGGCTGAAGCTAGTAGTGGGTCCGACTAACACATGAGATATAAAGACGTCGGGGACCCCCCCCTTGATATTTTCGAAGTCTCGTGGTATAATAAGATGATAAACAGTCTCACAACACGGATTCCATTTAACAATAAAGATAGAACAACGTTGACGTCTCGGGAGAGCGGCCCCGCCTTTCATGTGTAGGAATGTACGTTTCTTCCTCACCGATGTATAAATAACAGAATAGCAGATTTATTATCAGCTAAATTGTAAAACGGTTGCGTATATTTTTGAAATGATTCATCACATTTCTAATTATGTATAATTGAGCATCTTTTAACTATTCCACGTTAAGTCGAACTCGCCATCACGTGACGCATAAGGCTAAAGCGAACTAGTGATGGCGGAAAAGTCAACCCATTACATTCTATCTCTCTCTCTCACTCACACACACACACACACATAAACACTCTTAAGCACATGGATACGTGTTATCTTTTACTAGGGCTACAGAAGCCAAAAAGGGCTAACAGTTCTGCTCGCTAGTCTCTTCCGCTGTCAAGCCCACCGGGCCCACAGTGCATGTATAATTTCGTGCAGGTTTTAGTCGCCCCTGCAATGAATGCTGGCCGCGATATAGCGAGAGAAAAACGAAGAAAAAACCTTTTTTATTGTTTTTTTCCATATGGCACAACTCGGCTTTGCCGACCCTAACCGCGATGAGAAAGGAGGTAGTAGATTTTGAAGGTGCTGCCACACTCTAGACAAAAGTTGTACATTTTGTTCGCGAAGCTGTTGATAACCTGATGTTTTTAACAACCGACTTTTAATCTCACGCAGAGATTGTCGTGAGATTTTCAAGGTTTTTCGCCTTTTACGACAAACACGAGACGAAAGGGATCAGCAGGTTCTGACCATGCTGTTTCACTCTGACAAAAATTTTATATAGAATCGTAACATTACAGTTTGTTCGCGAAGATGTTAAACACCTGATTTGGATGTTAATGTCGTCTGCCAAACGAAACCTCCAGGGCCTCACCTATCATGATAGGCATAATCAACATCGGAGTGGTCGAAGGTCCAGATGATTATCTTTTAGTCGTTTCGACCGAATTTTCACCGAAGCTTAGCTTGGAACAAAGCAATAGGTGTAATACATAATCTTTCATAAGTTTCGAAAAACTAGTAAAAAACCAATCTTTATAAAAAAATCAGCAACTCATAAATTAATTCAATCCTAGAACACAGAATAAGTACATAATTTACCGCCTGTTTATTTTTTTTTTTTAATAAAATACAGATCATATAATTTAATTTCAATGTTCGAAAAATGTGGCCGGAGCGTTAAACTTATTAGTTGCTAAAAATCTTTCTTTTTGTTTGACCAAATTAAATAAAATTGTCACAATTACATATAATTTATTGGACAAAACATAACCCTTGTTTGCGGCGCAAGAAATAGTTCGTTGCGCAATAATAAACGTAATTAATTCTTAGCCCGTTACGTTAAGGTTTAAATTACTATAACGGTGAGTTTTATTATCACGACTTCAAAGAAAGCAATTTGTCATTACCGTTAGAGGAAAGAGTCTGATTTTTGTGTAACACACTGTGTAAAAATAATCCGTATGATTAGGGATCCTAAGAATATATGCTAAGTCTGGATAAGCCAAGTTCGCCAGGCTTAGCTGGTGGGTTGGTGGTTGCGATACCACCAACCCACCAGCCAGACACCATAGCTGCAGCTCATTGTTCTCTACTATTCCAAATGAATGGGTGGCGTAGTGAAGTCGCCTGCAGAAGTTCGTCTTTAAGATATTTACGTTATTAAGGAGGTGTACGTTAAAACATTAGCGAGCGCAGGTGTTCTGTACATGCTGTATTATTTATCTTGTATGTGATGACAGACGGAACCCTATTAGAGAAACCGTACATTTCGAAAGGACGGGAGAACGGCAAAAGTTCACGCACAAAACTTTTAGTCTTTAAAAGCAATAACAATAACAAAAATAGCGGGATGTCTTGAAATATCTTCTGTATCTATATAGGTATTCCTAGGACCAAAACCTTATTATTTTTTATATTGAGAAACAATATGTCAAGATATACGACGTTGATTCGAGTTTAACTTTGCCACCTTTGCGTGAACATCGCAAGGCTTATAAGAAATATTTATGTATGCTGTCAGTATACATGTGGTGCTTACTATGCACTATATTTCTGAAGACATCCGCGCTGTACATTATGTAGAGTAATGGACACAATATGGATCCTTGCGTGACTCCCCGTTTAACATATATAGAAATTTTAACATATATGTGCAGAAATGCTCTGATCAGTTTCGTTTAGCTGTTGTTAGACTCGTTGGTAACGCTAGCGAACCAATTTAATAACGTTTTCTCTTATTAAGTAAAATTTTAATTTTTGGAGTAATGTTTGCAGTAATGGACTATAAACTGTTTCGAACGCGCTTGAGAAATCCTAATGTTTAAAATAGTACCCTTGCCATTAGCTTGTCAGTATATTGTCTGCAGCCTCTATTAGGGCAGTGGTAGTGCTGCGTAATTTCTGAAGCCAAACTGAAGTGTTGGATTTAATTGATTAATGATGATTAATTGATTCGACTTACTACAATAGACAGGAATGGTAAAATGCTGATAGATTGCAGATCAGACATACAAACAGGATTACTTACTTATTTTAGGTACGCGTACGTGGTATAGGTAAGGTATAGCCTTCACTGTGACTTGTTGCCAGTTACACGGATAGGTAATTCGCTCAAATCATTTATTAACTAAGGCCGTACAAAGGGGTACTTGTTCCGTGAAGAAATCAAACTGTGACACACAGCATCGAAGTTATTGCTTTAATGGTATCTGTCCACATCTCTCTAACACTTCTCTTCAACAGCCACGGATTGAGATATTAGACTACATAAATAGCAGATATAACAAAGTTTTTCTTTAATTAGATTCTTAGTTAGTTTCTTGTTTTATGTATAAAATACCATTAAAATTTGTGCAAATCCTACTATTTCTTCGTTATTTGACATCTTAGTTTTTGAATCCATGAAATTTTGAAATGGCATACGTTAAAAAAGTTTTTGGTATCGGTCAAAAGATTGATTGCGATAGTAAAAATAGTTGACCCTAAAGTCACGATAATCAAACAGGAAGAAAACGTAGATAGAACTTAAATACTTAATTCCACCCTACAGCGCACTAATCCGCTTGTCCGGTGTGATGAGGGTGGGAAAATCTTCGTATAGGCTAGTTTCATAGTCGCTCTCAAGAAAGACCCGTGTCCGGTTAGTTAAGAAAAACGAATTTAAGAGGGTTTTTACGCCGGGACAGATCCGCATTCTGCTCCAGATGGTGTGGCGGTCTTCACAATGTCTTCAAATTTTTATTGCCCTAATCGATAGCCACTTTCCGAAAGTATTAGTCTGCTTCATTTTAATCTGGTATTTTTAGAGATGGTTATTCCTCATCATCATCATCATCATTTCAGCCTACCACAAGTCCACTGCTGAACATAGGCCTCCCCCAAAGATTGCCACGAAGCTCGGGCCTGAGCCACCTGCATCCATCGACTTCCCGCAACACTGCGCAGGTCGTCACTCGATCTTGTGGGGGGTCGTCCTACACTGCGTTTGCCTGTACGTAGCTGCCACTCGAGAACTTTTTTTTCCCCAACGGTTGTCAGTTCTGCGAGCTATGTGGCCGGCCCATTGTCTCTTCAGCTTGCTGATCTTTACGGCTAGGTCGGTTACCTTAGTTCTGCTGCGGATATCATTGTTGCAGACTCTACAACGCATCCGTTATCCCTCCATCTATTGTTATTTCTTCTTTTCATCCCGTGGGTATCGTAAGAGGTCATCTCTTACGATACACACGGGATTTAAGTAGGTGGACGCTCTTACCCCTATACCGCACGGCAACTTAATATACATATAATTAACTACCCACACTTATTTGTAAAAGTGTCAACGTCAGGTTTCGACTCGGGGCTACAGCATCCACGAGAGAGTGGGTGGCAGATTTTTGCGCCGATACTACACGGCAGAACGGCACATAATAGAAACTATATTCTCGCTACATCAAAATCTATTTTTCTAATCTAATTTGCATTTCTCGTTACTTTTCCTATGAATAAAAATAGGTTCACTTTACTTTACTTTTCGAAATTACAAGCAACAGTCGCTGAGCTTCTTAAAATATTATCTGCCTACATTGATAGGTGAAGTCGAGCCGACATTTTAGTTCTTCACTATCGAAAGCAAATAAATTTTCGTGGACCCCCGCTTACGAATAGTGAACCCCCATTTTTTTGTCACGCCAAAGTAGACCCCGTCGAGTCTTCCGTGGGGGTCCACCTGGACCGCTTTGGGAACTAAAGGTATAGGCTGTTGATAATCTTTAAAAAATTAAATTGCGAAGAAAAACTTCAGTACACTTTAATTTTATCTCAAAGCCCGATCACAGCTTGATCCGATCGTTTTGATAAACAGTTCTTAATGTTTCGCCTCTGTGTGAATAAAAAAAAATTAAAATGTTTTTAAAACATACAAGTGGTGCACTTTTTATGCTAAACTATATTTGGTATACTTACACAATATTCTTTCCTTCATATCAGCACGATGTTACCTGTAAAATAACACAATATAAATATCGTTTATAAAGGAATCATGAAGAAAAACATCGAAGATTCTAGTACGTGCTAGAGCCAAGTGGCAGGTTTCGCAGCTGCTTTCGAGGCATCCTGTGCTCCTGCGTTTCGATGGGTGAGTGAAGTAACCGAAGCCCCTCTCCCCCCTCTCCGTCTTCATACATCCCGCTCCCCAAATGTTCTTAAATACCGGCAACGCATCTGCAGTTCTCCTGACTGCGGCCTCAAGGACGCGGGCGCAAACCTATGAAGCTGTAAAAGCCAAAACGGCTAACAGCAATAACTTCATCGAATAAACAGTTCTCCTGTATGTTACAAATGTATGTCGGCGACGGTAATCACTTACCACCAGGTGGAACGCTTACTCGTTTGTCCTCTTTCCCATAAAATAAAAAGTTTAAAACTATTCCATACGGAGTATGATGTCAGACAAAATGTTCAAATCGGCGGTTTGTGCATATTTGGTCTGGCATTGCTGAGATTGTTAATCCGTCATCTGCCAAACACTACAAAGCAATTCGCATGTTAAAAGCTTTTATAGACCTTCTTGGTGTGACAAATAAATTTTCAGGTTTTAAACTTTATTAACCTAGCACCTGATATCAAAAATAATTGAACTATTTGATTGCTTGTTTTGCACCCACATCCATATCCTAGAATGATTTTTAAGTGTGCTTTGAACCTACTTACTGAATATGCAGTTTTATTTCCAAATGGTGTTCAATTAAATTGTTTACTGTAAAGATGGCATTAAGATCAAGCAAGTTATCAAATAACTATGAAATCTTTAACTGCCTAGTAATGTGTGAAATTAAGTATAAATGAGAAATTAGAAATTGCAATAATTTTTGCATAAATTAGAAATAACTGCTTAGCGAATTATTACGTATGGTACTAAAGATTTTCTAATATTTACGCGAATAATATTCATCGAATAAAATTAATATAATCGACTATAATTTTATAACAACTTGTCGACGATTCCCGTTTTAGTTATAAATTTTTATAAGTGGCAGAGCCAAACGGTGACTTTTGCTGCTGCTCGAATTGGCCGGGTCGACTGGGGTAATACCACGGTCTTGCAGAATACCGGCGTGAAGCAGAGGCATCTTGTGCTTCTGCGTTTCGTTCGGTCAGTGAGGAAGCCTACTCCTACCTCTTCCCCTCCTCTTTCCCTTCCCCCTTCCCGTTCCCAAATATCTTTGAAGGCCGGCGATGCAACTTCAGCTCTTCTGATGCTGCAGATGTACGTGGGCGTCGGTAAACACTTAACATGAGCCGCTTGCTCATTTGCCTAAGGACATCATCATACGGTCGCGACAGCTTATTTATTTTAATTTTATTAAGAACTCATATTTTTTTATAAATCTGACAATGTGAGTCTTTACAACAATTTCTATATACTAAAGGATTCCGCGCACGCGTCCGAGACATAAAAAACATAAAGACGGCGATTGTCTAGACGGGTGGCGTCGGCGCACGCGACATGTATGTGAGGTGACTTACCCACTCATATTGAAGATAGATCACCAAGAGCTCCATTACTGACACATTTCATTACAAATCATTCGCGGTTAAAATTGTTAAACAGCGCAGGGGATATAATACTCCTGCAAGTGTCCGCGCAAACGCTCATTTGTTTTTACCTCTGTATATCTAATGTTATGCATATGTGATAGATCGGAGAGGTGGTGAGATGCTGTGTCAGAGACACGGGACACAACACCACACAACCAGACCCGTGCATCAGATGTTTACGCTAATCAGTAAGCCACGCACCGAAGGTGGTATACTAGTGACACATAGCATCATTAGCAGTCTGTGGGATTAGGTTTTGATACCTTAGCAGGTGATTACTTCACTCATTCCTCTCATCAGTCTGCTTATCCCAAACAGCAAACCACAGACACCAAGATTAGGTCTCCTTTCACAGCCTAGATATTACAATCTATGGCCTATTCTATACAAGGGATTTTTTTTATTGGGTTGGGTTTGACGGTAAGTGGCTCTTGCAGCCATGGAAACGATTTCGATTGAGTCTTCAAAGGTTACCGATACGTTGATCCCCATGAGGACTAAGAGCAAATTCCTAACAGCCCATAATTATACTGGCTCTGGAAACTTTCGAACCGGGACACTCTTACGTTACAGAAATTGGTAAAAGCGTGGGACCTAGTGCTGGTAGCCTGGTTAGCATGGATAGCGTAGATAGCGTGGTGAATGTGGGAAAATCCACATGTGGGTTGATGAGCATTGAGCCGTTACCCTCGCACTAAACATGCTGAACTACAAGTCTATGTGTGAAATGGAATTTCAGCCATCGGTAGGAAGCCGATCCGTTTTCGCAGCCTGTTGGGAACCTCCCAAGAAGTATGCCGGCTTGTGCTGGTGCCTTCGTGGAGTGACCTATGTCCAGCTGTGGACTAGAATGTGCTGATGTATATATGTATATTCCCTTTACACTCTAAGATTTGTTAATTATAGGAATTCTAAACGCAAGCCAAATCCCACCAATCACAGTAATGTATTTAAGCAATGGATTCCAATAGTCGCATCTAATAAGGTTATTAGAAATATTTATGAAGAATTTATTGTTCATTACCCCTGGAATCGACTGTAATAAGGAAGGTAACGTCCATACCCAAGCAATGACCGCCCAATCACGTACTCAGTAAGGGCCATTATCGCGTGTCATAGCCATGTGTCAAAGAATGTCTGTCCGTGTCACGCAATGTCTTACTGGACCGTGGCGCCAGCTCATGTTCTGCACACCTAATACCGCATTGGTGATAATCGAAAAGCAAACTTTGAAGCTTTTAAGTTAACGGCTGTAAAGGCTAATTTGATTTGACGTCGGATTTAGCGGAAGGCAGCTGTAGTTTGGGTTTCTGCATACGCGTTCCGACTCCGTTTTCGCCCCGGCACAATATTGGCTCATTTTGAAGCCGAAGCGTTCATACAAATTGCGCATTTAATGCCGTTTTAAACGGAGCCTTTCCTTTTTCCATTTGTCATTCCGGACCGTTTCGTGTTTACAACGGGATGGGGGGAATTAAGTGCATTCAGCAGATCGTCCCCGGACGTGCGAAGGCGGCCAAGTATCGATTTACTATCAGCACGTATCGATTCCGCATCGCGATAACGACTTTTGCACGCTCTATATGCTAATTGAAGTGTTAAGAAGACAGATTTAAGGGCTCTCCGAGGTCATGCCTTCCTTACCAATACAATCTGGCGACAGTCGGCGTAGCGCACTGAGTCATGGGTCCGGGACACGACTCCCAGCCGAACATTCGTGCTCTCCTTAGCGATGCGCTCACCATTACTGATCAGAGACTTGGGTTCGGCATTTTCGGGTGGATTTTCCACCAGCATTCGATCGCCAGATTCTCGTGTGTTATTTACCAGACTACATTGTGGGCTACTTTACGTTGGCATTTGGAGAATAAGATCATATACGGGGTACTCCCCTTGCACCTCGCACTTTGTATGATTCAATCATAGTATCATACATAATCCATACGAAAGACATTCTCATTTGTAAAAATACTATTATATGTTATTTCAGACATATGAATACCAGAGATTCGGTTTCCTAAGCCAAGCGAGACTTTTCGACACCCTCATAGACTCAAAAGGGGCTATTGTGAGTTGTGACTCGTGTGCGTGAGGGCTTATTACATTTATAGAAGCACGTATGCCTGCCACCTTATTAGGGTAGGCAGAGCCTCACTGTGAGATAACGCGACTGGTGGCGAGACTTGTTCACGGGTTTGCACCCGGAGTTTGCCATGAGATTTTCAAAGTTTACCCTAAATCGCGACATAGACAAAGAGGGAGCGGTAGATTAATAATCAAATAACACATGCTAGGCTCCGAATTCGAAGCCCTAGCTTCAATCAGAAGATGGGTTAATTACAAAGTCACGGTTGTATCAATTTAATAATACCCAGTCACACATTATTTCAGCCTGTCACAAGTCCACTGCTGAACATAGATTGCCACAAAGCTCGGTCCTGAGTCTGTATCCGGTCTCACTCGGATATCTCGGTCCTGTATCCATCGACTCCCCGCAATACAGCGCAGGTCGTCACTCCATCCAGGGAAGGTCGTCCCACACTGCGTTTGCCTGTACGCGGCTGCCACTCGAGAACCTTTTCGCCCCAACGGTTGTCAGTTCTGCGAGCTATGTGGCCGGCCCATTGCCACCACAGCTTCCTCCTCACGCCTACGTCATCCTCTCGTTCCGTAGCGGATATTTTCGTTGCAGATTCTATCACGAAGTAAACAAATTTTGTTTGTTTTTAGTAAACAATTCGAAACGACCACCGAGGCTGTAGACGAATCCCATTGCAAGAGTGTATCGCGTAAGGCTTTGTCTGCTTTAGAACTAAATGCTACATTTTACTGACAATATTTTAGATTGGATTATCACAATCTTTGCACGAGACGATACTAAACCAACTTATAGTCTACTGCTTATCAAATAATACTGTTCACACTTTTGATACTTACTCTATTGACATAGAGAACATAATAGATTATTTTAAGTCTACTTTAGTTATGTTTGTCAAAGTGTTCCCATTTTAATTTTGATATGTGACAACTTGGTATGAAATAAATTGTATAGTTTACGAGGCCATTCGGATATTTTGCCTTAAAGATTGGTCCAAAATTAATGAAGTAAAGTATGTTATATGATTACTTGCGCAATGATCTGTTCGGTTTGAATATATATTTTAAAATCGTTATTAACATGTGTGTAGATTTGTATATATAATGTCGTTATTTGTTATTTGATCTTAGTCGAATATACAGTCGCCAAACTGTAAAAACTTTAGTTTTAAATCCTGTTATAGAACCTCGCAACTCGAAAAACGCAACATCAGAGAAAAGTGCTGTTTACTTTCACGGTGAAGAATATTCATATGATTCGAGAATTAGAAGTTCATAACGATTTAACAATTTTTTTTTTTACCCGCACTGGAGCAACTTTGGAGAATCTTCACAGATCCAATACTTGCCATGCATGCGGCTTCAAGCATAAATCCCACGATCGATGAAGCTGTAGACGACGAAAACGGCTTATAGCAACAACTTCATTCATTTATTTATTTATTAAGGATTACCAACAAGGTTAACAATAACATTTTTTTTTATATAAAAATGTTTTTAAAAAAAAAGGCAAGTGCCACCTTGCTTAAAAGCAACCACAAAAGCCAGTAGACATAGTCTAGTATAGTTAAATGAATATTATTCAGATCTATTGCTTATCTAAAGTAACACTGTAGTGAGTTATAAGAAACTACAACTGGATAACAATATTAGGCGAAAAAATACAAAAAAATAAAGATTATTAACAAAAATAAAGACAAATGAAATGATTAAGTAACCTACGATTTTCTTCTATAAATGATTGTGCAATGGCCGCCGCATTTTAGTCCTAAGCTCAGAAATTTTAGTTGAGAGAATTTCCACGTCCACTTTTTTATATTCCTCATTATATTTTCTAACCATTATATTTCATAATCATTTCAGCCTATCAAAAGTCCACATCTGAACATGGGCATTCACACAGCGTTTGCCTGTACGTGGCTGCCACTCGAAAACCTTTATGTTTAGAGGCGCATTAAATTCTATATTCATCGTCATCTATACCTCTCAAAAGGATGATTAAGCTGTGGGGCGTTGTTCTGATGTTATTTTACTCTATGCAAGGTGTTGTCGAAGTCCAGATCACAAAGTGTAAGAACCGTTGACGAATTTCTGTCAGTTAGTCACTTGATACCAGTAGTCGATTCCGGTTAAAGGTTGTTATGTCTCGACATACAACACCACTTCTTATCGTGTGACGCTCCTTACCTACGGTTTTTGACTGCTCAGTATGTGGGTAACAAGTAAGGCAAATTATTTAAAAAAAAAAGTTCTTTATACGGTTTATGTGCTGTTTATAGGTGCTGTATTTACCACGTGCTCAGCGGTGAAGGAAAACATCGCGAGGAAACCTGCATGTCTGAGAAATAATAAAAATATTATTTCGAGGATATGTGAAGCTCGCCAACCCGCACTGGAGCGTGGCGGGCCTTTCCCGGCTCCTAAACCCTCTCTTATACTTGTGTTTGAGAAGGAGGCCTTTACCCAGCAGTGGGCACTTACAGGCTACTACTTACTTACGGTTTATACATATATGTCTGACGGCTCGGTAGCGGCTAAGCGTTTAGCTGCGGCGCTGTGGGTCGCGGGTTCGATTCCCGCACGAGACTAGTATTTGTATGGACTACAAATAATAGTTCCCAGTCTGGGTGTTTGTCCATGTGCAATTCGTGTATGTAAACTGCCTACGCGACACAGGAGAAATTCCTACAGCGGAAGGTAACGTTTTTTATAAACAAAAAAAAATATTTACGCGAACTCTACACATTAGAAATGAAAGTATTATTTACAGATTTTATCTCGTTTCATTGTCTAATCCCGACTTTTCGAGTGCTTTACATCAGCCATGGTGGACGGGGGACGGGGACTGACTGCATTGTTAAATGTTCGATATTAGTTGCAAGGTGCAATTTCAAATTTCACGATCAAATCGGAGACGTTGTGGAAAAAGGCGGGGTCAAGAGTACTCTAAACCAACGAGCATGCGTGCGAAGATTGATGAAAGTGGAAGAAGCGAAACACGTATGTCAGGATCGTAGCAAGTGGAAGAAGATTGTCTCTACCTACCCCGTTGGGAACAAGGCGTGAATATATACATACATATACATGTGCGATTTCTGAAAGGATCGTACCCGCAACTGGACGTAGCCGACGGTGAGCAGAGAGCCGGTAATCTTCTAGCGCAAACATTTCTTTTGGATGAATCGGTTCTATTGTCGATTTAAATAATTGCAAACATGAAATTAGTTTCATCATCATCATCATCATTTCAGCCTATCACAAGTCCACTGCT
Organism: Bhutanitis thaidina; assembly: GCA_029286595.1. Classification (NCBI taxonomy): domain Eukaryota; kingdom Metazoa; phylum Arthropoda; class Insecta; order Lepidoptera; family Papilionidae; genus Bhutanitis; species Bhutanitis thaidina. The sequence goes on from JAGSMS010000019.1 coordinate 8,332,529, forward strand.
GAACATAGGCCTCCCCCAAAGATTGCCACGAAGCTCGGTCCTGAGCCACCTGCATCGATCGACTTCCCGCAACACTGCGCAGGTCGTCACTCCATCTTGTGGGGGTCGTCCTAAATTAGTTTAGGTTAACTTTTTATGTAAGAGCCATGGCAGCCTAGTAGTCATGTAGGTTCATAGACTGTGGCACTTTAGAATCATAGAGCGCGGGTAACCTTGGTTCGATTCCCGGTGCCGGCACCACTAAAATTACAATTTCAAGTGCCGTATTTACCACGTGTTTAGCGGGGAAGGAAACCTGCGTGTCTGAGAAGTAAAAAATATTATTTAGAGGAAATGTGAACCCCGCCAACTCGCACTGGAGCAGCGGGGCGGGCTCCCCTTCCCTGCTCCAAAACTCTCTCGGATATTTGAGAAGCAGGCCTTTGACCAGGTATACCTATAGGCTGCTACTTTACTTTAACTTTTTATGTACTAAATTTTTTTTCTGCTTTCAATCAATGGTCTAACAGTAGACTGGATACATGCAGCCAAAAAAAAATATTAATATCTGAATAGCAAAGTTTTACTGGATAGGTACGAGTAACATTATCTGCCCGAGATGGTGGTCAAAAAAGTTTCCGACCTCAACGTGAAGATGGCAGCACTCGTCAATAAAAGCTACGGAATGTGGTTGTGCATCGTTTGATAGGTGATCATGAAAATTTCAGCCGTTTCCGTTTCCGTTCGTTTGTTTGACAACCGTTTGAGTGAGTCAATGCGAGTGTTTTTGTGAAAATGGAAAAATCGAATATCGAGCTGTCCATTGAATATTCGTTTTTAAAACGCAATACGCCTACGTAAACCAAAGACGAGTTGGACAATGCACCATCATTTACTACGGTGAAATTTTGAGCTGCTGAATTTAAACGAGGCCGTACCAGATAGGGACAATAAATAGTCAGGACTGACGAAACCTGCAACCACTGACGGTGGTGCTAAACGACCGTCGCATCAAAGTGAGAGAGACAGCAGAGCCTATGAATATACGTCATAGTATTTCTGACGCCGAGGAACAGTACCAACACTCTGTGTTCCGGTTTGAAAGGTATAGAGAGTCGGTATACGTGTGAGACATCCCATCATGGTTCTCATGGGCGAAAATGCATCTGTGTCCAGCTTCGATTGGAGTAGTTTTGCAAAGCTGCAGTAGGAGACAGAAAGGGTTTGTTACGTAGCTCGAGTTACTCTAATCATATTCCTGAAATATTTTTTAACTAATTTGTCAAACATGTAAGTTTCCACACGATGTTTTCTGTCGAATGCCGATCCTAGAAACAACTTAAGCTTAAGGTGGCAACGAGATTCAAACCCAGGTCACACGCGTACGGTTAAATATAAAGCGGGCGCCCTGACCCCCGCGCCGCCATCGCATTCGGCTACATTCATAATCCCCTCATACCTCACTTCATAATCCGTTTACATGTTGATCAAAGGAAAGCAAATAAATATGAAGTTGTTATACGGTCAGTTTGTTTGTGCGCACGCTTCCTTGTTTACGATCAGCTTTCGCAATGAGCCTGCGGCCGGTTCATTCACAGAATTATTACGTAAGAGCATGACGGACGGGTTGTGTTGCGATTATGAGAGAAAAAAAAATAATTGGGGCTTCGTATTTGGTCCGCGTTGTGTCACTTGTATTTAGAATGAAGACTTTTGATTTATGAAACTTCACATTGAAGAACGATAGCATGTAGTGGGAGTGTGTGAAAGACATATTTTGAACTGATTGAATTGAATACCCTGAATATACCGTATGGCGAAACGGGTCGCTTACTTATACATTTAAAACGTGTTTAATTAGAATAAGAGTATATATTCACGCCTTGTTTCTAACAGGGTAGGCAGGGACAATCTTCTTCCACTTGCTATGGTCCTGACATACGTCTTTCGCTTCTTCCACTTTCATCAATCTTCGCACGCATGCTCGTTGGTTTAGAGTACTCTGGATCTGGCCTTTTTTCAGAACATCTCCCATTTGATCGTGAAATGTTCTCCTAGGTCTTCCTCTTCCGACTCTACCGTTTACACTCGCCTCATATATTTGTTTCATCAACCTACTTTCATTCATCCTCTCCACATGTCCAAACCAGCTCAGTATCCCTTTCTCAATTCGTGTCACTCCATCGTCTTTCACGGCACAACGCTCTCTGATCACATTATTTCGAACCCTGTTATCTTCACATCGATCATCATACTTCTTAACGCTCTCGTTTCTACTGCTTTTATCTTGCTTTCATGCCTCTTCTGATGATAATGATTGTCAATGTGATGAAGTTTCACCGAGTGATGAAATGTTTTTTCATTACGTAAATTTGCAAAGCCTTAGGAGCTGCAGGTGCGTTGTCGACCTTGAAGGTTATTTGGGAGATGGGAAGGAGGATGAGCAGACGGAGTGGACCGGAGCAAAGAAAACTTAGTTTCTTTCGCCTGTTTCTACTTCATCAGACGAAATGATCAAAAAGTTAGATTTAAGAAAAAAAAAATAAGTTGCTTCATTACTGGTGTTGCCTGTATTCAAACCTAGGCAACCCCGCGTACTACGTAAAGTCAGCTCCCGCCGCGGAGCCATAACGGCTCTCTTTCACTTATCCACCAATTAAAATAGCAACAGCGAAAATCTATGTAAACCAAAATATTAAAATACCAAATGCAATGTTATTACAACTACCAGTTCATAATATACCGGATCGTTCCGCGCACCCATCTAACTCGTAGACAAACATACAAACACATTACGGCCATCGAAAGTTTACCAACGTCAGCAGAAACAGTGCCCAAATACGTACAAAGATTTACATCGTCCGAAATAGAAGCGGGTTCGAATACGTGCATGTTGAAAATGAATGTCGGCAGATCGGCTCTGATTGATATATAGACGAATGCGGTGTGCCGTTGAACATAGATTAAGAACAGACAGGATATTTGCTATGACTTTTTTTTTTTGTTTGTTAGTTAGTGCATGCAGCGAAAATTTGTACAGGTCGATGGAGGACAAGATTATGCTCAACGATCAACGTTCCTGATCATGGGGGTACAAGAGGATAAGGGGTAGGTGTACGGTGGGATATACCATCTCTTTCTCCAAACGCCAACATCACGTGCACATGATGTACCCAGCTACCCAATAAATGCTCTGGTGGCCGAATAATAGCGAATATTCCAGCTGAAATTGGTCGAACCCAAAGCCCACACGCTAGTGATGACAGCAGTATCACTAGTGGGACGCCATCGGAACAGGATCATTCAGGAAATGTATTCCAACTTTAATCGATGCTTTTTTGGAGAGGTATATATTTAGCTGTGGACTAAACAATATCGGTAAATATGATGGTGGTGTAATGGAATCCCAACCAAAAGAAGCATGTGACTGCTATTGTTCTCACTTGACCATGTGTGAGAGAGTGTAAGTACCGGTTTTTGCGCGTTACATTATGAAAGCAAGTTTGTCTTACCAGTATATTTATTTTTGTTCTCAGAATAGAATGAATCAAAGAACAGAAATAAACTTTACTACCTATTTTTACGTCTGCGTAATTTTTCTCTGATAGTTATAAAAAAAAAACATTACAATGAACTTCGGAGAAAGCGTGATCAGTATTTAGACTCCCGTTTTATGGAAACCATTGTCGGTAATATAAATTATGTCATGATGCTATAAAACAATTGACATTCTTTTGTTATGAAAGAGTTATTTGATAACGTAAATAATGTTTTTTTTTTAAGTTGTTGATATCCTTTACATCAAGATCAACGTGTTGTTTATAAACTATAGTAGTAAAAAACATCTGAAAGGTAAAGACCTTTCAGATGTCAATAGTGTCTACTAGGAATTCTAACAGCATTAGAAGCAAGCAAATACCGGAACCAAATCCCACGGACTGGTGATGGTTAGTGCTATAACTACCAACATGCTTAGTGAGGAAATAGATCAGGCTGATAGCTTACGGGATATTTTTTGGAATAGATAATGCTAAGATTATGGTAAACGTGGTAGACCCAAGCGGCGGCTTTTGCAGCTGCTTGAATGTGGCGGCTCGACCGGGTTGGCACCACGGCCTCGCAGAATTCCGGCGTGAAGTAGAGGGTTGTGCCTTTCCGCTTCGTTCGGTGAGTGAGGTAACCGGAGGCCCACTCCCCCTCCCCATCCTCTTCCTCATCATCCCTCTCATCTCCCTAATACCCTTAAAGGCCGGCAACACACCTGCTGTACCTCTGGTGCTGCAAATGTACATGGACGATACTATTCACTTACCATCAGGTAAACGTGCACATTTGCCGCCTTTCCCATAAAAAAAAATGTTCATCGGTTACTTAGATAAACTAAACTTAGACGCTGGTGATGGTGATGGCGATAATGAATAAAGATTAAGTTAAAGAAATAAATCTCTTTCGTCAAGAGAAAAGAACAAGACTCTGTAAGACAAATATAATGAGACTAAAAACTCCATGGGCTTACTGTGGACCATTGAAGGGTTCAGTTATCCACCTCCCAGCTCCATCATCCAAACCAGCTCAATGGTGCCATATCACTGTACAGGCATTGCATTATTACAAGTTAAAAAAAACATATTTACTGTCTTTCGTAACAAAAAACGAATATCTATCACCTGAAATGATTATCATTTAGAAATAATGTTTTCTGTGAATTATTTCCTACATTTGCTTCCTAAAACTCAAGCACACAAGCAATAATTTAAATCCATGTCATTAATTTCAATCACAATGAAACCAATATACTGTAGGATTTATATCATATCGCCATATTTGATAATTTAACTGTGGCAGTTATGTTTAACTGATGGGATAACTGTGCACTTACGACCCTAAGTTATTATCGGGACCGTCACGTTGCATTGATTTGCTTGACATTGCTTATTTACTTTAAATTATGGACGGGTGAAAGTCAATTAAAATATGCTTTAACTGACTGGAATGTTGTTTATAACGGATATGTAATAAATTTTATTTCAACAAAGATGGTCGCCACGTTTCCATCCGGATACGCCATGATTACGCTCTTTTTTAATTTAAAAATAAATAACACTGTACAACAATAAACGAAGTGCTTCGTTGGAAATCCATTACCTCATTGCACAAAAGTCCTTAGTTTATATTATTGATGCAGGGAGTGGAGGTCTCTTATGCAAGGGTACTCAAGACAAGCAAACTGTGAGCATGGTGGCTCTGCATATAATGCATATTACGATTAATATGCATTATATTCAGGGGAATACCTTTCGTTTCAGCTTTCAGCGGTGGACTTACATGGCCTGATAGATAGAGAAAGACCGAGACCGTTCGGAGTCGGGTGGGCTGCAAATATGGCGTTGGGATTACGGCTCCTAACTCGATCCAGGCCTACATCCTGCTGTGGAATACGTAGACGCTGATGATTATGATATACAGTTAATAAAGTCAGGCGTTACCTCGTGATTGTCTTTAACAATAAAGTTAAAAAACAATCTCTCTTAGAAAATAAAATGGTTACTATTATCTAGCCGGAAAGGAAGCTGGAACCCTCTGTCCCAGAAGAACGTGGTATACTTCTATCATTACCACAGCGACAAATTGTCTGTTCGTAACACGACGAACCAGATACCTCGCACTTTACCCTAGTAAACCATGTTTAGTATGGGAGTAAACCGCCTATGGCTGGACTAATTTTCTGGCTAGGATCCGTCTGGGTAGGTTTGCAGGAACACCCCCTCCCCTATCTCTGTTCCTAAGCAGAGGGTACGCAGTCTGCCTGTAGTATAAATGCAGACTGCGAGGCATTCCAAGTCAGACTTCACTTCTTCGCTTGAAGTTATTTGCAGGTGTGAATGGGTACCAGATACATTTACCATCAGGCGGATGGTCGTTTGTTACTCCAAAGTTATATTATATTGTATTTGCATAAATTGCAAATGAACAAGCAACCAGAACTAGAGAAGCTGTTATCAAATACACCGCCTAAACCAGAATAGAATCTGCGATCCGCACCGCTGTAACCAATGGCTTAATCACTGCACCATTTATTGCTCAAGAGCATGTCAACAGCACGGCTGGCGACAGTAATTGGCGCGAAGTAGCAGCTGGACTTGATTTATACACTTATCGTAGTGTTCAGCTGCTTGCCTAATATCAGTCTGTAATGATTCCTGTAATGAGATCTCAAATAACTATTAAAAAATAAGTTATCACAACAATCAACTTTAATATTCTTAACTCACTTCTCACCAGAGCTTATTTGGTGTTATATTATTTAAACCACCGCCTTCCACATAAGCGACCGGAGCTTGGCTCGAGTCTCCAGATACGGATGCAGAACATGTTACCAGTTTGTCATCGTACCTTTTCTCAAACATTAAACCAAAGTAATCCAGAGCGTGTGGTGGCGTCGTATAAGAATCTACCGACCCTAACTCATCACGTCATCTTCATCATCATTTCAGCCTATTTCAAGTACATCGCTGAACAAAGGCCTCCTCAAAGATTGTCACAAAGCTCGGTGCTGAGCCACCTGCATCCCGCAACACTGTGCAGGTCGTCACTCCATCTTGTGAGGGGAGGCCCACGCTGCGTTTGCCTGTACTTGGTTGCCTCTCGAAAACCTTTGTTTCCCTAACGGTTGACAGTTCTGCGAGCTATATGGCTGGCCCTATGCCACTTCAGCTTGCTAATCCCAACGGCTATATCGGTTACACTTGTTCTGCTGCAGCTATCCTCGTTGCAGTCTCTATCGCGCAGAGAAACACAGCGCTTTACACAGCGAGCTGAGCAACATTGAGCTTCCTTAAACAACTTCTTCCCCATGTTCTCATCACATTTATATCGTAAATATTATCTAAAGGAAATGCGAGAAAAAAGTCATGGCTGATAGGCAGCGGAATAACAACTTCTTCAACAATGCTCTTCGAATTAGGTAATATAAACCAATCTCAAATCATGCCAGACCTAAATATCCCATACCAGTGAGGAGAAGCAGTTTCTAAAGTATTTTCTTTGGAAAGAGCGCAAACGGGCAAGGGGCTCACCAAATCGTAAGTGATTACCGACGCCCACGTACATCGGCAACGCCAGAGAAGCTGCAGGTGCGTTGCCTGCCTTTAAGGATACGGGTAGTGGAAAGGAAAAGGGGAAGGGGAAAGGGTGTGTATGCTTCCGGTTACCTCACACACGAACGAATCACAGAAGCACAAGATGCCTCTACTTAACGCCGTTATTCTGCAAGGTCTGGCGACACCATATGCCTAAGTTACACCCTATTGTTAAACAATACCCTTCATGCTTTTTTTGACATGCCTTTTTTGACGTGGTAGAGCCAAGCGGCGGCTTATGCTGGCGCTCGAATGGGCCGGCTCGACCGAATTGGTACCACGGCCTCGCAGAATACCGGCGTGAGGTAGAAGCATCATGTGCTTCTGCGTTTCGTTCGGTGAGCTAGGTAACCGGAGGCCCACACCCCCTTCCCATCCCCCTCCTCATCCTCCCTCCCATCTCCCAAATATTTACTATCAGGTGAACCGCTTGCTCGTTTGCCGTCTTTCCCATAACAAAAAAAGAAATGCTTTCAACACTGACGCTTTACTGAGACTTACTAACATCTACTACATCAGCCTATTTAAGTCCATAGCGCCAACAAACGCGGCGTACATCGCTTGAAAGGTTAGCCCACACTCACCACACTGGGCAAACAAGGGTTGATCAGAGCAGTGCCGTAACTCTCGCACTAGTGATGCTGCTTCCCATCACATGTCTGTGGAATTTGAATTCGGAAAATTAGGTCCGTTTCTTGGCTAACAGGGTGCACTGTGTACAGGTGAGTTTGGAATTTGGGTAAAGAGATTGCATATACCCCCATACATCCCCAGGACCGTATTGTTTATTATTTCAAACGCTTTTAATTTTTCTAACTTTCAATTGAACATTGTGCCCTTTGATGCTCCTATTCGATTCCTATTTGTTTCCTATTCCATTATTTAACAGTTTAATGAAAGTTAACTAATGAATATCGAGTAATCGTACCATGTGTTCGAATTTTATATATCGATGTTACGGTGTATAATTAATTGAGAATACACGAGAATACACACCCACAAACTGCATGACTGCATGTAGCGGAAAAAATGTATTCCATAGTGAACTTACTACACAATGTTTAAGAACTGAACTCCCTCGCCAGAATCAAACAGGATGGCACTCAATCTCAATGGTCGATCGTAAGAATAAATTACAAATTAGCATCGATCGCTATTAACGAACGTACGTATTCAGTTCCTAATTAATTATGTTAAACTCCGGCAGCAAAGTTTTACGCAATACGCGTATAATCTGTACGCAGCCGGTGCACGTGGCAATCTAATGGTATCGCTTCAGATTAGAGCTATTTAGGTGAGTTTGACCATGGGCTGTAATGTTTTGATTTGAATCTTTTGCACCGCAACATGATTGGTCATGATCTAACGATATTTACTATATTTATATTCTATACGAGCTGCCAAATAGTATACGCACATCCACCAGTAAAGGCACTTTCAAGCGTTTACTTTGGGATTATTACCTAGCGATGCAATAGTAGTGCAGTTGAAGAACATTTTTATTTTTCTTTTATAACATAAGAAATCATCCAAGTTTACGTATGCATTGTGTTATATAAATATGTATGTATAGTGTGTAATGTGTTTTATATAATGAACAACTATAATTACATGTATGTCTAAGTACCGTCATATATAAGTATTGTATCGTAGTATAATATTCGAGTATATATATATGAACATAATATCTTTGTGCACCCTTTTACATTTTCTCTGTTAAATCTAATGGTAGACTGGTAGAGAATGCCTCTTGGCTTTAAGTCCGTCTTTTTGTTCTGTAATGTGCAAATAAAGTTTAAATAAATAAATTTACCATCCCACTTCTTTAGTCGTCTCTTACGACGCAAGAGACGACTAAAACAAAATCCATGAAAAAAGTCTTAAAGCGAGCTACAGGAGCAAACTCGGTGAGCCTTAACTAGCGGGACTCCTGCTCGCGAGTCTCTACTGATGTAGCTGTAAAGGCCACTAGGCCAACAGCAGAGACCGTGGGGGTTTTACTCGGTCCGGCATCTTCAATGCTGATCCCGACATAACCAGTCACCGGAGAAGGTGACGGTTAGGTGCGACCTTTCCCCCACCCTACGCATTCTATCTCCCGGAGAGTGAGTTATGGGTTCTGGCTTCGCTGTCTATATATATAATATCTGCCTAGCTATCCTGTATGGGTGAAAGGCTCAAGTAACATGTGCATGTTTAACGGCACTCTGCTGAACCTATAGATATGTCTTCACTATATCACACACAGAACAATACGAGGTATATATATTTTATTTCGTTTTTAAAGATCGCACCTAGTGACCTGGATTCGATCCCCAGCAGCCAGCAATACTATAATTGTTGATAGCAATTTTAAGTGCTCGGCGGTGAAGGAAAACCTCGAGAGGAAACCTGCATGTCTGAGAAATAATAAAGTAAAGTAGCAGCCTGTAAGCCCTTTGCGCAGGCAGAGTATCAGCCTGCACTGGAGCAGCATGACGGGCCCTTTCCGGTTCCAAAACCCTATCAGATACTCGTATTAGAGTAGGAGGCCTGTGTCCAGCTGTAGGCGCATACAGGCTGCTACTTTAGAAGAAGAAAGAAAGAAAGAAATAAAGAAAGAAAAACCGTTTATTCACGACACAAGTACAACACATTGCTTATTATAGAAAGAGAAAAAGAAACAAATGCAAAACATAACAAAAAAAATTAATTAAAAGTTAAAACTAAGCAAAGAAAAGAAAAGAAAAAAAATATAATATATATATTATTATAAAATAAAGTTTTAATGCCGTCTTTGCCACGATTTATCTGTGTTGTCTTGAAAAGGACCTCACTCAGCTGTGGCCGCGGCTGTAACAACAGCCTTGGCGCTGATTTTCAGTGAGACCAGTACTAGACACCCCAGGACAGAGCATCTCGGTTCTGTTGCAATATATATGAAGCATAAGCTAAGCTTAACAATATAAAAATATGAACAAATTTAACCAATTTCTCGTCCCATGACTACTTACATTTGTTTTTATCTAAATATAAACGAAACGATTACTTTAAAAAAAAATATGAATTATACCAGTGTATGTGAGTGCTCCGATACCACTTCTGGATACCGAAAACTTAACTAGAGCTGTGACTGGTTTGCGTAAGCTCTGTTTTTAATTTTTTTGTTTTCATTTTCATTTCCAAACAAAACTAAAACATTTATCAAAATAAAAGACCATAAATAATAAAGATGAATTAGTTTCTTTTTTAAGAATTATGGAGAGACACGCGTTAATCGTCCATCAGATGGTAAGCGGCCACTACAGCCGAGGGACACCAGCATAGAACTTCAATCTATGAAGGTTGCAGATTGCTATAGTCTCCCACTCTCTATACCTTCTAAACCAGAATACAACAGTGGTTGCATTGTAAAAAGGCAACCACTTCCAGCGACTCCCTAAACAGAAATGCATGAAATCTAGAAAAATCACCATAGTTATGGCATAAATAACTAACCTCTTAGCCACCATATAAAGGAATTCACGGAATATACTTGTATTCTGAAACGCCATTATATTCCTGCCATTATTTTAAGCGATGATAAAGCACTTGGCCGTATGGTATGGGCGTAAGAATCTGCCACCCACAACCACGGAAAGAGAGGGGCTCTTTCCGTGGGTGACGTAACGACCTTGAAACGACCATGAAACTCGAACAAAACGAAAAGCCTTGATAAAAGCAGTAGCTACTGATGGGGGGCGGGACAACCGTCTGGAAAAGAGGTGCGAGGCGATTATGTCAAATCCTCCTTAAGTGAGAGGCAGTGGGTTGGACTGCTTCTAGGCTAGGTTAGGTAAAGCACCTCCTATTTTATTCCTCCTCATAGAAATTAATGTGGATTCGGTATTAACGTGGATATCAAAGTCTATGGAAACAAAAGATGAATGGCGCTGTGTGACGTTTGGCAGTGGCATTTAGGGTCGAGGGTTTATTTTGTGTATTACAAATAACGTCGCGGGACTGTATATCGGATTATGATAATTTATGTCTGCAAAAAAACATGGCCGATTTTAGAATCTAGCGCGATGGAGTTCTGGTGAGAATAGTTGCCCTAGTGTAATGTGTTCCCAGTTAAAACTACTTTCACCTGAATAGATTTAACGATACTTCTTAAAACTTTATCGTTCACACATTTGCGATCTCTTTGACTTCGTAAATAATTCTCGCATGTCGTTTATTTCAATTAGCTGGCAAAATCTCTCTGGTGAGTGGATTTATGCGCATTTTATTATTACATCGTCTACGGTACCGATCGGCGCTAAAAACTGTCTGAGCGTTCGTCTGATTGCATTTATTTATGTTGATTTATGATACGTCTTTGCAGTAAAGAGGTAATTTTGTATTTGCTTTTAATATTTTCTAGAACGTAAACGATGCCTTTAGTAACAGTGGCGCCATCTGTCTCGTTTGTTTATTTGTACGATTATCACATTCATAAATCATTGTACGGTTATATTTAGATATGATGAACGGAGTTTTATGCGAGCATGGTTGTTAATTCAATTAAGTTGCAATCATATTTGATATAATTCAATTCCGACCACGACGGCAACGTCCGAATATAATCGGCAGTTGTGAACTGCGCAGGAGATATTGTAGTGCCGTAAGTGTACGCGCAAAAGCAAAGAGGAACTCATTCATCTTCATCTTCCTACATCCAATGTAACGCTTAATTCAAAGAGATCGGAGAAAGGGCAGATGCAACGTCAGAAACACGGGACAAACACAACACAACCGAACGGGAAAACCTACCAATAATTTGTTATTTTATACAAATATTTGCGGCTGGGACTCGAAGCCTGGACTCATTGGCTGGCAAAGCCACGCGGTCGTCCAATATTACATTTAGCTTTGTATTATTACTTGACTGGACTTGATTGACTTGAACGAGATTTGCAACCTAACCTAATATCAGTATCTCGGGACACATCATCCTATCTTAAATTAGTAAAGTAATTAAATAGCACACCAATGGGGGAGGGGGAGAGGGAGTGGGCCTCCGGTTGCCTCCCTCACCGAAAGAAACGCAGAAGCTCAAGATGCCTCTACTTCACGCCGGTATTCTGCGAGGCCGTGGAAGTAGCTCAGTCGAGCGGGCCCATTCCAGCAGCAGCAAAAGCTTGGCTCCACCCCGCACTAATATGCTCAATTTTGGTCTGGTATTCTTCAGGGCGGTTATCGCGCCATCTATCGGTAGTCGTTGCTTTCAAGGCTTTGTCCTTAGTTGCCTCTTACCGTTGAGGAAAGGGGACTGTTCGTTCAACATTAGAACTCAAGTCGTTAAACACTAATCAAAGTGCTCACAGAATGAAAATATGAACATGCAATTTACTTAGTTTTGGATGATGTCACGCGTACCGTTCCACGAACATCGGAATTTTAAACTGAATAATTGCGTTACGATGAGAATATCTAATATTATTCAATTTAAATGGGGTTACATCTGCAACGTATTGACAATTATTTCGCTGCAAATGTTTAAGATGTTCTGACGTCATCGTCAGCTCTTAACCAGACCACTGCTGAAGATAAGCTTCTCTCGAATTAAGACGATTTCTTAATCGCCGCGCTGGAGAGGTATTTTTAAAATCACTCACGCCTTCATCTTAGACGTTACTTTCTATTATTAGTCTAAGTAACTTCCAGTACGTTTAGAGCCTTGGTAGCTCTGGGGTAAAGGTCCATGCTCTAACTTCATAACCTAGGTTTCTACCTTAGTATCGGTACTTCTCAATTGTTAATGCACTTTTAATTTATCGGTGGCGAAGGAATGCATCATGAAGAACTCCTCTTGACTGAGAAATAATAAAAAGTGTGATATTTTGTGAACTCGTTAAATATTCCAACTCTGGAACGACTTCCCGGCTCATTGCTCGGTACCCTGGCCACCTACTTCTACCACTACAACTATTTCAGCCGATTAAAATCCGCTGCTGTACCTATGTTCTCCAAGAAAGCGCCAAGCAAAAGCCGGCATACATTACATGGAAGGTTTTCCCGTAATCACTATGCTGGGTGAGCGGGTTGGAGAGCGCAGTGCTGCTCTCCAGCCTCCCATTTGGCAAGTTGGGATGAATATGTCGACGTAATTCAGTCGCCGAAGACTTGTTTGTTTTTTTATGGTACAGGGTGCAAACGACCAAGCGGCTTAGCTGATAGTAAGTGGTTACCATCGCCCACGTACACCTGCAACACCAGAGGGGGCTGCGGGTGCGTTGCCGGCCTTTAAGGATATTTGAGAGTTGGGAGGGTGGATAGGGGATGGGCAGGGGGAGTGGGCCCCCGGGTTACCTCACTCGCCGAACGAAACGCAGAAGCACAAGATGCGTCTACGTCACGCCGGTATTGAAAGGCCGTGGTATCAACCCAGTCGAGCCGGTCCATTCGTGCAGCAGCATAAGCCACCGCTTGGCTCTACCACGTATAAAATGTATATGTGTTGTATATGTATATGTTTCCCAGCAGTATCCACCCCGTGCAGGTGTTTGGCTTTTGAAGTAAGCGGTACCATATTTCCTCTTATACTCTCTTGCTTCGCATTGTAATTGGTTAATTGTAAAACAAAGTTGTTTTTCCGTTTATTAACTTTGCTTTGTCGTTTTATTACTAGTTTTTGGAGAAGCTCCAAGAACTATTTTAAATTTACAAACGCTACGATTGTAGAGTGCAAGTAAATTTATATTAATGCGTTTCTATGATTTACTAGTGGTTAGGATGTATTGTGTCATCTTTTTCTTAAAAGATCAACCTCACCTTTACACAATGCACTATCCTGACTAAAAAAGGAGGCTACCCGACTACGCCGAATCTGAAACCCATAGAATAGCGATGGGTTCCAGCATTAATGTTAAGGTTTCAGTACTACCCTCATTAACCCGCCTAGCCAGCACAGTTAGTATAAGCAAATCTTTCATACATATCATGGCAGATATTATTGGCGTTTTCATGAAAAGCCCCATGTCCAGCAGTGGACAAATACAGATCGATGATGATGAAGGAGAAGAAGCAATAATCTACTATATAAGCCGTTCTGCAATAAAGTCATAAATGACATAACTCTAAAGAGTTTGTATGTTTGAAACACAGGAACTACCAGTTCGATATGAAAAAACATTTTTGTGTTAGATAGCCTGTTGATTGAGAAAAGTTATAGGCTACATATCATAACTCTATAACCAGAAGGAGCGGAGCAGTAACCATAAAACTTGGTTATGTACTCTTGTATTTGAAACAGGCATGTATAATGTAAATTTAAGACGGGTGAAACCGGAAGGCTCAGCGTGTCCTGAAAACCACGCTCTCCAAAGCGTGGTTTTTTAAACCAAAAAATACGTTTAGTTTTGTTCAGAATTTAACTATTTATGTGGTTAAGTAAGTACAAAACTTTAGTCTAGTCTTCTTTTGATCTTTTGTACAACAAATGTATTAAAGATGTGCAACAAACATCAGTCAAAATCACATAAAAAGTTAGTTTTTTTCCCCAACAATAAAATCAAATTGAATTACGATTCATAAATCATGGCCGGCGCATGATACATCGCCAATTAGACGAGCGAAAATTACGCGGGAAAAAGAATAATTTATCAAGCAAAAGTCCTCTAGACGTTCCACATTAAACGCTAGACTGCAGAGGCGTCGTCTGAAATACAACGTGAGATCGTCCAGATGAAATTTTTATTGTTGCAACACTTTCTTTTTATTCTGCAGTCATCGAGCGCCAGACGTCTAAAAACTGACAGACGAAAGATAAATACATATGCAAATTATCGTACACTGTTTTTGCAACTGAAAAAAATTACTGTCTGTGGTAATGTTTCTTTTATTTGGTTGATAATCGAACATTGTTTTCTTTTGCCTTTTTCTTATTAATGCCAAGCAGGCTTCCGCAACCCACTATTTGCATTTCAGAGAGATAGAACGTTAGTTTACGTGCCATGGGATTTCAAAGGTCTTTCTCTCAGCAGCTTCTTTCAACACTCACCGGATAAAAGACCTCAGATGCATAATTTGGCTTTCAGCTAACTTCCTAAATATATTTTGAATCATTAGTGGGTTATTTAAGACCACTGCTGAATATAGGCCTCTCCAAAACATGCCCGAAAAGGCCGCACGCTTTTCTTAAAAAGTCTACCCATTGCCACCTACTATACTTGGCAAGCGGATTGTAGCAGCAGCGTCATAGGTCTTTGGGGATATTTTTACTATCGGAAGATTGTCCGGCAAATTCTGATGAATTTACCAGCGTCATTTGTTCGCCAGAACCTTGTTTGTTCGCTAATATGGTACGCCACGGGCAGTTGAGGTACGAAAATATGTAATTATAAATAATAAGCTCTCAGGTACGTAATAGACAAGTTGTCTCTGGTTAAGTATAGTCACAAGTATAGACACTTAAATATAGTCTTTTCAACTCATTTTTCACAAGAACTCATCTAGAACAGACGGTGAGTCTGTCACCATCTCAGTAGTCAGATCAACTATACAAATCTTAATATAGATGAACTCGGGTTTCCACATTCGGAAGCACTCGTGTATCTTCGTAGATCTTTAATAAATATCGTCCGAATAAACCGTACAACACAGTATAACCAACTGTTCACCTCGTAGGTGCCGTCATACATAGATACCGTCGCGTACAGTCCTCGAGACACAGACAGACACAATAATTACCACATAAAGTGTCCCGTCACAGACCGTCCGTCCGTCTGGACCACCGCGGGAGCCGAGCCAACGCGCGCCTCAGCCAATATGTCGGGGGGTTTCGGATAAATTTCACACTTTACGATCAGCTCTAAACTTACTATTAACTGTCTAAATTGAATAATGTTTAGTGCTCAGACTGTACGCTCCGCCGAGACTGGTACTGTATCCCGTGTCAGGTAGCAGTTTTATTCCGTTGTAATGTTGTAAATGAAATCTTGACTATGGTTTTTATCAGAGATGTATTATACGTTCGGAAAATTGGCGAGCGAGCGAGCGGTTCACCTGCTGGTGAGCGATTACCGTCGCCCACGTACATCTGCAACACTGGAAGTGCGTTGCTAGCCTTTTAGGGTATTAAGGAGATAGAATGGAGGATGAGGAGGGGGGATGGATAGGGGGAGAGAGCCTCCGGGAACAGCAGCAAAAGCCGCTGCTGGGCTCTACCACGTATGAAAATGGTGTTATCCTTGACGGTTCTTCTTCTATATTTTTTGATGTAGTTGCAAAGGACATTATTGAAAACGGCTGCCTATACAATAATTCCTAGTTCAAGGATCATGCGAATCGAACGGACTCTTCCGAATCTCGGTAAAGTTTTATGAGACTACTTAAGTCTCGATTATCCGGCGCCACAACTGAACATCAAAGTAGCCGCCTGTAAGTGTCCACAGCTGGGCAAAGGCCACCTTCACAAATATGTGAGAGGGTTTTGGAGCTGGGAAGGGCCCGCCACGCTGCTCCAGTGCGGGTAGGCGGGCTTCACATTTCCTCGAAATAATATTTTTTTCTCTATAATCCTAAAATCCGGTAACTTGTTCTACTACCGGCAGGGTGACCATCTGTCCCAAGGAGGTGTCGGGTTTATCGTCCACAGGTCTCTCATCAACAACGTGATCGAGATCGGAAGTGTGTCGAGTAGGGTCGCGTACCTTATACTCAGAATAACCAAAAGGTATTCGCTGAAGGTCATACAGGTATACGCACCAACCTCGACACACCCTGATGATGAAGTGGAGGCAATGTATGAGGATATTTCAAGAGCCATGCATTGCTCTAAGACTCACTACACGGTGTTGATGGGAGACTTTAACGCAAAACTAGGTACGAAAAAAGGCGATGAGCTGATAGTGGGGAACTTTGGAGTAGGGCAACGGAACCCAAGAGGGCAACAGCTGGCTGACTTCATGGCAAAGGAGGGATTCTTTATGATGAACTCCTATTTCAAGAAGCGGCCCCACAGGAAGTGGACATGGATGAGCCCGGACGGTACCACAAAAAATGAGATCGACTTCATCATGACGACCAAGCGTCAGCTGTTCAGTGATGTCTCTGTGATCACTAGGGTAAAAACCGGCAGTGATCACCGAATGGTAAGAGGCACACTGAACCTTAACATTAGGCTCGAGCGGTCTCGTCTGGTGAAGTCTACGCTCCGCCCACCACGTGCCCTTATCCAGAACCCCGAGAGCTTTCAGCTCGAATTGCATAATCGCTTTCAGTGCCTAGACGATTGCGTTACAGTGGACGATACGAATAGCAGGCTAGTGGAAACTGTCCATGCGGTAGGAGCTAAGTTTTGCAGAACCCGCCGCACGAACAAGCCCCAAAAGCTCTCTGATCACACTCTTAAACTCATGAAAGCCAGGCGTGAGATAAAGCTGCAGTCTACAACGGATGCGTCAGCGTATCGGCTACTGAATAGACAGATCTCCAAATGTATGAGGCAAGACTTACGCAAATTCAATACAGCCTGTATTGGAAAAGCGATAGAGCGGAACCAAGGCTCCAAAGTCTTCGCCAGAGATCTGTCTATCGGAAAGAGCCAACTGACCAAGCTGAAGACCGAAAGCGGCGCAGTCATTTCCGCTGGAGCCGAGATTTTGAGTGAGATCGAGAGATTTTACGGACAGCTGTACACAACGTCGTTGAAACCACGCACTGATGTGAGTAACGACCCAAGAGCCAAGCTTATCCGACATTACTCCGATAACATCCCGGACGTCAGTCTGAGCGAGATTAGGATGGCTCTCAAACAGCTTAAAAACGGCAAGGCGCCGGGTGAGGACGGAATTACAGCTGAGCTTCTGAAAGCGGGTGGAAAACCGATACTTGTTGTCCTTCAGAAGCTGTTTAATTCCGTCATTCATGGCGGTGTTACGCCGAAAGCGTGGAGTAGATGCGTGGTTGTCCTATTCTTCAAGAAAGGGGATAACTGCCTTTTGAAGAATTATAGACCGATATCGCTTCTAAGCCGTGTTTACGTGCTGTTTTCGAGAGTCATCTCAAATCGTCTAGTGAACAGACTTGACGACTTCCAGCCTCCCGAACAAGCCGGATTCCGAAAAGGCTATAGTACCATAGACCACATACATACTCTTCGCCAGATTGTACAGAAGATGTCTGGCGTATGTGGACTATGAGAAAGCCTTCGATTCAGTCGAAATTTGGGCGGTGCTACAGTCTCTCCAGCGGTGCCAGATAGACTCTCGGTATATCGAAGTGCTGAGGTGTTTGTACAATGAGGCTACGATGTCTATCCGAGTACAGAATCAGAGTACGAAACCAATCCAACTGCAGAAAGGTGTAAGACAGGGTGATGTCATATCCCCGAAACTCTTCACCGCTGCATTGGAAGATGTTTTCAAGCAGCTGAACTGGAAAGGATACGGTATCAACATCAATGGCGAATACATCACTCACCTTCGATTTGCCGACGACATAGTTCTTATGGCAGGATCGCTGGAGGAGCTCAGTACAATGCTCAATGACCTCAATAACGTCTCCCAACAGGTTGGTCTTAAGATGAACATGGACAAGACGAAGTTCATGTCAAACGTCCATGTCACACCAATACCGGTTGTTGATGGGAACAATAGGCTCGAAGTTGTAGACGAGTACGTATACCTGGGACAAATTGTCCGATTAGGTAAGACGAAAGTATACAATCAGTGCGTGTTGCCAGTGATGACATACGGATCCGAGACTTGGTCCTTCACTGCAGCCCGTATGAGGAAGCTCAAAGTTGCTCAGCGCGCTATGGAAAAGGGCTATGCTCGGTGTTTCTCTGCGTGATAGAGTCTGCAACGATAATATCCGCAGCAGAACTAAGGTAACCGACATAGCTGCAAAGGCCACCTTCTCAAATATGTGAGAGGGTTTTGAGTTGGGAAGGGCCCGCCACGCTGCTCCAGTGCGGGTAGGCGGGCTTCACATTTCCTCGAAATAATATTTTTCTCTATAATCCTAAAATCCGGTAACTTGTTCTACTACCGGCAGGGTGACCATCTGTCCCAAGGAGGTGTCGGGTTTATCGTCCACAGGTCTCTCATCAACAACGTGATCGAGATCGGAAGTGTGTCGAGTAGGGTCGCGTACCTTATACTCAGAAAAACCAAAAGGTATTCGCTGAAGGTCATACAGGTATACGCACCAACCTCGACACACCCTGATGATGAAGTGGAGGCAATGTATGAGGATATTTCAAGAGCCATGCATTGCTCTAAGACTCACTACACGGTGTTGATGGGAGACTTTAACGCAAATTCAATACAGCCTGTATTGGAAAAGCGATAGAGCGGAACCAAGGCTCCAAAGTCTTCGCCAGAGATCTGTCTATCGGAAAGAGCCAACTGACCAAGCTGAAGACCGAAAGCGGCGCAGTCATTTCCGCTGGAGCCGAGATTTTGAGTGAGATCGAGAGATTTTACGGACAGCTGTACACAACGTCGTTGAAACCACGCACTGATGTGAGTAACGACCCAAGAGCCAAGCTTATCCGACATTACTCCGATAACATCCCGGACGTCAGTCTGAGCGAGATTAGGATGGCTCTCAAACAGCTTAAAACGGCAAGGCGCCGGGTGAGGACGGAATTACAGCTGAGCTTCTGAAAGCGGGTGGAAAACCGATACTTGTTGTCCTTCAGAAGCTGTTTAATTCCGTCATTCATGGCGGTGTTACGCCGAAAGCGTGGAGTAGATGCGTGGTTGTCCTATTCTTCAAGAAAGGGATAACTGCCTTTTGAAGAATTATAGACCGATATCGCTTCTAAGCCGTGTTTACGTGCTGTTTTCGAGAGTCATCTCAAATCGTCTAGTGAACAGACTTGACGATTTCCAGCCTCCCGAACAAGCCGGATTCCGAAAAGGCTATAGTACCATAGACCACATACATACTCTTCGCCAGATTGTACAGAAGATGTCTGGCGTATGTGGACTATGAGAAAGCCTTCGATTCAGTCGAAATTTGGGCGGTGCTACAGTCTCCAGCGGTGCCAGATAGACTCTCGGTATATCGAAGTGCTGAGGTGTTTGTACAATGAGGCTACGATGTCTATCCGAGTACAGAATCAGAGTACGAAACCAATCCAACTGCAGAAAGGTGTAAGACAGGGTGATGTCATATCCCGAAACTCTTCACCGCTGCATTGGAAGATGTTTTCAAGCAGCTGAACTGGAAAGGATACGGTATCAACATCAATGGCGAATACATCACTCACCTTCGATTTGCCGACGACATAGTTCTTATGGCAGGATCGCTGGAGGAGCTCAGTACAATGCTCAATGACCTCAATAACGTCTCCCAACAGGTTGGTCTTAAGATGAACATGGACAAGACGAAGTTCATGTCAAACGTCCATGTCACACCAATACCGGTTGTTGATGGGAACAATAGGCTCGAAGTTGTAGACGAGTACGTATACCTGGGACAAATTATCCGATTAGGTAAGTCCAACTTCGACTCAGAGGTCAATCGACGAAACCAACTCGGCTGGGTTGCGTTCGGGAAACTACGTCATATCTTCTCGTCGAGTATACCGCAAAGCCTCAAGACGAAAGTATACAATCAGTGCGTGTTGCCAGTGATGACATACGGATCCGAGACTTGGTCCTTCACTGCAGCCCGTATGAGGAAGCTCAAAGTTGCTCAGCGCGCTATGGAAAGGGCTATGCTCGGTGTTTCTCTGCGTGATAGAGTCTGCAACGATAATATCCGCAGCAGAACTAAGGTAACCGACATAGCCGTAAAGATCAGCAAGCTGAAGTGGCAATGGGCCGGCCACATAGCTCGCAGAACTGACAACCGCTGGGGAAAAAAGGTTCTTGAGTGGCAGCCACGTACGGGCAAACGCAGTGTAGCACGACCCCCCCCCCCCAAGATGGAGTGACGACCTGCGCAGTGTTGCGGGAAGTCGATGGATGCAGGTGGCTCAGGACCGTGCTTCGTGGCAATCTTTGGGGGAGGCCTATGTTCAGCAGTGGACTTCTAATAGGCTGAAATGATGATGATGATGATGATGATGAATATTTTTTTATTATTTCTCTGAGATGCTGGTTTCCTCACGTTGTTTTCCTTCACAGCCGACCTCGCGAGACCTCGTAGAATACCGGCGTGAAGTAGAGGAGAAGAGATGATTTTGTACTTCTGCGTTTCGTTCGGTGAATGAGGTAACCGGAGGTCTTCTCCCTCCACCTGTTTTCCGCCTCCAATTCCTCTCTCCCATCCTACAAATATCCTTAAATGCCGCAACGCACCTCCTCTGGTGTTGCAGGTGTACGTGTATCTCAATAATCTCTTACCATCAGATGAACCGTTCGATCGTTTGCCCGTTTTCACATAAAAATTATGTTATTGTTTTCACAACTGCGTTACAACTTAAATAACCAAACTAGATAACTTTTTAAATATTAAGTATAAAAGTTTTTTTTTATAAATGCACTGAAATTTTATTGACAGGTTTCACTTTAAGCATCGTAATCGATAATTTTGGTTCCCATCCCTATCCCTGCTTTAGTGTTGCCAAAATTAAAGAGGACAAAAGGAACAATGTTGGCAAATTGGCGCAAAGCCTCCGTGGCTTGTCCGCTTCCACTGGGCCGTTTTATGATCGCCGGAAATACTCATTGTTCGAGATTTTAATAATAAATCACCCATTGTTTCAGGCAAACTGAGCTCAGCGACAGAGTACCAACCATGCAGCCAGTGTCACCAACCTCAAACATTGCTGAACTATTCTAAGCCGTTTGCCATTAACGTTAAGAATCAAAATTTAACAGAGGTTCTTCCAATTAAATGCTAACATAAATTTGTTGAAACTTAATTTTAACAAATAGAAAAAGAATTGAAGGCGACTGAAGTCGAGGCATAAATAAAGGGGTACTTGCAAAGTTTAATTTTCTTTAGCATATCTGTAAAGTATAAATTATACTTAACGAAGGTTGACATATGAGCAATGCTTAGGCAATTACTTAATGAAATAACTGAGCTATTGAGCTTTAAGGCAAGGGGACAGGGCTATGCAAAGGGCAGAGGAAATATGCCATTTCTTTCTCCAAATGCCGACCTCACCTGCACGTGGTGCAGCTTACAAACAAAGCTCCGGCGATCGAACGTCGGCGGAATATCCAACCAAATTTGTACAAACCTTTATCCCATGGTCTGGTGATTAGGAGCAGCATCACCAGTTCGAGGGTAACGGTACTGCGCTTACCTATTTCATACGCGATTGAGCCATGCGATGGCTACTCGGATGAGCTGACTCAACCAAGGTTGGTACCACGGCCACGGCGCTGAAGTAGAGGCATATTATGCTTCTGCGTTCCGTTCGGTGAGTGAGGCATCCGGAGGCCCACTCCCCTCTCCATCCCCCTCCTCATCCTCCCTTCAATCTCCCAAATACCTGGAGTGCCTCTGTTGTTGCAGATGTACATGGGCGACGGTAATCACTTACCATCAGGTGAACCGCTTTGATCGTTTGCCGGCTTTCCCATAAAAAAAAAAAATTATCTTTTATTGACAGGTTTCACTTTAAGCATCGTAATCGATAATTTTGGTTCCCATCCCTATCCCTGCTTTAGTGTTGCCAAAATTAAAGAGGACAAAAGGAACAATGTTGGCAAATTGGCGCAAAGCCTCCGTGGCTTGTCCGCTTCCACTGGGCCGTTTTATGATCGCCGGAAATACTCATTGTTCGAGATTTTAATAATAAATCACCCATTGTTTCAGGCAAACTGAGCTCAGCGACAGAGTACCAACCCTGCAGCCAGTGTCACCAACCTCAAACATTGCTGAACTATTCTAAGCCGTTTGCCATTTACGTTAAGAATCAAAATTTAATAGAGGTTCTTCCAATTAAATGCTAACATAAATTTGTTGAAACTTAATTTTAACAAATAGAAAAAGAATTGAAGGCGACTGAAGTCGAGGCATAAATAAAGGGGTACTTGCAAAGTTTAATTTTCTTTAGCATATCTGTAAAGTATAAATTATACTTAACGAAGGTTGACATATGAGCAATGCTTAGGCAATTACTTAATGAAATAACTGAGCTATTGAGCTTTAAGGCAAGGGGACAGGGCTATGCAAAGGGCAGAGGAAATATGCCATTTCTTTCTCCAAATGCCGACCTCACCTGCACGTGGTGCAGCTTACAAACAAAGCTCCGGCGATCGAACGTCGGCGGAATATCCAACCAAATTTGTACAAACCTTTATCCCATGGTCTGGTGATTAGGAGCAGCATCACCAGTTCGAGGGTAACGGTACTGCGCTTACCTATTTCATACGCGATTGAGCCATGCGATGGCTACTCGGATGAGCTGACTCAACCAAGGTTGGTACCACGGCCACGGCGCTGAAGTAGAGGCATATTATGCTTCTGCGTTCCGTTCGGTGAGTGAGGCATCCGGAGGCCCACTCCCCTCTCCATCCCCCTCCTCATCCTCCCTTCAATCTCCTAAATACCTGGAGTGCCTCTGTTGTTGCAGATGTACATGGGCGACGGTAATCACTTACCATCAGGTGAACCGCTTTGATCGTTTGCCGGCTTTCCCATAAAAAAAAAACTTTAACTTTTTATTGACACACTCACTTTCACATTCATGATATAAAACCAGCATCGGTTCTGGCGCTTTCTTAAAGGTACCTCGATTTTGCTGTGAACTTTGAAAGGCTGATAAAGAAAGTCTAGTGGTCGGGGCGCTCCCTTTAATATCACAGACCAGGGTTCGATGTTCTAAGCCGCGAGCATGTTTCAATTATGGGAGCTCGCGTTGGAGCAGCGCGATGGACTCTTCACGGCTTTAAAACCCTCTTAAGTATTGGAAGGAGGCGTTCGCCCAGCTGTGGAACTCACCACTTGCACATGGACTTTACTACAAAAGGCTTTAATTTTTAAAAGCGTTTTTTTTTATTTAGAAAGAGAAAAATTTTAATTTAAAGATAGACATAAAAGGTTAAAAAAGAAACAATTTCGTTAGAAACTGATAGCGTCTTACAGATAAGGCTGTATCTCCTGAACCCTTCTAAACGCTGCCTCGGAAGTCGCTCGTCTCTATCCAATAATCATTGACCACTCATATTGATTTGTTCCGATTTGCGGGAAACTAAACGAATGAGCACAAACTGACAATGTGCATGCAAAAAGTCACGTCGTAAAGCCCTCCAGCGTTTTCAATATACCATCTAGAAGGTTCTGCAATCTTCAATTTACTGCCAGCGTATTCATAGTTATTCCATTGCGATACGTTTTCTCTATATTTTAATGGTGTTCGCTTTAAGACGGTGACACACTAGACCGTAAAAGTAACCTTTAGTTTTATATTGAGTATTGCCATAAATTTGTACTTAAACTTAAACAATATCAGGGATTGGTTAAAATGATAACTTTAAGTTCGTTTAAATACTAACCATGTATAAAAGTATGTACATAGTAATTAATTATTCGTCACAAGACGGGACGATCAATGCATGTTTATTTTTTTTATAGGTTTGGTTAAGATAATGGTAAGTAGTTACTTTGTCTTAAGGACACCAGCAAATTACTTAGGCGGATTGTGATTACAGATGCTTTGTGACCCCTGAGGAATTAGATGGACATTCCTCACAGGCTATAATTAATTATACTGGTTTACGTCATCTGTCAAAACGAAAGGCACTGTTAAACAGTACTGTTAAACTTCACAATATGCTTGCAAACATTATATTCAAATTTGATTTTGTTTATTTATTTATATTTCTTTGTTGATCATACGTGATACTTGTATAGATGTTAACATTTTGTTATGTCCTATATGATCTACACTTATTGGCATACAAATTTTACAATATGATATAATTTCAAGATATAACTATATAAGGTATATTACATTACATTATGACATTGTTGATCAGATGTCAAAATCAAAATTTATAACAACTATCAAAGTAAAATAAAATAATGACAATAATAACAATATAAATAAATGT
The DNA here is from genome assembly GCA_029286595.1 of Bhutanitis thaidina. NCBI lineage: Eukaryota > Metazoa > Arthropoda > Insecta > Lepidoptera > Papilionidae > Bhutanitis > Bhutanitis thaidina. The sequence goes on from JAGSMS010000019.1 coordinate 8,357,616, forward strand.
ACATGTTTAATTTCATTATCAGTTAAAAAAAAATCAATTTAAATCTCCAAAAAAAAATTTATTTATTGTATTGTGTAATAAACTTTGTGTGATAAACTTGTTTGGACAGTTTTAGGTTTTTTTTTAGGAAAGGGGAAAGGAGCAAGCGGCTCATCTGATTGTAAGTGATAACCGAGGCTTACAGAGCCGAGAGCCGTGGTGGCCTAGTGGTCAGGACGCTCACTTTAGTTTCATAGAGCGCGAGTGACCTGGGTTCGATCCCCGGTGCCGGCACCGCTGAAATTGTTAATAGCAATTTTAAGTGCCGTATTTATCACGTACTCGGCGGTGAAGGATAACATCGTGAGGAAACCTGCATGCCTGAGAAATAATAAAAATATTATTTCGAGGATATGTGAAGCCCGCCAACCCGCACTGGAGCAGCGTGGCGGGCACTTCCCGGCTCCTAAACCCTCTCTGATACTCGTATTTGAGAAGGAGGCCTTTGCCCAGCAATGGGCACTTATAGGCTGCTACTTTACTTTACCGACGCTTATATACATCGGCAAAACCAGAGGAACTCCAGTTGCTTGGCCGTCCTTAAAGGTAAAAAGAAAAGGTCCTGGGAAAGGGAAAAGACGAGAGGGAGGTATAAATGGTCGCCAGTAACGGTGTTTGTCTATGTTTAATTTATGTCTGTAACATGTTCTCTACGATTCCGTTGATATTCCTATTCCTACAGTATTAAAATTATTTAATTAGCAATTTATAAAAAATATTCTGCACCTCACCTCCTGGCATAAATTTTTTATCCAATAGCGTTGCGGGAAGTCGATGGATGCAGGTGGCTCAGGGCCGAGCTTCGTGGCAATCTTTGGGGGAGGACTATATTCAGCAAAGGACTTCTGATAGGCTGAAATGAGCCGTTTTAATGACTCAGTGAGTCGTATTTCGTTTTTATGAATATGGATCTAGTGTGGCACGGGGTTTACGATCATATTACAAGTATAATAATATGTACATTTAAAACATGACTTCTATTGTCAATTACAGACTGACAACACAACCGTACGCATTAATTTGTAATTGTTAATAGCCTATTGTAATCCAATGCCGTTGACGTCTCCATCGGGCCGTTCGATTGATTCTTCCTCGATGTTCACCAAAGTTATTATCAAAGAAACTGGCATCGATTTATCGCCGATCATAAATTCCACGACTCAATCGGTTCTTGGTACTCTACTCGAATTATTAAATCGTTTGACTCCCGCTACTGTTCGAATGATTGAATTTTACCTGTCTGTTATCAACAGACAGATAAAATTCATTCATTGACGAATGAAGTGAGTGAACCTTCGAGAGATTTAGTTCATTATTAACGTCACATGATATCCAACAGTTATTTAAAGTAACAGTACCTGGGAGTCTTTTAGGGCAATCGTGCATAATGACATTACTAACTTATCATTCCGGTATTTTAATATTCTATGAGAAGGATTTTTTATTAATTTCATTAATACATATTTAAATTGTTCATATAAAAACGAGTTTTCTATGACATCTATCTAAACAAACTTGGATATTAAAACATTATCTAAGAACAAAAATTCATCCCAATAGTTAGAGCATTTTCTGAGAAACCTATGTAGAATTTATTACATGTGAAAAATAATATTTTTAGAATTGTTAGTCTATGTCAACGAATCTTTATGGTAGATAAATAACAAAGGATGGTTTATACTGGTAATAATCGCAGGTAAAACGAGATAAAAAAAAGTAGACTCTGGAATATCCAGAAAGACGAATCGAAAAAAAGATCCGAAAAGACTCCAGAGAGTCGTGGTAGAGCCAAACGACGGCTTTTCCTGCTGGTCGAATAGACTGGCTTGACCGGGTTGGTACCACAGGCTCGCAGTACCGGCGTGAAGTAGAGGTATATTGTGTTTCTACGTTTCGTTCGGTGAGTGAGGTATCCGGAGCCCCCTCCACCTCTCCATCCACCTCGTCATCATCCCTCCTATCTCCCAAATACCCTTATATCAGATCTTATTTAAATCTCAAATCAAACTCATCAAAATCGTTACAACAATACATGAGAATGTATATAGACGGACTAAATGCCAGAAGCATTCTCTACCAGTCAACCTTTGGACGATGCAGAGATGAAATGAAGTAGGTGTGGTAGAGAGAACTAAAGAGAGGAAAAAAATTTATAATAAATGTAAATCTATATATAGATACAATATTTCAATACGTATACAACAATAAATACATATATAATAATAAATACATACACACGTACATACAAACATATATATTTATTTAAATATATTAATAACTTAAATATTAAATATATATAAAAATAGACTATTATTGAGATGATTCTGCCATTTTGTTAAGGATATGTATCATATACAAGAATCGCATGCTCAAATTACTCTATAGATATCATTTCTATTCGGATACAAACTGAATGCTACCCATATCACTCATGCGACCTAAACTAATAAAAGATGTAACACCATTCCGCGATCAAGTCACGGCTTGCCTTTTTCTTTTTTTTTATAGGTAAGACGGCAAACGAGCAAGCGGTTCACCTGATGGTAAGTGATTACCGTCGCCCACGTACATCTGCAACACCATAGATGCTGCAGGTGCGTTGCCGGTCTTTAAGGATATTCGGGAGATAGGAGGGAAGAGGAGGGGAAAAGGGAGGGGAAAAGGGAGGGGGAGTGGGCCTCCGGTTACCTCACTCACTGAACGAAACGCAGAAGAACAAGATGCCTCTACTTCACGTCGGTATTCTGCGAGGTCGAACTTGACAGATAAGATGGCCTCTTTCCGTATTAGACGCATAAATATAAAAAAAAACTGTTCTCATCTACTCCGGGATATATACACTGCCGACTATGTTAGCACAAACTCTGAGACATCATCCCATAATGTAAGATCGGAGGAGGGATCAAATGTTACAGACATTTAATGCTGATCCCGATGTAAGCGGTCCCTGCCTTCAGTGACTGGTGGGTGCTGGCACATTTCCCCCACCATGAAGCTAAGGTGTTACAGATGTACGTGTGCGTCGGTATAATCACTTACCATAAGTTGAGCCCAAAAAATATCCTTACTTTACTCATTGATGGTCAACTTCAACATTCGTATACTTCAGCTTTTGTAACGCTGTGCACGCGCAACTTCCGTAACATGATAAAATTTTACTCACAACGCGTCTATAGAATTATAACTTCCATAATCAAACGAACAAAATTCATTACTTCATCTATGCTTCTTCAATAATCTCGTTAATAAACAACCAAAGAGCATCGAAACACGTTCCGACTTCCGTGACTAATATCAATGAGAGAGAATGCCGGTAAAGTGTATTTTACCGGCTTTCTCTTCCTACCGATAACGATTTAATGCAACGAAATTATGCAAATGTATTCGATATTCCCAAAACTGTCTAATGAATGCAATATAAATCTAAAGGAAGCGGAACACAAAGCGAAGGTTGCGATAGAAAGTCGCTCTATAATGTAGTTGAACTTCATTGCAGACACAGGACGGCACGAGTGGTATAGTAACAGCAAAAATGCCACAATTTTTTTTTAAAGGGAAATGGAGCAAATGTGCAAACGCCTCACCTGATGGGGAGGGAGCAAGTATGCGCATGCATGTGTTGGTGTGTATGAGACTGTTTGTGTGTACCCTTGTTTCACAAATTCAAAACTTGCCCACAAAATTTTAACGGGAGGTCCACTCCCCCTCCCCATCCCACTCCTGATCCTGCCACCCTTCTCCTAATTATCCTTAAAGGCCGGCAACGCACCTGCAGCACCTTTGGTGTTGCAGATGTACGTGGGCGACAGTAATCACTTACCATCTGGACCAATTGCTTCTTTTCCCATAAAAAAAAAATCTCAGTACCCACATAATCAAATTTATTAAGCCATGTTCGAATTATGTTTTTAACTTCAAAATTATTGTGTTATTAACAACATAAAAAAAATTTAATATCTGAGAATTTTATTATGTCATAATACTAAGTGTTCGTAAATACAATTAATAAAGTAATCAAATTCATGGTCTTTCACTCAGCAACTTCTCAATGACTTAAAAACGTCTAGTCAACAGTCATTATATTGGGTCTTAAATTAGTTGAACAGCAAATAAACTTACTAAGTTTCTTTCATTTTCTTGTATATAAATGCATAGAAGATATACCCAACTCTTACAGACATAGTGGTGCTCAACAGCATCTCTTGTGTAAGAAAAACCCATGAACTAATGAAGGCAAATCAACCATGAATGGCATGTTAGTCGCTTTAAAGTTGTCGACTACGATCATGATTATGATGTTGATGGTTACTCTTATGGCGAGGATGATAAAAGAAAAGGAATAACCTCACAATGTAACATAATTAAATAAATCTTTCAAACATTTACAAAACTCAATAATGAAACATTTATGCAATCTTATCATTTCTAAACATAAACAACTGGAAAGTGCAACATATCATCTAGGGAACTGCACGACCAATTGCGACACGTTACCAGTAATATACGAATCGTTTACATAATACAGTTCGAAGCTTTATCTACGTTTAAGTTGTAATTCCACGAACAAAAAAGGTATACATCGTTAATCAATACCTAAGAGACGAACAAAACGATATGGAAGAAAATTTACGACCGCACACAGACCAGCCACCGGGCAACATTCCCAACAGAAACCTCAGCCATTAAATTATAAGTTCTCTTAATGGGTCCTCCTGCTCGACTGGTTATTTGGCGGTGCGGATAGACACTAAGGAAACCAATGGCGCAATGTTATACAGTATTACAATGACGCCATCTTGGGATTGGTTGACAAGTCACACATCAGCGAAGCCCGCTCGAATCGGATCTTATAAGGAAACGGTAAAAACCGTAACGCAGGCGGGTCTTGCTTTTTTTTTTAATTTAAGCGGACGGTGGTCTTGCGGCAATGCAGCCAATAATCCAATGAGCTTTTCACGCCCTAAAATTGCCTTTTATAGAGATTACGTCCGCCTGAAATGTCAAAGGAAGAAATACGGAATAAGTAGTGCCCTTGTACTAATACTATGTTTTAATGTGTTATAATGTTTTTATGCCTTTTTGTGCGTTAACTTTCACTCTTGAATTATAAATATTAAGCTGATAGCGAAAAGTTACTTAAAATATTTCCAAGGAAAAGGAAGGTCGGGACGTCTTTTTATTAGAATCCTGCTAAAATCGATTCAGTTATATATTTGTTTCATATATTATTACTAACGTATTCTCTAACATGTCCTCCTTTTCACTTGACCGAACATTCTTAATCTTTGGTTTTAAAACTTTGATTAAAAATTGGATTTGATTTGATTTTAGATACTACTCTAACTCACTGATTTTGTAAAGCTTCGCGATTTCGCACATCTATGTAGATGTTCCAAGGTTTACCATCTTTCTTTCCTTTACTCGAATGGGTCAGAAGTCACGTTGTACAATATATATAATACATACAGAATGCAAATGTTGCCTGTGATTGTGATGCATTAACTTGTAATATTAATCTGTATAAGGTCTAGCGATTTTTTATATCACCGACGACTGTGCAGTTCACCATCAACAAAACCAAAAATAAGAGACGAGGTTGTCTTAAGCCCACACCAGGCATGCATAAGAACTATTGCACATTTCTGCTATCAACGATACCGAGAAAAACAAGACAAATTTTGTTTCAAATGCAAATACATCAATGAGAGCACTGCCCAGCCTCGGAATCCAACGATACGTAATGCAACGCACGCTCACCTATGCTAATGAATGCGATAAACAGATTCCAGTTTAGGCTAACGCGTAATTGCTACACCTAAAAGTCATTACATTCTCAGGTTCTAATATGTTGCATTGGTTTATTCGAATTTTATGGTGATCGATCGATTCGAATCGTTAAATGATGTAACGCTTTGATAAATGAAGACAGAAATGTCGGGAACATACGACTATTATAAAGATTTGTCCTTTACCGTGCATCCTTAGACGAGAATGTAATATTTCATCTGCTTCTCTGCCCTGATAGATCAAAAGTAGATGATGAAGATTGATGAAGAACAAGGTTTTGATAAAGAAAACTAACCACGGATTATCCCAGAATAACCCGTCGCCCACGTACATCTGCAACATCATAGGTGCCGCAGGTGGGTTGCCGGCCTTCAAGGATATTTGTGGGATGGAACGGAGGACCAGGAGGCGAAATATGTAATGGGGGAGAGGGCAACCGGTTACCTCACTCATCGAACGAAACGCAGAAGATCAAATTGCCTCTACTCCACGCTTCAAAACATTGAATCAAATCTATCACATATTTTATTTGCTGTATATTCGCTCCGCTGGATGCAAACTCTGATTGCTATTTGTATGCCGATTAATGGATAGTGATGTCAGAATGCTTGAAATTCTGAGAGCGAGAAGAATCTGTTCTGATCGTGTTATCCTTCTCTACATAATTATTATAGTTTTTTAACCGTTTTAATTAAAGTAAAAACACAAAATTCTTAAGTTCCTTCGCAGACCTAACTAAAAAAAGCCAGTTGCATACTCGTGAATGTCCGTAGGTAGGTTCACTATTCATATAGCTAATTACAATCGAAACTACGTCTATTTAGAGTGAAGTTAAACCGTTATATTAGGTGATTACTTCTCGAAGTAGCTACTGAATTTTGTTAAAGACCCGTTAAAGCTAAGCCTATGCTATAAGCAGGGCTACGAACATAAAATCTTGCAATTTTACCTGCACCGACATAAGCTAAATTGTGTCAGTTATTTAGTAAACGATGCGATATGGAGGACAACGTAACATGACACAGTATCATATCTTCACTCTTGTTACGGAAAAGAGAACGGTTTTCGTACATCCGAAAGATGTTAAAAAAAAACTTCTAACTAACATAATGATTTCTTCTATCTACCCTAGTATCTGTATCTAGTATACTATGATTACTATGATCTATACTACACGTTACTATGACCGAAACTACAAATGAATGAATTTCTCGTGAAGTAGAGGCATCTTGTGCTTCTGCGTTTCGTTCGGTGAGTGAGGTAACCGGAGGCCCACATACCCTACCTATTCCCCTCGTCTTCCCTCCCATCTCCCAAATACCCTTAAAGACCGGCAACGCACCTGGAGCATCTATGCTGTTGCAGATGTATGTGGGCGACGGTAATCACTACCATCAGGTGAACCGCTTGCTCGTTTGCCGTCTTATCAATAAAAAAAAATTAAACTATTATTTACGGATTTTATAGCGTTTCATTAATTACAAGACCAAGCATACCACTGCACGTCTTCAAAACACCGTGCGCTGATTACGCATAGATCTTTAATTAATAATTATAAAGCTGACGGTAGTCGGGTTAACTATGGCATCAGGACCTCGGTGAAGATGTTAGGCGAAACACGTGTTGGGTTTTAAATGTTAGCTGAGTGTATTAATGTCGAGGGCTAGGGTTGTTGTGTCGGATGTGCATGGTATTGTGGGAGGGAGAGTAGTGATATTCTTACCTACGAACTTGGTAGTATTTATTTATTTATTCTTTATTGCCTTAAGCTTAAGGTTACAATGGGCGGACTTAATGCCAAGTGGCATTCTCTACCAGTCAACCCTTGTTATGGTGAAAGGTAGTTGGCAGGTATAAAACAAAGAATAAAAAAAAAAAAAAAAACTCCAATAAAAATAACTTGATTAGTACATATAAATAAACTATATAATTAAATAAATATTTATAACATAAAATACACAAATACGTAAACAAGTATATAAAAGGATACATAAATAAATATATAACATAAACCTAAAATAGATAAGCCGAAAATTGTCAATGATCTATTATTCTGTTAGGTAATTACGAAGTAGACTCTTAAACAGTTTCTTGCTAGGAGCTGCTTTTATCTTATCGGGCAGGGCGTTCCAGAGGAGTGTAGCATTTTATCATTTTTGCATGCGTATCTTTCAATGTATCGTTTTTCAAATCTTTAAAATAATACATTTCCACCCTTAACGAAGGTAACTCAAGCCGAGGTGGTCTCGTATAACTTAAGAATAGGTTTACTGCGAGCCCTCCTATAGTTTCTTGAAAGTATTTTTTGTAAACAGGGGTCAGAGCGCGTCACGACGCTGTTCGCTGTTGTGACGCGATGTTCCGTCGAAGATGTTGAGGCCGCACTGTGCTGTATATTTAGAACGTTATAGCAGTTAATATTGATCCCTACAATCAGTCACTGCCCTCAGTGACAGACATGCGAGCACTTCACCACATCGAAGAAAATTATGTGTTTCCACTTTCTATTTTTCTATTAATATGGTCAGACAGAAAGACTAAGCTACTAGGTGAATTGAGTTCTTTCGTCAAATTGTCAGTTTTCATAAATGTGTTTTCTACGCAGTTTTTCGACAGAAAACCAATCTTGTGATATAGCAAATAAAGTTCCATTTCCTATATAGGTACGAGTGCATACATAGATGTTCTATGATTGAAAGCCGTAATGTGTTTACTGTCACAGCTTCATTCGTTGCCTAAAACTAACTTTCTTGAAGTGAACGCCAGGTTTGGTTAACGCAGTTAATTAATTTTCGTTGGTCCTTTACTTCTCTCAGTGAACATTCTCACCCACGTGTCAAAAGTTCAATCACCTCAGCGCCACAGCCGCGGGGTAGGGTTGCCGTATAGTTGGGATATTTTTTTGATATAATGCAACATTAGCCATGTTAAAATTTTAAAACAATATTATTCATTAACTTTCAATAATCTTAGCACAGTTTACGTCATTATTTGTATTGTATTGAATGTTCAGGTTCATCGCGTGCTCACAGTTGAAGTAAAACATCGATTAGAAACCAGCGTTGCCAGACGGAAATATGATGATATTTTACGTATATTCTTCTTACCATCATCCTCATTTATAGTTGAGAGAAGGTATATATATGCAAAGCAATGTATATTTGACATTGTAATTATGTCGGCGAATTGTAATTGACAACGTTAAATGGCACTGAAAAAAAGACACCAAAGTTTCTCGCCGGTTCTTCTCTGAAAAGATTTTGTTTTACGAACCGAAGCTGATTTTAACGTTTATGAGAGCTTTAAGCAAGCCGGGCTTTGAATGGCACTCCGAGCTTCGTGAAGCTCTCTCGTAATCGTTTAATTAAATTGCATTTAAGCTAGGATGCTTTTTGATAGAATATTAATATAATATTAGGACTTGAAGTCCGCCAACCCGCACTGGATCTGAAAGGCGGACTGTATATTTAACTGAGTGAGTAAATATTAGTCAATATTTATTATATTTAATAACATGTGATATTAATACTCATTGGAAGACCACTGACGGACTTAAGTCTTACCTATGTACTAAGAAACGCTTAGTGGCGCTTAGCGGAAGATCTTCGAATATTCACCACACTGTGCGGGCAAGTTGAACACAGTGCCAGCACTCTTGCACTAGTGATGCTGCAGACTGATTAGTATTTATTGGTTAATCATTAGGGCGCTGTAAGTCGTCTACGACTAACAGTTTTTTTTAATAATGATAGTGTCGCTCTGGCAACCCTACACGGGTCCCATACCGCACGGATTTTATCTCCGCAGCCCGACTGACATTAAACGTGCGTATATCTCTCGTATTAAACATATATAATAGAACTTTCACAAAAATCTAATCACAACGCCTGCCGAAATTCATAAAGCGCTTTATTTATTGCTTTACTTCTATACATGGAAATTAAAAAGGAGGACATGTGCGTATAGGTCCGAATGTTTATAGGAGTAAGCCTACACACGAAGCCTTTTTTTTCAATAGGATAGTCATGTCCTTAAATTGATTTCTTTGTTCACATTAGACGATTTTTTTTTATAGAAGAAGGGGGCAAACGAGTTTGCGGCTCACCAGAAGGTAAGTGATCACCGATGCCCACGAACATCCACAACACCAGAGGAGCTACAGATGCGCTGCCGGCCTTTGAGGAAGGAATAGGCTCTTTTCTTGAAGGTCCCTAAGTCGTAACTGTTCGGAAATACCCCTGGCGACGGATGATTCCACAAAGTCGAAGTGCGTGGCAGAAAACTTGGAGTAAAACGCACTGTGGTGGAATACCAAGGGAGTTTGAGATCTACAAATCAGGCGACTCGAGTTCGAGCTACTATGTAGAGGACACGAGCCAACGAGTATTTAGAAACTTACGTATGGTGTGCTTGGACACTAAACCGGCATCAGGCTCATCAGCTGTCACGTTATCACAGATAAGTTGGTGTGTGTGTGGGGATGAAAAGTGGGTTAAAAGGACTAAAATATCTAGACCTCTGTCTATAATTAAATATACATATTTATTAGGTTTATAAGGTAAAATTCATTAGTTAGTTTTTGTTTTCATTCATTGATAGATTCTCAGGCTGACAAAACAAATAACATTTAGCATTCATAATCGAAATTCAATCTTCTTTATATATAAAACAAAATGACTATCAAAGACACCTACGGAACATGAGCGAATGAAATCGTCAAATATTCGAGAAAGATATATATCTATACATAAAAATACTTCAGCATCGAACATTTCTACCGACTTTTTTTATTTAACTACCTATATAGCCAATTATGAAATTTATTCGAGTTTTGTCATGTAACGCCCCCGGTCGTTGAGCATTAAAAAGGCACAGATTAAAATCGTACTTTCGGTTTCTTGCTTAGCGAGTTACTTAAGTTGTTCACAGAGGTATTTTCAAAGCTATAACTGTTTGGTTATTATACTGTCTTAGGCTAGTGCTAGATGTTAAAAAAAAACACCCACGTCGACTTCGGCCGGTAACACTGACGTTAGTTAATTATCCCATTTGCTGTACGCATAAGAAATTAATGAAGTTTATAGAAGCATGAAATATTGTCCCAATACAAGGTATATATACATCAGCTGACAAGCTGCTCTGGTCGAGTTCGCAGTGGATATGTGAAGCCAGCCAACCCGCAATGGAACAGCGTTGCGGGCCATTCCCGGCTCCTATATTTGAGGAGGCCTTTGCCCAGCAGTGGGCACTTACAGGCCGCTACTAAGAAGGGAGTTCCCCTCGCACCCCAAAGGATGGAATAGTCCATCTCTATCTCCAATAACCACCCTCGCCTGCACGCGGTGCACCCAGCTCGCAAACAAACGAGGCTCTGTTGAGCGTAGAACGATGGTATATCCATCCGAATAAGAGGAACTCGAAACCCACAGACTAGTGATGGGAAGCCACTAATAAGTGGCTACCGTCACTGCGCTCACCAACCCGCATGCCATGTGTGGTGAGTCTATACTCACTCTACTCACTCTATAGTGGCCTCAACAGTGGATTAAAATTGGCTGGTGTTTCAAGAAAAGAGTTGTGGGGAGAGTGAAAATCCTTAAAAAACTAGAGCATTAATCCACATTGCATCAAACTATCCGGTATTGATAGCTGCGCATGCGATCCAATCCTCAACGGTCGTATGATATATAAAATTAAATCCAAAACCAACCACCTCCAATACTCCAAGCTTCTTTTGCGTAGACGGCATGGCATTGGTTAACAATGACATAAGGACGTCAAACGCCTCACTTAGTTCTATTTCAAAATTGGAACGCTGAATACTTATTATCATGAAACAACATGAAGTGCTTCTAGTTCCAACGAACATAAATCACCACTTAAAGATTAAAAAACGGCAACAGATTAAAAATATATCAGCGCTAGCTGCCCTTGACGTGTAACAAACGACAACGCGTGTTTTGAAATAAAAAAAAGTTATACAAGGAAAATAAACTGTCATTCCAGTCAAAACCGGCGACTTACAAAATCGAAAACCATCATTTAGCGTCGGCTATGTTTCGATTTAAAAATACCGAACGAACGGAGGACGTCACGACTTTTTATTTTAAACAAAATACAATAACTATTTCCTAGAACTCGTCTCAATTCTTTCGTGTGTTAGATCGTCCGTGTGATTGAGTTTATTTGCAGAATACATCGTGTGATATTTTTTTTTTTTATTGTAAAGACCGCATCGTCTACGGCGACCGTTTGGACACACGCCAGGAGCTATATCTCTGTCACTATCGAATGATACGCGTCCCCGCTTGCTTCAGTGTATTGAGTAACTCCATATAAAGGACATCGTTTGGCACCTATTTCATACGACGACATAGAAATATTTCTGCGTAACAAGAAAGCGTTAATTAGCAACAGATGCGGAATGTTCCTATCGACAGCCGTGGACGTGATCGAAACACGAGCATAACATTCTATTTTACGTTATTCGAGAAGCTTACAGCTATAAACTCAGTCCTGTTATTTATATGAGAAGACAAAGATTACAACATTTCATTTATTATAAATTAACGTAACCAAAACCAGTTAGTTTCTATTCCTTAGTTAGTTTCTCAGTGACATAAAATTGCAGATAGCGAGCCCGAAGTGGCTGCCTCCTGAAGATTCACCATGAGATTTTCAAAGGTTTTCTTCGAGTCGCCTCTTACGAAACTCACGAGATAAAAGTGTCTGCAGATTCCTACACAGCTTCAAGCAAGCAGCTAATTTGAAATTGTGAACAGCGAGTGTTAACGAATGTGAAACTCTGTAATAAAACTTAAGCTGTCCTTGTGACTACAAGCAATATAAACACAGAAACAAAAAAACTATTCTTAGTGGTAACAACATGAGCAATGATGATTATCAAGAAAGAAAGAAACAAACAAAAGTTTATCCATAGCTCCAACACAATACAGATTAAGTCAAATAATGACGATGAGTGTATTAGACTGCAATAATGAAAACGACTAACAATTTAACATTCATTCCCATATATAATATAGTAGTTTTAAGACCAAAAAATTTTTTTTGAAAAGAGTGATCCGCGAAAGTTTTTGTCTTTTTTTGCTTCAATGTCAATTGCGTAATAGTCCGTGTGGTGCAGTGCTGTGGTATCGGCATTAGAATCTCCCCCCATCCCCTTTCTGTCCATGGTTGTAGTAAGAGGCCACTATGAAAAAGCTTTGAATATCGCAGCGGCACCACCAGGGCCGACCCGGTTGCCATGCGTGACGATTATGGCAAATCCACTTCATAGGAGAGGCCTATGTCCAGCGGGAGACTGGCCTCTATTTCCGATTCGCACAAACATAAGCTCCGTAGACGATTCAAAACCAGGACCCGTGGCACAACAATTTGAAAGACAGCTAAAAGACAATAGACAAATTGACAAAAAACGTACTAAAACAAAAGTGAATAGATTAGTGGTGACACTGATCGGTTCCGTTCGTAAGTTTGTCCGTCGCGACACGATTGTGTTGACGTATAACATGTGTACACTCGAGGTGGAACCGGTAAGATGCGCTCTTCAATTCGGCGCGGCGCTTGCGCAGCGTCGCAATTATCTCGCGATAATGTCTGACGACGCGTTTAAACTTGTTTATAGGGTTGGCAGACGATGAAATTATTAAACTCAATACAAATAACGCAATGAAATCCTTATTTATTTGTTTTGTTTTTGTGGAAAGTGGGGGCAAACATGCAAGCGGCTCACCTGAGACTATGTGATTACCGGCGCCCTCGAACATCTGCAAGACCAGAGAGGATGCAGGTGCGTTGCCAGCCTTCAAGGCTATTTGGGAGATGGGAGGAAGGATGGGGAGAAGGGCTGGAAAAGCGGGTGTGAGCCTCCGGTTACCTCACTCACCGAACGAAACGCAGAAGCACAATGTTACTCAGGGATAGTGTAGCATTCTAATGGTGAACGAATTTTTGATATCGGTTAAGTAGTTTTTTAGAGTTTATTCGTTACAAAATTACAAAAATACAAACCTTTCCTCTTTATAACATTAATAATATCTAAGACTACTACCGAAGATAGGCCTCACCTCGATATAGCCCACGGCATATTGTTTCTCTCCGTCACTGTTTTTAAGACCACGAGTGAACATACGCCTATCAGCCACGTTAAGCCTGGGTAAGCCAGCATGCGTTTCTTGAAAAGAATGCCCATACTCAACGCGCTGTGGGATTTGAGTTCTGCAAATTTGGAAGCATTCGCGACAATCATTCGATCGCCAGAGCTTGGTTTGTCAGCCAGCGAGGTGCACCAGGTTCAGACGAGGACAGATTGTAGCAAAATATGGTACATATCTTCCCACTGAAACGCCAATGCTTCGTTTAAATGATTAGTCACACAGCATCTATCGCGAACTATCTTTAGACATCTTACTTACTTCATTAATTACTCACGATTCACAACTGTTCGGATATTTTTACCGGACCGTATTCCGCTGTCATATTAACCCCAGGATTAACATCGTGAGGACATTTGTTGTGACATTTGCGTAAAATCGTCTGGCCCAATGTCTCATTTTATACACGACAGTGTATTTAAAACGGAGACTTAAACAACAGTGACGCTTTTTGGTGGGGATTGTTTTGATTCTTTAACGAGTCTTAATTGGTTTCGTTTTGTAGATACACTGAAAGATTGAAGTTTGTTTACATTGTTAGGGTTCTCGTTATAGATGTCTTGGTAATGGTGTGACAGACGTCTCTTGCGGCGTGAATGTTATCATATACATTGAACGTTTACTGTCATCCCAGCTCCAGTCGACGGTAAGTGTTCACTATGATCCACGGACGCCTATTTCCGTCCTCCATGAAGTATCAAGATATGGTTGCGTTGTTATTTCTGTGATCATATTAAAATGCTATCAACATTGTGCTCCAGAACATTCTGTTATGTTTTTTTTTAAATGCTTGTATTTCGTCAAGTGTAAAGTCACACTTATTTTACTTACCAGAGAGTTTCGTAAACGTAGACCAGCAATTTATAAGATATAATTTTTTTTTGCCTTGTAATTCGAAGAGGTAATATTTCTTTCACAAGACGTTATCGAACATTTGTGACAGTATTAAAGATTGGGCGAATATAGTATGATAGATAGTCACAAGGTTGAAATTAAACGAATTGCTTGAAAGTGAAGATGTGAATAGTAGCTCCAATGTTATTTTTTTCATTCATAGTCACCACAATTAAATTACGCACGTATACTTAAGTACAGCAGACAAGGGTTAAAATAGAGATCTGATATGACTTTATAAAATTTGGCTGTCATGTCATAATTTCTATTTACTATTTTTTTCCCATGTTTTCTGGAGCTCGGAGCTCGATGTGGCATCATAGTGTGCGTGTTTTAATACACGTTCAAGTAGGTATATCGATGGTAGAAAAGGATATTCAACTTCTGAATATTTATTGGACTGATGGCAAAAAAATTATTGAATCGATCATTTCCGGCCTTCAATTGAATTTTCCAACAACCGTGCACCACCACGAGTACGCTACCAATGTAATATATTTATTTATTTATTTATTGAAAACAAAATCACACAGCACTTAGATAAAAATTATATAGATTAGGTAAATTATAACTTAATGCCAATAATGGATTTCATTTATTATATATAATTGTCACATCACATTGTTGCTCATGATAAACTTCGTGTTTAGTTTCCTATTTAACCGATTTTCGCGCTTTTTTTATTGTGTTTTGCTGCCGTGCCTACGATAGGATAGTTTTGATCACGTATATTTTATGAATTCATTTCAAAATCAACTATTTTTACATTCCATAGAATAAAGCTGCAGCAACGCTCGGCCGGGTCTGCTAGTGTATATATATATATATATTGGAGTACACGAAATATACAAAAATAACAATATTGAATTTAAGTTACTACGAGCACTTGGCGGTCGGGGCGTGGTAGTCAATCTGGTCAGGGTGCTCGCTTTAGTTTCATAGAGCGCGATCCCCGGTACCGGCACCACTAAAAATTGTTAATAGCTATTTTAAGTGCTGGTAATCTACCACGTGCATGGTGGTGATGAAAGAAGGAAACCTGAATGACTGAGAAGTCAATAAAAGATATTATTTCTTCGACATGTGCAGTCCGCCAACCGGCACTGGAGCAGCGTGGCGGGGCCTTCCCGTCACAAAAACCTTTACAGTACTTTTCGGGTTAGCGCCGAAAGTCCTTTCTATTAGCGAATGGGCCGGCTCGACCGGATTGATACCACGGCCTCGCAGAATACCGGCGTGAAGTAGAGGCATCTTGTCCTTCTGCGTTTCGTTCGGTGAGTGAGGTAACCGGAGGCCCACATCCCCTCCCTATTCCCCTCCTCTTCCCTCCCATCTCCCAAATATCCTTGAAGACCGGCAACGCACCTGCAGCATCTATGGTGTTGCAGATGTATGTGGGCGACGGTAATCACTTACCATCAGGTGAACCGCTTGCTCGTTTGCCGTGTTTTCCATAAAAAAAAAAAAATTTAATCTTTATTAAAACTATTTTTGATTTTATTTCAATTTCAATAGCCTCGATAATTCGCGTGACTATTGATAATTTTTTTTTTTACATCAAACGCGTTAAATTCCGTAAATAATATTAGTTAATTTAAACGAGATATATATCCCTATCTGAAATCTATTCACAGTCATCGCCAGCCCTGCCCCAATACAAACGCCGAAGGTTCGTGATTATACACATCCTTCCACAAGCACTCCATGAATATTGTATGAGTAGCCGTCTTGTTAAACACACGCCGATACCGATGTTGGTTTATCGACGTTGTAAATGATAGTGTTGGGGCTCGATGCGAACGAGCATAATTTGATGATACGCATGCGTCAGTGCTACGAACCACGGCAGGTTTATTTTGATCTTTTAGGACACGTTTTCTTATCGCATTCAATGGCTTCCATCTTCTATTAGTTTCAATAATATTTCATGATTTTCTAAACCCACAGATTACGGTATTTTTCGCGTTAATATTTTGTTTTTACTTTCCCCGTCTTTCGAGTGCTTTACGGCAGCCGTGGTCACGTGGGGACCGAGGTGTTAGACGTCCAGATGTCATAGTTAAGTCGGTCTACCTTCAGCTTTCAATTATTAATTTGATCCGATGGGTTTACAGAATCTTGAGGTCGTGTAGTGGTATGCTTGGTTTCATTCAAAGATGCCTCTACTTCACGCCGGTATTCTGCAAGGCCGTGGTACCAATACGGGCGAGCCGGCCCATTCGAGAAGCAGCTAAAGCCGCCGCTTGGCTCTACCACGTTAATAGAGTAATACTAAAAGACCAGAAATAAAGGCTTTAAATGTTAGTTTTCTCGTTTAACAGAGGAACGTATATAAATACAAGAGTTTAACTCTATTATATATACAATGTTTGATATGGTAATTTGAGATTTTTTTTTTTAATAAAATACTAACCTATTGACATCGTACCATCGATTAGCCTACTCTAATTTTGAAAGGTTAATAGAAGAGAGGGAGAGTGTGACACGCTGCTCTAGTGAAGAGTTCGATATCGAGCACTTAGTACGTGGTAGAGGCATGCAGTAATTTTTGCTGATGCTCATTCGGGCCTAATCGATCTCGCAGAATACCGGCGTGAAGTTTTTTTTTTTTTTTTTATAGAAGAAGGGGGCAAACGAGCGTGCGGCTCACCTGATGGTAAGTGATCACCGACGCCCACGAGCATCCACAACACCAGAGGAGCTACAGATGCGCTGCCGGCCTTTAAGGAAGGAATAAGCTCTTTTCTTGAAGGTCCCTAAGTCGTAACTATTCGGAAATACTGCTGGCGACAGCTGATTCCACAAAGTCGAAGTGCGTGGCAGAAAACTTCGATTAAAACGCACTGTGGTGGAATGCCAACCATCTAGGTGGTATCGATGGAACTTCGAATTCAGTCGCGATGTACGATGGTGAAACTCAGCAGCTGGGATCAATCCGAACAGTTCCTCAGAACATTCCCCGTGGAAAATTTTGTAAAAATGCAAAGAGAAGCAACATCTCTTCGCAAGGCCAAAGGATCAAGCCGATCAGAGAGAGCTTGGTCGCCGACAATTCGAGCCGCTCGACGTTGGATGCGGTCAAATGGAAGGAGTTGGTACTGGGGTGCCCCTGCCCAGAGATGAGAACAGTATTCCATGTGGGGCCGAACTTGCGCCTTATAAAGTTGCAAACGGTGGACCGGCATGAAATACTGTCCCGCTCTACAGAGCACACCAAGCTTTTTGAGGCCAATTTGGCCTTTCCTCCAAGTGACCACGGAACTGAACGTCGCTCGATATGTCAACGCCAAGGATTCTGATACTGGCTGAGGCAATAAGGGAATGTTCTCAAAAGAGGAGAAACGACAAAGGGATTCTTTTTAGCGGTGAACGCGCAAACCTGTGTCTTTTTGGGGTTGAATAGGACCAAATTACGTCGACCCCAATCCGAGACTTTGAATAACAAGGTCTCGACTTCAGACACAAGTTTGTTCCGGCACTCGTCGACGTGTTCCCGAGAAATATTCGCACGGCCTGTATATAGGGCATCACCCGTGCTGTCGTCTGCATAGCAATGAATGCTACTGATTTGTAGCATGTCGTTGATATGCAGAAGGACCAGAGTGGGAGATAGCACACAGCCTTGTGGAACACCAGCATTCACAGCAGTAGAGGCACCTTGTGCTTCTGCGTTACGACCCCTACCTCTCCCCGTCCCCCCCCCCCCTTCATATGCTTAGAGGCCGGCAACGCAGCTGCAGCGCCTCTGGTGTTACAGATGTACGTGGGAGATGACCATCACTTACCATAACTTGAGGCGCTTGCTCGTTTGAGGCCCCATTTCCTGATAAAAAAGAAAAAGTTAATTGGCAATTAAAGACAATTAGTCCAAGAGTCACTCGCGTTTGTGCTTAATCCCGGACCTGGTGCCTGACCCCCACGCACCAACACTCTAAGCTCGCGACAAATACGCTGTTCATTTAGTCGAGCATTCAACGGCCTAAGCGCTCGACTAAGTACAGCTAAAGCCATGTTCTCTCGATCGTTACGAGTCGTTTAGCTAAAATGTATCCGATCTGTGCATTAAAATAACGAATCACTTAAACAGCCTTGGTTTATAAACGTGTTTTAATCAACGCAGCCTATGCAACAATTAATATTCATTAGGAATACGGTTACAGACCGACTAACCGACCCAGTCTCGTTTAACCCCACTCAAGATCACACTGTACATACAGTTAGGAGTAGCAACAATTTCACAATCCCCCGCCGATGCATAAGAGCGTATCGAGCCAATAGAACACCCGCGTACACACCGTACAACCGTGATTCAGGGCGGTTCCTACCGCCCAGCTCTATCGAAACACCTCGACCGTCCGAGACGAGGTCCGAACCACCCCTGGACGGTCCATAGATAGCTCACTGTAAAGAGGTAAGCAGTAGATGTACTCTTGTACATTTACTTAAAGCATAACGCCTGCGGCCTCAAGCACGCAGGCGCAAACCTATGAAGCTGTAAAAGCCAAAACGGCTAACAGCAATAATTTCATCGAATACATAGGAATACATAGGCATTGATCGGGTTTAAGCTTGGTGAGTACGGGAAAACCGTCCACGAGATGTATGCTGGATTTTTATATAGGAAAGGGTGACTGGTTTTGTGAGTAAGTTACCGACGCCCACGTGCATCTGCAACACCAGATAGATCAGCTGCAGGTACGTTGTCGGCCTTTAAGGATATTTGGGGAGGAGGGATGATGGCGACAGTGGAGTGGAGTGGGGCTCACCTCACTAACCGAACGAAATACAGAAGCACAAGATGCCTTTACTTTCGAGCCGGCAACAACAGCAACAAAAGCCGTTTCTTGTTGTTCTATGTTCAGCGGTGGGCTAAAATAGGTAAAGCAAAACCCGGTGATCAGATCCTGTTACTTTTTATGTTGCCGAAGAGGCGTTGCATGAGCCGATTTAACTATCCTGAGTCGTGCATATAGCCTATGTTCAGCGGTGGTGTTATGACAGATTTGTTTTTAATATGAATTTTAAATAATAAAACAAAGCACATAAAATTCCTACCACAGACTTCTACTTGATATGAGATTAAAAGAGCAGATCAGCTGACGTTAACGACCCTCTACCCACAGCTGGGCGGTATCGACCCTCTGTTCACCTTTCTCGATGGTAGGACGAGTCCCGTGGCGTGCCTCGTCGTCGCGTTTGCTCCTGGACAGTGTCATGAGGCTTCCGAGTCTCTTCCGGTAGCATCATTACGCTCGTGACGTATTTTACATCACCGTCAAACACATGCAACCATAATCTTGTATATATATAATATTCATCGAACAACAGTCACAACCAAAACCAAACCAAAACCAAAAATCAGAAACAAAAAAAAAACGGTGCACTGCAGGCCGTAAGGATCCGATAGAAGATCGAATGTGAATGGAAAAAATATCAGAACTAGCGGCTGCGCGCCGCTCCGCTCGCCTGATCATAAATTTGTCCTAACGGAAATCCTGAACTAGTTAGAAGTACCTTCGTATGCATCATAGATGGCGCTCTGTGGAATATTTCCGAAGGTCCCAGAGTTGTTATCTATGACCTGTGTAAAAATCATGTTAATTTGTTCTCGACTTGAGTCCGTTCATAGAAACAGATTCGTAAAATACATAAAATGTTTGTATGTTATGCATTCAAAAGCTATTTGACTGATTTTGAAAGAACTTTCACAAAATTATCCTTATACTCGTAAGTCGAAGAAGTTTTACAGCATACTTTTTTATCACGACAAAGAGATCTCTAGATACAAAATTAACGGACAGGCAGACGTAGCCGCGGGCAGCCGCTGGTATATATAAACCACTGCTGGGCAAAGGCCTCCTTCTCAAACATGAGTATCAGAGAGTGCGGCTTGGCGGGCTTCACATATCCTCGAAATAATATTATTTATTATTTCTCAGACATGCAGGTTTCCTCACGATGTTTTCCTTCACCGCTCAGTACGCGGTAAATACAGCACTTAAAATTGTTATCAACAATTTTAGTTGTTTAGTACCCGGCACCGGGGATCGAACCCATGTCACGCGCGCTCTACGAAACTAAAGTGAGCGTCCTGACCACTATGCTACCACGGCTATGGTATGTATAAATACAAACATCAGAATGTTATGACTGGAAGTGTGTTGTGATAACGTCTCGTTACATGAGACGCGGCGCGCAACGAACTTGTTATTGGCAGAGATTCAACATCCGTGACCACCGCCGCGGCACTGACCACTTAATCTCACTG
Source organism: Bhutanitis thaidina (assembly GCA_029286595.1). NCBI lineage: Eukaryota > Metazoa > Arthropoda > Insecta > Lepidoptera > Papilionidae > Bhutanitis > Bhutanitis thaidina. Next base: position 8,378,778 of record JAGSMS010000019.1, read on the forward strand.
AAGGCGGTTGTAGCGTAGTTGCTAAGGCCCCTGACACATGAGTCGGATGAGCTCCGTTCATTAGATTAAACCGGACGAGTGCATGTCGCGCGCCGTGGGTCGTGAGTCCAAAAAAAAATTGGTTTTCTAATTCAGTTCGAGATCCTTTGTTGTTATTATATGTCGCTTTAGAGTCTGGACTATAATCACAATAAGTTTAACGCTTATATGCACTACCGTTTTTATGATAGAGCAAAAACACGTTAACTTTATTATTTTTATTATTTGTTAGGAACTGCGCAATAACACATTCTGTGAAAATTTCTGCCTGCTACCTATTACCGTTCATAAGATTAGGCGTAAACTTAGTGATAGGGCTCCGTAAGAAACCCTAAAAAGGTGGGTTAAAAAACCCATAGGGGTAGGCAGAGGTTGAGGATTTCACTTTAGCACGATTTTTTTTATTATTGGATTGGGGTAACAACCGAGCTAACAGTCCACCTGCTGGTAAGATGGCTGACACCTGATGGCTATTTAAGCCCATGGACACCAATTAACCTCAATCGAAGAAGAATACCGATGCGTTCTCAAACTTGAGGGCTAACTTGGAATGCCTCTGAGCTCGTAATTATACTGGCTCTATATGTACCTTTTTTAGGGAAACGTATGTTGGTAAGTGATTACCGGGAGGAAGGATCGAGAGAACAGGGGAGGGGGAGAGAGCCACACTCACCAAACGAAGCACATGATGTCTCTACCACGTACAGATCGGTAAACTTTAAAACCTTATCTTACCTTTACCACCGGACTTTCCTTTGTACCGACCGATTGGTCCCTTTCGAACCGGAACACTACAGTAGATACAATGCTATTCGACAGAAATGGGTGAAAGTGTTGTACCTACCTAGATGACTGCCAGGCTAGGAAGGAGGTCTATACCGTAGTAGAAAAAGGTTTTCAAGGCTGGTGTTCAAGGACAAATAAACCGTTTTTTGCTAACCTCATCTACTCGTGTCCACAGACAACGGAACCCAACGGAATAAAAGGATTGTACTACCTCTGTTATACAGACACTTTGTTGATAGTGTCAAGCAACCGACATTGACACCCTCCGTGTCAGCTGGAAGTATCGGCACTTCTGCCCACCCCATGAGATATCACAGGCGAGAGTTTTTAGTAGTAAGCGACGGCCGTGTGATTTGAGGAGCAGCCCCTGAATCAGGAGAACATTCCGTTTATGGAGGGCGAAGTGTCAATGAGTTTTACGAAATTAAGGTAAGCGTTCGAGTGAACACTGTAACAGCCTTACCATTTGTCAGGCTGTTCTAAAATAAGCTCCAGTGATTTAATTATATTTAATTAATTAATAAAATCATGATTACTTAACGTTAACTGCCAGTAAATAGTCCACTGCAGGACTAGACACCAAACACCTTATGCTCCAGATGCTGCTGCTCGTTATCTCGCCATCTGTCGGTAGCCATTGCAATTTTCAACGCTTTTCCTTCAGTCACTTCTTACGACACCCACGGCACAAAAAGGGGTACCAGATGCTTACACCGATATCGCACTCATAGGTCAATAGTGATTGCAATTACTAAAATAAACGTCCAAATCTATGATCACCTCATTATTGAGAAAAGTTCAAAGCATGTTTCCTCTCTACGACCTAACTAAATATTGCGTTTATAAAGTCGCGCGATCGTGTCGCACCGGAACGTCTTTAACACAATCGCCCTTATTTCACGGCACATTAAAAATAACATGGCGGCGCATTAGACGCGCCGTGCATTCCCGACGAAAATCTGACAAATAACGTGTAATTTGCCACAAGTTTGATTAGAAATGGCGTCGATGCGAATCCATACGTCGACGCTTGGATATAAATAAAACGAAATTAAATAAAACGAAAATAAATAAATCGAAATTAAATAAAACGAAATCCCGTCCAAGAGCAAATCGCAGTCATTACAGATGCTGTTTATAAAACGACCATTTTGCACGACTGTCTTCTCTATGATACATTATTGATATTTTATATTTAATCTTCATTAGCATGCTGAACCCATTCACTTTTCACCAGAGCATATTTGGTGGTGGTGAGCCAGTCGACGTCGCTAGGTTCTTAGATCGAACTTCGTTACTTCCAATGTAAGGATGACTCTAGACCAAAATTATGTTTCATGGTTTCCGCTCCAAGTCTTTGGATTCTTTGGATTCTTACTTTGTTGTACAAAACCATACTCTATTAAGCAAAAGACGACGTGAACATTTCAAATAAGAAAGTAAGCTATGACCATCGCATAGCATTACTTGACGATGATGTCTTGGTGTAAAGTCAACGATACAAATTGTACATACGTTTCCAAAATCATTGTTACTTTTTTTATAGTCCTTCAGATATAAAATGGAACTCCGAGCCACATTTTAGCATCTATCGCCCCCACCTCGAGGCAAATATTCTTTTCTTTTTTTTTTATTTTGGAAGGAAGCTAACGAGGAAGCGGCTCACCCGATGGCAAGTAACCACAGGCGTCCATGCACATCTGCGACAACAGAGGAGCTGCAGGTCCGTTGCCAGCCTTTAATGATATTTGGGGAATGGGGTGGGGTTAGAGGGGGAGCGGGCCTCCGGTTACTTCGCTCACCTAGCACAAGATGCCTCTACTTCAGGCCGGTATTCTGCGAGGTCGTGACCCGTCGGGCTACCGCTTGGCTCCACCACGTATAGAACATACCAACAGAAGTAATATATGGTGTAATAAAATGGGGGAAATACCAACTCTACCTGCGGACGGTGCTCCCTATTGGCTTACGAACCAGTGTTTGTCCGAAAATCCATTTAAATATTTTAAAATCCAAATCCCATAGACTAGGGTACCAGCACTGCGCTTACCGTGGCGCCGCCCCCCCCCCCCCCTAGCTGGGTTAGGATCGATAAAGCTTTCATGCTTATCTGCTTTTCTTGGCCATCAATTTATCCTAGCTTATATAGAAAGAAAAAGGAAATGTACGGCGTATTTTGTTTGGACATTTGGAGAGGACGAATGAAAGTAGGTTGACGAAACAAATATATGAGGCGAATATAAATATGCATGCGAAGATTGATGAAAGTGGGAGAAGAGAAAGACGTATGTCAGGACCGTACCAAGTGGAAGAAGATTGTCTATAGCTACCCCGTTGGAAACAAGGCTTGAATATTTACATACATACATACGGCGTATCCGTCCGATGATACTCTGAAGAACAAAATGATTATATATCATACTTAATATTCTGTTATTCGTAAGTTTTTGGATTGTATAAGAATAAGACTCCCACATTTCAAAATGGCACTTCTGATACCTTCACGGCTCCAGTAATGTTACAGGTATTAAATAAAGCAGCACTGTAGTACTGCAGCAAGAACACACAACTATTGCTCAAAAGTAAAGAAAGTAAAGTAGCAGCCTGTAAGTGCCTACAGCTGGGCAAAGGCCTCCTTCTCAAATATCTGAGAGGATATTTGAGAAGAAAAAAAAGTCGAAATAATATTTTTTTGCACGAGGTAAATACAGCACTTAAAATTGCTATTAACAATTTTAGTGGTGCCGGTACCGGGAAACGAGCCCAGGTCACTCGCGCTGTATGAAACTAAAGTGAGCGCCCTGACCACTAGGCTACCACGGCCCTTCTAGATTACCACGACTCTTGTAATGTGGTGAAACACGTACCGTGTATTAATCGTTGGTGGTTGGTATATTGCCTTGTGTCAAGTGTGTAGTTTCTATGATAGGGGGTGATAGTTGTGGTGAAGAAGTAGTGCACGCATATGTGGGAGGGAGGATGGTGCTCCACTACCCTTCGAACTTTTGATGAAAAATTTGTCGTTTTTTCTTATACATATCTGTAAAATGTTAGCCTTGAACCTTAGCCGATAATAGCGTCTCTCAATTCTCAGAGAAGTGACCAGTTTGATCTACTGACTCATTCACCGCGGTCCAAAGAAAAGCCGTCGAAGAAGTTGTCAATATAAATAACTTGGACATATGCTTACGTCGTGTCGTGTTGAGATGGAGTTGTGCCAATATATTGAAGATGACAGTTCACATAGTAACAGTGTCTTCATCTACAAACTTTGACGGTTAAATTATCTAAAAGAATAACCTGACAGACCATTTAGAGAAACAGATATTAAACTTACCTGAAATGCGAGACCCGTTTTTCTTCTGATCTTTGACAATTTTTTTTTTGTTCAACGTGTAATCGGCACACCTGATGGTAAGTGATTACCCTCTCCCACCTAAATCTGCAACACCGTAGAAGCTGCGCAAGGTTGCAGGATGCGTTACCGGCCCATAAACATATTTGGGGGTTGGAGGAGAGAGCGGGCCTCCGGTTACCTCACTCGCCGAACGAAACGCAGAAGCACAAGATACCTCTCGCCGGTATTCTGCGAGATCGTGGTACAACCCCGGTCGAGGAGGCCCATTCGAGCAGCAGCAAAAGCAGTCTTTTGTCTCTACCTACTATGAGCTCATAGTAGGCTAAAGAAGCATTTTGCTATAAGAAAACCAGCATTTGTTTTAAAACCTACATAATTATTTATTATTTCTCAGACATGCAGGTTTCCTCACGTAGTTTTCTCTCACCGCCGAGCACGTGGTGCTCTTAAAATTGCTATTAACCATTTTTGTGTTGCCGGCACCGGCGTTCGAACCCGGGTCACTCGCGCTCTATGAATCTAAAGCGAGCGCCCTGACCACTAGGCTGCCACGGCTCTTAATTACTCTTTATTACTTAATGTAATAACTAATTTCTATTTTGGCAAAGGGATTTTGATGCTTTAGTAATTTCAAAACTTTCTTCCACTTAACTTTTTTACTGCGTTTTCGCTATCAACCAAAGAAGATAGACAAGGCCTTAAATGGTCAACCGCGTCAATGGACAATCGGCAACCTGTGAGTTAGACAAAATCGCACTTTCGAAAGAAACCGCTTGCTCAACATCGACATCTGCATCCAGGGTCACTTTTTGGCAGAAGGCTTTTTAAGCGAGAATCCGTATAGTATTAAGCGTGACGATATGTACGACGAAAACGTGACAAACAATCAAACAACAAAGACAAACAAACAAGTTGCAGGACCGACGTCGAATTGCGCATTCCGCGGGTATTAAGCTGGTTTCATTGTGATTAATATTGGTTTCATGAATACTCTTTCTCGAAAATGTTTTCTAGTTACCTTTTTGAATTAAGTACACTGCTTATGCCTACAAAGTTTCATTAAAATCGGCTTATTAATTTCAAAGGATTTTGATTACAAAGTCTGTATGAAAAGTACGCTTTTAAGTGACATTTACTAAGTTAACTCATTAAACATCGTTCATTTTATGATCATTTTTATGTTAAATGATAAAACAAAATTGAACATGTCCAATTAAACGATTTTTATGCATTTCAATTGACGAATTTTATAACACGGAGAATGTAATTCAAGAATTAATTGCAATTTATATCTTACATCTTATAGGTATATATTTTTTTTACGTGCAAGGGGATTGCTAATGATAAGTGATTGCAACCACCCACATTCCTCTGTAACTTTATTAGAAAGGCTGCAGGTGATTTACCGGCCTTTAAAAATATTTGGGAGTTGGAAGGTTCCATGGATGGGGGATGGGAAGGGGGAGTGGGCCACCGGTAACCTCACTCACCGAACGAAACACTCACAGAAACACGAGATGCATTTAATTCAAGCCGGTATCATGCGAGGTCTTGGTACTACCCAGGTCGAGCCGACCCATTCGTGCAGCAGCTAAAGCCGCCGCTTGGCTCTACCACATAAATCTAGCTGGTTTGTATATATAAATTCTGTCTGCTCAGTTCTCGGACTGGTTTGAGCCAAAACCACGTGGAGGCAGAGTGTGGTGCAGTCGTGTTAGTGTGTTTTCGTCAAACTGCATTCATATTCTTACCGATTCTCTGATTCGTCGTAGAGGAACGATGTGTTTAAGATGGCAGCTTTCTGTAGACTTATTAATTTCAGGCGGCGGAGAAGATGGACAATCTAAGAAAATATAATCTTATCTCCAAATTCTAGTAACTTCTTCTTCAACCTCAGCGTATTGGCTTATTGCTTCAGCTCTAATGCCTAAGTAATTTAGTCTAGGTAAGTAATTTTTTTTATTCTTATATTCCTCCGAAAAACGTCGGCATTTTATAATTGATTTAAAAAAAACTTCCTACACTTACAGTTCAATGTACTATGTTAAAAAAAATTTTACTTTCAAGTACGATATTATTATTAACAAATGAACTTATATAAAATTAGACCTTACGCCTGTGTTGTTGAATAGTAGGTACAAAAAAAATAAGCCTGCACACTAGACTCCCACAACGCCGATACATGTCTGGGGATTAAGACGGTATTTTACAGTTACTATTATACCTATCTCCATATGTGGCTATATTGGACTCTTGTCTTTCGCGCCCTGTCTGTCGTTAAAGCTTGTAGGTGGCTTGAGTCATGTTGCAAGCTCAGTTTTATAACCAATAAAAGTTTTAAGTGGAGTTTGATTACTGTCGAGAGTTTGTTGAATCGTTTATTTTGATGGCTGCCGTATAGCCGGGCCGATGGGACAGCGCAATCTCTCTGTCGAGAGATGCAAAATCTTTAGACCCTAATACCAGTTTCACACGGGGACAGGATGATAGTGAACCGGGACATTGAACGACGTGACGAGCTAACAGACCACCTGACGCTGAGTGGCTACTGGAGAGCATGTAAACACGACTTCAATCGAACGAGGTTACAGATGGGTCGTCACCCCTGAGGAGTGTGATGGAACAGCTCTGGAATTATACTGGCTCGGTGTTACTTTCAAATTAAAACACAACACCGGTTTCACTGTTCATTGGTGGAGATAATAGGTAAGATGGTGGTTCCAGAAGTTCCTAGACAGAGAAGGAATTTATTTATTTTTTATTTAAGAGAATTTTACCACCTTTTAAAACAGTACTCTCAGTACAGTCAGCAGCAAATTATTGAATAGCCAACCGGTCGATTTTTCATCCCGGTGAATCCCATTTTTTACTATGTCTAAATTTTATAATATACGTTGTAACGTTGAGACGTACGCGACACAGCCAAGCGACGGCTTTGGTTGCTGCTCGAATAGGCCGGCTCGTCCGGGGTAGTACCACGGTCTCGCAGAATACCGGCGTGAAGTAGAGGCAAGGCCGGCAACGCACCTGTAGCTCCTCAGGTGTTGACGATGAATGAATAATAAGAAGTTAAAAATATATGTTGACATCTGATCGACTCGCAGAATACCGGCGTGAAGTAGAGGCATCTAGCGCTTCTGCGTTTCGTTTAGTGAATGAGGTAATCGGGGGCCTACTCCCCACACCCCATTGTCCCTCCCATCCCCCACAATTATGGAGAAAGGCCGGCAATGCACCTACAGCGCCTCGGGTGTTGCAGATGTACGTGGGCGACGGTAATCATGAACCACCTTTAGCATAAAAAAAAGAGTCGACGGCAAGATTTTTGATCATCGTTAAGCTCCTACACTTAATCTTACGTTTTCTTCTAAACGTACGCTTTTTAATATGTAAACAATTTTTTCGCACTGCTGTCATATTTCCCGCCAAATTAGTTCTCGACTCTATGATATTGAGAGTCACACTTACGGCCACGTTACGCGCCAAAACTCAATTATTATTAATATTTCTTGAAGAATCCAAATAACCTATAAACCATACAGACGCAATTAAAAATGTGACGTAATATTATAAATTATAATGTTAATCACACAATTTTAGTTGTGAATACAATAAATATGGTACCAATTAGCATTACGAATACATAATTGCTGAATTAGTTTAGAACATGCCTTAACAAATTCATTGTTTTCTAAATGGCTCGATAAAAATGAATACATTATCTATTAATTGAACTAAGCCCGCGCTCAAATACGAGAATCGATTACTGAATTTTATGGATATTTCGTCCCACGAGTCTTTGTCGATAAATGAACTGATAAAATTTATTCACTATATTAACATAATATGGTACGTCTTTACGTTGTAATTTTCGACGACGTATTTAATGGCAATAACTTTGGTTGATTTGTAATTTATTTTACATAGTTTTAGAGTATTTAATTTTGGTTGGAATACAGTTTATTTCAGGTTCTTAAAATATTCGGTATTAGAGAAATGTTACCGATTACGCAGATACCTGTAAGTGTCTACTGCTGGCTGGCAAGGGCCCACCCGGGTTCTTTAAAATTGTCACAAGGGTACTATGAACTTCCGTTGTCCATAAAGGCCGGTAACGCAACTGCAGCTCAGTTCATCTGGTGACGCAGATGTACTTGGGCATCGATAATCAGAAGACACTCTACTGACTATGGGACCAGGTCTGTGACCTGTCATAGGAAATTGCAAATGTTCGGCAGTTGAATTGTCTAAAATCACTGCACGCGGTGGATCCGGCTAGCTGTTGAACAAATTAATTTCGAAGTCCTGAAGACCTGATCGCGGAAGGTCATAGGCTAAACGATACCAGCATCCCACCAGGCGATGCCAAGCAACATCACCAGTGTCACTGCGCACGGAGCAGCCTGTACTGTCCCACATCTGGGAATAGACCTCCTCTAGTGCGCTCTAGACCGCTCTAGTGCGGGTTGGCGGACAACGAACGTCGCCGAAATGAAAATATGTATTACATTCCTATACTACCTTTTGTATAACAAAATGACGACGGATTATCTTGGTTCAATCGTCAATTAGTGATTAAATTGTAAGCGATTGACTTTAAAACGTAACTTAGTATATTTTATGGGACACTGGCCACTATGCAAGCACTAGCTTTAAATAAAGTAAAATTTAAAATTACCAAAATATTACAAATATTCTCTCTATTTTAATTCCAAAAGATATTCAAAAAATTATACAGTAATTCCCGTTCTAAAGACATAATGTCTAGATGATAGACATTAAGATAATAGATAATTGAAATTCTACAATCGTGATAAAGCACAACAGCAGCAGTAAGACGAGAAAGCTGTTTAAAAGTTCCCACTACGTACAAAGACGTCCGTTCCTTCATTGACTGGACGCATACACAAATAAACGGCAGAACGATCGTGTACAGTCGCAAGCGAAAAAATTAAAAACTACACGAAAATTATAAATTTAAAAAAACAACGGGTGTTGTATAGTGGCATGGGAGTGAGGCTCCGGCGTCCGTATGACGTCATCATATCCATGATGAACCCGAGCCACAAAGATTGTGGCACTGCGCCCCCCAACCCACCTGCCCAGCGTGATGAGTATGGGCAAGTCTTCCAAGATATACATGCCGGCTTTTGACAGCGCTTTCTTGGAGAGGTTCAACGTTCAGCTGTGGACTAAAATGAGCCAATCTACGTCTAGTACTTAGCATTTTGTATTGCAGTCTCATGGCACGGCACTTTATCACACACTATATAAATCCTTGCATTCGACAGACATTCCTTCGAACTTACTCTGCATTAGACCGTATATGGAAAGGTACAAAGGTAAGTGAGTCTGTGTTTGTCGCAAAATACACAGCACAACGACATTACAAGTTCCAGTGACAACTTATAGCTGAAATATAACTAGAGATGCTATTATTATAGTACGAGTATTAAGTACGAGTACCAGAGTTTTGTCGCGCTATGATATCTTTTTTATTTATATTTAAGTCCACTGCTGAAGGATAGCAAGCATAGGCCTCTCCAAGAAAGCTCCAGCAAAATCCGGCATCCATTCCTCGGAAGGTTTGACCACGCTGGACGAGCGAGAAGGAGAGCGGAACATTAATACCATTGATTGCAGCTAAAAGCATATAGCAATTAAACATAGTGTGACTATTAAACGCGATTAAGCGAAATATCCATGCCAATTTGAATCTTGTTTTAACGTTGCGACGGACGTGGTCTATTCTCAGAGTCGCTTACATTCCATTCATGCCAGTTAAACGATTGCGGACGTCTTGGTTTTGTTTCTAATAAAAAAAAAAGCTATTCAAAACAAATTGTGGACACGTTTTTTAGTCTGCCGATGCTATTTTGATTGAATTTATTGCTGTTGTGTTGTCATAAACGAATAAGTCTTTAAAGTTTTTTTTTTATGGGAAAGGCGGCAAAGCATAGGTAAGTGATTACTGTCTTCCACGTACATCTACAACAACATAGGAGCCGCAGGTGCATTGCCGGCCTTTAAGGGTATTTGGGAGATGGGAGAAAGGATGAGGAGGCGGATGGGGAGGGGGAGTGGGCCTCCGGTTACCTCACTCACCGAAAGAAATGCAGAAGCAAGGGTGCCTCTACTTTACGCCGGTATTCTGCGAGACCGTGGTGCCAATCCAGTCCACCACCACCACCAAAACCACGTATGAAGTTGATGTTAGTCTCATTTTTTTTATAACTTTATAGTGACATATGGGCCTATCAATTCATCAGATGGTAAGTGGCTAATGCCATCAGTAAGGACCTGCAAACAACTGCTACAGAAGGTAGTTACAGATGGGTTGGGGACACCCCTGCGGACTTGGATGGTACGTTTATCTCATTATATACGCGTGGATGTGTAAGTATTAAAACTTATGAAACAGTTTTTAGGCATCGAAAGGTTTTTTTTTTTTAGTTTAACGTGGGGGAAAGGTGCTGGCACCTACCCGTCACCGTCTTCGGTGACTGGTTATGTCCGGGATCAGCATTGAAGATGCCGGACCGACTAAAACCCCCACGGTTGATCTGCTGTTCGCCTGGTGACCTTTACAGCTACATCGATAGAGACTCGCGAGCAGGAGGCCCGCAAGTTAATTAGCATCGAAAGGTTGGCTGGAAGAGATCGCTTTTCGTGGTAAGGCTCTATCAGCCCCAACTTGACAGACAACATTACAAAGGTCTTGCCTTATAGCCGCTAATTGAGGAGGAGCCAACTGAGCATCGAAGCGAAGCATACTTAATCCTTTTATCCCCGACTCCGATCCCATCCACTATCCCTTTTATCACTATCTCTCCAGAAAACAAACTATCTGATGTTGATGAAACTGAAACCATTTTAAGTACTCAAAGGCAAAGTCATAGCTTTCTACCAGTTTAAGCATACCGAGGAGGGAATACCTCTCAAACATTTTAGACATTCCAACCATTTTTAAGGGGCTCAGGGAAATAGTTGCCATAGTTTTTTTAATATGTAAGTTGCAAATTATAATGGTGAAGCCCCGCAATGGATATTGTTTGTTTAAGACAGACAGAATGCTATCTAGAAATAGGATAAACTGTTTGTAATATGAAAATATGTTATTGATTTTGTAATCTTGCAATCTCGGGCAACATATTTTTATATTGAAGGAATAGTCTTATTACAATTAAACATAAAAAAAAACGTCTTGCATAGACGATAACATAAAAAAGATATCTTATGAAACCCAGCTAGTAAAGCAGTCTGCAAGTGTACATACAAGGAAAGTTTAAACGATATTTACCCAGTAAAAGCTCTTAATGATTGTACACAGTAGCACTTGCGTTACTCTGCGTATTGTTTGCGCATATCAAAGCGGTGGTTTTAACACGGTAACATAATATTAACGTCGAGCCACACTAGTGGGTAATTAGCAAATTATGTTAAAACTGTTCTTATCATTCATCATCATCATTTCAGCCTATCAGAAGTCCACTGCTGAACATAGGACTCCCTAGATTACTCCTCAAAGATTGCCACGAAGCTCGATCCTTAGCCACCTGCATCCATCGACTTCCCGCAACACTGCGCAGGTCGTCACTCCATCTTGTTGGGGGTCGTCCGTCCTACACTGCGTTTGCCTGTACGTGGCTGCCACTCGAGAACCTTTTTTCCCCAGCGGTTGTCAGTTCTGCGAGCTATGTGGCCGGCCCATTGTCACTTCAGCTTGCTGATCTTTACTGCTATGTCGGTTACCTTAGTTCTGCTGCGGATATCATCGTTGCAGACTCTATCACGCAGAGAAACACCGAGCATAGCCCTTTCCACTGTGTTCTTAATCAAGTTTTTATAGAGACATTATATAAAGGACATTAGCATCCTTTTATATACAGTTCAGTGCTCATATTAATCATCATAACACCTAGATAAATGTATAATGATATAGTTAGCTTTATCCGCGACTTAGTTCGCGTGAAATACAAGTAACAACTTAACTTAATATAACCATAATATAAATATTAAGATAGTCCCAGGGCAGAACTAGAGAAGACTTTATTTTTCACGTCGAACAATAAAGAATTTTCATCTTCATTCTTCAACGTTTTTAAGTCCGCCCACCCTGGAGTAGCCTGGTGCTTTTGCCTTCCCAGCTTCAAAACCCTCTTAAATATAGTATTTTCCCAGTTAGAGGGTTATTTACAGGTAGATGTTTTAATATAATTTGCGTGTTGAAAATATAGGATACCTTCATAACAGCGCATGTATTCTCATTTGATCACATACTGGGATGTGGATCGGTAAAAAGTAGCTCGTGCGCAGGGGAACTGCCTAGCATGTCATCTCTACGTTGAAGTAGTCTGGGTAGGTACCCCCCTCTCACGTATTTCTGCCGCCGATCACCAGTGCACCCACTGAGTTCCGGCTCGTATGGTGTACTGAGCAAGTATAATTATGAGCTGTGAGTTATCCCATCGAGTCCACGGGGGTGACAAAGCATTTGTAACCTCGGGCTTACTTTCAGGTGCCAATGGACTTCAATAACCATTTACAATCAAGTGGAGTACGACGATTTCACCCCAATCCGTTAAAAACGAATCTCTTAATATTCTATAAGAGACTAACGAATCACGTTGCCTTCGAACGTACTGATCTATAAAGAATATTTAAGGCAGGATCGGTAGTCGTTGCGATTTTTATGGCTTTTCCCTTAGTCGCTTCTGACGACACCCACGGGATGTATTGGGGGTGGCAGCTTCTTACGCCGACACCACACGGTCACACCACACGTTAATGCTGCTGCATTCGACAGTTCTTCCGATTTTATCGAATAAACGTTACATGGAATACTGGGAGAGTACGAATGGGTGTCTCTGTTTGCGTGTAATCTTGCAGCACTCTACTATATATCTTACGCAGTCCATCTCTCCATCTTCGCCATCTTCATCTTCATTCTTTGACTACACCTCGGAATAATGTCAAACTACTTCCGCCTCTTACGGATCCCCTTTTTTCCATATCAAACATAGTCAATCATCAACTGAAGTAATGTAGCTTTCAAACGGGAAAAGACTTTTTATAATCAGTACTGCAGTTCCGAAGATTACCTTCACATAGAAGTTTTTAACGTGGTAGAGGCAAACGACGGCTTTAACTGCTACTCGAATGGGCCGGCTCAACCGGGCTGATGCCACGGCCTGGCAGAATACCGGCGTGACGTAGAAGCATCTTGTGACTCTGCGTTTCGTTCGATGAGTGAGGTAACCGAAGGCCTCTCCCCATTCTCCCTCATAACTCCCAAATTCCCTTAAATGCCGGCAACGCACTTGGAGCAACGGTGTTGCAGATGTACGTGGGCGACGGCAATCACCTACCATCAGGTGAACCGCTTGCTCGTTTGCCGCTTTTCCCATAAAAAAATACCAACTCATACTCTCTCTTGATAATATTAGCAAAGATACGATATGATAGACTAGCGATAACGATTGCCCCCGGCTTCGCCTGCGTTATATGTAATTTTGTTCCAACAGAGCCCGTGATCGTGATATAAATTATCCTAAATCGTATTCCTAAACTGTTTGCCAAATTGTTCATTCGAATGGTATGACAGAACCACAAAAAATAAAATATCTAAACTTTCATATTCATGATATAAAGTAGAATATATAGTAGAAAGTAAGATGTACCATTTAAGTCAATGTACACATATTAGACATCATCATCACCGTCATCATTTCAGCCTATCACAAGTCCACTGCTGAACATAGGCCTCCCCCGAAGATTGCGACGAAGCTCGGTCCTGAGCCACCTGCATCCATCGACTTCCCGCAACACTGCGCAGGTCGTCACTCCATCTTGTCGTGTCGGGGGGTCGTCCTACACTGCGTTTGCCTGTACGTGGCTGCCACTCGAGAACCTTTTTTCCCCAACGGTTGCCAGTTCTGCAAGCTATGTGGCCGGCCCGTTGCCACTTCATTGCTTGCTGATCTTTACGGCTATAAGTATTATACATACCCAAAATATATATATATTTATGTCAAAGTTTGATAAATGACAGGTAACTTTTTCTACTTTGGAATCTAGTGACGTCATACTTACTTAAGCTTTACAGTTACGTAGTTACATACGAATTGTAAGAAAACATAGATGCAGTAGTAATAGATAAAAATTTAAGCTCAGGGTGTATATATAACGGAAATAGAACAATTCTAATATTTTCTTCTCCAAAAAAAGACGAAAACAAGAGGCTTCGATAACCCACTTTTCTCCTTACCGGGAGTTAATACGTGACGGGTAGAGGTCGCAGGGTTTACTATAGTTTATATATATATATATATATATATATATATAGTTATTACATTTTCAAGGCGTAGTAAGTGGGTAGAAGGTTCTAACAAACTAAAACGAGACGATATGTGAGTCCGATGAATGAAATTAAACAGTTTGGCAAGACATTTTGTCTCCAATTAATATTTTTTTTAAATATGTCATAAATGCAAGCAAATTTAAATGCAAAATTTCACCATAAAGGTCCAATTGACCCTGCACTTTAAGGATGCCGAAGAAAAAAATGTATTTTGAAGGCAACTTGTACGGTAAGTAACCTTCGGCGTTTTGAAAGCAATCAATCAATAGCAAGCAGCCACAGATATAAATAAAAAAAAATAAAAAGTAAATGTCGTCTAGTCGTACAAACACCGATAAAACGATCGATATCCAGACCTTCGGTAATCGTAGACGCTGTTAAGCTTATCTCTATTGATAAATCAAATTCAATTCAATTTCTAAAAAAAAAAAATTATGTTAAACCGGGGGCAAACCAGCTAGCGGCTCACCTGATGATAAGTGATTACCGTAATACATCTGCAACACCAGAAGAGCTGCAGGACCTCACTCACCGAACGAAACACACGATCACAAGATGCCTCTACTTCACACCAGTATTCAGCGAGCCGACCCATTGGAGCAGCAGCGAAAGCCGCCGCTTGTCTCTACCACGATAAAGATATTTATTTCTTGGTGGATATGGCACTGCCAGTGTAGGACGACCCCCCAGAAGATGGGGTGACGACCTGCGCAGTGTTGCGGGAAGTCGATGGATGCAGGTGGCTCAGGACCGAGCTTCGTGGAAATCTTTGGGGAGGCCTATGTTCAGCAGTGGAGTTGTGATAGGCTGAAATGATGATGATGATGATGACGGCACTAGCCTCAAGTTTCATAGTGCGCGAATGATCTGGATTATCTTTAAAAAGGTATAGGTGACATCATCAATGAAATAATACATGTTTTTTTCCAAAACTTTAGGTTGCGGATTGGAGATTATAAATAGTATATTTGTAAATAATTCAATATATTACTAAAACATACTACATCCCAACGAACAAGCGCCGGCTCACCTGATGGTAAGTGAGTAGCGACGCACACGTATATCTGCAGCACCAGAGATGCGGGGAGAGGGATAGGGCCTCCGATTACCTCACTGACCGAACGAAACGCAGAAGCACATGATGCCTGTACTTCACGCCGGTAGTCTGCGAGGTCGTGGTACTACCCCGGTCGAGCCGGCCTATACCAGCAGCAGTGGAAGCCGCCGCTTGGCTCTACAGTAGCTATTTACCATTAGGTGAACTCTTAGCTCATTTGTCACCACGACCCAATCAAAAAAACTTTTAAGATATTAAGATGCAACGAAAAGAAATCTTGAGCTCGATGTGTTCAGAGCTTTTACAGGCAATCCTCCTGCCAAGCTTTGCAATATTAAAATAGAAAAAGAAATAAAATAAAGTTCGTTCCAAATGTGCAATAAAAATTTGAAGCTTAATCACGTGGCTTCCGTCTTCCGAAAAAAAAACCCGCAGCTGGCATACGATGTCATGCAGCCATTTACAATTTATAAAGAAATACTACATTTGTAGATGGTCAATATTCGACCGACCATAAGTCTAAAAATATTTATTAAATAAGCAGTGACCACACAACATTGTAACAAACAGTGGCCGTAAACGTAGCTTCAAAAGTACCTTAAATCCAAGGTAGCCAATGAAAGTTTGTGTAAGTTTTGGCACACCTTAATATGTTGTGAAATGTACGAAAATTGTGTGTGTACTCTTTTTATATATTAGGAAAGACTTAATTCTTATGACATAATGTAATGAAACTGATTAATGAAACTTATTTTAATAAAATACATTTGCAGAATTTACTTTTATGATCTGTTGTCAACTGCGGAAATACTAAAGTTTTAAGCTATTGCTATCATGCCTTCGTGAAAAAATATTTGTCACTTGTATCTGAAATTATGTGCAATCAAAGAAAGCAATGGGTACTTCCAGTGAATTAAAAAAAAAACTATGTCTATGCCCAAGAGAACAATGCCCAGCGTCTGATTTTACTACGTTCCACGAATGCGGGCTGTTCAATGCATCATTAATTTACACCAACAAAACACCTACTTACCTATATCCATGAAAGTAATTTCACGGAACAATTCTTCATAATTAACTCAAACAGTGTTGGCACTAACCGTTAATTTAACATTTTACTTTAACTTGACACTACACAGCACTTTATTAAAAAAAAAACTATAGACACATTGACACTGCACATGAAATTTTTTTTTATTTGACATTAAAGTAAAATTCGAAATTTGAAATTTCAAAGTTCCGTGAGACACGTCTCGCGTCTGCGCTAGTCGGAAAATGGCGCCTTGCGGGAGCGGGTGCGCGCGCTGCGTCCGTAGCTCGCACTGAGCTGCCGCCGGTGACAGCAATAAACTTGTAGTTCCTTTTCATTTATTTTCATTTATTTTGGAAACTGAAAAAAAAAATTGTTGCGATTAACACCTCGCCCGGTTTTCTTCGAACTGCAATAGAGTCGGTAGATGATAATACACTCGTAACGCTCCACAAAACTCAAGCATACTGGATCAGATCTCACCTCTACAATCTGTATTTCTTTCCAAATGCTAGTTGTTTAACGACTTCGTATGTATTTCAATTACTTTAATTCTACATCCCTCGAAGAAGTAGCGATGGAGCACATTACAAGAGCAGACAAATAATAATACTTAAGCAGACTTCCATGTCTACCGCCTACACAAAAAGACAGATACTTTCTCGGGGCTTTAAGTGACTGGTGGTTTTCTTTTATTTTTCCCCTACGTTTCGGGACGTCCATTGCAATTTTTAATTTGGGCACACGTCAGTTTTGACAGGATAATCCGCGAGTCCGAATTCCGGTAAGGCGTTCGATATCAGGCCGACTCTGAACTGTTAAATGTTGACCGGTGTAACAGGTTACTTTTAATTATAATTTAACAAACAGATGCCAGAAGCGAGGCGTGCAATTTATTTGTAGATGAGCCAGGTAAGCAGGATTTATGGTGAACTGTAAATATAAGTGATTTAATAGGCGTCCGTTATAAGTGAACAGGAGAACAGAAAACAAAACACGCGTTCGCAACTAAAACGTTAATAGTTAAATACTGTTCATGGCAATATCAAAGATCGAAGGTTGAGGTTGGTGTTCGGTGGGGCCGCCGCTGACGTTGCAATTCTCCGTTTCTGTATGTTTGAATAATTTTATGTGTAGAGTAAATTATTGGAATTTAATGGCAATCTTTAAGGAAAGGAAATCCGCCCGTCGACTTTAAGGCTCCAATTTTCCTGACCCCACAGCCTTCTCAAGATATGTAAGAGACCTTAGCTACAGAGTGAGGTTAATTTATGGGTTACAAACGATGACAATTACTAATTACAAATAAAAAATAAAGTTACAAATAGTATTAATACTTATAGTTATATTTTTATTGTACACCACAAAACAATATGATGCAGAAGTCATTAAAAAAAAGTACCTAAATTAGAGAGTAAAATGTGGCGGCCTTATCGCTGCGCAGCGATCTCTTCCAGGCATATATCTGAGAAAAAAAAATTAGTTGAATATTAACAATTATTCAAAACTTTCTCTTGTTTCGGCACTTTTTGAATAAACATTATGATGTTAGTACTCAGTAGAACATTGTAAATGATCAACGCCCCCTGTCAGTGAGTATTTAAAGTAAAAAAAATGTTTTTAAATATGCAGACATATTTAGTAGTAGTAGATTGGCTATTTATAAAGAATGGGGCATATTATGGGACTTATTGGGCATGGCACTCACAGTCAACAATTATTTTCTTTATTTATTTTAACTCAAGTTACATACAGTAACACAGTATTGTATTTAATATAATTTACTCAAACTATTATGAAACTCGTTAAGTCCTTAGTGTGTATTTTTATCTGTAACATTCAGGGTTTGTTTCCATAATAAAAGATAAAAAGTAAGAGGCACTTGTCGAATTTTGAAAATAAATAAAACTTATTATTTGTCCGTGATCTTTAGGGCCAATTTCGTGAAAACTCCATAGAACTAAAATGCACATGGCATTGTCGATTATTTTCCATCGATAAGACTGACATGTCCCGGACACGCTCTGGCTCCTGGTTTTGTTCCGGACAATCATCGCCTGTGCCGTGGGCTGTCTCCGAAATTCTAAATACGATGCTCTCATAGTCACGATTAGCATTTACTTGGCTAACTTAGATTAAGCCAAGCACGTTAACAACCGAGTTAACGTGCTTGGCTTATTTACATTATCACTTCATCGCACCAGGTTGAATCTGATCGTACGAAGGACCTTAATGGCATCACTTTCCTGGCAAGTAAAATTCTTCAAAATTCAAAGAGTAAGTAGTTTTCCCAGCAGTGCTACTTTATCTTTTTTCAAAATACGTAGTATTAAGAAAAAACATATTTTTTTAAAAGGGAAAGCGAGTAAACGAGCAAGCAGCACGCCTAGTGGTAAGTGATTACCGTGACCACCTTGTATCTGCAACACCAGAGAAGCTGCAAGTGCGTTGCCGGCCTTTATGGATATTTGAAAGGATGAAATGAAGGGGGCAGGGATAAGTGGGCCGCTGGTTACCCAACTCACTGAACGGTAAGCAGAAGCACAAGGTGCTTTTAATTCACGCCGGTATTCCGCGAGGTCGTGGTACAAAATGCTTAGTATAACCAGCAGTTGTGCACGCTAATCTTCAAACCGACGGGCCGAATTATTATCAGATTTTTTTAAATATGTTTCTTGTGATGTTGCGAATGATATACGCTCATTTTTTTTTTTATTTTATATTTACATTCTTCAGCAGCAAAGTAACACTGTCTGTTTTTAGGTTCGTACCGGAGAACCGATTTCGATGAAATGTGTTATTAAGATAACTTGAACCCTAAAAAACGAAAATCCGGGAAAAACGAAAGAAAATTTTCCACTTTGAAGACGCGGGCGAAATCTAGTATTTAATTAAATTAATCTGTTTCATGTTTTTTTTTTCGTTTATTAATTTTTTTTATTTTATATTTACATTCTTCAGCAGCAAAGTAACACTGTCTGTTTTAGGTTCGTACCGGAGAACCGATTTCGATGAAATGTGTTATTAAGATAACTTGAACCCTAAAAACGAAAATCCGGGAAAACGAAAGAAAATTTTCCACTTTGAAGACGCGGGCGAAATCTAGTATTTAATTAAATTAATCTGTTTCATGTTTTTTTCGTTTATTAATTTTTTTTATTTTATATTTACATTCTTCAGCAGCAAAGTAACACTGTCTGTTTTAGGTTCGTACCGGAGAACCGATTTCGATGAAATGTGTTATTAAGATAACTTGAACCCTAAAAACGAAAATCCGGGAAAACGAAAGAAAATTTTCCACTTTGAAGACGCGGGCGAAATCTAGTATTTAATTAAATTAATCTGTTTCATGTTTTTTTTTAATTCACGCCGGTATTCCGCGAGGTCGTGGTACAAAATGCTTAGTATAACCAGCAGTTGTGCACGCTAATCTTCAAACCGACGGGCCGAATTATTATCAGATTTTTTTAAATATGTTTCTTGTGATGTTGCGAATGATATACGCTCATTTTTTTTTTTATTTTATATTTACATTCTTCAGCAGCAAAGTAACACTGTCTGTTTTTAGGCTCGTACCGGAGAACCGATTTCGATGAAATGTGTTATTAAGATAACTTGAACCCAAAAAAACGAAAATCCGGGAAAAACGAAAGAAAATTTTCCACTTTGAAGACGCGGGCGAAATCTAGTATTTAATTAAATTAATCTGTTTCATGTTTTTTTTTTTTCGTTTATTAATTTTTTTTTATTTTGTGTTTTGTTGTGTGATTGCCAAATAAATGTGTTTCTTTCTTTCTATTTTATAAGGGATTGGTGAAAAGAAGATTTATACATCGTATGTGTATATAACTAATTATTATTTATAAGCGTACAGAATAAATAAATCATAAAAACCATAGGTTACGCACGCACACGCAAGACAATTTAGTTAATTCGCTTCTCCACAAGACAAAGGCGTCAGAATTCTGCCATGACCGGCGGCAAATCCCGACACAATGCTCCTGACAACCGATTATAATAATCACAAAAATCAGAAAACTTTACGAAATATAAAATAAACCTTAGCGTTCAGTTTTTAAGAGTTAATTAAAGCGCAAAAAAAAATTTAAGCCATTAAACCCTGACCATAAGATTTATAAGCAAAAATTACCAACAAATGTAAAGCGCTGCGGGCGCTTTTTGTCGCGATTCTTTCGTGAAATGCAGTTTTTTTTTTAATTCACCCAACTAGGACAAGGCATAATACTTATAAAGCATGCAAATATGGTACAGGTTAAATATTTGTATAAATTGTTATACATAAAGAAGTAAATTCGCACAAAAAACTATATATGATATGTACATACCGTATAATCATTTTATTATTTATTTTATATATAATTATATTTTGTAATATTATTCTAGTACAAAGAGAATAAATGCATGGCTGTGGTATCAGAAGTGCACTCTTTTGGGTGAGGGGGTGCTGTTCTTCAGAATCTCTTGCGGCTTTTACTATAAATCGATTTTTTTTTGGGAAAAAAATCATTTTGTATCTATTTGTCTTTCTTATCGCGGTCTATAATCGCGTAGATCTATAAGATGTCTGTTTACATATGTGTGCGGATAGCACTTAACATATGATTATATAGTATACATAGTTTTCGGATCTGATTCGGTCCGATGATCGGATTGCCTCGTGTCTTCGAAACGACATCTGATAAAGTACACAATCTTTTAGGGTCACCTTATCGTAAGCTTTTATTATCCGATGGAAAGAGCGGACGCGTCACTTCAAAATCATTCAAAAAATATGTCCCGCATAAACATTGTCTTCGGCTTATATTTGGTTCCATTTTAGTCCTCAGTGATGAGTATGCGCCAACATCTTTATTCTTTGTTGGAGCTGACTACAGGTGGCCATTGGTTGAAATTATCTGTGTGCTCGTTTATAAACTTAACTTGTATTAAAAAGCTAGTGTTCGTTACCTAATAGTAATGAATTTTAGAAATTAAAGTTACCTGTGTTATTACGCACTGGCAACATTTACAAAAGTAGAACTGCGTGTCAAAATAGAATAAAAACAACAGTGAAGTTAATACAGCAAAATAATAGTCATAGTAAAAATATTTAAAACTTTTAAATATTAGTTCTATTTTAAGTTTTAAATATGGAAAAATATTTAAAACTAAAATAGAACTTCGAAATCTATAATATCAAACTTTAACAGCATTATAACAAATGTGTAGATGCTTCATGAATTTTCCTTTCATTCGGACTGTCCTGTCAAGTGGTTCCGTGATGGTAGCGGTTAAAAAGATGCACCTGGGTTACGATCTTCGACTGATGACAGAATAAACAGCTCAAATAAACCAGATCTAAATTCTCCAGCCAATGTCGGACAGTTTAGACGTGGTAAAGCCAAACGGCAGCTATTGCTGCTGCTCGAATAAGGTCGGCTCGACTGCTGGTACCACGGCCTCGCGGAATACCGATGTGAAGTAGAGGCATCTTGTGCTTCTGCGCTTCGTTAGTGCGAGGTAACCGGAGGCCCACTCCTCCTCATCCTGCCTCCCATCTCCCAAATGCCCTTAAAGGCCGGCAACGCACCTGCACCACCTCTGTTGTTGCAGATGTACGTGGGCGACGGTAATCACTTACCATCCCGAGAACCAATTCCACGTTTGCCGCCTTTTACATAAAAAAACAAGCATTATATTTGAAGAAGTAACAAAGCCCACATGTACAAGTAACAAGACGTGGTAGCCTTAGTTTCGTAGAGCGCGAGTGACCTGGGTTCGATCCCCAGTGCCGGCACCACTAAAATTGTTAATAGCAATTTTAAATGCTGTATTTACCACGTGCTTAGCGGTGAAGGAAAACATCGTGAGGAAACCTGCATGTCTGAGAAATAATAAAAATATTATTTCGAGGATATGTGAAGCCCGCCAACCCGCACTGGAGCAGTGTGGCGTGCCCTTCCCGGCTCCTAAACTCTCTCTGATACTCGTATTTGAGAAGGAGACCTTTGCCCAGCTGTGGGCACTTACAGGCTGCTACTTTGACTTTGACTTTGCACAAACCCCAGTGGGTAAACAATAAAACACCGCCATTTTATTTAAAAATATCTTATTACTACTTACAAGTCGATTTAACTCCACGAATTTTTAAGACTAGACATATTCTTTTAAAATATAATACATCATCAATACTTATGTACCAAATGTAATTTGTATTTACTACTCATAGATCACCGACTAACTGTAGCGTAAAGTGTCTTCAATATTTATCTGAAATCTGACGCGTGGTTCCCCTTGCTCCGAGGTACTAGATACGGTAGCACATTCGTCGTTCTGAGCTCGCAGGCGCCGTGTACGCCCGCAATGCATACGAAGGGCTAATTTGTAATTGTTCATGCTCAATAAAGCATGCTCGGACCTTCTAAGGACTGATCTGTTAACTTTCCACGGTGAATTAAGCGCTTGAGCTAAATGATACCTAATGAATGGAGAGCTTGAACGATATTGGATAATTAGGGATATGGTAACGGAATAAAGCCACTTACACACTATACGTAATGAATAGTAACTTAATCGTTGTTAAGATGGCGTTTTGAGATATTTTTTTTTATTTTTTTTATGAAAAGAATACTAGCAATGCTATTTAACTAACATTACTAATATTCCTGTTAACCCCTCCAACTAAGCATTGGAGCTTGTATTTGGAGTGGTTCACGACAATAGTCGAATAGTGGGCTCGAACCTGCGACGTCATGTTTCGCAGTCCGCACCCTAACCCATTGGCGCTATAATTTTTTAAATATCGAATTCAGTGTTGCCTGATAGTATCATAATCAAGATTGACTATTATTACCAATGCGCTAACTACTGCAAGAGCGAATACACCGTCTTTTCTCCAAATGCCAACCTAAATTGCACACGGCACACTGCTCGCCAACAAACAATGCTCTGGCGTCCCAATAATAAAGGAATCTCCAACCGAATTTGCCGAACACAAATTTCACAGATTAGTGCATCACAAACGCGTGGGTAACGGAACCGTACGCCAGTCTGCTGGCACCACATGCGCATGGGCGAATCTTTTAAGAAATGCTTGTTCATCTTCAAGCTTATGGATTATCATTAAGTTTATGGTCTTGTAGCTTTGTGGTCGGTTTACCTGCCTGCCGTGGATCATGAGTTCGTAACTTAAGTTCGTGGGCGTCGGTGATCACTTACCATCAGGTGAGCCGCACGCTCGTTTGGCCCCTTCTTCATTAAAAAAAAAAACTTGGATGTATATAGGTTGTGGTACAACACTTAGGCTTCACTACAATTAGGCTTCACATGTCATCGAAATAATATATTTTATTATTCCTCAGACATGCAGAACTCCTCGCGATGTTTTTCTTCACCGCCGAGCATGCGGTAAACACAGCATTTAAAATTGCTTTAAACAATTTTAGCGGCGCCGGCACCGGGGATAAAAACCAGGTCACTAGCACTCTTTGAATCTAAAATGAGCACCCTCACCACTAGGCCACCACGGTCAGGAACGTACCACGTAACAAATAACAAACCGTACGAACTGCCCTTCTGCTTCACCGCTCCATATTCGTCACCATTTCGACAAACTTTCCCAACCGAAACCAGATTCAAAACCGGGACACCGTACCCATTGACGAGGCGACCCGAATAATTTATCGATGAAATGGATATGAAAATGGTAAATGAACAGTTTTGACCTAATCGAATACTACTCTAATGGCCTTACGATCTTCACTATTTCATTGCATTCGTTTTGCAACATTAACTTTACTATTATTATCGCTCCTATTAAAGGCGAACAAGGTCCTAAATTGTTTACTTGAACAATATTATAATTTTGGAAAGATGCGGTATCAAATGACTGTCGATTACAATTGAGATCACTTTTTGAAGGAATTTGGATTCGATTTAGTGTGGCCGTACCTTAATGCTTATTATATTTCATCGCATAGATAATAAATGTATTTAGTTTTATGTATGTTGCTCAGCTTTTATAAATTTATGCAGAGGTAAATTTTGTAAAATATGTTTAGTTAATTGAATCAGCCGTACTTTTAGAAAACCGGTTTTGTATTACTTACCGATTTTGTACTCAACGGAACCAACACTAAGCTACTGTTAGATGGTAAGATCTTTCTCAACCTAGGAATCGTCTGGGTAGGTTACTGTCTTACCTTCTCGTCGCGGTAGAGCCAGCCAGGCGGCGGTTTCAGCTGCTGCTCGAAATGGCCGGATCGACCGGGGTAGTGCCACGACCTCGCAGAATACCGGCGTGAAGTAGAGGCGTATTGTGCTTCTGCGTTTCGTTCGGTGAGTGAGGTGACCGGAGGCCCGATAACCACCTTCCCCCGATATCCTTTAAAGCCGGCAACGCACTACCGTCGCCCATGTACATCTGCAACATCAGAGGAGCTGCAGGTGCGTTGCCGGCGTTTAAGGATATTTGGGGAATAGGAGGCGGAGGGGGAGGGATATCTGTGGGCTGGGCCTCAGCTAACGCAGCCGCTTGGCTCTGCCACGTTAAAACCAATAAGTTCGAAGGAAGATTCAGATGTAGGTCTCTGACCGTCCCATGTCTATGGGACGCAACACAAGCAATCAGATCTGAAAACCTATAAACACTGTTTTTATATGTTCGTCCGGCTGGGATTCGAACCCATGACTCAACAATCGGATACGATAACCACTTCATCATGTAATCTCAAAACAATACGGCCTCTACGTTATAATAAAACATCCATCTATCTAAAGCCTTTCATGATACATAGGCGCTTTTAAACGCGCACAACGGATTGGGCGTTTGAAAAAGCGTGCGCCATATAATCGACAGCCTCCGAACGAATTACAAAATGTACGGTACAAACTTCCTTATTCTTACAACAAACCGTTATACCTTGTTAACTTTGTAACTCTATAATACAGATTTGTTAAAAGCAATCCCTGAGTTTCCTGATTCACATTCTTCCTGAAGAATATTTACATTAATGTCACAGACAGAGGCAGAGCCATTATGACAAATATGCCTAAAATTACCCCGAATATTCGACATCTTTCGTCTTCTAGGTAGGAACATAAATGTCACTTGTCAAATGTCATTATTTTTTTTTTCAAATTCCTTTCTGTAATGAGGTACCATCTGAAGGAGAATAAACATGCGAAAGTAACTCAGTAAATATTTGTATTTTTTTTTTTATTTCTTTTAATAATACAATTGAAGTCTACAGAGATAAGGAAAAGGTTATGAGTGACTCTCTTTTTTTTCAATCTGACAGTATTGTATTGAAGATGGGAAAGAGGACTAGTCACTGCGTATAGAATTATTAGACTTTAATATAAAGTAAAGAGAAAAATGTTGTACGCCGGGACATTTTTTATTATATAGTGGCCATATATACCTTTATCTCCTGTTAAATGGAAGTTTTGTTATTTTCTTTCCTTGTTCATAAATACATTACAACCTTATATTTTCGTTTTATTTAATAACATTAAGGTTTATCTCCGGGGCGGTACTGCCGGGGCGACCAACTGTGATCGGTTAATTTTCCCGATGCATTGTCAGAGTCACCAGGATACGATGACAAGATCTATGTCCCAGCAATCAGACCCCCTGAACACTGACTCACCTGCGAAAGTCATTACAATTCCAAATGGTTCTGTCAATGAAATTCACAGATCAAGTGTGTACAATTTCTTATGCCACCATGCACTCTGCTGTACTGTGTCTTAATCTCTCTACTAGAAATAATTGTAAATTAAATTACATATATTCTACTCGTAAATGGCTCGTTGAATCGATATGTGCAGATGCCTATGGCATTATTCAAATCTACTCAACTCGTTTAAAATAGAGGCTCAACCTGACGCTATGCCCATACTAAATCGGTTGTTAGTGGTCATTAAAATATACGGACGGACGGACAGAGTAAAATGTGTTGATGCAGGTAATGTCAGTGACCACACGGGACTTAATATTTATTACACCACGTCGTAATCTGTTCGTCGTCTCTGCAAATGTTTAAATTTCATATTTGCATGTATTTTTACTCTGTGCTAAGATCGAAACAATGTTTTAGTAGTTTAGTTTTATTCGTTGTCTTATGAAAGTTTTCTGGAATAAATCGATTTCAGCGATAAGACCGCCCTTTTATAGTAAAATTTAATTATTTGTATACACTTTTTACATGTTGGTGGGCAATAAAGTGTATTTTGTCTATGTTTAGTTTCGCTTATTATTTTAAAACCATGAATTTTGTTTATACTACGAATAGTGATTTTTGATTACAGAAAAGTTTTCTTAATTTAAAATCGGAATGCGAATGTAAAGTGAAAAGAATCATATTTCATATTGGTTCTTAAGAAATCGTGGTCGCGGAACGCAGAAACCGTGGTCTTCCTTCAGTTTCCTCTGACAGGGAAGAAATACGCGAAAGAAACTACACGTGTACACACATACACATGTGTGTATCATTTTTTGTTAGATTTTTTTACATATTTTATATCATATTGGTTAGCGTGAACTCTATATATTTTAATTTTTAACGTGGTACAGCCAAGGGGCGGCTTTAGCTGCTGCTCGAATGGGCCGGCTCGACCGGATTGGTACCACAGCCTCGCAGAATACCGGCGTGAAGTAGAGGCATCTTGTGCTTCTGCGTTTCGTTCGGTGAGTGAGGTAACTGAGGCCCACACCCCCTCCCTTCCCCCTCCTCTTCCCTCCCATCTCCCAAATATCCTTAGAGACCGGCAACGCACCTGCAGCATATATGGTGTTGCAGATGTATGTGGGCGACGGTAATCACTTACCATCAGGTGAACCGCTAGCTCGTTTGCCGTCTTTACCATAAAAAAAATAATAATTATTAATTTTAATATTTTAAGTTATATTCCTTAGACATACAGATAAGCGAATAATCTAAGAAAAAATATGGGAGAGAAACAATGAAATTTCAGATTCTTTGCAAAGATTCTTTTGATTTTAGTAAATTTGTACGAGGCAGTGCCGGAAGAGGCGGCGTTAGTGTTGCTCGAATGGGCAAGGTCGGCCGGGGTACTAGTTCGGTAAGTTAGGTAACCGGAGGCCAAATTCCGCCCATCCCCCTCCCTCGTCCCCAAATATCCCTGAAGACCGGTAACTCACCTACGGCTCATCTCATCAATCTCGTCTGTAATCATTTACCATCAGGTGAGTTAACTTTTATTTTCGCAAAGTAACAACTTCATCGGGTTAATACCTTTCGTGTTATTAAAAATCAAATAACATTTTTGTAAGTGTAAGTACAAGTGTAAGTGTAAATACAACTTACACTTACTATTCTCTACTCTACATAAGGGTGCCCAAGGTAAGTACATCACCGTGCCTTCGCACTTCGCCTACACCGTCTAGACGCAATGTACGTGAATAACATATCGAGAGAAACTGTAGTTTATTTCCCCAGGTTTGTTTGCAAGAAAAAAATTTATCGGCAAACGTGTCGCGCGATTCGTAAACATTCGTTAACATTCTATTGTTCGCCATAGAGCAACAAACGCTAGTGGTGATTAAATACTCTGTGAAGCGCGTCGATGTGTGTTCGGTCTTTTTTTTTCAATATATGCCAATGGCTACAAAGCCTACAACCAAAAGAAAACTTTATTATTTGTTTTGTAGTTTTATGTCGTACATTACGATTAATTAAAAGGTTGTTAATTGATAGTTCTCTTTTGTTGAAGATTTGATTAAACTAAAAAGAAAAATGGCGGTCACTACTTGCGGCATAATAAACTAACAATATTACATCATTAGAAAATCAAATACACAGAAATAACAAAATTTAATAAAATACCATTGAAAAATAGCAGCATAATACTAACGAAGCATTTAATCTTAGTCCTCAAGGGTGACCAACCAGGGGTGATATACGAGAATATAAGCCGCAGTAATAACTTCCTATCAGTTGTGTGCACATTTGTTAACCTTATTGGTATAAATACACGTTTGTTTATGATTTTGGAATACTTGTATTTTAATTAATATAATAGAAGTTATGAATACAACTCGAGTGTCTTTATATTTTTTTATACAATCTATGAAGTGTAACGCGTATCTTTTTCTCCAACTGTCAACCACACCTGCACGTGGTACTCCTAATAAGTAAAGACGAGGCTCTACCGACCGACGACTGGTGGCAAATAAATCCAACTATGACGAACCCATATTTTACAAACTGTCTTACAAAAATAACACGCGTCTTTGTTGCGAGAAATCTGGTACTGCGATCACCAATCTTCTCCGAGCGCGGCGCTCATGACTAATCCTTCTTAAGCGAGAAGCTACAGTCCTGTAGTGAATTATTTACAGGCATACATTAAGGTAAGATGACTGCCCAATGAAGCATGCAGATTTCAGATTTCTTTCATTTTTCGCACTGAGGTTCCACTGAGGACGAAGAAGAAACAGGCAAAAGAAAATTCGTAAGTATCTACTCTTTTATGCACTTTTTTTTATATCTTTTATAATCACGAAGTTTTATATTTTTACAAAACAACTTTTTGAAACTGGTTAGGAGTGATAAACTCATTCCCATTTATTGTAATCATTCATATATTCCTTTATATTACATTTACCCTTTTTATAAAGTTTTTGTTTATTATTTTTTTTAAAACCTATGGAAGGAAGACGTTGCT
The DNA here is from genome assembly GCA_029286595.1 of Bhutanitis thaidina. Lineage (NCBI taxonomy): Eukaryota > Metazoa > Arthropoda > Insecta > Lepidoptera > Papilionidae > Bhutanitis > Bhutanitis thaidina. Next base: position 8,408,098 of record JAGSMS010000019.1, read on the forward strand.
AACTTACGGGGATTTCTAATGTGCCAAAGTGCCACACTACTATTACTATTTACTGACTTTGTGGAGTCTGTTCCTAGTATTTACTATTTCAGCTGCATATCTCAACAGCAAAATACCATATGACATGACATGGAAATAACCAAAATAAACTATTCCAGCTGTTTCGCCATCAGTCAGACTTCCTTTTTTCCTTTCAAACATAATATATTGCAGTGCTAAGTCTACTACCAAGTTTCGATGTATGGGAGCCACATTGAAGCTTTGCATCAAGAGGTAATCTGAAAAAAAGCTGTTATATCCACAAAACCTAACTCCCATTTATAAGTAACCAAAATGTATAACATTTTGAGAGTTTAATACATTTGATTTTAAACCAATAAAATATTTTCAACATAGTGTGTAACAAGTTGTTTCTTGATTTTAAAAATAAATACAGTATGATTAGCAAATAATACTATAACATGTTAATTTTTACTAAGTAAGTCCCTAATGTAAGTAAAAGAAAAGAAATAGGCCGTGGAGCGAGCCTTTATTTTAAGTTTTCACTTCATAATAGTAACCTATTCAGGAAGTTAAAGGATTCCCCTAGGATAACGAATTTTAAACACTCTTTTACTTGATTGAAATTATTAATCATAACCCCAATAAGAAATCATGTTCATTTAAACTTAATAAAATCATTTCTGTCTCCAACACTTAAAATTAAACTTTAAATCCTAGTATGTCACTGGTATAATAAAATTTCTTCTTTCATATTAAATAAATTGCATCCAAGGAAGGGATCTCCGTCTCCACGAAGGCAAAACTCCTATTGCTTTTCCTCTTTTTACGTTAATATTTATAAGGCAGTCTCTTTTTATCGGAAGTTATAAGAAAACATCAAATTAATTCAAAATATACAATACCTTGAACTATCGGTAAAAAGTATAGTATCTATCGCAGAAATCGCAAAATAAGAATATTAACGTCTAAAATGGCGCCAAACCTCATTCACAAATCCGACTACCGACAACCGAAACCATTCATCAATTCATCATGAACGCATCCAAAATCAAACACGTACCAGCAAAACAAAACAAGTACGAATTTTAGGCGACAATTTTTCAAGCAATTGTACTTCATATGCTTTTAAACGAACGTCCTACTATCGCCTGGACAATTTTTTCATTAAACACCTAAATTTCTGTTAAGGTATACTTTTTTATTAATTATTCATGGCCAGCTACATACCATGTCACCTCGTTTGTCACCGTTGACAGTTGTTTTTTTTTTTACACTCACGAGCGAAATTGTATGCAAAAAAAGCCACACGTTCCTTAACATTTGCATTGAACGCGTGTTGAATAACGAACAGAATTTAAAAATGCACTTGTGAGAATCTCATAATGCATTCTTTAAATTTCATTTTAAGATTGATACAAAATCATTATCCGGTATGAACGGAAATTACAAATTAAATACACATGAATTTTTACGTCTGCATTTTCTAACAAGATTGGTTCGGTAAATGATGTCAGAATATTTACGAAAATGTTATGTATGTACGTAATGTTACGTAAACGTGAATCACTATTCCTGAGACAAGTTTAATATTGAGAAATAATAATAAACTAGAAATTAACAAATTAGACTAAATAATGTTGAGAATTCTTTTCAGGGTCGATGCACAAGCTTATATTATCAAATTCCTAACATATACTGAATCTCTACATACATACATACATACATATATTCACGCCTTGCTCACAACGGGGTAGGCAGAGACAATCTCCTTCCACTTGCTACGGTCCTGACATACGTCTTTTGCTTCTTCCACTTTCATCAATTTTCGCATGCATGCTCGTTGGTTTAGAGTACTCTTGACCTGGCCTTTTTGCAGAACGTCTCTGAATCTTTCAGACATAATATTAAAATTATATCAATTATATTAAGCGGTACATCCGCCTATCATTTATCATGTTTTAATCATTTATCTGATTAGATTTACTCAATTATAATTTAAATTATAATTATATTTACTCCTTTATTTTCTTTAGTTTCAAATAAAAAATATTTGAATATTGTCTATTTAAGGATTGTAGTGATAATCTCTGTCAAGGGTATTTCCGATAACAAAATGAAACAAACGTTAAATAATTTCATAACAGGGTTCGTAATTCACTACATAATATTTAATTCGCTTTCATAACATTAATTTATTTTAATTAAACCAATTTTACATACCGGAAGTACCCTATTTATTATTTATAAGTTATGGTCAATTTCCACACACACACAAAGTCTGTATGAAATCGCGTTAATCTGTAGCAAAGGCAAATCAGATCTCAGCGCGTAAGGCGATGCCCCCGCTTGTTTAAAATAAATCTTTTAAAATAGTCTGAATATTTTATTGCTTGTAACATTAATGATAAGGAAGCATAGAATAGTGACCTTACACTTTAATACCGACTATCTTGTAACTTGACACCGCTTTTTGTAACTAGTGTATAATTAATTAGTTTTATTTGTTAATGTACATTCACATCGTTGAAAATGTTCACGTAGACAATTGTAGGTGTGTTCTTTGAGAATGTGTTTGTGTTTGCTATAATTGTCTGCGTATTTGCTATGTGTATTTTAGACTTGAGTATGTCATGCTCGTTTAGAGGCTTCTGCTTTGTGTCCGGGTCGTCCAATTCCCTAGAATATGGTCGAGGAGAGCGATGGCTACGACATGGGTCATACGCGTGAACAGGTGCTGCATGTATAGGCTGGTCTGCTTGAGTTTGCAGTGCACTTGTGCCTTAACGTTAGTCAATCACCGTATTCTTGTGGCATTCTTTCAGTTGAATATATGAAGGTATATGAAACCATACCTTTTATTTTAAGATGCACATACGTAAAAAGAGATACATACGGAGTTTTTTTGTCTGTTACTTCTCCGTCAGAGGAGCCTGTTCATGAAGCGGTTGAAAAGAAACGGAAAATTGTAAAAAAAAAAAAAGAATTTTCTTTGACAAACGAAATTATCTTTCTTTCGTCGTAGAATGAAGAACGTGATCTAAATCGGTCAAATGTTACGTCAAATACTTTTACTATTCGTATAAGCTAAATTGACAAATTACTGTCAATGATGTATATCTTATTCCTCGAGTTCGTGTAGACAACTACATCAGATTAAGACCACTGTCGATTGCTGTAGACCGATGTGACATGCGTCGAAGAGTATCGAAATTGTTTGCGCAAACACAGAGACGCTCATACGTCTTTCCATTCCGTATCGGATGCGATAAGATCGGTGAAACGGTCAGATATACTGACGCGGGCAAGGGACGCATAAACGATGGCACCAGCTGGGAATCGAACCCGAGGCCCACGGTCGCTGGAAACAAAGCATCTCAAGTCCCTATCAACCAGTATCGGTCTAAATAATCTTCAAGTAACTATCTGTTGACACATTCTCAACGTACATTTATTACAAACTAGCTGAACCCTGTCACGCTTCACATTGACTATTTTTACAAGTACTGAATAATTTTATTTATGCTTAACCTAAATAATATATCATAAATTTGAGCTCAATCAATCAAGTGGTTTGCGGATAGGAGATCTCCCTCCGAATCGGGAGATCCATGGCGTTCCCTTATATAAAGCGCACCAGAGACTTTTTAGAAACTTATGTTCGATTTGTACCGTTCCTTGGACTCCGACCGATACCGAAGATACCGACAAACTCTTCACTAAACATGTTGTTAATGACTCTATGGCCAGACAAACTCAGGTGAAACTGAAAAGTGAGTTGAAACTCTAACCAGTTCCGGGTCCAGTCCTGCAAGCTTATTATTAATTATTACCATAGATCGGCACGACCCGTGCCACATGGTGTCAATGACCACAATCATTATGTTAATATGGATATTCCCCGGGATTCCAGCGTTCGAATCGGCGAACGAAACTAATATATTCTCATTAAAGTAAGTCCGTAACGGCGATAAGATTAATGATTTTTACCATAAAATAAAACAACATGTAATTCAAAATAGGTGTATATAATCATTAATCACAAAGAATGTTACATAGAAGAGGTAGGCACAATACAATACAATTAATTAATTATGAAGGGTTGCCAGTGATGACATACGGATCCGAGACTTGGTCCTTCACTGCAGCCCGTATGAAGAAGCTCAAAGTTGCTCAGCGCGCTATGGAAAGGGCTATGCTCGGTGTTTCTCTGCGTGATAGAGTCTGCAACGATAATATCCGCAGCAGAACTAAGGTAACCGACATAGCCGTAAAGATCAGCAAGCTGAAGTGGCAATGGGCCGGCCATATAGCTCGCAGAACTGACAACCGCTGGGGAAAAAAGGTTCTTGAGTGGCAGCCACGTACGGGCAAACGCAGTGTAGGACGACCCCCCACAAGATGGAGTGACGACCTGCGCAGTGTTGCGGGAAGTCGATGGATGCAGATGGCTCAGGACCGAGCTTCGTGGCAATCTTTGGGGGAGGCCTATGTTCAGCAGTGGACTTCTAATAGGCTGAAATGATGATGATGATGATGATGATGATGAAGGGTCGTTATGCACTTCAAATTATTATATTTTAACACTTACATGTTTTATATGAGTGCACGTAATATTTTACGCCGTATAAAATGAAACCATAGATTATCAATATTTTTTTTAATGAAAAATGATACATTTTACTAGTTTATTTAATATTCAGACTTCTATTTACAAATACATAACTCTTAATTTTTGCGAATCATGTCATGTCGTGTGTCATCAAATCATGGTGTGGCACGGGTCGTGCCGGTGTATGATTATTACATACTCTCGATTTGTAAAACAGTGAAGCGTCCATTCATCTAAATCAATAATCTAAGACGTAATCCTTATCTCACCTTACTTTACCAGCCCTTAAATATTCCACAGCGCGACACAGGCCTCTCACATAATTAGGAATTGTCACAATCGCCAGGCTCGGCTAGCGGATTGGCGATCCTTCAGACACCTCGCATTTTAGACGCTGTGGCCCCACATCAGCATGCTTAATTTTTGGGTCTCGTAAATAACGTGGTGGCTACCCCGCCATCTGTCGGTGGCCACTGCGAATTTTCAAGGCTTTACCCATAGTCATCTCTTACTGCACCAACGGACGGAAGACGAACGCTTACTCATATATTTATTTGCTCCACCTTTGCGTAATACGACGAAAAAATTGCCATCAATATTTCTGTTCACGTCCGTGTAACTCAATAATTCGCTCACTAAACGATGTCAGAGTCTTAATGATTCGATGACAAATCTCCTCACGTCCAAGATCGCATAACCTCCCACCATAACATCGTCGGTAGACCACCAAGAAACACATCATTACCATCTTAATGTCTTCGCTATTGTCTAATAATTATTAATAGTTATTGTAACCTGCGTTGGTCACTTGTAATGTTTTTAACCGACTTTATGTATTGAGCCTCTGCAGGGGACAGTACCTGACGGGTAGGCAGCCTCGTCACCGGGCTGCTCCCGGAGATTGTCACGACATTCCAAGGCTTTTCCCTGAACCGTCACTTATGACATCCAATGAAAGGAAGAGCAACAAAAATGTGGCACATTCTTACACGGATACAATAAATATATATATATATATATATATATATATATATATATATAACAAGTAAATATTACGGAAATGAAACAGCCATGGTAGCCGAGTAGTGTAGGGACTGCACTCGGTAATCAGGAGACTAGAATTCGATTTGGTTCGTACTAATGAGTTCTTCAAAACTTAGGTACGATTTGTTTTGTTGGATTGGACATTAAGACGGCGACAGGCTCACCACCTGTCACATAGTCCCAAATAAGCTCTGGTGAAAATTAGGCAGAAAGGATTAAAAATGTCCAGACCTTTGACCACTCCAGTATTGGGGCATACTGTCGTGAGAGCTTATTTATTTATTTTATTATTGGAATATTTATACCTTGCTGTTGTGACGGTCTGTTGATATGGAAGTCGAAAATAATTATTAAGATACACTTAGTATATGATGGTGTACTCATGGCCGATTTGGGCCGCAGTTTCCACAACACAATACTATCAGACCCGAAAACCAATTTATATGCAGGCATTGGAATTCGAACCCGAGACCCAAATCTCAGAACTAACCACTAAGCCACGCGGGCGACAGTGAAGCCCTATTATTTTCAGAATTCGAGAAGAGAAAACCTCATATCTCCAACCGTGTTATTATACATAATATTTTAAACTTCCTCATGACATTTTCTAAATGATGGTGAAAACCGTATTGAAATCAACTGAGAAGTTTAGAAGTTATAAGCGAATTTTTTTTTTTTTTTATGGAATAGACGGCAAACGAGCTAGCGGTTCACCTGATGGTAAGTGATTACCGTCGCCCATATACATCTGCAACACCATAGATGCTGCAGGTGCGTTGCCGGTCTTTAAGGATATTTGGGAGATGGGAGGGAAGAGGAGGGGAATAGGGAGGGGATGTGGGCCTCCGGTTACCTCACTCACCGAACGAAACGCAGAAGCACAAGATGCCTCTACTTCACGTCGGTATTCTGCGAGGCCGTGGTACCAATCCGGTCGAGCCGGCCCATTCGAGCAGCAGCTAAAGCCGCCGCTTGGCTCTACCACCTTAAAAATAGACAATAGAATACATGAATAGACGTGGTATATATGTATTCGATGAAGTTATTGCTGTTAGCCGTTTTGGCTTTTACAGCTTCTTAGGTTTGCACCTGCGTCCTTGAGGCCCCGGACGTTTATGCTTTGAGTAGATGTGCAAGAGTACATCTACTGCTTACCTCTTTATGGTAAGCAATCTAAGGACTGTCCGAGGGAGGTTCGGGCCTCGTCTCGGACGGTCGTGGTGTTTCGGTAGTATTGGGCGGTAAGGACCGCCCTGAATCCCCGGTGTACGGTGTGTACGCGGGTGTTCGGTTTGCACGATACGCTCTTATGCGTCGGCGGGGGATTGTGTATGTGTCTCTACTCCTAACTGTGTGTACAGTGTGTTCTTGAGTAGTGTTAACGGAAACTGGTTCAATTTGTCGGTCTGTCGGTGCTGTTACGTCTTCCGGGTCGTCTAATACGTTACGCGGGCGACGGTGACGCACCGTTGCGTTTTAAATCGGGGAATATTTGTTGGCGTTTACCACCAGCGGGTTAGGGTGTACGGCGGCCGATTCGAAGTAGCGCCGTGACGTTTCCCTGAAGAATGCTTTGATCGTCGGTATTTTACAGTCCTTGTGTAAGTCGTCGTTACGCTGGTACCAGCTTGCACCGGTGGCGCTACGCAGAAACTTATTTTGGACGGTCTGTAGCGAGGCGATGTGTGTTTTCGCTGCGTGAGCGAAGGCTACCGAGGCATAGGCCACTTTATAGACGTGGATTGCGACATTGTCTTATGATTAAGATGGCTACCATAGAGGATAGTAATATTGTAATATGATAGCTACACAGAGCCGTGCAAGGTGGAAATCAAAAAAAATTTCATAGATAATTTAAACTTAGAATTTGATATAATTTCTACCTACGGCAAGTTGATCACTAGCGGATTCAAAAGTTGTATAAAATAAAATCATTATGCGTCTCGAGTCGAATCTAAAAGTTTTATTTAACAAAATATAAATTAATTTATGTCAAATTAAGCAATTCCAGCTTCGCTAATAATATGATGTTATTTTACTAGGTAATAGAATTTTACAATTCCTTTTTTAAGACATTCCTTACAAGAATCAAAATTCCTAATAACAAATTTCAAAATGTTAATAAAAAAAAAGCGATTTAACAGTAAATTGTCTGTTAAATAATAGCAAGAAATCATAATATTTGAACCATACAAAATAAGTACCAACCAGTTAACCAATAATTACTAATTAAACTCTTAACGGCCAAGTAGTGGTATAAACATAAACACAACGGTATTTTAGGAGGGCCGTAAATCGGGCAGTCAACTGAAATGTTAAATTACTGCACCAGTCGGCCGTATTCTAGGTATTTCAACTTACCCGATTCGCATGCCGACAAGTGGTTAGTCGCTAGTAGCTTGGCTATTACTAAAACTGGTAACTAGTAATTACCCTGCCATCTGTTGTCAAGTAGTTAAACTACATTCTTACTCATTCTGTAAAAAAACTCTAAAACTTTGTTTTATATTTATCACATGATTATTTATTTTAATAGATACTAAAAAATAAATAAAAGAAAACCACAAATGATATTAATAATAATACCCACAGATAGAAAAAGAATTATACCTGGCAATGTTTTAAGTTTCCGCCATATTTCTCTCTTTTTTGACGTTCCTGTCAAAGAACCAAAACAGCACGTGTAAAAATGCGTATAGAAACTTGTTATTTTTGTTCATCCAGGGTATATCCTGGTCATGGAATACAGTTTGTAAGAAACGATTGCAAGGTATTAATTTGTCACGATATACTGTTAACCTTAAATTATAACCTTTATTCATTATTGCATGCGATTATGGTATACTATATCGATAACTTCTAACAGATTTTCAGATTCTGTCGATCTAAATGCCATGCAGCTTTCAAAAAGAAGAAGAACCCGCGTAAAACTAAATGGACTAAATCATATCGTAAGACCGCTGGCAAAGAATTGGCTATCGACCCTGCATTCGAATTCGAAAAACGTCGGAACACACCAGTGAAGTACAGCAGGGAGTTATGGGTGAAGACCATTGAAGCCATGAAGAAAGTGGAGGAGATAAGGCAGAGGCGATCAAATAACTACATAATGCAGAGATTAAGGAAGGGTCGCGAAGTAGAATGGCAAAGAGACGTTAGAGAAGTGCAAAGGGACATCTCGCTTATTAAGTAAGTTATCTTTTTTATTCCTATCTGACAGTCGACGGCGGTCGTCATAACAACACACTTACCTATTGTGAAACCACTGTTAAATACCAGTTTGAAAGGTATACTGTGCCAGTATTGTATACGTTGTGAAGTGTGAGTGACTCCAGCTTAGCCTTGTTGCAGTTATTTGCAGGTCAGGTGGAGTGTTATTTTGTTTGACACCCTAATCCAAATTTTTTAAAATGGGTAAGGCGGCAATTAAGCAAGGGGCGCACCTGATGATAAGTGATTACTGTTGCCCACGTATATCTGCAACATCAGAGGTGCTGCTGATGCGTTGTTGGCTTTTAAACCCCTTGGACCCTTATTTGGGTGATAGGACGGGGAGAGGGAGTGGGCCTCCTGTTGCCAAACTCACGGAACACAATGCAGATGTAAAAGATATCTTTACTTCACGCTGGTATTCTGTGAGGGTGTGGTATCAACCCGGTCGAGCCGGCCTATTTGAGCAGGAGCAAAAGCCGCCACTCTACCACATAAAAAATGTCATCATGAAAGATATCAATTAGTTAGATATATCATAGGTAAAACTCGGTACTGTTTTTAGTTAACCTCAATTAGAGTCTAAAACATTACTGAAAAGCAAGAAAGTATGCCAGTCCTAACCTTGTAGAATCTCCTTGCATTTTTTTAGATGCGTAATCCTCCTATTGTCTGATGGCATGTGATTTGCAAGGCATTTCCCGTAGTTAATGACATCCTTGTGTTTTATTTTAGTACAACATTATTTAATTGTACAATAATTACCACTAGATGGTAGTCTATTCTGCCTAGGAGTCATCTAGATGGATACCACATGTTTCGATTTGATAGAGAGCCAGTATAATTACAGGCTGCGAGGCATTCCAACCTTTAACCTTAGTGGTGACAACACAACAACAACCTTCTCGGATTAAGGTTTGCAGCTCTCCATGAGTTACAATAGCCACTTACCATCAGGTGAACTGCTAGCTTGTTTGTAACTCCAATATAATAAAAGAAAAGCTCCTTATATCATCTGTGATAGATACCTTCAAACTTAATATTCTGAACTTTTTTTTTGTATTACAGATCACCAGCAGCTGGCCTTAAACAAAGACTAGCTGAAGAGGAAACCGAAATGGATGTTGAGCCTGAAACAATTCAAGTTATCGATGCTAAGGGTCGTAAACAGGTCATCGAGGCACCAGTCATGGTGCCAGCCACTGGTGAAATGATTGAAGACGGTGGTGACATAGAACTGTAATCATGTCCAAAATTATTGACACAATACTTACAAATATTGTTAGAAGTTCATTGGTAACATTCAAACGTAACGATATGCATTGAAATTATTTCTATCTGTCTACAAATCCTGTGTTGTCTCCTGGTGTAGAAAGTATATTTTTTCTCACAATTTCTGTCCTACAAATTAAAAAAGAATTATGTAAATAAATGCTTATTCCATTATTAATTTTTATTATGAAATTAACCTATAGTTCCTTTTAAACTATATATACTTTTTGAATTTCAAGTTAGTATTAATTGATATTCAACAGATAATAACTGTCTGAACCCAAGATCACCTAGATTAGGGAGGAGTTCGCTTAAAACATTGTGGATGGTAAAAACCTTACTTCGAAGACGCTCATTACTGGACATAAATGTGATTACTATGGAAAGGATTATTAAAAATCGAAAATGACCTATTCTTATAAAAGTAAAGAAGCTGATTGTAAATGACCACTGCTGGGTAAAGGCTTTTCAAGTATTCGTGAGTTTGGAGATAGGACAGGGATCCTCGTAATAATTTGCATGGTGTCTGGTACCACGGTAAAGGTTTGCCCCCCTTTAACTTACCAAAAAAAAAAAAGCTTGTGGAGTTAAATCAACTTGCAAGTAGTATTATGATATTTATAAAAAAATTGCGGTATTTGAAGAAGTAACAAACCCACTGGGGTTTGTTACCTCTTCAAATATAAAGTTGTTTTTTATGCTAAAGGCGGCTAATGAGCAAGCGTGATGACGCCTGATGGTAAGTCGCCCACGTACATCTGCAACACCAGAGGAGCTGTAGGTGCGTTGCCGGCCTTGAAGCTTATTTGGAAGTTGGGATCCCTCCCATGGTTGGATGGGGGAGGGGATGTGAGCACATAGTGCCTACATCACGCCGGTAGTCTGCTTTAGGTTAGGTAGTACTACACCGGTCGAGCCGGCCCATTCGGCAGGAAAAGCCGCCGCTTGGGTCTACCGAGTACAACATGGCTTCGAAGGAATTATGGGAAAAACGTTGTAGTGCAAAGCGAACTCTATTTATATCAACAATCAGAATTGTATGATTATGTGTTTGTATCCACAACTTTCATCATTGTAATGTTGCATGATATAAAATAAGTATTGATTTTGAGCTCAGTGGAGACTAATCCTCTTAAGTTTATTATCAGATGTTATAAACCTTTTTTTCTCTTGATAAAAAATATTAATTATTTAGTTATTTAATTTATCAAAATAAAAAAAATGGCTCTTGAGACCCCCTCAGTGGTAATGCACTCACCAACTCTTCTGCCCAGTGGTATTGCCACTGTATAATTAGGATAATATTCTATACCTTACCCTATGTACGTTTATAGCATGTTCATCAATGCGTATCGTTTATTTAAAGTAGCAGCCTATAAGCGCCCACAGCTGGGCAAAGGCCTCCTTCTCAAATACGAGTATCAGAGAGGGTTTAGGAGCCAGGAAGGACCCGCCACGCTGCTCCAGTGCGGGTTGGCGGGCTTCACATATGTGAGGATATCCTAGAAACAATATTTTTTATTATTTCTCAGACATGCAGTTTTCTCACGATCTTTTCCTTCACCGCCGAGCACGTGGCAAATACAGCATTTAAAATTTCTATTAACATTTTTAGTGGTGCCGGCACCGGGGATCGAACCCAGGTCACTCGCGCTCTATGACACTAGAGTGAGCGTCTTGACTACTAGGCTACCACGGCTCTTATTAGTTATTTCTCCCGTTTTTACTTAATTCGTTTTTGGCTCTCGTGGAAGGAATTGCTTTGTTGCTATAAGCCTTTTATTGTCCGTCTATATTTGTTTCTTCTGTCGTTTTCTTAGTCTTTATTGCATTGCATTGAATCTCGTTCTTTACGCGAAAACGGAAATCAAATAGAGCCATCACAGAAAAAAACGTTGGTCACACCTGCCTAATTCAATTAAGAGCAGTAGTTCGTTGGACTAAGTAACGAACTTAGTCCCATTACTAACGTTATAAGTTGGGTGATGTGCTCTTTAAATCTGATTTTGGTTTCATTGCTAATTTAAAGATAATATTTATCGTTATCGTTAAATAATGATTCTCCAGACGTACATATTCAGTTTTATAGTTGGGATAATTTCATATTTCGTGTACACGAGTTACGTGAATACGTATTCCAGTGTAATAACTAAACCTGACAAACGTTACGACTACATTATAGGTAAATATACATTAATTAATACGGCTGTAAGGCTCTGGAACGAAATCCCTCTTGACATTAAAAAAGCTCCTGATAAGTTTGCATTTAAAAATAACATCCGCCAACATTACAGAAATGTTGCAAGTCTGTACTAGTGCTGCTGTTTGTCATTGTGCCGCTTTAGTTGTATGTCCTGACATGTATATTTGTTTGTATTCTGTATTAAAACTCATTTTTCTATATGTATATGGTATATTTGTATAAATTTTATTTATGTATCTACGTTTGTATGTATGTATATATGTATCTACCTATCTGAGTAAGTATATATTTTGATATTTATATCCTTTCACTTGTTTTATTCTCTTAGCTGTATCACCTCTATTACGTATATATCTCTGCTTAGCCTAATGGTTGACTGGGAGAGAATGCCTCTAGGCATTAAGTCCGCCATACGTACCAATATCTGTGCATAAAGATTATATAAATAAAAAAAAAATATATATACGTTTGTCTGTTATTGGAAACAATATTCCTTGCATCTATTACAACATGTTTTCAATGTGCTGAATTAAAATCTGTTTTGGATGTAAGACTGAAGCTTATTTAGAACAACATGTCCGATGGTGAGCCTGATGGCGCTTTAGTGTTCAACCCAACTATTCGAATCGTACATAATTTTTTGTAAAGCTCCTTGGTACGAGTATTTCACGCAGAGGATCGAACTCTCTATCCGCCACAGTGGCTCTATCCAAAGTGAACCCCCCATGTTTGCGAACTTTTTTTTTTTTACTTTAGGTGTATTCATGGAATCAATAATATGTTTGTCATTATTATACCGCTGTCTGTCGACTCAAACTGTCACTTCAAGTGATTCAGAATCCCCTACATGCACCGGGCAACTGGTGCACCTGACTACATGCGTAACGCAGGTTACGATTGCGGTTCACCTGATTGTAAGTGCTTACCGTCGCCCACGTACATCCGCAACACCAGAGGTGGCGCAGGTGCGTTGCCGCCCTTGAAGGGTAGTAGGGAGATGGGAGGGAGTATGAGGAGGGGGACGGGAAGGGGATGTGGGCCTCCGGTTACCTCACTCACCGAACGAAACGCAGGTGCTGGCGCACAAGATGCCTCAACTTCACGCCGGTATTCTGCGAGGCCGTGATACCAATCCGGACTAACCGGGCCATTCGAGCAGCAGCAAAGCCGCCGCTTGGCTCTACCACGTTCTCTGGCGGCTCTCTTCAAAGAAATATCCTAAAGATATTTCGGAAAGCTGAAGGATCACTCAAATCGGTTATTGGCGACGTTAGGAAATTACACGCCTACGCTTAATGACCCGCCTGACAAAAGCAGCCCCGAGAACGTCATCATCGACGAAGATTACTTTATCACATTACATAATAATGGGTTCGCGGACAAGACACCCTTTCACATTACTCCACTGAACACTCGGACAGCGCACATGTCACACACATAGCGACGTTGTACCCCGACGAACGGGCGGTCACAGATTCACGCCACACTCCTGTGCCCTTTGCACTAACTTTCTAACATCAAAATCCTCCCTACTTCGATTGCAATCTAAGCCGAGGTCGCCTGCCCGATCCCGACATAACCAGTCACCGGAGATGGAGACGGGTAGGTGCGAACACCTTTTCCCTCCCACGTTAAACTAAAAAAAAACTGCTGTCTATCGGTGGGTGAGACTTGAGCTTCACTGTAGTAGCATGCTCCCACCTATGGGACCATAACTTTAATTTAAAAATATTTACACAATTCTTTTTCTTTCTCATTTCTTCTCCGTCAGAGGAACCTCGTTGCGAAACGGTGGTAGATTATAAGGAAGTAATAACAAAATTTCACACATGACAAACATGATTCCGTTGAAGACGAAAAAATTGTCATTCATTTCTCTTCAACCGCCAGAGGCTTAGAAAATTGACAAAGTATCTACTGATTTATTGCTGGTACTTATTAAGTTACAAATTAAATGTACTCAGCTAATATAAACTTTTGATAAACAAATAAAAACGAACTAATTATGCTCATAACGCATACGTTCTTAGAAAATTATTTTTAAATCAGACTCTGATTCTGTGTTCTGATATATACCGTATCATATCCATATCAGCCGTGGTAGCCAGGTATCCAGGTCAGAGAGCACGCTTTAGTTTTATAGAGCTGGATTCGATCCCCAGTGCCGGCGCCTGTGAAATCGTCAATTGTAATTTTAAGTGGTGAATTTACCACATGCAGGAGAACATCGCGAGGAAACCTGCATGTCTGTGAAATAAAAAAAGATATTATATCGGGGAAGTGTTAAGTCCGGAAACCCGCACTGGAGCAGAGTGGGGGCTCCAGAACCCTTTCAGATATTTGAGTACTCCACTACCGTATTATACCGGTCTCTTACGAAATTGTAGAATGACACACCCCACCCACACACTACGACAATTACGTGATAATCTGTAGAGTATTGTATACCTTACAATCTAATTACAACGCGTTACTAGGTAATTCTATTACGATAAATGCCCCGTGTGCATTCATGTGGCCATTTCTCCAATTAGACTGTCACGTGGGTCTTCGGTAGTGTTTTTTGACAATTGAATGAAAAAAAACAGCCGATGAAATGTGCACAATACATTGTCGTGTACAATTTTTATGTGCTTTGTTTTGTAATACATATGATGTGGATTAAAAATTATTACAATTATTAATTAAAAGTAATGAATATACGTAGGTATAATGGGGCTATACGACGCAAATGCTGCGTTAAAATACAATGAACGATTTGATATATATATACACTCTCTATAGACACGGACAGTGTACTTGTTTTTTTTTTTTATGGGAATTGGCGGCAAACGAGCAAGCGGTTAATCTGACGATAAGTGATTACCGACGCCCACTTACATCTGCAACATCGGAGAGGATGTAGTCGCGTTGCCGGTCTTTAAGAATGTTTGGAGAGAAGGGGAGAGTGGGCATCCGGTTACCACACTCACCGAACAAAACGCAGAAGTACAGCATGTCTCCACTTCACGTCGGTATTCTGCGAGGCCATAGTACTAACACGGTCGAGCCAGCCCTTTCGAGCACCATCAAATCATCATTGGGAGAGATCAATGCCCAGTGGACAATCAATAGGTTGATGCAGAAGAATATAAGAAAGATTGGTGATAAATTTAAGCGCCTGCTGGTTTTATTACAGCAACACCCACCAGAACGTGAATCGACCAGTAATGATTATACCTTTTTTACTAGGAAATGCTTACTTGTGGTTATTACAATAATTACCCGCCAAACGGTCTCTAACTTGGAATCCCCGTGTTAACAAGTAATGGTATAACTATAAGATAGATAATATACATATACCTACATAGATAAATAAACATATATACATATATATATAAACATCCGTGACTCGGATACAAACATTCATATTCATCATGCAAATCTTGGGGGATCGAACCCGCAACTTACAGCTACGAAGGCAAGGCCACTACCGATTAGGCTATCGGACCGTTGATACGCCGCTAATAACAGCAAAAAACGTTATAGCTTCATGAAAAATTAACTCTTCGAAATATAAATAGAAAATGAGAATTGAAATTTATTACCGATTGTATCTGACAAATGTATGATGTGAAAACGCATAGAGGAGATTTCGCATTACGTAAAATTGGTATTTTATTGATACTGGTGTACATTCTAGGTTCGTGGACACCATGAACGTCGCCGTACTGCCAATGATTTCAAATTACTACTGTAAAATTTTTGAACTAAATCTGTCTTACACTCCTGAAACTTCTTTAAACAGTTGGAGCGGGCACGGCCGGTTGCGTCCTGGCTGCCAGGCTCAGCGAAGACCCCAATGTCAAAGTGCTGCTGGTGGAGGCGGGTGACCACATGGGTTTCTTCACCAAAATCCCGTTGACGTCCACAGCCGAGCAGCAGGGGCCGAACGATTGGTCGGTTCGGACTGCGGCGCAAAAGTATTCGTCCTTCGGTATGTGGGATCAGGTAAAGAGAAGGCCTCATAATTGAGTTTTCTTTAATATACATATTTTAATATTTAATGTTACATTATTACTGGCTCATAAGCTGTTCACGGCGGGGCTTAGGCTTACCCTTAAATCTCAATTACCAAAGAACAGTGACAGGCACAATTTACAATTGAGAAATAAATATGCACTAAAAAATCCAAAGATTATTCTGTGTAGAGGCTATGTCGGGTCTGCAAATCTTGCATTTTTTTTTTACTTTATCTGTAATAATCTCACTATTTGCCGCTTTTTACTTTATGTTGTTTTATTTGAAACGTATAAAACCTGTTAAAATAATTTAAAAAGAAAATACCTTCGGATTGTCATTCTATTTCTTCTCCATCAGAGGAACCTAATTACGATACGGTGCAAGGTTGTAAAAAAATGACAATTGATAAACAAAATTTGAAATAATTTCATTTCATACAGTACATAAAGCAGTGACACACCGCTCGTCTCCGAGCTACGCGTTACTCTCTGTCATCGCTCTAGACTCTATATAAGTCTATATAAGTTAGTCTATGGCTCTAGGTGTCGCGTTAGAGACGCAAGCGGTGTTTTAGCTCAACATATTTGAGATAAATACCATCTTTATCGATAAGAAGCCACGATTTTCACATTTCCCACCGAAGCCTTCTGTGGGCGTAAACCATCCAAGAGTTTTTACTGGTTTTTTATTTACACCATCGCATCGAAAAGTGGTACTTCTACCACTACCATGAAGTAGGTTGGGTACACACATAAGAATTTTTAGCAGCCAATAGCAAGGGTAATATACCATTTTATTTTCTCCAAATGCCAACCGTGGCTGCATATGTTGCACCTCTCCAGCTGGCTAACAAACGAGGCTCTGGCAACTGGTTTATGACATAAGACCAGTTTGCCCAGCCTGGTGACGTGCCAAACTATCAAGAAATGCATCTAACCATTCCTGACGCTTTCACGGAGAGGCCTATGTTCAGCAGTGGTAGAGCCGTAGTGGCGGCTTTAGCTGCTGTTCGAATGGGCCGGCTCGACCAATACCGGCGTGAAGTAGATCGTGTGCTTTTGCGTTTCGTTCAGTGAGTGAGACGCTCTCCCCTCCCCATCCCTTGCCCCATTCTCCCTCCCATCTCCTAAATACCCTAAAAGGATAATTGGAAGAAGGGAAGGAGG
The DNA here is from genome assembly GCA_029286595.1 of Bhutanitis thaidina. Lineage (NCBI taxonomy): Eukaryota > Metazoa > Arthropoda > Insecta > Lepidoptera > Papilionidae > Bhutanitis > Bhutanitis thaidina. The sequence goes on from JAGSMS010000019.1 coordinate 8,425,607, forward strand.
ATGAGGAAGAGGATAGTGGGCCTCCGGTTACCTCACTCACCGGACGAAACGCAGAAGCACACGATGCCTTTACTTAACGCCGATATTCAGCGAGCCCATGCTATCTGCTCGGTCCAGCTGGCTCATTAGAGCAGCAGCAAAAGCCGCCGCTTGGCTCTGCCACGTTTAAAAGTGGTAGTATTGATGGTAGAGTCCTTCTCTGCTTAGAAGTCACCTGTTTAGGGGATTAGTACAACATTCTTATCCGATTGATTGAAGTTGTTTTCAGTAGACCATAGACTGCCGTAGCCGCATACTATAAAGTGGACTATTAGCTCATCTGTCACCGCTATCTAGCAAAAAAAAAATATTGCAAAGCAATAAATATACGAGCTTAATTACTGACTATTATTTTTTCAGACGCAGATGCTACCAAGAGGCAAAGGTCTTGGCGGTTCCGGTCAGATGAACTTTCTGCTTCACGGTTTTGGGCTACCGGAAGACTACGACAGATGGTCGCGTAAGGGATTTAAGGGATGGTCCTTGCAAGATTTGAAACCTTACTTCGTTAAAGCCTTTGGCACTATTATGAGTGAATACGATTCCAAGTATTGTCAAGGATCGCCATGTTCTTCGGTATGTTGGTTTACAAATCTAAACGCAGCGATATACCCTTGCCTAGTATATTACCTAGTATATACCCTTGCCTAGGATATACCTAGTAGTTAAGATGTTGTCATACGCGCTGGGTTCATATTGAATTTAAGTGCGTTTAGACAAAGACACGTGACAGAAGAGTTATCTGAAGACCAAACAAACATTTTACCAAAAACCACAGCAGCGGCTCATAAATTTTTCCACTGTTTCGTGTCGGAAAGAGCTCGTCACGCCTCTCCAGCGTCAGTACGTGTTGGAGACCAAACGTTACTTCACATGTGCTCCAAATGTTTTTTTTATTATTTCGAAGACCCCATGTTTCCCCTCGATATTTTCCTTTTGCGTTGGTGAAGTCAGACCTTAAAATTATAATTAATAATTTTACTGTGTCGGCTGTTATCAAAGCGAGCCCCTTACTCCTAATCTACCACGGGTAAAGCAGAATAGTCAAAAGTGACATAATTACGGTTACTAATGTGTCATGGCGAGGAGCGGGGTGTAGTTTGAACCCAGGACATTGACAGGCGTGGCATTGGAGCATTGCAGGCCTTATCACTTAATTCCAGGTCCAGTAAGCAGTAAATTGCAGTTCCGTATTAAATGCTGAAGTGTCACAGCTAGGTCAAATAATTTTGTGCAAATCTAGGTGGCTACACCTGGGTTTAGACGCAGTTTTTGTAAGTTGTATCAGTTACTATTCTGAGTATTCACAGAACGAAACATTGCGGAGAAATTTTTGCGCCTGCTTGTTTTCAAAAGCAATTCTGAGAAAGAGATTAAGCGAATTTTCATGCAGTAAATTTGAATAGGCACTGAATTTTTTTTGATATTCGTGTCACCAAGATTTATTTTGAAGTTATTTGCAAACGAACATTACTAAAATGGTTTACTAGGATGTGTTAAATGTTTTGCAACGTGATGAGGAAGTATCGATTACGAACGTTTAATAATTAAAGAGTCTTGTCAAGTAGAGTGTCTGCCTACCACAGTGAGTTAAAGGTGCTAGTGCTTATGCTGCAAAGTAACGCTAGATTTTTAAAGCATACTTATAATAAAGGGTAGAATATACTACCATCAGTTTCGCTAAATTAAGACAGATCTTTCAAATGCTGAGGCTTTGTTTGCTATCCCACGAAATCATTTCACAACAATTCCGTGTGATTTATTTTCACAAAGAAGACTTCGTTTCGTTGATTGGTTACCATGCCACAGATTAACGAAACACATGTTAAATATAACAGGGTATTATTTTATCTGTCAATTATTTTATTTTATAAAACACTGAATTATTGTGAACTTTTTTGGAATAGCTCATTGGACGCATAACTTAAAGTAGCAGCCTGTAAGGGCCCGTTGCTGGGCAAGCTCTCCGTCTGAGAGTGCTTTTGGAGGCAGGAAGGGCCCGCCACGCTGCTCCAGCGCGGGTTGGTGGACTTCACATATCCTCGAAATGATATTTTTTATTATTCCTCAGACATGCGCAGGTTTCCTCATAATGTTTTCTTTGCTTTCCACCGCCGAGCATATACCGCAATAAATAAACACGTATCCCAGATCAGACCCACTCGTCCTCTATGAAACCAAAGTGAGACCCCTGACGACTAGGCTACCATGGCTTACTACGCCCATCACTTAAGATTTAATTAATAATTTTACAATACCATAAATTTAACCAGGCGCCGATGAAACTCAAGCTCATAGACGAAGACAACGAACTCATGAAGACATTTAAGCGAGCGTCTGCTTCCCTCGGTGGGAGGCGCACCGTATTCAGGAGAGCAACGGCCACAGTCAGCGGCGGCCTGAGACACTCCAGCATGGACGCTTACCTGAAGCCAGCGCTCAATAGACAGAACCTTCACGTAATGCTGAACACACAGGCAGTTTCTGTAAGAGTAGTGCATTTTATTTCATATAAACACATAAAAAAGCACACATTCGTAATACTGGGGATACAACGACGACAGTCAGCAATGGCGTAAGACATTCTACGTTAAACGCTTATCTGAAGCCAGCGCTCATTAGACGGAACCTGCACGCAGTTCTGAACACTCAGGCAGTTTCTGTAAGAGTAATATATTTTACAAGAAAACCTCTCAGTACCTATTACAGGGATATTATATCAAGTCAAATATATTGGTATTTCAACCCACTGTTCACCGGAGGATTATTTGGAGCAACGTGGTGGTAATCCTGTCACCGTTATCGTATACAGGACAATGATAAAAATCGTACGTAAAACATTCGTAAAACTTAACGCCACGAGACCTTCGCATAGGGATCGAACTCTGTTCTGATTTGGAAATAGATCCCCTAATCATTTGGCTATCGAGGACTTTTCAGGTTTTTTTATGGGATATGGGCCAACGAACAAGCTGTTCACCTGATGGTAAATGATCATACAACTGAAACACCAGAGTAGACGCAGTTCTTTAAGGATATTTGTAGGGGCGGGTAAGCTCAAGATGGCTGTACTTCTGCAAGACTGTGGTAGTACACAGTTCGAGGCGCCCCATTCGAAGAGCAGAGAAATCGTGCCTTACTGGTTATTCTCGGCATCGTTTCATCGATTCTTATTCAGCGGCCTGTTGGCCTGGTAGACGGGAGAAACAGTCAGAACACGGGCCAGCGGGTTGCTAAACGTTGGGCTGTAAACCGTCCCATTAGTGATGCTGCTCCCCATCTATAGACTGTGGTATTAGGTTCACTTCTGTTGAATGAGATGAGGCTGTGTTTTGGAGAACAATCTTCTTCATTTTGCTTAGCCTACTGGTAGATATATATTAAATCCATCAATGCGTCATGCAATTTTAAAAATGACGGCCCAAAAAAAACTGACATTCGCATATGTGACAGAGAATTCCATATTCGTAAATAGCTATTATCTATTTTTTAATTTTTATTATGAGTGGCCAATTCCAGTCTCTGTTTCAGATCCGATTCGACAACGTAACAGCATCCTCCCTGTACATCCTACAAAATCACCGAAGCCTGGACAACATATTTGCTGACCGGGAAATCATTCTGTGCGCCGGCGCTGTTAAAACCCCGCAGATTTTGATTCTATCGGGAATTGGACCTGGCGATTTGATAAAACGGTACACGATAATTTTTATGAAGTCCTAATCCGCTTTAACTAACGTAGACGTGTCACCTGGGTTTGGATTAGGCACCTGCAGCTCCTCCAAGCGGCGAGTGCATACTATACCCCAAAGAAAAAATACACAGAAATTCCGCGTGACATCATTTCTCGATAAAATCATACCGTTTTCACGTGGTTTCGTTTATCCTAGACATGGTTTAAAAACTAATACGCTATGAGTTTACCGAGGAATGATTACTGTGTGATTATGTTATATATTTTCGAGTCAGTAATCATAAATAAATAAAAAAACTCGAACTCGTCAGTAAGATTTTGCATTGTTATTACATCATCACGAAGATTGCCTTTTATGTCCTAAAAGAAAACTTTATTTCCTTTCAGATTGAGAATAAACTTGGTCGCGGAAAATGTCCACGTCGGGTCGAATCTCCACGACCACATGAACATGCCGATCTACGTCAGCATTAAGAAACCCATTAGCGTCACCTTGGCCAAGGTGTTCACGGCTGGTACTCTGTGGCAGTACATCTGGAGGAGACAGGGTAAGCACATAGTGCATGCACGGAGAAAAATTCTTTGATTTTTAGTTTGATTCAAGATATTTTTTGTTTAAGAGGGAAATGTAAGGTTTACCTCCAAATGTTCAATCTGATCTGGATACGATGCGCCAAGCTTAAAAACAAAGCCGGGGCTGCCGACTTCTGACTTCAATCGATAACTTAGATCTGACCTGTTTATTACCTACGCTTGAAAGATATCTCTCTAGTGCAGGATCAGAGAGTTATGTTTACTTGAAGTTACGAGAGCACCAACAAGATTGGTGCTGGCACTTAACTTATTTCCTCTTGTAGTTGTCACCTCGTGTGTCCACTTTCCAGCGCAAGAAGCCCTTACCGACGCAATTGCGAGAACATGCTTGATTTCCAGCGTCCTTGTGCTAATCTTGTGCTGTATTGAAATGAAAATAATTTTACGAAATTTGTCGCGTTTAATTGAAACTTTTTTCACTTCCCCTCGTTTAGCCATTACACATCACGACGTCTAATATCGCAATCCACCCGTACTCGCACAGCATCCGGCGGCAGGTCTTACAAACATTACAATATCTAGTATTTGCTTAAATACTAGAAGTAATTGTTATATGCTATCACTAATACAACACTGAAGTGTACGTATGTTTAAACGCGTTTATCTCCGGAACTACCCGTACGATATGCAATTTTTTCTTGGCTTTATATAGCCCATTTATCGAGGAAGTTTAAAGGCTATAACATCACGCTACAACCCATAGGAGCGGAGCAGTAACCACAAACCCTCGTCATGTACTCATTATTTGTAAAACTGACATTTATAATTCAAATTTAACGCGAAATGTATTCAGGACTTACTAATGGATATAACGAGGTACCAACTTTATCTTCAAATGCCAACTTCACTCGTACGTGGTGCACCCTGCTAACTTACCAAGGAGGCTCTAGCGTCCTAATGTTGGTGGAAAATCCAGTCAAATTTGCCGAACTTAAATCTTACTAGTAAGCAGCATCACTAATGCTATGGTGCCTTAACTGCACTCCCAAATTTGTCCATCCCGGTTAGTATGTGGAAAGCTTTCAGCAAATGCGTACCGGCTTCATCCTTGGAGATGCCAATCGGCAGTGGACTCGGATAGGATGGTGATGAGGAACAAGTGCTTTTTAAGTAAAAAATCTTAATGAGATCTGTCTCTTAGTTACCTCCTATGAGACCATTCTTAACTTGGTAGAGCCAAGCGTCAGCTCAGTTGGTGCTGCCGTACCACCACCGGAAGTAAAGGCATCTTGTACTTATGCGTTTCGTTCCGTGAGGTAACCGGAGGCCCACTCTCCCCTACCCCATCCCCCATCCCCCATTCTCCATTCTGGTCCTCTCTCCCATCCCCCAAACACCCTTAAAGGCCGGCCACACACCTGCAGCCCCTCTTGTGTTGCAGATGCAAGTGGGCGACGGTAATCACTTGCCATCAGGTGGGTCGCTTACTTGTTTGCCCCCTTACCCATAACAAAATAAGAAAAACCCACTGAAAGAAGAATGTAGATTTCTACTCCGCAACCACAAGGGGCATATTGGTGATATCATCGATTAGCCTATGACTGTGACGTGCTGATAATTTATATTAGCCTTAGTCGACGTATCCACCGTACATATTATTTATTGGATTGTGATGATAAACCAACTAACTAAAACCAACTAACGGTCCATCTGTCGGTAAGTGGCAACTGCACCCCATGCACACACGCAAACAACTTCGATCTAAAGGAGGTTACAGATGTGTTGTGAACCCTGAGGATGGAATGCTCCAAAGCCTGTGATTATACAGGCTCAGTATACCTGTTGCCCGTGAGCGCGCCGTCTAAAGGACAATCGTTGTAATAAATAATTGTGAGATGAATATACTTAAATAATGTAATTATGCTATTACTTATTATTAAATAAACGATGTCATACTTAATATAACGTGTGTAAATATTATATATGTATGCGTGTAAGTAGTATATATGTATGTGTGTAAGTACACCACATACCCTTCCAAACTGAAGCACAGCGGTTGCACTGGTGCTTGGCGAGTAGAAATGAGTAACGTAACCCAGGCGACTCTTAAACATTAAGCTCCTTCATTAGGCTACCTGTCGTTCCCACCGGTGGCCGGCGTGGAGTACCAGAACACGTCCGCCGTCATGCTGTTCTCAATGGGTTCCACCAGCGAGAGGCTACTCAGAGACTTGTCTAATTATAAACATCAGGTAATCAATCGAATAAAATTATTAGTATTTTATAAACTCATATCTTTCCGTAGAAGGCCAAAAGATTACACAACCGTAGACGGATGAACAATCTGCATGCCAAGCCAATTTTGGCATTCTACGTGATCATCAAGGTAACGCTTATATTCGCTATGAACATTATTCTTATATATTATGTGGAGTATTGTTTTTTAATGAGTGCGTTTATAAAGTAGCAGCCTCTAAATGCTCACAGCTGGACAAAGGCCTCCTTCTCAAATATCTGATAGTGTTTTGGAGCCGGGAAGGGCACGCCACACTGCTTCAGTGCGGCTTCGGGGTACCTGAAAGACTGAATTAAGTAAGGTTTAAATCAGACATAACTTTTAATATTATTGTTACCAGTTATCCAGATGCTTCATTGATGATGCAAGCTCGGTGATGCACCGACTCCCGATCACTGGACGGCACTAGTAACATCTGTTAATTACTCTTTTTGGTGCTGAGTCTACCAGCTGCGAGGCAATGAAAGAAAAACATGATGGGAAATCCAATCTTGCGCATCCATTTCGCACGGTCGGAGTTCATTACTGGCGGTTTTTTAAGGTCTACCCGATTTAGTCAACTTAAAGCGCTTCTACGAATCTGATGCTGCATTTATGTACATTAAAAAATATAACATTATTTAGAGAGGTTTCCAAAATAATTTAGATTGATCTATATATAAGAAGTTTTGGTTGTCGTCAATTTGTCCATCGCTTCTTTTCCATTTCCTCCAGATTCATGTATAATAGAAACCTTTATAACGCTTCTCTAACCCTTCCGTTTTGTTTATAATAATTATATTTGTTGATGGGGTATTTCTATATTTACTCATCTGGTTGGGTTGTATATACAAATAAATACCATAATATAAATAATATTTTATAAATTATATATATAATAAAATTAAATAGATAACTAAAACCCAACCAGATGCTTCCATCCCCGGCAGGGTTAGGGAGAAAGGGACAGAAAACCGGCGGACAATGCGAGCGGTATCGAGTAGCACCGCCTTCTGCATTTGAGCTCGGAGCGGTCCGTCACGGAGGCCCAGCCGCCTCGGATGTTCCGAGAGGCTGACCGGGATTAACCCATTCGCAGAGACGACGATCGGAATAATTTCGGTCGGCATACCACCCCCACATGTCGTTTATATTTCCTGATTAAGAATTAATAGTATAACATGTGCGTTTGTATTGTGCATATTTTAGTTTTGATCACTATTTGTATGCATGATTGTAGCTGCAATAGCTATTTCGTGTTGTTATTACAAATCCTCTTTTTTTTATGGGTAAGCGGGTAAACGTGCAACGTCTCACCTGATGATAAGTGATTAGCGTCGCCCACGTACATCTAAAACACCAGAGGAGCTACAGGTGCTTTGCCGGCCTTTAAGTATATTCGGGGATGGAGGGATAAGGAGCAGGGGGATGGGGAGGGGAGTAGGCCTCCGGTTACCTCACTCACCAACGAAACGAAGAAGCACAAGATGCCTCTACTTCACGCCGGTATTCTGCGAGGTCGTAGTACTAACACGGACCGGCCTGGCCATTCATGCAACATCTATGGCCTTATTTATAAAGTTAATAATGTATAAATTGTTTTGTAAAACGCTGTTTAATTTCCTAATAAATAAAAATAAAATAAAGCCGGCATACGTCAGGTTTGTCCATACTCACCATGCTGAGCAAGGAGGCTCGTACTAGTGACGTCGCTCCCCATAAGAAGTGCAGATTCGGAAGGCCTCCGGAATACCCCTCAACTCTACCACGATGAAGCCTATTTTACTGTCCAAGAGGACTTTTCGTAATTAAAGTTTGCTTTTAGTATAACAAAATTTGAAAATCGCAGGTGTACAGGGAGACCTATCCCTTCCACAACGACACCCGTAAGGAGGGGTTCATGTTCCTGGCGACATGCGTGCAGCCGCGCAGCCGGGGCACGATCTCGCTGCAGGACCCCAGCACCGCGGTGCCGCCCGTGGTGAACACCAACTACCTGCACCAGCACTCCGACGTCGCCTGTATGGTGAAAGGTAAACGGAAGTACGGCATCGGTTCACCCACGCTTTTCATACATGATAAGACACGAGTTCGAATCCTCGCTGAAGTCAATATTTGTTTCAACACAATTCGTCATCGGGTCGTGCTGTGCTGCGTTCCTCGTCTCTGATGCTCAGGACATGTGACAGGACAATAACCCTTCATCCGTCCTCTACCGCGTCGCATCGGGTATAGGAAGGTGCCGTTAGAATTCGGATATTAGCGATTTAGTCGAAATCGGCCAGCATTTTGTTTTTTTTTTTAAATTAAAAACTAAATGTGCGTTCGGACAGACAATATTCTTAATATAAAGTTTGTCATCAGAAAACTATCGCTCAGTATTGTTTTAATTAATGTTATGCATAACTTCAGAACCCCGCATTGGCTTCACGCTTATAGATACTCTATATTAAAGTTATTTTTGCTTTGTATTATATTTCTGTATTATCTGTTGTATCTACTTAGACTTTTTTACGTGGTAGAGCCAAGCGGCAGCTTTTGCACCTGCGCAAATGGGCCGGCTCGACCGGGCTGGTCCCACGGCCACACATAATACCAGCGTGAAGTAGAGGCATCTTGTGCTTCTACGTTTCGTTAGGTAAGCGAGGTAACCGGAGGCCCACTCTCCCTATCCATTCCCTCCTCATCCTCTCTCCCATCTCCCAAATATTCTTATATATTATTATTCTTTTCTTTTACTTTCTTTCTAACATTAGTATATAATCTTATTATTAATGTGTTATACATATAAACCTTCCGCTTGAAAACGAAACCCGCATTGGAATCCACTTGAAGGTTCACGAGTTATAAGCGAATATAAGCGAATATAAGCGAGAATATAAGCGATAGAGAAATACGAATCGCGACTTTATTTTGCACAGCTTAGAGATGATTGTTGCAATTTCATAGTCGACTCTTACGACCTACGCTGATAAGGGAATTTAGGAGATATGAGGGACGATTAGGAGTGGCAGGGACATGGGGAGGGGAAGTGGGCCTCCCGTTACCTCACTCACCGAACGAAACGCCCATTCGAGTAGCAGCTAAAAGCGCCGCTTGGCTCTACCACGTTAAATCAATATCCCCGTCAAACATACAAACATACAAAGTTATCCACATATCATCACAGCTGTGAGACGGGTGGAGCGTTTGATATCGACACAAGCTTTCCAAGATATCGGAGCGAGGATTCACTGGCCGAGACCGGAACGTTGTCTGTCCTTCTGGAAGTATACGTTCGAGGACCAGACTGGTGTCAAACCGAAACGGAAGAGGTAAGATGCATACTTAAAACCTCTTCGTTTTTAATTAACACTCGGTGGAAAACTCGGTGTTCATGATGATGTCTTTCTGGCCGATTATGACTACGGCGACTACTCCAGGATACTATCGGCAGTTGTCAACTGCGCAGGAGATATTATAGTGCCTTTATTTTACGCGCGAATTCGGAGGCATTCGCTCGTCTTTACCTTTCCGAATCCGTTGTAACGCTTGACGCTTGTGACGCTTAAATGCGATGAGATGGGAGGAAGGTTGAGATGCAGTGTAAGAGACACGGGACGCACAAAAAACAAGCAGACTTGAAAACTAACAATGTGTGAACCAATGGCTCAGCAGTCAGGTATATGCACACATCAAAAAAGTCTAAGCAACATGCATATTACAAAATTACCATTTATATTAATTAATTTCTAAGTCTTTACTCACTCAAAGTCCTTTTACGGCCTGAATGCTGTTCATTATTGTAGCGCTGCCAAAGACGACAATTAACACTTCTATGAATGCCAAAATGCCGAGATACCTGAAATTGATTACTTCCCGCTTGCAACATCCCTGCAGCTCTTTGCATTTCATTTGCCGTCAAATGACGTCGCTCCATGACGTAAAGCATATCTAACAATTCAATTTTGTCGCTAACTTTATTTAAATGGATATTTCACGGAAAGGCTTATGTCCAGCTGTGGACTTTCGCTGATAGAGATAGTAAAAAAAGTACTTTAAATTAATAAAAGGATATTTTAGATAGCTCATATTGTAAGACTTCTTGTATTTGTTTTGGCTTTGTTTGTGGTAAATAGTTTTTTATTGTTACATAACCCAACATTACATATAAGTACTCTAAGTTACGATTGTCGACACACACATGCCGTAGTGGTTGTCGTACCTGAACGCTGAGTTGTGAGCCCTAAGTTCATCCCAGCCGAAATCAACATTTGTGCAAAACACACAAATTATTGGTTTTATATGATGCAGGAGGAGGAGGAACCTCCGTCGTTATATTTTAAATATATTTATTTGTAGATTCAAACCCATGAAACAGTACAAAAAACCCAAAGATGCAGCATCCAGGACTAAGACAGTGGAGACGCCGAGCCCACCGGACGAGTATCTGGAGTGTTTGTTGAGAGAAGTCGCTGTGACGGGACACCACGCTGCAGGCACCTGCTCGGCCGGCACCGTGGTGGACGACGCGCTGAGGTATGCTGCCCAATGGACGCTTTTAATACGCATGAAGAATGTTACATGTTCTGCAAAATTTCTAAACGACCCAATAGCCTTGTTAATTGTAACCTCGCTCTCGAAAGCCGGAGGTTTGCTATTTCGAAACCCGCTAAGAGCGAACATTTCCACGATGAGTGTAAATTTGTGCCCGAATCTTATGTGTATTAATATAATAACATACGTCGGGATGGCAAGTCAAATAACAAATACGTAAGTACAATCACTTATACATATTTAAACTCAACAATATCTTCTGTAAGTAATTTAAAACTAAAATAAAAAACACACAAATAAAATTACTTAAACGTAGTTTCGCGTGCAGCATCTATAACGACCGGAGTACAATTAATTGTTAACAACCCCGGGCCGAACTACTGCGTCAGCAATGTGGTGGGGCGGACGCTTCTTCCACCGTGAACACTAAATGGTGGCCAAAACCACAATTTTCTTAATTGATATTAAATTATACTTTCATTAAAGTAAAGTAAAGTAACAGCCTGTAAGGGCCCACTGCTGGGCAAAGGCCTCCTTCTCAAATACGAGTATCAGAGAGGGTTTAGGAGTTTTATTTCGAGGATATGCGAAGCCCGCCAACCCGCACTGGAGCAGCGTGGCGGGCCCTTCCCGGCTCCTAAACCCTCTCTGAAACTCGTATTTGAGAAGGAGGACTTTGCCCAGCAGTGGGCACTTATAGGCTGCTACTTTACTTTACTTTTTTGCGATAAAGGATATCCGAAGCCTACCTCATCCAAAGACATCACCGAAGCCGATCGACGCAGCCGCTAACCGTGAGTCACCTTCCTGCTGGGTCGGGCATTTTACTTCACTGGGAATTAGATGCAAGTCAAAGTAAACATCTTTCTTACGTTTATAAACTCTAAAATCTGTTGCGGAAATGTCGCGATGGGTTCAATACGCGCACTTCCTACCAGTGATCTAAATTTCAGTATAGCGCCCTTTAGTAATCGCTTAATAATATGTTTAATTTCAGAGTTAAAGACGTTGCGGGGTTACGAATAATGGACGCCAGCGTGCTTCCTTCACCAGTGTCGCTTTACCCAAACTCTATATTAATCGCAATGGCAGAGAAGGTCGCAGATCTTATACGAAACGCACCCGATCCGTTATTTTAACTATGCTATTATTAATATTCTGTTAAGCTGTTAATCTATTGTATCCTAGCAAAGATAATTTCTATAATATCTATTTCGTATGTAAGTTTTTTTATAGAACACCAGCAGCTGCGCGCGGCGTCGCCCGTGTGTTGTACAAATTTTGTCCGAAGAAAACTTTTTATTGAAATTAAACAGTATCCCATTCCATGGCAATAGATTACTACATCTCTACTAAGTTTTGTTCGTACCCGTTTCAGTCTTTAAAGCGACAATAAACGACAAACAAACAAACAAACTTTCGCATTAAAACAGCCTATTGAACTTAAAAAAGTTCCATCAAAATCTGTCAAATATCTTTCAAGCTTAATTCATTTCAATGTACATTCATATTAACATTCGAAAAATTATATATATCTGTAAAGATAAGCTTTTACAAATAAATAGTGTTCATACAAATTGTGTTTTTTCAATACATCAGAAATTAAATTACAAAGCGCCTGTGCTATTTTAATAGCAATAACACTTTAATGCAATATTGATATTGAAAAAAATACGTAACGCTTCTATGGTTATTAACTCAGCACCTCTTCGAGTCCAAGCCAACGAACCGTACATAAGTTTCGAAAAACTACTTGGTACGAGCCCTCCGTCTTCTGATTCTGAGACAGAACCTTTTAGAAATCGTGACTGCTCATACAATTCTTCTATCGTAGGAATGTGTGAATAAAACCATTTGTATAAATGAGATTTCCGCACGTTATTTGTATAACAACAAATAATTGTTGCTATACTAATACAAAACAACTAGGTGTTTGTCCATATGTAATTTACGTCAGTTAGGGAAATATTACATTGTGACTGGGCGAGCTTCGCTCGTTCGACCGCCCATTACAACCACCGTGACGATGAAGCGCAGTGCCATCTGTTGTTGAGTAACTAACATGTTGATACTTCAATTATCTATGAGATGACGCTAGAAAAAAATATTTTATTTATTAGTGTGAAAACGATATTTCAAGGTATGACACCTATCTGGATAAACTTTAGATACAAAATTTTATCCAAATCGTTAGAGCCGTTTCCGAGTAGCCAATTACATATATTTACATATAAACAAGAATTGCTCGCTCAAACTATTTAGATTAATTTATATAAAAGCACACACGCCTGTCACAAATTCAGCGTGTCACGACGGGCCTTAAAATATCACAGCAATCTCCCGAAGCGAACCCCCCGACGAGGTCCTGTCTCCCGGAAAGGCGAGACGATAGGTTCCGTAGGTCCATTACAATGTTGCACGCTGTGTGGGAGTAACTTTAGTTTGACAAACTAAAAAATAACAAATAAATTGTGTATTAAATTGAAAACCAGAAGAAAAGGCCGCCTAGTGTTACATAGAAATGCGTCATAGCTACTCGGATATACATCAATGCGACGTGTTGACGTCTGTGTTATTTTAACAAACCTAAGACATTACAAACATGGACGCGCATACGAAACACTGTTCGCATGTAATTAACAAAACGAGTCAATATTTTCTCTCCTCTGTATACTTGACAAACCTAACACACGATTGTTAAGTATATAGATGTGCTACCGATTTCAATGTGCTACAATAGAATTCTTCTACAATAGATTTCATCTTCATCATTTCAGCCTATCACAAGTCCACTGCTGAACATAGGCCTCCCCCAAAGATTGCCACGAAGCTCGGTCCTGAGCCACCTGCATCCATCGACTTCCCGCAACACTGCGCAGGTCGTCACTCCATCTTGTGGGGGGTCGTCCTACACTGCGTTTGCCTGTACGTAGCTGCCACTCGAGAACCTTTTTTCCCCAGCGGTTGTCAGTTCTGCGAGCTATGTGGCCGGCCCATTGCCACTTCAGCTTGCTGATCTTTACGGCTATGTCGGTTAAATAAATGAATAATAAATTCAATAGATTTGATTGACATTAAATGCTGCTCAGTAAATCAAGCGAAATTTGTCCTAAGTAATTGGTTGAAAACGCTTACATATCACTGCACTGAACATCTACTTCAATCTCTTATATGATCCTAAAAGACAATACTCAAACTTAAACAAAGTACTATTTATTTAGTTATTTATTATATGTATAGTTTGATTTATTATATCTGTTTTATGTATTGCACAGTGCCCATACATATATTTTAATTTAAAGATCCTTACTGCTATTGTGATTCCTCGTAATATCGTTTCAACCATGGCGAGGCTCCAAAACTTAACGTTAATCGCATAGGTACCCACGATGCAGATTATTATCTAGTGTGGGGATCATAGTAGAGCAGACATGACTCCTACCACCGGCAAATCAATGCAATCGTGAATTTAAGGCCCTGAACACATACATCCCTTAGATATAAATATATTATTTATTTATTTATTACACGTTTATGTATTATATACAACACATATGTATTATTTTAAAATCATTTATTATGTCACAGCTAAATTAGCCTAAACATGTTTTAATCTGTCTATACTTTGCTATCAGATATTGTTTTTGCTGAGATAATTTTTTTTGATTTTTTGAGTTTTTTAACAGATCGTAATCCCATGTTGGACATAGATCTCTAGGTGCAATGTCCAACATGGACTATGATTAGCTTTGGGGAGAATTTACCTTAATCAAACCCAACAGAACACTTCGCACATTTATACGCTGCTGTCCTTACACAGGTATCTTTTTATTGCGTTGGATAAGGGTGACACACGAGCAAACAAGACATCCTAATGCTAAGTAGTTATTGCAGTACATGGACACATGCGAACAACTCGAATGGAAGAAGATTTACACTGATGCGTTGTCACCCACGCGTACTATGATTTAGACCGGAACACGACAGTGATTACAATATTGTTGATGAAAGACGAAACAAAAAACTTTTGAGGATATGCGAAGACCAACAGACAGAAGTAACACGGTGCTTTTTCGGCTCCAAAATCCTAACGAATATCGAGAGGAGTCCATTTACAGACGACTTATTAACTTTACTACAACTTGCTGGAACTATTTGCTTCGACAGACCGTTGGATTTTTTTTTATAGAAGAAGGGGGCAAACAAGCTCACCTGACGCAACACCAGAGGAGCTACAGATGCGCTGCCGACCTTGAAAAAAATAAGTCGTGGTAGAGCCAAGCGGCGACGTATGCGGCTGCGCGCAGAATATCCGCGTCAAGTTGAGGCATCGTGTACTTCGGGGTTTTGTTCGGTGTGTGAGGTAACCGGAGGCGCACTCCTTTCCGCCCCTTCCTTCTCCCACCTCTCCAAATATCGTTAAAATCCGGCTCCTCTGGCGATGCAGATGTATATCGGCGTCGGTAATCGCTTACCATCAGGTGAGCCGCCTGCTCGATCGGTCCCCCTTTCCCGTATAAAAATCCAGCATACATTTCAGGGTGTGTGGGGTCACCGGCCACTCCCTCTCCATCTCCCCAAATATCCTTAAAGGCCGGCAACGCTCCTGCAGCTCCTCTGATATTGCAGATGTAAGCCGGCGACGGTGTTCACTTACCACCAGTTGCGCCGCTTGCTCGTTTGCCGCTTTTCCCATAAATGGCAAAAAAAAACAACTCAAAAAAAAAGTCAAATCAATACAAACCCTAAGAGAAATACGTGATCAACTAAGTCTAATGTTAGAGAAATAAAATAGTAAACGGTGTAGATATATAGACTGTCCATTCTATCTTAGTTAATTTTCTCTTCCGCCTCATTCATTCCATGGTCGCTTTAACAGAACATATTTAGGGAAACACTCGCCTGTACTTTCCACTGACCTTCATATAATAAATTCACAAACAAATCACATAGCCTTGTCATATTCAACGAGTCCCTTTCAAAATTAAAAAAAAAAAAACAATACATTCAACATCGCTGTTGAACTAAGTATCATCTTGATCCTTAGTTCAACAGCGATATTGTATTCCGGTTCATGTTGTATTTGCCTGTTATTAGAGTTACAATTATCTAATCACTGTCGAGCATGTTTAATCTGTATTCATTATTGTAGCCTCTGTTGGCAATCCTTCAATAAATAAATAAATAATTTTAGAGACACATCTAACGTTTCTGTCAGTATATATTCAGCAGCTCCCTTTTAGAATAACAATGCTTATTGATACAAAAGGCCTCTGTATATACACACCGTTGAGTTAGTGCTGCTTGTTATAATTAAAACAAAATGACATTGTGTGCATATCGAATTAAACCTTGTCCTCTACTAAGGAGTTTTAATTATTTCATAGTAAAGTTAATAGGACATTTTTATTAAAATGTTTATTTAGACAAGCTAATACTATATATAGTTCGGGCGTATTCTCCGGAGCTACAAGATCGATTTTAAAAATTACAGTTTTGAAAGCTACATTTTTGATTAATGTAGAGAAGAAAAAACGTAAGCAAATTCGATGTAAGTTCGAGCTTTCGTCAATTAGTAAGCTCGCCTATTTTGTTTTCCATGCACTGACAGACAGCCGATGACAATGGTCTTACCCGCTATGCCACAAAGATAATCAAGATATTGTTACCGATAAATGACACCATGACTCGGATGTGAAAAATAACACTGTGTGATGTATTATATGTACATAGTCGATGAATAACTTCACACGGAATTTTTGTGAGTTTTTTTTTGTGGCTCAGCGTATAATGTAAAAGCCAAGCTTGGTAGACGAGTTTGTTTATTTAATTTAAATAAACCTTGTTCGCCGATAGGCATCTCTTCTTGTCTGCCATTCGGTTGAGCAGAGAAAATGTATAAGGGTGCAGAGTACAGAGGAGATAACCTTAAACTAAATATTATGTTTATATGTATACTCAAACAATGCACTACAATAGCACACTTATATTTGACGGGCGCTTGGACCTACATGTAACTACAGTTGCATGTTCTAAACACACATTACACACTCCACTTACATATATATATATATATGTATATATATATTTATAGCGAGTTGGTAATATATTGTATTAGCCTAGACGCCTCGCACATATAACACTGCTGCTCGTCATCGCTCTCTATATTTTCGGCTTGCCATTTTTGAGATGGTCAATCCGCCATCTGTCATCTGTCATCTCTCAGTCGGCTTATACTCTCACAGTCACCGGGCCCCAGGGGCTGGCAGTTTGTCTCATACCATCACACACAATACTGTAATCTAGGTAACAATAGTCTACAGGAATGTTATATTCTGATTATTTTCAATTTTAGAAATCAAAGAATACTTATAGAGAATGGGAGCAAATTAGGCTAGAATATCACCATATGCAAAAACAAACTTCGAGTTTATAAACGACAAAAATTCGAGTTAAGCCAATGAGTACGACCAGGACCTTTTTTTTTTAATTCAAGACAAAAATAATAACAAACAAATGTTACAGACCTTCGTCCAGTCTGTTTTCCTCTTTAAGCTCAGTATCCTCGTTGACTTCACGCCGCGTAATTGATTAAATTGATATCTATCGAGCAATGTGCAGTACACACGGCAGACTCGATGGCAAAGTGGCTATAGTCACCGGTGGGGGTTCCGGCATCGGGTTCGAAGCCGCGAGGAACTTAGCCCAACTCGGGGCGAGGGTCGTGATAGCCAGTAGAAACGAGACGAAACTGTTAAAAGCGAAGAACCGATTGAGAAACTTGACGGGCAACCCCGACGTCGCCCATCGAGTCCTGGATCTCGCCTCGCTGCAATCCGTGCGGAGTTTCGTCAGCGCAACGATCAGCTCGGAGGAGAGGCTTGACGTTTTAGTCAACAACGCGGGTGCTCTCGGTTTACCCGATCGCTTGACTGAAGACGGTCTGCACTTAACCATGCAGGTAAATTACTTTGGAACATTCCTACTCACGTATCTATTGCTGCCTATGTTGAAAGTCTCGGCGCCGAGCAGGATCATAAACGGTGTGGCGACGTCGATGTACATCGGACACTTCGACTTCGATCACTGGAACGACGTTGATGCGTATTCCTCGTTGCAAGCCAACGCCAATTCGAAGCTCGCTATTGATTTGTTCACCGCCGAACTGAGTCGTCGTATGAAAGACAAGTGCGTTACAGCCAACACCTTCGACCCCTACATAGTCAAAGATACAGGTATACTAGACAATTACGAGGGTCTGTGGCGTGACATTTCCTTGTTGTTCGTTGACCTGGCGGGGCAGCCTAAGCGGGACGTGGGGAGACAGATAGCGTACTTAGCTGCCGAACCCAAGTTCGCGAACGTCACCGGGAAGCATTTCAAGTTCTGCCGCGAGTGGATTAATCACTGGCTGGCCTACGAGACGGAGCTGACGAAACAACTTTGGGACGCATCGAAGGAAGCCGTGAAAGTGACCGCCGACGAGGATTGGGACTGTCACGATTAAATTTGTGATTTCGAAGCAAAGTGTCAAAATCTTCGACCTAGAAATATAAAATTTATTGGATAAAAGTTTTTTTTTTTTATCAACCCTCGTTTCGTAATGAGGTTCCTTTGTCAGAGAAGACAGATGAAAGAACCTCCGTACAGTATTATATACTACAATGCAACTTTTAGATCCAGCTTAGGAGCGATAAACTCATTCCTTTATATTATAATAAACCTTTTTATCTTCCTCCGGTTACCTCGCTTACTGAAAGAAACGCAGAAGCACAAGACGCCTCTACTTCACGCCGGTATTCTGCGAGGCTGTGGTGCTAACCTGGTCGAGGCGGCCCACTCGAGCAGCAACAGAAACCGCCGTTTGGCTCTACCACGCGTAATCTGCGTTTATCTGTGTATTCGCTTGTATATATACACGCCTTGTTCCAAACAGGGTAGGCAGAGACAATCTTCTTCCACTTGCTACGGTACCAACATACGTCTTTCGCTTTTTTCACTTTTATCAATCATCGCATGCATGCTCGTTGGTTTAGAGTACTCTTGACCTGACCTTATTTTCAGAACGTCTCCGATTTGATCGTGAAATGTTCGTCTAGGTCTTCCTCTCTCTACTCGACTCTACCATTTACACTCGCCTCATAAATATGTTCGCTTATAACTTCTTACTGGACCAATGCGGTTCACCGTCATTCAGAACATCTCATGAGATGTTCTGAATGATTTATATTGAAGATGTGGATATTCCGAGCGAAGCTAGCGCTGTTATTTAGTTATAAATATAAGATAAAAGAAACAGACGTGGTATTAGAAATTTAATATCACAATGTGTATACCAATCATGTAACGGTGTAAGAATGCCACCCCCAATCTCATGTCAATCTCCGGGAGGAAACGCGAAGATGGAGCTCGCCACCCGTCGCGTTTCATCTCTGGTATCTGGAAATCTCATCTCTACTCTATGGGATCACAGGCGTTACTGCTTATGTATTTGTAAGTATTAACGCAAACATCATCAATTTCCCGGTTCCGATGGAACGGTTCGCGGTTTAAGATTGAGCACGGAATCGAACTCGGGACCAGCGACCTGGCAGACGTGGCTCCGCCTTTTTTTTACGTGGTAGAGCCAAGCGGCGGTTTCTGCAGCAGCTCGAATGGCCTGGCTCGACCAGGTTAGTACCACAGCCTCGTAGAATACCGGCGTGAAGTAGAAGCATCTTGTGCTTCTGCGTGAGGTAACCTGAGCCCCCAGTCCCCCGCACCCCCACCCCTAATAGACCCTCTTATCCTCCAAATACCCTTAAAGGCCGGCAACGCACCGCAGCTCTTCTGGTGTTGCAGATGTACGTGGGCGACGGTAATCACTTACCATGAGGTGAACCGCTGGCTCGTTTGCCGCCTTTCCCATACAAAAAAAAAGACAAATCCGTGTCTATAGAGAGGGTATATATATTAAATCGTTCATTGTGTTTTAACGCAGCATTTGCGTCGTATAGCCTCATTATACCTACGTATATTCATTGCTTTTAATTAATAATTGTAACAATTTTAATTTCCACATCATATGTATTACAAAACAAAGCACATAATGAAGTTTAACTGTTTTAACCTTGACGTAATATCAACCGACACACAGTTCCCTTTTGAAGAGAAATGGACTTGACAAGTTTTAACTTTATAGCAAAATGAATATGTTAATATTTATTTCGTTTTCTACAATTTAATTAAGGAAGTAACTGTAACGATTTAATTCGATTAACAGCTGGTAATTAGTGTCTAGCTATGAAGGCCTCTCTCTCTCTCTCAATGGAAAAGTTTGCCATTATCGGCACGCTCGTTAGATGGGTTGGCGATAGCAGTTAAAAAAACTAAAATAGCAGACTGTAAATGCCGACTGCTGGGATATGGTTCCCGAATATCTGAGAGGGTTTTGGCACCAGTGCGGGTTGGCGGACTTTAAAATGTATACGAAATATTTATGATATTCTCCTTTCCGGCTGAGCGTGTGATAAATTTAGCTGAGCTGTCACCAGGGTTCGAACCCAAGCTACTAGTGTACTATAAGTTTAGCATTTAAAAAGCCCTAACGAGCATTGTATCTGTGCATTTTCCTTAGACGATTCTGAGACGAAGCCCATGTGCAAACAATTTCAATCGAAGAAGGTTACCCCTGAGGACTACATGGAACATTACATGGAATATCTCACAGTCTCAACTTATACTGGTTCAGTATACCTTCGAACTCAACAGTGTTTTTACTGATTGACGATAGGAATAAGTAAGAGGGTGAGATCTACCCAAACAACTCCTAAGCAGAGATGCTGCGCCATTACACAGCTCGTAGATAATCTGCTACAATCAACATAAAGTAAGTGTACTATATAGCCATAGGTTTCAATGCTAGTAGAAAGTTATGGTATGAAAACGTAGAGATATCATTGATCTTTCCGTAGAATGTGGTACATACTTCGGAATGTAATAATAAAGCTTAAATAATCATTATTAGTGTGTAGGGATCATGGCGACTATTTGAACGTCATGACAGGACTGTTGGCCAAGTAGTTTGTACACCATATCGTCTGAAAATAGCTAACATTCTTAGTAACGAAGTACAAATCACAGATGGCACAGCACAAGTTTCAGTTTTAGCTCCCTTGCACTACATAACCTACACTAATGATCCCATAAACACTATCAAAACCTGTGAGATGTATCAAATATATACTGACGATACCCAGCTATATACTATCTGGACACAGATATATTAAAGAAGCCATAAAATAGT
This sequence comes from Bhutanitis thaidina, assembly GCA_029286595.1. Classification (NCBI taxonomy): domain Eukaryota; kingdom Metazoa; phylum Arthropoda; class Insecta; order Lepidoptera; family Papilionidae; genus Bhutanitis; species Bhutanitis thaidina. The sequence goes on from JAGSMS010000019.1 coordinate 8,446,970, forward strand.
TTCAATCTGACTTTAGTAAACGTAGAGTTATTATTGACCTTTCCTTCTTTTTCTTTGCTGAATTGTCATTGGTTGAACTAGAGGGGTACTTACTTTCGAATGTTATAATTAAGCTAAATACCCAATATTAGTGTGTGGGGATTATAATAAAAATCTGTCGTAGTTGAAGCCAATTAGCAACAACATTGATCTGCTTATTTAAATCCTTATCCTTTACAGAACCAACAAGAATCACAAAATCAACTACCATGTGTAGATAATTTTTTTTATATAAGCTATAAACATTTCCAAGCTCCTTAAGTTAAATGGTAGAGTAGTTATTGTATATTTCACAACTTTTTAATCAATAAAAGGAAAGTCTTCTATTTGTCTGTTGTGACACGATTTAAGATTGTTTATAACTTATATAAAAAAAATTATCTACACATGGTAGTTGATTTTGTGATTCTTGTTGGTTCTGTAAAGGATAAGGATTTAAATAAGCAGATCAATGTTGTTGCTAATTGGCTTCAACTACGACAGATTTTTATTATAATCCCCACACACTAATATTGGGTATTTAGCTTAATTATAACATTCGAAAGTAAGTACCCCTCTAGTTCAACCAATGACAATTCAGCAAAGAAAAAGAAGGAAAGGTCAATAATAACTCTACGTTTACTAAAGTCAGATTGAAACTATTTTATGGCTTCTTTAATATATCTGTGTCCAGATAGTATATAGCTGGGTATCGTCAGTATATATTTGATACATCTCACAGGTTTTGATAGTGTTTATGGGATCATTAGTGTAGGTTATGTAGTGCAAGGGAGCTAAAACTGAAACTTGTGCTGTGCCATCTGTGATTTGTACTTCGTTACTAAGAATGTTAGCTATTTTCAGACGATATGGTGTACAAACTACTTGGCCAACAGTCCTGTCATGACGTTCAAATAGTCGCCATGATCCCTACACACTAATAATGATTATTTAAGCTTTATTATTACATTCCGAAGTATGTACCACATTCTACGGAAAGATCAATGATATCTCTACGTTTTCATACCATAACTTTCTACTAGCATTGAAACCTATGGCTATATAGTACACTTACTTTATGTTGATTGTAGCAGATTATCTACGAGCTGTGTAATGGCGCAGTATCTCTGCTTAGGAGTTGTTTGGGTAGATCTCACCCTCTTACTTATTCCTATCGTCAATCAGTACAAACACTGTTGAGTTCGAAGGTATACTGAACCAGTATAAGTTGAGACTGTGAGATATTCCATGTTAGTCCTCAGGGGTAACCTTCTTCGATTGAAATTGTTTGCACATGGGCTTCGTCTCAGAATCGTCTAAGGAAAATGCACAGATACAATGCTCGTTAGGGCTTTTTAAATGCTAAACTTATAGTACACTAGTAGCTTGGGTTCGAACCCTCGTGACAGCTCAGCTAAATTTATCACACGCTCAGCCGGGAAGGAGAATATCATAAATATTTCGTATACATTTTAAAGTCCGCCAACCCGCACTGGTGCCAAAACCCTCTCAGATATTCGGGAACCATATCCCTGCAGTGGGCATTTACAGTCTGCTATTTTAGTTTTTTTAACTGCTATCGCCAACCCATCTAACGAGCGTGCCGATAATGGCAAACTATCTCATTGAGAGAGAGAAAAAATATATAATAAAATATTCCGAAATGTTTCAAAAGGTTGTATCTACGTTATAAAAATAATGAGTTAATAAAAAGAAGTGAATTTAATAAATTCATTGGAACTACAATGTTCTCAAGGTTAAACATATTCACTACACACAACACGTTCATTGTAGAAGTTATACAGATAACAAGAAAGCCGGTAGTACACAGAAGGGTAGAGTCAGGCACTCTCCGTGGCAATCGTATTTAGTATTCACTTTTTCTAATGCGTCCTTCCACCAAAACAACTCCGTTTTTTTTTACCTTAAGTCTAGGCCCGAGTTTCAAGAGCAAGAGTTTTAAATTTCGGATAGCCTTATTGCCAAGATGAATTTAGTAATATAATAAGAACTTATGTAATACCTAGTTCTTCTTCTATTGTAATGAATATTTATAACACTAGCCGACGACATTGATGATTTAAAAGTATAACAGTTTGTCATACTAGCTGACCTAGAAATATAAACAGCAAGGTAAATAAAAAGGATAGACAGAATTCAATAATAATTTAAAATGGGACGAACAGAATGATAACAATATAAAGAGTTACATAGAAAAAATGGAAGTTAAGTGTAACGAGATAAATAACAATACAAATGTCACGTAAAGTACCGCCCTATAAGTGCCCACTGCTGGGCAAAGGTCTCCTTCTCAAATACGAGTATCAGAGAGGGTTTAGGAGCCGGGAGGGGCCCACCACGCTGCTCCAGTGCGGGTTGGCGGGCTTCACATATCCTCAAAATAAAATTTTTATTATTTCTCAGATATGCAGGTTTCCTCCCGTTGTTTCCCTTCACCACCGAACACCCGCTAAATACAGCACTTAAAATTGGTATTAACAATTTTAGTGGCGCCGGCACCGGGAATCGAACCCAGGTCACTCGCGCCCTATGAAACTAAAGTGAGCGCCCGGACCACTGAGTTAAGAAATTAGACTTTGGTACGTGACATTCAGCGGTAAGATTCACTCTGTCGGTAATAAAATGAAAGAAGTTTGGGGTCCATGAACTGCTCTTAAGTAGAATAACAAATTCTAACTAAGAACAGTTCATGGACCCCATTGAGCCCGATAATGAAGTGCCCAATGAGCTTGAAACGAATTACACAAACATACCAATGATTTAATTTAAAAATTACAGCTCCGCTTAAATCAACAACTTCACGCGCGTATCAAATTTTAACTGGCAATGTTAAGACCGTAAGACCGCCTAATAACTTAGTAATAGTTTTAAACATTTCATCCCCCTTGACTTTCATTCCTTAAATAACAATAATTCTAAGGGGTTTGTCTTACTGTTGAATGATATAATTGGTAATAGTCATATTGTCGCCTCACGAAGCATTATTATTTAATCCACGCATCGGTAATGGAATATTTCTGGAATTTTTCTCGCATAGTAAGGTAATGCGACTACATAAATTTGCAAATTATCTGGTCTAGAAATCCAGGTCCTTTTCGGTATTACCAGTACTAAGATTTTTTTTTGTTAATATTACATTTAATCAAATGCTATCTTTTTTAATATCAATAACTTCACGACAGTCACTTTGGATTTAACTAAAAGCGCCCCGTAACTGATAGAGTTATTTTTATTTCGAGGAAAAATTCTCTTTTAATTTGTTTTAAATCAACTATATATAAATTAAATTTATTAAAATATAATGGCTCATACGAGCAGACTCTTCGATTATGTATAGCTATCTTAATAAAAGGATCTTAATTGTGGAGGTAAACTCTGTAGTTACTACAGTAAAAATGGGTGTGCCACAGGGATCCATTCTTGGTTCAGAATATTAAAAATATGATATCGTTTGCAGATGAAATTTCGCTGATAATTCCAAGTCAATCCAAACTGTGAGTATTCGATTGAAGTTATTGGTGCCATAATTAAGTCATACCAATAATTTTGCACTTAACACTAACATAACATTTTTTTTACAGTATGTATTGGCAAACGTAATACGGTTAATTTGCAGGTGCAAAACCAAACATATTTGGTTATGCAACTATCATAATAGTGTTCACAATTGGTTTTAAATATCAGTGGGGTCCCATATATAATACCCTGTTCAATAACTAATACAAATAACTGTACAATAATTAAATTTCTATAAGTAAAAACTTGTGAGTCACAAAGTAGTTGTTCGTTCATTACACACACACACACCCACACACACACACACACACCCACACGCGCGCGCGCACACTATAGTGTGTAGGGATCATGGCGACTATTTGAACGTCATGACAGGACTGTTGGCCAAGTAGTTTGTACACCATATCGTGTGAAAATAGCTAACATTCTTAGTAACGAAGTACAAATCACAGATGGCACAGCACAAGTTTCAGTTTTAGCTCCCTTGCACTACATAACCTACACTAATGATCCCATAAACACTATCAAAACCTGTAAGTTGTATCAAATATATACTGACGATACCCAGCTATATACTATCTGCACACAGATATATTGAAGAAGTCATAAAATAGTTTCAATCAGACTTTGGTATACTCTCGAGATAACGCGACGATGTGATAAAATTCATCACACATAGTCACCAAAGCCTCCATAAAAATAACTCAACGGAATCTCTGTTAATGTACACCTTTGGATACTGCAGCTACTGATCGATACTTAGGTTTGAATATAGACGAACGACTCTACTGGACATATTAAATAAAAAATTAAATACCTTTTCCAACTCTACGTATGTAAGTTAAAGCGTTAGGAGAGTCTACAGTTTCATACGGCTTAAGCAGTTACGGTCTGACAATTAAAACTCAGACTAACCTAACCCACCACTTTCAATTGCGAATACTTAAAGCGATAGTGTGTAAAAAAAATTATAATAATTATCACTTCTTGTTTAACTACTGTGAATTAATGTCTGTACATATCAAAGTTATATGTATGTATATAATCACGCCTGGTATATATATATTTTATTTTTATTTATTTATATTATGCATAAAGTTGGAAGATTGCAATAAGTGAGAGGCTATACTTCATCGTTTTAATGTACAAAATACTAACAACACGTCCTAAAAATTATCTTAATTAGAAACCATACAACAACATTACTGGTAATTTAATTCGATATTGCAAAATATTACCTTGAACAGTCGTTGGTAAGCCTTGTTTCTTAACAACGTAACTTAGTTGCAACCTTAGCTCTAACATGTGCGGACATAAAACGAAGGAATACGTGAACGAGTTCTATAAGTGTGAAACGGATGCCAGGTTAGATGGCAAAGTGGCCCTGGTGACCGGTGCCACGTCCGGCATCGGCTTGGAGACGGCCAAGAACTTCGCCAAGCGCGGGGCGAAGGTCATTATCGCGAGCCGTAACCCCGCCAAGCTAATGAAGGCCAAGGATGAAATCATTCAATACGGAGGGCATACGGACATCGTCACCAGGCAGATGGACTTCGGATCTTTGAAATCTGTGCGTGTATTTGCACGTGATACGCTGGCGTTCGAGCCAAGATTGGATATATTGGTGAACAACATTGGCGCAGTTGGTTTAAAAGATCAGCTGACGGAGGACAGTCTGCATGCGATGATGCAGGTGAATTATTTTTCAACGTTCCTATTAACTTTTCTATTGTTCCCGTTGCTGAAAGCGTCTGCTCCGAGTCGTATAATCAATGTGTCGTCGATCTCGCTCCTCCTGGGTCAAATCGAATTCGATCACATGAACGAGGTCGGCCGCTACGCCAGTTTCGGTTTGTACAGCAACGCGAAGCTCGCACAGCGTCTGTTCACCGTTGAAATGAATAGAAGGATCAACGGAACCGGTGTCGGCATTTACACATTCGATCCCGGCATGACGAGAACGGAAATCGCCAGAAACTTTGAAAACAAAAACATCATCCAGCTCCTCAGATTACTAGGGCGGCCGTTATACGCAGTTGTGAAACTGCCCATCTTTCTGGCGACGGAGCCGAGCGTGGCGGACGGAAGCGGCAAACATTTTAGAGATTGTGAGGTATTCTACAGTACTTGGTTGGATAACGACACGACATTAACGAGAAGACTTTGGGAGGAATCCAAGAGGTTAGTGGGAATCACCGAAGACGAAGATTGGGAAATTGGAAAATGATCGATACAATAATGTTTAATACCTCCAGCATAAGTATGCAACTTATTGTTATGTGCGCTGTGTGTAATGCTGTGGTAATCTATGAAGCAATGTAAATATAAGGAATGTTGTACACCGTAGAAAGGTACCTTGTGTTATAAGTTTTGTTAAATCGCAAACAGTATTTTATTGGACGCCAGCAATCCTATTTAACAATAGTCCTTTTATAGTTTTCTGCTAAGTTCCTTGCCTAGAAAGCACCTGAAAGAGTGAACATGTGGTATGAAGAGTGAACATGTGGTATGAAATTTGGGTTCGGCATTGTCAGTTGGATTTTACCATATTACTCGGTAGCTAGAGACACATCTGTCAACTATGTATATACAAACGGACAGATGATGGCGAAATAACGCAAACTTAAGGATTAAAAATCGGTCACAATCAAATAGGCTTCCAGTTTGTCAATATTCATTAGGATTATTCATTAAAAACTTTCTTCCACTTCTCCGTTGGTCATTATCGCCTCACTTAGTTAACGGCTTGGCGATTGCAACCAGACGCCTGCCACTTTAGACGCTGCTCCCGGTCATCGATCTGTGTATTTGGAAACTGACATTCATTGTTCTGGTTCATCCGCTGCCGGTCGGCTTCCGCTATCATTTCAAGTCTTTTTCCTTAGTCGACGCTTATGATACCAACGTCTACAATAGCGGTGGCAAATTCCCCTGCGCCACCATCACATGGCATGGATTTATACACATACAACGTGATGTTTTATTTATGACAACCCAAATTTGAACTCTGTGGAAGAATGTGAAGTCTTATGAGTTGAAATAATCTTATGAGAACATCAAAAACTTCACTTACACGGGGCTATAATAAAAAAAGTAGAGCAATATGAATGTATGATGCTAATAAATTTATAGTGGAAAATACATGTTTCTTACTTTTATCTTAATATATTTTTCATGTTTAAATTTTACCTTGGTATGCATCAAGTGATCGGATAATTTTATTTAATTTACAATACTTCTAGTTTAAACATCAAGCATGACACGATCACATCGAGCACGAGATTTCCCTTAAGTCATCGGCGCTGCTCGTCATCCGGCTGTCCATTTAATTGATTGTTACAAGCAAATTTTTTCATCGCCCCCGGTGTGCCATCACCTTAACAGGCAAAAGTTGAGATAGGCCTTACATCAATATAAGCAGTTACAGTAATATCGAGCAAAACTTTAAATTAGGGTCGACTTGTGACATTTTGTACGATCGCGTCGAATAAGGAAAGAAGCCTTATAAGTTTTAATCTTGTTAGATTAAAACTATAATTTTACGTGAAATATATTTTTTTTAATTTAAATTTTTACTGAAAACGTTATTTTTTTATGGGAATGATGGCAAACGAGCATGCGGCTCACCTGATGGTAAGTGACTACCGTCGCCCACGTACATCTGCAACACCAGAGGTGCTGCAGGAGATAGGAGGGAGGATGAGGATGGGGAGAGGGAGTGGGCCTCCGGTTACCTCACTCATCGAACGAAACGCAAAAGCACAAGATGCCTCTACTTCACGTCGGTATTATGCGAGGCCGTGGTAACAACCCGGTCGAGCTGGCCCATTCGAGCAGCAGCAAAAGCCGCCGCTTGACTCTACCACGTTAGAGTTGTTGTTTCCAACATTCTGACACGCAGTGACTTAGAATAGCGCAGCGTTGTGTGGAATCTTTATAACGGCCTTAGTTATTAAAAGGATGTAGAGAATCCAAAAAAGGATTTCTATGGCAACTTCCTTATAATCTCCACCACGGAAAAAACCCTTCGGAAAAATATGATTTCACTCTCTGGAAGAAGACCATTGCACGACAGCGTGTTTTTACATATAATTACGAATGATCTGTATTATCTTATTGGTCACTTCATTAAACACAAGTTCACGGAATAAAGTGCCTCAAATGCCAAGACATGTTCGTAAACAAAATCATCTAAATCCTACCTTGGTCACTTCTGTTGCATTAACAGAACAGTTAGAATATACTCCTTATCTTACCCTATACAGGATGGGCAATAATGTTATTGATTGTCCATGTTTACTCTCAAGATTGCAATTTTCAGCACCAGTTAAGTCAGTAAGATTATCTCGTTTTGCCCCTTTCTGTACCAAAATGTCTCGTACGAATATAGGATTTAATGCTCCTCTAAATAGAATGGTTAGAAAATATAATGAGGAATATAAAAAAGTGTACGTGGAATGTCCACTTCTCAACTAAAATTTCCGAGCATAGGACTAAAATGCGGAGGGAATTACACAATAATTTATAGAAGAAAATCGTAGGTTTTGTTATTACCTTTCTTTGTTTGTATTGTTTCGTCTAATATTGTTATCAAGTTGTAGTTTCTTATAACTCACTATTGTGCTACTTTAGATAAGCAATGGATCTGAATAATATTAATATCCATTTAACTTTACTAGAGGATATCTACTGGCTTTAGGTGATTGCCTTAAAAAAAGGCATGTGCCTTTTTTATAAAACCTGTTCTTATATAAATAAAATTGTTATGTGTTAACCTTGTTGGTAATTCTTAATAAATAAATAAAATAAATAGATAAATATGTAATTATTTATCCAAAGATCTATTGACGTATGAGCAAATAAGATAGCTGAGTATCAATGCGTGCTTATTTTATGTCACCTTCACCATTTTTGTTATGTTTACTTATTAATACAATGTAACCTTTTTAACATGTCATGTCACCTACTTTTTTTTGCATCTTTAGTTTTAATTAGTTCTTTTTCTTAAAGATCTTTCATAATATTATATAAATTTTCGGGTAAATTGAATATGCAACTACTTTTTTGCATGCCCTCGTCACCTGTAAGTGTAGAAACACTAAGTCTTTGTCAAATGTCTTTTTTTACGATAGCCTAAGTGTAACTATGACTATGGTGATCATAAAACATTGATTTTAATAATAATAATATAATATACAAATGCTTGCTGCGATCCTATACGCAAGATCGTTTATCCGGGCAGTGGAAAGGTCAAATGCGACGCATCTGGTGGACGTAATGTTCGCGAAGCATTATGTCAGCGTCACTCGTCTCGCTTCCGGGTGAATTACGCAAACCATCGAAAGCGGTCGCAAGTCACGAGCGGTGGGTGTATATTGTTTTCTACTTCTATCGCATCATTTGTAATGTAACACTAATCTATTAATTTGACAGTATCCAGCTGTGTGATGAAAACCACTAAAGTAGTTTATTTTCGACAATACATTAACTAATGAGTGTCAGAGACTAGGGGAACGGCATCACTAGTGCGTGGGTACCGTCTTCACAGAAGCATCTATTTACTGCAGTGAGCACGTGAAGGTTATTTTACGTGAAATCGTTGTAAGTGGTTGAGCCACGCGGCGGCTTTCACTGCTGCACGAATGAACCGTCTCGACTGGGTTGTACCACGGCCTCGCAGAATACCGGCTGGAAGTAGCGGCATCTTGTGCTTCTGCGTTTCGTTCGGTGAATGAGGTAACCGCTGCACTGAGATTGCACTGCACCTTACATTTCGATCCTGACAGACAACTCTATTCTCCTCCACAACCGTACATCTACGGATTCTTATTTCTAGGTTATGGGTAATTTTAATTTGGCCCATCTTCAATACATCGCCAATTTAGTCCATAGACTTTCAGAGGGTTCAGAGCGTCCCCATGACGACTCTGCCACTTACTTCTGCAGCATCAATTTGTTTTGTCACTCTTTCCTCCCTAAAGTTCTCCAAGTGCTCAAACCACCGATACGTTCCTTCGTTATCCTGGTAATGGGCATTTACTACGCCACTTCATTTTTTTTACTTTTATATTCGGATGGGTTTTAAACTCTCTGTCGGTGGCCGTTAACAAAGCCATGGCCATAGCCCAGCAGGGTACCCGCGTTCAGAGGTTGACATTTAGAGAGAAATAGAATAGAAAAAACATTTATTCAGCACAAGTACATAAATATGAAATAAAAAATCATTTTAATATAAAAAAACAAAGATATTCCATCCATAATTCCATAATAGTTTTTATTCCTATTCCTTTGCAGTCCATGTAGTTAGGTGGTGGAACTCAGTACCACCTACCATAAGAGATTTCGGAAATTTATTTAAGAAACGTGTAAATGACCACTACTTAGCTTCGTGTTAATCGAATATATATTGTAGATTTACGAATGTGTATGCATGTATGTACATATATATATATATATATTTATTAAAATATATCTATGTATATTATTTAATAATATGTAATCTTATTTATTTAATTGTACACATAATATGTATTAGAAATGTACGTACTAAGTTTTCCATTTTAAAATTTCCCGTTAGGGTCTGCTGGAAGAAATTTCAATGTATGTAATAAGTAGTGCCATTGTACAAATACTATGTTTTAATCTTTTCATGCCGTTTTGTGTGTACATAAATAAGTAAAAAAAAAAAAAGAATATCGCCTAAGTATTCCCCATTAAATATCACTATATATGCAAGTAAAAAGTAAAAGTAAAGTAGCAGCCTAGAAGTGCCCACTGCTGAGCAAAGGCCTCCTTCTCAAATACGAGTCTCAGAGAGGGTTTAGGGAGCCGGAAAGAGCCCGCCACGGTGCTCCAGTGCGAATTGGCGGGCTTCACATATCTTCGAAATAATATTTGTATTATTATTCTGAGAAATAATACAGACATGGCAGGTTTCCTCAGGATGTTTTACTTCACCGCCGAGCACGTGGTAAATACAGCACTTATAAGTGCTGTATTTACCACTTTAGTGGTGCCGGCACCGGGGATAGAACCCCGGTCTCTCAATGAAACTAAATTGAGCGCCCTGAACTAAGCTACCACGGCTCTTCTATATGGAGGTACCAAAAGCAATTTTTTTAGATGTCAAACGTGACCAATAAATTTTACCACTTGTTGTAAAACGTTACCCGCTCTCGCTTATGCTTTGAAATCAGTGGGAACGCATGAAACGCGTTAAAAGGATTCTGCGGTGGAACGGGAAAGTTTGTTTTCCTTGCTCGAAACGCTTCGTGCATTTCTAATATTCTCTCTAATACATTCCGCATATTTGTTAGTAAAACGGGCGCATGGGTTTACCACCTAAGTCAGTAACGTGCAAGTGAGCATAAATGAGGCTCTGATGTAAGTCTTCAATGTTGAAGAGAAACGAGATAGAATGTAATGCCATCACCAAATGCGATGTGAAACCCAAAACTGTGTTAAAATATCCCGTTTCGGGGAAACCTACATACGATAGGCTATCTTAGTTTGATAATGAAGCTAATAATTATTACATCTCAGCTCTAAGCCAACTGCCAGTACTATGACAGTGAAGATCTTAAATTAGGATAAGTCTGAGATGTCTAAGATGCCGTGGGTGTCTTAAGAGGCGACAAAGGGAAAAGCTTTGCAACACGCATTTTTACATGGTAGAGCCAAGCGGCGGCTTTAGCTGCTGCTCGAATGGGCCGGCTCGACCGGATTAATACCACGACCTCGCAGAATACCAGCGTGAAGTAGAGGCATCTTGCGCTTCTGCGTTTTGTTCGGTGAATGAGGTAACCGGAAGCCCACTCCCCCTCTCCATTCCACTCCTTGCCCTCCCTCCCATATCCCAAATACCCTTAAAAGGCCGGCAATGCTCCTGTAGCTCCTCTGATGTTGCAGATGTATGTGGGCGACGGTAATCACTTACCATCAGGTGAACCTATTGCTCGTTTGCCGCCTTTCCCATAAAAAAAAAGATGGCTGGATAACCGTCTCGAAAACTATCAGAACAAAATTAAACAAACCGATGGGGGGCAGTAGCGTATAAGGTTCCAGGTGTCCGCCGATCCGCTGGCTGAGCGTAGTGATTATGACAAATTCTATTACAGACGGTTAAGGTAATATACACTACATATCACCAGTTAAAAGACCATACAAAATTAAAATAACAGTCTATAAATGCCTCCCCTCTACACTTGAGAGGGTCTTGGAGCCACGCTGATCTTGTAAGTGTAGCTGGTCAACTGTACGTATCCTCGAATCAATATTGTTTACTACCTCTCAGACACTCGGGTTTCCTCGCGATGCTTTCCTTCTCCGACGAGCACGTGGTGAATTGGTATTAACCAATTTCGATGGTGATCGGTCTGCATGCGAACGCCGCGACCGCAGAGCTACCACGGCTCAATTGATTACAATCTTTAAATAACGGAGTTGGGGGTTTAAAAGAAATTAGGAATTCCATTAGCACATTACAATTGCATTGAACACGTGGGAACGGGGCCGTCGACGGTTTTCGTAACACTCGATGCTTAGATAGAATCGCAATTTTATATACCCTACCCCACAATCATCCTTTTAATCTCTATCAGCCTGTGTCATGTAAGTCCACCGCTGGGCATGGACCGCAAGGAAGCGTAGATTTGCCCATACTTACCTCGCTGGACAGGTGGATAGACAAGGTGAGTGCTTATTTTTTATATTATTGGATTGGGAAAATGTTCTAACGATCCACCTGATGGTGACTAGCTACTACCACTTTTTTTTTTTTTGTGAAACGCACGCTGAAGTTTTTCTTGTTTTTGTTTTATTTTTTTTTTGTTTAGTTTCTCATTTTCGAGATGGGTATACTGCTCAACTGTTACAATAATTTAACAACTGTAGTATGTTTTGTTTTTACTAATAATTCTTTTTTTATGCTTCTTGTCCGGTTGTTCGTGAAGTCAATGAAGGACCCGACTGAAAAACAGTGCTGTGCTATCACTGAGACGGGAATCATTTTGACATCAAATTAATCTTTTCATGTTTTTTTCATTTCATTTTATTTATCTTGTATTTTGTTGTGTGATGTGCCAGATAAATGTGTTCCTTTCTTTCTTATTTCTTTCTTTCTTACCACTCATGGACATCTACAAAATTTTATGTTTATCACCCCTGAGGATTAAGATGGTTATGAAGACTATACCCGTAAACACTGGCTGTCTGTACCTTTCAAACAGTTGTTACACTGCAGTTTAGTGATCGAAATGGTATAGAGGGCGTAGGCACCACGCAGAGGACACCTGGGCAGAGAATGAGTCTACCACATAGTGGCTACCCTCGGACTAGAGATCCTGCTGTCTGTGGGATTTGGGTTGTTTCTGGATCTGTCGGTTGCCAGGACTCCAGGTTATACTGTTGGGAGCACTGCGTACAGGTGTTGTTGTTAATTGTTTTTTCGAAAATTTTGTTATTTCCCCCAAGAGTACTCCGAATATTCTTCATTGTAAATCACAGTAACCGCAGTTATTGAACAGTCTCTTCAGTTAAAAGTAAGATTAATCTGTACAATTTAAAAAAAAAATTAAAAAGGTGCCTTCTCGAACTCTGTCATTCATAAACAAGCTTGACTCATTACGAAACGGTGATAGATAAAAAAAAATATTTTGACAAGTAGAATTTACGTTTCCGTGTTTTTTTTTTACATCCTTACACAAGTGAAATTGCATTGACTATTAGTCCTGTAGAAGATCTGTAAGAGGCAGTAAAAATTGTAAATCACAGAGTTCATTGCCGGTTATCGAATGGTGGTGGCATATGAAGATCAGGCACCCCTCTTTTTCCAGTATGGTTCGTAAAAGTCGAATAAGACCAGACCAGCGACCAGACAAGTGACTGACAACTGGTTGTAAGGTAACCAGGCGTCTAGTACTGCAACCGCTAACCATTGAGAATCACAAAATTTCTAAATGTAGCGATTATATCAAATCCTGATATTGACTACCAGACCCGGTGGACAACCAGGACCAGGGGAGGATAAATAATTAACTGGATGATTATCTTCCCTCCTTATCCTTAATAAAAAAAAAGGCCATGGCACTACCCCGGTCGAGCATATTCGAGCAGCAGCAAAAGTCTGCGCCTCTCACTCACTTTCTCAAATTTTCAACTTCCCTCTTTTTCTTTCTACTGTCAATCTGGATCTAGCTCTAACCATTTCTCAGCTTTCTATTAGCATGGGCTATAACTACTAAACATAATTATTTTCCGGAACAGTTCAAAGATAAAAATAATCTTTAAAGGAAAAATGGAGTCTCTCGAGTTTGTCCTTTTTTTTTTTTTTTTTGTTTAGTTTCTCATTTTCGAGATGGGTATACTGCTCAACTGTTACAATAATTTAACAACTGTAGTATGTTTTGTTTTACTAATAATTCTTTTTTATGCTTCTTGTCCGGTTGTTCGTGAAGTCAATGAAGGACCCGACTGAAAAACAGTGCTGTGCTATCACTGAGACAGGAATCATTTGACATCAAATTAATCTTTTCATGTTTTTCATTTCATTTTATTTATCTTGTATTTTGTTGTGTGATGTGCCAGATAAATGTGTTCCTTTCTTTCTTATTTCTTTCTTTCTTACCACTCATGGACATCTACAAAATTTTATGTTTATCACCCTGAGGATTAAGATGGTTATGAAGACTATACCCGTAAACACTGGCTGTCTGTACCTTTCAAACAGTTGTTACACTGCAGTTTAGTGATCGAAATGGTATAGAGGGCGTAGGCACCACGCAGAGGACACCTGGGCAGAGAATGAGTCTACCACATAGTGGCTACCCTCGGACTAGAGATCCTGCTGTCTGTGGGATTTGGGTTGTTTCTGGATCTGTCGGTTGCCAGGACTCCAGGTTATACTGTTGGGAGCACTGCGTACAGGTGTTGTTGTTAATTGTTTTTTCGAAAATTTTGTTATTTCCCCCAAGAGTACTCCGAATATTCTTCATTGTAAATCACAGTAACCGCAGTTATTGAACAGTCTCTTCAGTTAAAAGTAAGATTAATCTGTACAATTTAAAAAAAAAATTAAAAAGGTGCCTTCTCGAACTCTGTCATTCATAAACAAGCTTGACTCATTACGAAACGGTGATAGATAAAAAAAAATATTTTGACAAGTAGAATTTACGTTTCCGTGTTTTTTTTTTACATCCTTACACAAGTGAAATTGCATTGACTATTAGTCCTGTAGAAGATCTGTAAGAGGCAGTAAAAATTGTAAATCACAGAGTTCATTGCCGGTTATCGAATGGTGGTGGCATATGAAGATCAGGCACCCCTCTTTTTCCGGTATGGTTCGTAAAAGTCGAATAAGACCAGACCAGCGACCAGACAAGTGACTGACAACTGGGTGTAAGGTAACCAGGCGTCTAGTACTGCAACCGCTAACCATTGAGAATCACAAAATTTCTAAATGTAGCGATTATATCAAATCCTGATATTGACTACCAGACCCGGTGGACAACCAGGACCAGGGGAGGATAAATAATTAACTGGATGATTATCTTCCCTCCTTATCCTTAATAAAAAAAAGGCCATGGCACTACCCCGGTCGAGCATATTCGAGCAGCAGCAAAAGCCCCCGCTCAAGTCTGCGCCTCTCACTCACTTTCTCAAATTTTCAACTTCCCTCTTTTTCTTTCTACTGTCAATCTGGATCTAGCTCTAACCATTTCTCAGCTTTCTATTAGCATGGGCTATAACTACTAAACATAATTATTTTTCCGGAACAGTTCAAAGATAAAAATAATCTTTAAAGGAAAAATGGAGTCTCTCGAGTTTGTCCTTTTTTTTTTTTTATTTAAAAGCATACTAGCAATACTATTTATTAAGCAGCATTACTAATATTCCTGTTAACCCTCCAACTAAGCTTACAGCTTGTATCTGGAGTGGTACACGACAATAGTCGGCGGGCTCGAACTTAGGCTTACGCTATTGGCGCTTATATGTTTGTATTCCCTTTGCCCGTTGGTCAGTTAATCTATTTATTCTCTCTATCAGTCAAAAGCAAATTTCTCAAAAATCATACGCCGCGTTCATGTAACTAGATGTTGACTTCTCAAACTTATAATAACACACACGTGTTCTCTTTATTTGCTTTATAAGAAAATTTATGACCCTGTACATACTTTAGGCATTAAACCTAAACTACTTCTACTAATCAAATTATATTTAATCAGTCATCACTACATACATACAAAGCCGTAAAGATCAGCAAGCTGAAGTGGCAATGGGCCGGCCACATAGCTCGCAGAACTGACAACCGTTGGGAAAAAAAGGTTCTCGAGTGGCAGCCACGTACAGGCAAACCCAGTGTAGGACGACCCCCCACAAGATGGACTGACGACCTGCGCAGTGTTGCGGGAAGTCGATGGATGCAGGTGGCTCAGGACCGAGCTTCGTGGCAATCATTGAGGGAGGCATATGTTCAGCAGTGGACTTCTGATAGGCTGAAATGATGATGTTGATGATGAGTCATCACTTTGTCCTAATCGTCTGACGTTTGTCTCATGACATGGCATGGTGTTGAGACGATGTCCACTCGATCTCGCCATCAGCAATATGATCCGAACATGTTAATCTATAATGGACTTATTATTCCAATCGCAACACTCACTTGAAAACGCTCTACGTGACTTATGTCATTCGAAAGTGACGGGTAAAGGACGTGACGTCATCACAACGCAGCCGCTTCTCGCGACCCCGCGCGGAAGACATGCGGAAATTCGATCGAAGATTCCAATAATTTCTGAAAACTTTCGCTTCGGATTCGTGCATCGAAAACAATTGCAAGAATCATAATATGGTACAATTCGCTAAACATCCGAGAGGCAACTTTAAAGTCCAAGAGTGCAGAGGGCTGTTCATAGATTGTAGAGACCACATAAAATTAAAACTTTAATTCGGTTTTGTGTTAAAAAATGTCAACAGTATCACCGGTGTCGCACTCTAAGAATCGATTCCTATATTTGAAAAGTTGGCTTCATCTTTCGTCGGTATTTTGTAATTTACGCCACCCATTATGATTTTTCGATAGTCGAGTAATCAATATCTAACGTCAGCTTACGCCTATGACTGTAAAGTAACAGCCTGTAAGTGTCCACTGCTGGGCAAAGGCTTCCTTCTCAAATACTAGTATCAGAGAGGGTTTAGGAGCCGGGAAAGTCCCGCCACTCTGCTCCAGTGCGGGTTGGCGAGCTTCACATATCCTCGAAATAATATTTTTATTATTTCTCAGATATGCAGGTTCCCTCACGATGTTTTCCTTCACCGTTGAGCACGTGGTAAATACAGCACTTAAAATTGTTAATAACAATTTTAGTGGTGCCCGCACCGCGGATCGAGCCCAGGTCACTCGCGCTCTATGACACTAAAGTGAGCGCCCTGACCACTAGGCTACCACGGCCAATAGAAAAGAAATATATCGCAAGACTCGCAAAAATACAAAACGTGGTGGCGACCGTCACCTGACAACCCAGGCTTTGAATAAAAAAGAGAGGCTTGTCTATGGATAAAGAGTGGTGCTAATGGCCGACAAGAGAGTAGGACAGTGTTATACCTAATGATATATTTCATAAGTTTACACGAATACAGCAAGTATATCTCATAGTCTGAGTTTCACTTAGAGTCTGCCCAACACACACGGAGATACCCTGAACATGGGCATAAGCAGCCCACAACGTAAAGGTGCCTATATACTATTCACCCTGCTTCGCGGGTCTTTTAGTAGACATCAAAAAAGAATCCTTCCAAATATGGAAATAACACAGATCGAAACACCAAAAATGTGGATGAGAAGGGGGATAGGGGAGTACCCCGGTCGAGCCGGCCCATTCGAGCAGCAGCTAAAGCTACCGCTTGGCTCTACCACGTACGAAAATTAGGATAGACGCGATCAGAGCTAGAATACGTACCATGCTTCTGTAGAATGTACCCGGATAAACAGAGAACATTATCTATTAGAATCGAAGTTTGGAATACGTGAAGTAATTTGGAAAGCACTAACACATATACACTTACTCTCTTCACGCACACATACTCACCCACGCATACACAAACAAACAAACACACCCACACACACACACACACACACACACACACACACATACACACAGAGAGAGAGAGAGAGACACACACTCACATATACACATGCAAACTAACTCTGCACGCATGTTACTTTATAATTAATATTTTGGTAAATATGGATAATATATTTCGTTAATTTAAGATATGGAAGAGCGGCGTCTCCTGGCACAGGCATTTATTTGCTTAAAAGGAGTCTCCAGATATGGGTTATATGTATATCTGTTTATATTACATCAGAAATAACTATTGGTCAGTATGAACCAATTTAAAGCTAACTATAATTAGTAGATAATAAGCACAACTTTGTTATGTATATAACAGGGCTGGCATAGCCGCTTGGCGACTAAAGCCTTCTGTTCTACAATAACAAAATTAAAAAAAAAATAAGGTCAAGTAGAGACTGGGCGTCGATCCATAAAGCTACTCGAGTGGACCGAAAGACGACAACTCGAGATACGAAGGGCAATTATGAACATTGATCGATATCTATGACGTAGGTAGTGGTTGATGTGAGTTTATTTTTAATTTTTTTTTTTCACATTCGTTTGATTGTTTATTGGTGACTTATAATTTCAGACCACAGACTACAATTATTATTTGTTGAACCTTTTTATTCTACACCAAGTAACTAGTTAGTATTGCTTATTATTACTTTTGTACTCAAAATAATCACATTTTGTTTGTCTAAATGTGAAATTAATGTTTGGGTACTAAGTTTTAATGATTGCTATTCTTTAATTATATCTATTTTCTTTTTATTATGTTTTAGTTTTCTTCTGTTATTTCTAAACGTACATATTTTTTTTTTACAATACAATTTTGCTTGATTTATATCACTGCGCTCTTAAGATGAAGCACCGTCTCTCAACTACAAGCGAGTTTATTTAAAATTATTGTTTTAAAAGTACAAAAAATTTTAAGGTTAGTCACTTTTTCTTCTCGAACACGGCTTGACGTAACAAGTTGAAATTTCTATTTTCAAGTCTGTATTCCCATGTTAATATGAAAAGTGTCTATTTTTAAACAAACTAACAAACCATTGTTGAACTAAAATTTTAAGAAAACATTTGGAAACGCTAGTAAGAAAATTTTAATGGAATAACACACCATTAGAAACAAAATACAGTTAAGGAAATCTTAATTGAACTTATAATGAAGGCACAAAAAAGTTTACCCAAAATCGTTTCCAATTGCCATTCTAAAGATTCCGTTACCCACATTCCAGCTCCATCATCAGACGAGCTCGATGGTAAAAACTATAAAACTAAAAGCTCGATGGTGAGGATTACAATAATAATTGTATCATCATCGGAGTCACAATGAACAATCTCAACTACATCTGGATGTAGGTGAGATTGTTCTTCCAAACCTTCAAAATTCCAAACCCTCATTCAGATCAGCATGTAAGCGTGGTAAAAAATTTAATAGGTCTATAAAAAAAAAGCCGTAGCCGTAGTGTTGTTACGTAGCGCACCACACGCCCACCTCCTTACTTTAAATATTGCTTAACCAAGTACTCGCTCGCTTAATGCCATTTAAATATAGAGTCAAGCAATTAACAGAAGACGTGATAAAATGAGATTCGTTGTCATAGCACTACGTTTATCAAAAAGCTTAAGCGACTCCTTTGGCTCCTTTAAGTTATACGTGGTGGAGCCAAGCGGCGGCTTTAGCTGCTGCTCGAATGGGCCGGCTCGACCGGGTTGGTACCACGGCCTCGCAGGAATACCGGTGTGTGAAGTAGAGGCATCCTGTGCTTCTGCGTTTCGTTCGCTGAGCGTGGTAAGTGGAGCCCCACTCCCCCTCCTCATCCCTCTCCTTGTCCTCCCTCCAATCTCCTGCAGCACCTCTACTGTTGCAGGTGTACGTGAATGGTACGCGACGCAACGGTAATGATCATTATCATCAGGTGAACCGCTTGCTCGTTTGCTGCCTTTCTCATTCAAAAAACAAAATAGATTCACAAGCTTTCAAGCAAGGGTCTGTGGTGATGGGATACAGCATCACTACGTACGTACGTGGGTACCTCTCAGGTTACTGGCTCTCACTTGCAGAGGCATATTTTCTGCAGTCGACTTTCTATAGGCTGATGAGGAAGATATAAATATTGGTGCCGGTTACTCCGTTCAGAGATTTAGGATATCCATTAAGCAAGTCCCAGAGCAGTCACAGGCCACCTCAACCTGCTTTTCTCCATTCCGGTAGATAGCTACGTTCTATCTACCGGCGAGAACTTCAGCTTGCCTGATCGCCGATCCTCTTTATAGGAGATGCCCGTGTCCTGCGGTGGACTTTTACAGGCTTCAGGTATGGTATGTAAGGTATAAAATTGTATCAATGTCGTGACGTATGTAATAATGGATACGTTCGAAATCCTATTATTTTTTCAAAGTGGGCTCAATGGCAGTTTCAACATTCCGTCAACGGTGCGTGTATAAGTGATAATTATACTGGATACAAAAAAAAATCTATGTCTAAACGCTTCTTCGTTTGATTCCGTAGGCAAATTAAAAAGTTATTTTTGTACGTCATAATCATGGCTCATATGGCCAGCTAAAGCCTTATGGTCTATTGTTAAGGACAAAGGAATCTTATGCTCTCTTTCTTTATAACAGAGTGCCTAATGAACTAACAGCCCACCTGAGTGAGTTGTACATCGTAGAGCCGAGCGGTGGCTTTCGCTGCTGCTCTAATGGGCCGGGGACAAATGTCGAATGGTTCGGTGAGTGAGGCTCACTCCCCTCTCCACAATTTCCCTTCCTTTACTCGCTCCCATCTCCAAAATATTCTCAGTGCCGGCAACACACCTGCAGGTCCTCTGGTGTAGCAAATGTCCGTGGGTGACGGTAATCACTTACCATCACTAATCGCGTAAGACATTTGCTTGTTTACCATAAAAAAAAATACTACTGCAAATTGAGGGTAATAAAAAAATGTAGTGTGATAAGATTGAATGCCTTACAATCTGTTACTATCATGGCTATCTATACCCCTCAGACCGGAACACTCTAGGGTACCTACCCAGACGGCTCCTACTTAATGAAATGAGCTACCACCTAATAAAGGGTCGTTGTATTCCAGTATTTTACAACTAGTCGTATTTTCTTATTTTTCATTAAGCTCCATCTCGATAGGTACTTATTGTGATTATTTTTCAGTTATTAAAAAGAACCTTAGGTTACGGATCTCCAAAAATCAAAAGATGAATGTGGAGGGTCACGTTATAAATGGTAAATGGCGACTTTGTAACAGACAGTACAGGAAAACAAACAAAACATACCGTGTTCACTTGTGAACTAGGTTGCGATAATATAATATAAGTGAATAGAAGGTGAAATCAACACATGCATACCTACCTCTCGTGGACATTATTTGTACGTCGTTGACAAAAGTTCTCATGACTCATGTCTTTTTTATGATATTGAAACTTGTGACTTGAGCATTTTGCATTAGAGAGAAAGAAACATACGTAGAAATTTCATTTGCTAAATTAAAAGGAAAATATTCAAAGTTGTTTAAATATAAAGGAATAACATATTTTTAATTGCTGCAATAGAAATATGGCTGTGTAACGCGGTAGAGCCAAGCGGCGGCTATTGCTGCTGCTCGAATGGTCCGTCTCGACCGGGTTGGTACCACGGCCTGGTCCATCTCGGCCGTGGTAATATGGCCTCTCAGAATACCGGCGTGAAGTAGAGGCACCTAGTGCTTCTGCGTTTCGTTCGGTGAGTGAGGTAACCGGAGGCCCACTCCCCCTCCCCATCCTGCTCCTTATCCTCCCTCCCATCTCCCAAATACCCTTAAAGGCCGGCAACGCAGCTGCAGAACCTCTGGTGATGCAGATGTATTGTGAATGAAATGAAAAAAGGTTCTAGAGTGGCAGCCACATACACGCCAAGAGCTTCGTGGCAATCTTTGGGGGAGGACTATGTTCAGCAGTGGACTTCTGATAGGCTGAAATGATGATGATTATACTAAGCAGTTGTTTTCCTTTGAGTAAAAGTTTCACTTTCGTCACTGAACAGTGCCCGCGCTTTTTTCTTTGTCATTTGTTTCCGTTTTTCGCCATAAAAAGTATTCCAGACTAGTTGTTTCTCACTAAGTTTAAGCAAATGTCCGGTTTCAAATGATACGTTGTAACTGAAGACATATTTCGCAAACACTTTTTAGTTATTCTTCTCATCGACATGCGAATCTCTCCGGCGGATTGGAAATTTTGTGACATCTTTAATCTGGATTTTATATCTCAGACGTGATCTTTTTAACTGATTCGTATGAGTCGTGTGCAGTAGCTGTAACTTGTTTGTTTTCACTTTAAAAATACTTACCTGTACGAATTAACATCTTTCAAAATGTTTAATACGAAAACTTCGTTCAAGTCAAAAAAGCTTTTACATCAGCCTACATTAGTCCAATGCTAAGCTTATGTTTAGCTTTAATTTAGTTGTACCTTGTAATTCAAGTGCTGTAACGCCTCCTGTAAAACACATCACTATCAGCAACATCAGCGTTAAAAGAGACACTGCTGGAAATTATCCTCTTCCAATTGGTAAGAATTTTCTGTGATGGCAATAATTCCTAGCAAATAAGTACATATTGTGTCGTGTGGCTTATGCCAGGCATAAGCAGAATGCCGTAAGAGGTGACTATGGGATAAGCCTTAAAAATCGCAATAGCTACCGACAGAAGGCGTCACAACCGTCTCGTAAAATTAACCAGAACGATCCTCTTGGCATAATCGCCAGCGGATTGGCCGAGCGTAGCAATTATGCCAAATCATCCTCCTTATCGGAGAGATCTACGTATTCAGTATACTATTTACATGCTCTTAAGGTCGCCAGCCAAAGCCGGCACACATTTCTTGGAAGCCGGACTTATGCTCACCACGCTGAGCCAGCGGGTCGGTGAGCCCAGTACCGGTGATGGTCGCACTGGTGATGCTGCTCACCAACACAAGTCTGCGGGATTTGGGTTCGGCAAATTTCTGTCACCGGAGCCTCGTTTTTTGCTGGTGGTGCTCTACGCTAATGAGGTTGCAATTTGGTGAAAGAGATGGAATATTCCCCTTACACCCCACAAAAGCTTGGTACAAAGTATTAAAGTCCGCTCTGTATCATCATCATTAGAATTTTAGCTGACCACTGCTGGAACAAGGCCTGTCTAATATAGTTTGTCGGTGACACCTCGCCAGGAGCCAGTCCTGCCGGTCGCATGTCGTATTGCCTCAGTACTTTCTTTATCTGACCTGTAAACTGTCAACAAATCGAGATGCTATAAAAAATAAAACAATCCTTTAAATGGCATACTACCCCTTTAATTCCGACATTCACTACACCCACGAGATAACATTAGGTACGCTCATTGCTATCCGACAACCACAACGAGCAAATTAATATTAAAAAAAAAAAGAAGTTATTCCTGCAAACTAAAGAAAACCTCATTCAGTCAATTAATTATTTTTCTACTGGCAAAGATTATTCACCGCCTCCTGTGGCCTTTCCTTTTACGGAGATCGCAAGCAGATCTATCTTCGTTGGACATTAAAAAATAGTGAAGCTTTTGCGTCACACAGCTAGGGCGACCAAGGTTTCAGTAAATCGCCGCACTTTGAGAAGAATAACACTGCAATTGTTCTCAAAGTGATGAAATAGAATATAGGTTGACTTGAGAAACTTGCTTATTTGATTAATAATGAATATATATTATCGACACGATATTTGAAGTCCGCCAACCCGCACTGGAGCGTGGCGGGCCCTTGCTCTAGTAGACCCTGTCAATTACTGAGAGGAGGCCTTCGTCCAGCAGTTTGACATTTACGGGCTTTCGTACGCCCATTGTCATACATATACCATGTCAAAATACTATTTAAATAATATAGTACCTTTTTACAGGCTATTGGCTGTTATAACATTCCTTCTTCTGATTTATTCGTGTGTACATATATTACATAATAAATTTAAAAAAAAATTGTATATCAACAAATAAATTATTGAACTTCCTTTGTACCTGTTAATTTTCATTGTCAAGATTGGCCTGACAAAGACATCGTCTAGACAATCTGGCACACTTAACATTTATGGCTTGCATACTCAGCACGCAAGGTATGATTAATAAGTATGGCGCAATAAAGGTACCACTAGTCTAAGATATTTGAATTCGCCATCAATGTGTTGCCTCTTGTTATTCAACAGATTGCATCATAAGCATGTGAGGTTGATTTAAAAATTTGATAATAAAGCCACAGCTCCTCATCATCATCATCATCATCATTTCAGCCTATCAGAAGTCCACTGCTGAACATAGGCCTCCCCCAAAGATTGCCACGAAGCTCGGTCCTGAGCCACCTGCATCCATCGACTTCCCGCAACACTGCGCAGGTCGTCACTCCATCTTGTGGGGGGTCGTCCTACACTGCGTTTGCCTGTACGCGGCTGCCACTCAAGAACCTTTTTTCCCCAACGGTTGTCAGTTCTGCGAGCTATGTGGCCGGCCCATTGCCACTTCAGCTTGCTGATCTTTACGGCTATGTCGGTTACCTTAGTTCTGCTGCGGATATCATCGTTGCAGACTCTATCACGCAGAGAAACACCGAGCATAGCCCTTTCCATAGCGCGCTGAGCAACTTTGAGCTTCCTCATACGGCCTGCAGTGAAGGACCAAGTCTCAGTTCCGTATGTCATCACTGGCAACACGCACTGGTTGTATACTTTGCTCTTGAGGCTTTGCGGTATACTCGACGAGAAGATATGACGTAGTTTCCCGAACACAGCCCAGCCGAGTTGGATTCGTCGATTGACCTCTGAGTGGAAGTACTCGTCTACAACTATTGTTCTCAGTCTCTACGTCTACGTCTACAACTATTGTCTCGTCGAGCCTATATTGTTCCCAACAACAACCGGTATTGGTGTGACATGGACGTTTGACATGAACTTCGTCTTGTCCATGTTCATCTTAAGACCAACCTGTTGGGAGACGTTATTGAGATCATTGAGCATTGCACTAAGCTCCTCTGTTATTTAAATCCAAACGGATCATTATAACTTAAGTCTATCAAGTAAAATGGCTTGGTCACCCTATTAAAGACATATTAAGATATATTGCGACAAAAAAAAACATGTCATCATACATAATGTAGTCTTAATGTGATAATTAAATTAGACACAGAACGGTTTATTTTCGCCACCGATCGAACATTTCTACCAACTGTACGAATATGTACTCCTGGTTACAAATAGACATTTTAAAATTGGTCAGAAATGTTAAAAGTACATATATTACACACACACATACACACACATATATATATGTGTATATATATGTATATAGATATATATATATATATATATACGTAGAACATTATGTACGTGGTAGAGCCAAGCGGCGGCATTTGCGACCTCGCGGAATACTGGCGTGAAGTAGAGTCATCTTGTGCTTCTGCGTTTCGTTCGGTGAGTGAGATATCCGGAGGCCCCATCGCCCTCCTCATCCCCCCTCCCATCTCCGTAATACCCTTAAAGGCCGGCAACGCACCTGCAGCACCTCTGGTGTCGCAGATGTACATGGGTGACGGTAATCACTTACCATCAGGTGAACCGCTTCCTCGTTTTCCGGCTTTCCCATAAAAGAAAAAAAAACATATTTAAAGTCGTTTGATAACAATCCGGCATTCCGACTTCAGAGACAATTTTATATATTTAAGGACCTATCACGACGTAGTAATAAAATCGATAATTAAATCGATTCACAGTCAAGTTCTCTGTGTTAAGTGTTATCGTCCCTAGTTTAAGCGACCTTATGAGTTGGTGTCGGGTCGAGGCTGGGTCACGTCGTCTAACATCGATCGAGACGCTCATGGCTGTCTAGTTATTGTGACATTTTCATTATACTATTTTAGTCCACCGCTGAACGTAGGCCTCCCGAAGAAAGCACCAGCTACAGATTAAAAAGCTAATCAATAGCTTTGGCTGCTGAATAATATCTCTCTCGTAAGGTTTGCTCACCACGATGTGCAAGCAGGATTGGTGAGCGCAATTCTAGTTTCAGATTTCGTGCTCCTCGCCGGCACAATACTGTGGGATTTGGGTTCGGAAAATTCGTATGTTTGCTTGTTAGCTAGGGTAGGTTACTTTATATCTCAGTTAAAAGTTCTCTTGGAACCAAATTTGTGAGCGAGATAACGAAGTACTTTACTCGCTGACTTTTCATTAACTTTATAACCATGTGATTAATATTTAAATTATTTTTTTATAATTATTTCAGAATTTTATCTTAATGATTACTACGACAATTATGGATTTTTTATGTAAATAAGTTTTTATCATAAAGTTTTTTATATAAAACTATCGCAGTTGTTTAACTTAAAATGTGAAAACCAATTCAAAAACGATCCGGAAGTATTTACGTGATGTCTAAACAACTGACAAAATTTTAAAAAAAATGTTATTTACGTGTATATTTTTTATTTATTTTGTGTGTATATTAAATATTATAATGTTCTAGAGTTCGGAGTTTATCCCTTGTATCTGTTTAACTCACTGCTTTTTCACAATTTTCACGATCACATCTTTAAAAGTACCTTTTTGTATCCTTTTTGTGTACCTGAAATACTAAATCTATTGGAATGAATTTTACACAAATTATAAATAATAACTCTGGGATCAATGTTTAACCGTGTTTGTTTCGCCGCTTCCGAAATTAAGAATAGGTGACATTACACATAACCTTACAATAATTGTCATCTATGTGAATATTGGAAAAGATCTGTATAATTATAATAGATTACGTTTATACTTCAATTAGTATTTTTTAATATGTCTTAACAAATACTAAAGTACACGCAAATAAAGTCGCGGAGGGCTGGTGATTAATATAAGAGCCGTTTCATTGCATTGCCGTGCCCTCGCTGTCAATATGAAGGTGACGCGAGTGACTCCGGTTCGAGTACCGTCGCCGAATTTGTAAGGAAACCTCGTATAAGTGTAAGGTATAAAGAAAATATAAACCTTTCTAGTAATAAAAGAAAGAAATACATTTATTTGCTAAGAAATGGACGCACACAAATGTAATCAACTGAAACAGATAAACAAAAATACATATAAAAACAAAATTAAAATAAAACTGAAAAAAACATGGATATTGTTTGCATATCCTGCAAACGAGGTTGACCTCTCCAAACTTTGCTCCACCGGAAATAAATTCCGTCATAGCACTGTTCTTCAGCGCCAACCCCCACGACACTCCGATGCCATTACATGTTTTTATAATCTACATATATATATAACACAGAACTAGGTAATACATAATATATAATATAGCAAATACGATAGAAAATTATTTTATCTGTACGGAAATGAGCACATCCAGTTCACCACAGATTATCTTACTAATCGATTATACAATACACCACAGTCCACATAGAGCAACCAATTATGACAAACACATAGAACATTTTTTTTTTAAAAAATGCCACGTCTGACCAATGCTATGTGGGACGGAGGTTATACTTTATTTTAGACGTTTCAACTGACTTATCACCAGAGCTTATTTGGAACAACGTGACAGGCGATGAGCCTGTCGCCGTCTTAATGTTCATGCCAACGGTACAAATCGTACATAAGTTTTAGAGTTAGAGTGTAGAATAGCAGATGAAAGTAAGATCATCAAAACATATCTAATTCGATTATCGAATAATGAAGGATTGATATCATAAATGCCATATACGAAGTCCGCGCGGGCGAAGTCGCGTGAAACGGCTAATAATAAATAAATAATAGCTAATAAGTGTAATTAAAACATAATTTTATAGATTCAACCGACTTCAACCGCTATTTTTCCACCGTTAGGGGTTTTTGAGGTACTCTCTAAGTTTCTATTAAATAAAAAAGAATCTACAAGTTCGGTTCACAATCGGCATGCATACAAAAAAATTCAGACTTATTGATAACCTCCTTATTTTTCGAGGTCGGTTCAATATACGAGTACTGTCGCGCCGTCCGCATGATTATTTAATATGTTTTTTATTTATTTATTTATGCAGGATACCAGCAGCACGTACAACTTATGTTTCGGGACATAAAACTAACTATTAATAAAGGTAAAAAGCAATCTACATTTCATTTCCATGAGATAATCTGTATCTCTATCAAATTTCGTTCACATCCGTTCTGTCCTTCAAGTGTGATTGATTGACAAACATACAAACTTTCACATTTGCAATATTAAGTAGGAAAAAACATTCAGCTTCTGAAATCATGACATACAATCTTTTTTGTTTAATATATAATTATAGTAGTGTCATGCAATGGACCCAATATTTATTATTATTGTACGCATATTACTTATTATGTGTTAGAGCCAAGCGGCGGCGTTAGCTGCTGCTCGAATGTCTCGACCGGCGGCTTCTGCGATTCGTTCGGTGAGTGAGGTAATCGGGAGGTTACGCCCACTACCCTCCCCCCTTCCCAAATATCCATAAATGCCTACAAACCGCCTGCAACTCCTCTTTCTTACCGCCGAAGCAGTAAAGACCGCTGGGACGACAGCGTATCTCTAAACCGTGGGGGGTTTAGTCAGAATAAACGTTGTACCTCTTCGTAACCGTTTTTATACATGTTAGAGCCAAGCGGCGGCTATAGCTGCTGCTCGTATGGGCCGGCTCGACCGGATTGGTACCACGGCCTCGCAGAATACCGGCGCGAAGTAGACGCATGTTGTTGTTCTGCGTTTCGTTCGGTGAGCGAGATAACCGGATGCCCACTCTCCATCCCATCTCCTAAATATCCTTAAAGGGTAGCAATGCATCTGCTGCACCTCTGCTGCAGATGTACCTGGGCGACGGTAATTATTTACCATCGGGTGTGCCGGCAGTTCGTTTGCCCCCTTACCAATAAAAACTAAAGAAATTTGCGCGCGAACTTCTAAAAGAATATGTTCTTTTACTTCTCTTTATTTATCACAACCCGTGGTGGTTGGTAATACCTTTATACCATCATCACAACTCTAATAGCTTTTTTTTTTAATCACATTTAATCAATTCGTTAGCAAGTAAGAAAACGTATTAAGTATTTATAAATATAATCATCATGTCTAACTTTCTATTAAACTATTCTAATTACAAGTTTTCGGGGGAAAAATTCAAAAGAAATTTAATCGACAACAATCAGCTACTTTGTAAACATTTATTCTTTCTGCGAAATTTACATTTATAATGTTATTAACATCGTATAGTGGCATGTCGGTGCGAACAATATTCTGTCGTATGTTCGTATTCACAATTATGTTTATGCCTAAATCTTTTGTTATTCAAATCAATGACACGAATTTTAAAACATTTTTTTTATGTTTTATATTGGGATCAGGCGAACATCTGATCGGAATTTCACTAGACGCGGTAGAGCCAAGCGGCGGCTTTTGCTGCTGCTCGAATGGGTCGACGCGACCGGGTCGGTACCGCGGCCTCGCAGAATACCGGCGGGTAGTAGAGGCATATTATGTAACCGGAGGCCCACTCCCCTTCTCCCAAATACCCTTAAAGGTCGGCAACGCACCTGCAGCTCCTCTGATTTTGCAGATGTACATGGGCGACGGTGATCATTTACCATCAGGTGAACCGCTTGCACGTTTGCCGCCATTCCCATAAAAAATATAAATAAACATTAACTCTGTGCTACTGAGAATGAATAATTGAAATGAACAGCACCATTTTAAATTTGATTTTTTAATTTTTTTAGTTAGTTAGTCTTTCCAAACAGTCCACTGCTGAATGTTGTGTGATGGGCAGTTAAACAGCCATCAACATGCAGACACACATTCTTAACATGGGGACAGTATGGAATAGCATTGTTATTAAAGGTAACACATGGCACGGTACACAGATCTAAATCAGATAAGTATCTAGATTATGGATGGCTGCCTAAGATTATGGCTTGGCATTTAGAAGGGATTCCCTTTGACACCATACGCAGCGGAACATTCGGTTATTTCGTATCCCGAATGAAGCTTAAATGTATAAAACGCACGCAAATCAGTTTATTTGTCTCGATACGAGTGTTATAGATGCTCGATAGTTATTCTTCCCGCTTGTAAACGGGTTCAATAAATGTAAAAAACAAAAAAATAAATGAAACTATTGTTTACGGATTGTATCGCTTGTATAGATTTGTTTTTTTTTTAAATCCTGAAAGTAAACTAAAGCTGACGGTTCAATAAATGTAAAAAACAAAAAAATAAATGAAACTATTGTTTACGGATTGTATCGCTTGTATAGATTTGTTTTTTTTTTTTTAAATCCTGAAAGTAAACTAAAGCTGACGGTTCAATAAATGTAAAAAAAAAAAATAAATGAAACTATTGTTTACGGATTGTATCGCTTGTATAGATTTGTTTTTTTTTTTTTTTTCAATCCTGAAAGTAAACTAAAGCTGACGGTGGCCGGGTTAACTACGACATCAGGACGTCAAACACCGTCAGTCCAACCGCGGAACGTTAACCAGCGAAACTAATTAGACTGTATATAATCCGCAGATAATATTATAATTTGAAACGTGTAGTGTTGGCTTAAATACAAGAGATCATTGAATTATTTAGAGTTTACTATTTGCCGTTTGATTGGAAAACGTCTATAAAATTAGTCTCAGACGTTTTGTAATAATGAACGCGGTGTAACTTTCGACGCCGTATTGGTGGTGACCTTTGCGCTGTTGCAATTAAAAAGCTGTTGTTGGACTCTGATTTAATTATTTTGTGAAACTTAACTTTCAATAGTGAAATAAGTGATATTTTTGGTTTTAATGTTTTCACACAAATTAATAAATTAGCAATTATTCTAATCTCATTTGCGAAAATCACAGAAAACATCGTTTGAAGCAAAATATTGTAGAACAAAAATACATTTTTTAGACTTTATCGTCTTTGAATAACGAATATATTTTCAGCAAGATTCTGCAGAAGCAATTGTGTTTCGGTATGGTTTTGTATGAAACGTGGAATACTTTCCGATTCCTCTGAAGAACCATTGGAAGCTGGTGATTTTTGGCGGGATTACTTCGAGTTGAATTTTTTGAGTAGTTCCATAGAAGTTCCCGCGCTTTTATGACTGGACTATCGACGGGCCGACGGGCCAGTTCAGTTTCTATATTCCAATGTCGCAAAGATACTCCCAGCCATAGATACGACAGTTTTTTTTTAATATAAAATAGGCTTACGTTTGACCTCAATCTCGCTTGATGGAAGGCGAAGATGAGGCCTAGGATGGTACACGTTTGCCTAGAAGGTGTCCGTTCACTTTGGCTTTAAAGATGTCCAGATTATAGCGTTCTGGAAAAACTGACCTCGGCAGAGAGTTCCACTCCTTAGCCGTCCGCATAATGAAAGAGGAGGCAAGTATATAATAAGTCTATGCTCTCAACAATACGTGTAATGTAGCAATATTGTGAATAGGAATGTATTTTTCTTCACCAGTTAATTTGACGGTGGGGCGGACGGGTTGGTGATCGGAGTAACCGACACCTCGTATCTTAGTCGTTGCTGCCGGTCGCCGACCTCGATCATTTAGGTCTGCCACATTGTACTGCAAGGAGCCTACTCTGTCTCTGCCTTTTGAGACGTCTGAATCAACCCTCAGAAGTTCAATCCCTGTTGAGTTTAAAGGGTAAACTGAATCTTAGTCCTCAGAATCAATCTTTTAATATCGAATCTAAAACTAATTCGACGTAGGAACAAAGTTCACTTGTCAATGTCTTTTCATTTTTTTTACTGAACCTCATTTCCGCAATGAGGTTTCTCTGACGGAGAAGAAACTGAAGAAACTCCGTAGTCAATCACTTTTTTGTATATACATAATAATTGCAGGTGATAACGTATCTGTAACCCATTTAGATTGAAGTTGAGTAGATAAAAAATCTGTGTCCTTGTGTTTGCGCACCAGACTATAGATTCATTGGCCAAAGGTAATAAGTCGGATCCATTTAGGAGTTACTACAAGTGTAACAGAAAACCCATGCTTTGCACAAATATAAAATTATTGACAAAAACAAAACGCCGACATTGGCTGGGATTCGTTTCGACGATGACATGATCTGGAAAATTTGAACTCAGGACCCGTGGCTTAATAGTCAGGTAAGCTAATCGCCTTGCCATTTGGTTGTTATAACTAAAACAGTAACCACTGTATGACAGACGTACATGACCATCGCACCTCCATCATTCCTCTAATCAATCTATGCCGTGACCAGTGAAAAGTGAACGGACAGTTCGGACGTCCTTGTGCCCCTTAGAGAATCTATACCAATCTCATTTAATATGTACAAGTAGCTTGTTGTCAATATGCTTCTGTTATTTCAAACTGTTTCTTTTTGGGGGGCTGAATTAGATAAAATAAACATGTAGATGTAAAACTTACACAAAGTAAATTATTGGTGAAAGTTCAAGATAGATTTCAAGCTTTTAAGGTCTATGGCAGGTAAGTTTAAACTAAGCACAATTTATCCATTTACTTCAGCGCCTATATAAGTGTAATAAGGCAACCAGAGAAACTTTGACCATGTAGAATCTACAAGTTTTCTTCTCGTCTATTCTCGTTGAGTAAAGGCCTCCTTCTCAAATACTAGTATCTGAGAGGGTTTAGGAGCCGGGAAGGGTCCGCCACGCTGCTCCAGTGCGGGTGGGAGGGCTTCACATATCCTCGAAATAACATTTTTATTATTTCTCAGACCTGCAGGTCTCCTCACAGGATATTAACAACTTTAGTGGTGCCGGCGCCGGAGGTCGAACCCAGTTCACTCGCGCTCTATGAAACTAAAGTGGGCGCCCTGACCACTAGGCTACCACGGCTCTAATATACGTCCTTATTTATAAAAATCTCCGCGCTAATATTCGATGTTAATATCCAGTTACTTTAGTCACGGTAGACTGTCGGAATTAAATAATCTTACCAATCACTAGGCGTTATGACTCCTTCTCTGGCAATGAACCGGCCTGGGTAGGTACCACACTCCAGCAGTGCAACTGCTGTAGTGTTCCGGTTTGAAGAGTCTATTGTATCGCAGGGTTATTGTCAAAGCTGTGATATAATTCCACTGGCCTTGCCAATCGTCTCAACGTCGTACATTATCACGGGCGAATTTTGGTTAAATTGTTAGTTCACTGGACATAATCAGTGACATTATAAACAACCCTAGTTACTAATACAGCAGTAGCAACACTAACATATGGTATAAGGCCTCATGCGTTTGGATTGGTCGTTTCTTTCTCGGCAGTAATACCGTACCGTCCGCCATTTGCATAACAACAATGGTGATCAGTCATTTTATGAATATATTAACTGATTGTTATAATGGTAGAGTCGGGAGAGGAAGACCTAAGCGAACATTTCACGACCAAATCGGAGACGTTCTGAAAAAAGGCCAGGTCAAGAGTACTCTTAACCAAAGAGCATGCATGCGAAGATTGATGAAACTGGAAGAAGCGAAAGACGTATGTCAGGACCGTAGCAAGTGGAAGAAGATTGTCACTGCCTATCCCGCTAAGAACAAGGCGTGAATATATGTATGTTGTTATAATGGTTGGTTATGCAAGATTAGACCAACGACCACAACACTCGAGCCGAACGAAACGCCTTCGCTTCTAAGCCATAAGGCCGCCAATTGTAGCTTTGTGTATTTTATGTTTCTG
The DNA here is from genome assembly GCA_029286595.1 of Bhutanitis thaidina. Classification (NCBI taxonomy): domain Eukaryota; kingdom Metazoa; phylum Arthropoda; class Insecta; order Lepidoptera; family Papilionidae; genus Bhutanitis; species Bhutanitis thaidina. The sequence goes on from JAGSMS010000019.1 coordinate 8,480,321, forward strand.
TTTATTTATTTGTTTCCTATTTTTGCTATCAATGTACAATAAAGTGCATTTCATTCATTCATTCATTCAGGTGAAGTTTCTCCGGGCGATGTCAAATTGACATATAAAAGTGACATTCAAAACGAACCAATCAGTGACCGCTCCAAAATCGAACGCTGATGTTCATTTAGTGAAACTTTTAAAAAACCCATTGTTCATTATTACACGGATTGTGTTCAGTGAAATCACAATGTAACTAAAATATAATATATAGCATAAAATTGAGACAATTGACAAGAGTCAGCGCATTTCAAGCGTGGTAGAGCCAAGCGGCGGCTTTAGCTGCCGCTCGAATGGGCCGGCTCGACCGGATCGGTACCACGGCCTCGCAGAATACCGCAGAATTCCCCTCCTCTGCCCTCCCATCTCCCAAATATCCTTAAAGACCGGCAACGCACCTGCAGCATCTATGGTGTTCCAGATGTATGTGGGTGATGGTAATCACTTACTATCAGGTGAACCGCTTGCTCGTTTGCAGTCTCTTCCATAAAAAAAAATGAAATGGGATGAAACACGAGCTGTCCACCTGATGGACAGTGGCTACTACACCCCATGGACACCCACAAACGACTTCATTCTAAGAAGGATACAGGTGCATTGTCACCCCTGGACGCTTCACAGTCCGTTATCAAACTGGCTCTCTATCTTTGATTTTCTACTTCAATACCCTTCGAACCGGAAGCGGCAGAAATGGGTAAGACTGATGTTTTAACCCAGACAAGTTCTGAGCAGAGAAGGATTCTACCACCTGTTAAAATACCGAAGGTCTAACAAGATTTTTTACTGTTTTGGGATGTCAGACTAGCTATTGGTTCACCTGTTGGTAAGTGGTTCCTGCAGCCCAGACACCTGTATACATTGTCACCCCTTAGGACTAAGAAGGCATGGCTTACAGTCTAGAATTCGAAGGGTATACTGAGCCAGTGTTGGCACAGTATACCCTTCAAATCGAGACAACTGCTAAACGGTTAAAGTAGGCAAGATTTTTGATTTTTTTTGAAAAAGAAATAAACGTTACCTTCCGCTGTAGGAATTACTCCTGTGTCGCGGAGGCAGTTTACATACATGAATTGCACATGGACAAACACCCAGACCGGGAACTATTGTTTGTAGTCGATACAAATATTAGTACCGTGTGGGAATCGAACCCGCGACCCACAGCGCCGCAGCTAAACGCTTAGCCACTTCGCCACCGAGCCGTCGCTACGATGTTGCTACTTACCCAGACTGCTCCCAGGCAGAGAAGAAGCGAACAATCTAGCAAAAGCTGTTACGTTCTACTGTTGTACAATGTACAAAATGCAAGAAATAGTTGACAGTTAGAAGAATAAGCTTCCTAGCCCTTCAGTGACCACACTCGTGTGTTGTGAGTTCCCCAGAAGAGAGAACAGTGTTGTGTGTCAATATAATTCACAGTGTAAATTCGTCTAGGATGACCCCTGAACAATTTTTCGTTTAAACATGATCGTTACACAGGTCGTTTAATAACGTTATCTAACTTCCAAATTAACCTACACACTTCTTCCAGTCAATTAAATATTCGCGTAATAATTATTACTAGAATATATAACAGATGTAGATAGAAAAAAAGATATTTTTTATTTAAAATCACTAATTAGAAAGTTATCGCTGTAAAATTTACTCAACCAAAATATTTCTACATAACATTATGAGATTGGATACCGTTATAATGTTTTAAGACGAGTATTATTATTTTTTTGGGTTTTCGTTTAATTTAATGCGAACAGGCCAACGTTTGAACAACATCCAGCCAGGTGACAAGTGGTCATAAGACCGAAGACGGTAATCACTTTGGCCAAGAACTGTTTTAAATCAACGGTAAGTTTGAAACTGTGTGAAATCAAGATGAGGCAATTAGTTGCAGGTGCTCAGAACTAATAACACTTGTACTAATGCTATAGCAGCTAATTTTAGTCCACTGCTGAACATCGACCTCTCCGAGAATTCGCCCGCAATAGTTGGTATATTTTTCTTGAAATTTTTGCTCACACTCACCATGCACCACTACCCTCGCGCTAATTATGCAGCTCTCCGTCATTACCGGAATTTGGGTTCGGCTTATTCGAATGGATGTTCTGGATTATCTCCATCATTTGGCAGCCATCATGTTTGTTTATTAGCAGGATGTGCTACGTGCAGGTCAGGTTCAAGTTTGGTTGAATGTTAGTTTAAAGGAGGCGTCATAGATTATGCAAGCTTAACTAAAAAGTCAGATCCTTTGTTCGTATAATGGTAACCTCGAGCTTTATGCCAAGCCATGACACTTCATATCTGTTACACATCCATAACATAGTTCTTTAATGGTCTCCAGATCTTGGATTCGTTTAGAATCCATGTTGAAAAATAATACACTGCATGATTTTACTGCAATCGAATGAGACGTGTCATGGATGTTTTGTGAAATTTTTGTGGCATAACGAATAAAACCCCAGATATCGCTCGTACGCAGGTTGCTAGGGCACAGCTATGATCAACAACTGTCTATGGCCGCGACTTCGTCCGCCGTGACTTCAGAAGTTGGTAGTAGGTTTGATTTTAGCGTAATATAAAAAAAAATATTGCAATGAGGATGATTGAATGAGGAGATTTTAAAGGAACAAAATTAAGAATAGGAAAAGTGTGCCCTCTATGCCCGTCCAAAATGCTTTATATGGTGATGGGCCCCTTCCCATCATACCTTCCATCTTTCAAATATTCTTGAAGGCCGGCAACGCACCTGCAGCTCTGCGGTTGCAGATGTACGCGAGCGACGGTAATCAGCCACCTTCTGGTGAACGGCTTGGGCATTTGCCTCGTTTCACATACAAAAAAAAAAGTAGCACATAATCCTAAGTCGTATCACTGTTCTACATTTTGTACTAATCGAATGCAAATTGCCTCTTCTAAATGTTAATGTTCACGTGTTGCCACGCGTCTGTAACCATAAAGAAATCACATGTTGAAATTTAGATATTTACATTTTTCAATAGTCGACTGAGGACCGTGGTAGGGTCGTGTTTTTTTTTATGGGAAAGGCGGCAAACGAGCGATCGATTCGCCCACGTAAATCTGCAACACCAGAGGTGTTGCAGGTGCGTTGCCTTTTGGTATTTGGGAGATGGGAGGGAGGATGCAGAAATGCAGAAGCACAAGATGCCTCTACTTCACGCCGGTATTCTGCAGGTAGTGGTATTAACCCGGTCGGGCCGTCTCGCCCATTCCAGCAGCAGCTAAAGCCGCCGCTTGGGTCTACCGCGTTAAAAAAAAAAGAATCGTGGTGTCGGCGTAAGAATATACCTCACTTTCTTTCTCCCGGTGGATGTCGGCGATTAAGGGATTGATTGAGCCTTGAAAGTTGCAAAGGCTACCGACAGATGTCGGTGTAACCATGTTGAGAATTATCAGACCAGGATCGAGCAGACCGATGAAGGGCAGCGGGGCTATAAGGTGCGAGGTGTCTGGTACTGCGGTCGCCAATCCGCTTTGCGAGCGTAGTGATTATGGCAAAACCCCTTTATGGGGGGCCTGTGTCCTGCAGTGGATTTGTTACATGCTGGTAAGGATCCACGACGATACCAAAGCCATATTGACCAGAAATGTCCACCCCTCACTCCTGCTTCGTCGTGGTGTATGTGCTACCACTACCACGGCTAACTAACGAGTCCGTCCCGCAGAAACTTAGTATCTGATATAGCATGATTCTCTCTCTCTTCGGACATATTGCACGGCGGGGTTCCGGCGATCTGGAATCAGCATAATAATGACGGGAAAAATGGCGGGCAATGGGGCTCGTGGCGGACCACCGGTCGGATGGGTCGATCCAGTCAGAACCACGAACCCAAGTGTCCCGAAGCCACCCTCCTCAGCAGTGATTCACAATGATGTACAATGAAGACAAGCTGTAGCGATTGTGACCAAATAAATAAATAGATACCTCCCCCCCCCCCCTCCCTTTCCTTCTCCTGTCTGCGAAAGTATGTTAAGAATTACGCCTTTAGAAAAAAGGTGGTATTTTCTCTGCTACCTCGAATCAACCTTAATTTCCATTAGGGTCGATTCACACTAACGCATGCCGATGAAGCCCAATCTTTAAAACACTTGAATATTTCGTCGCTCGCGAGATTAAGTACGGTTACAGAGTGAGATACCCGCGCGAAGAGACAATTACATAATTCCCGTCATATAACACGTCAATTGAAAAACCCATTATTATAATTTGCATCCAACGAAAACGATAATACATCTCGAAAGTGAACGGATCATGCAACCAAAAAAGCATTATTTCCAACTCTTAATACGTATTAGATATTTAATAAATTCACAAAGACATTTCAAGATTAACGTATAACGCGCACGCTTTTTGTTGTTCGCCAACCACCACGTTTCCCAACGTTCAATATTCACGAGGCAGACTTAATATAATTGTAAAACAATGTAAATTTGCATGAATTCGGAATATAAAATTATTACGTGTATTAACATAGACTATTTACAAACACAACGCGATTTATTCGCAGCGCACTGTGGAGATATTCTTTTTCTTTTTCGTCACCATATTACTTTTGACATGGGATATATATCCTTTAAAACTTTCAGTGCCGACACCCTTGCACGAGTGATACCTATATTTAACCAGTCTATTATATCCAGTTATACCAGTTAGCCTTCTCCCCCAGTGAACAGCGCGTGCAGAGGAACTTGTCATTTCTAGCAAGAGACTGTACCATTCTGTGAATCAAACCTGTTTTGCCCCGAATCACCTTTTTTTATGGAAGAGACTGCAAACGAGCAAGCGGTTCACCTGATGGTAAGTGATTACCGTCGCCCACATACATCTGCAACACCATAGATGCTGCAGGTGCGTTGCCGGTCTTTAAGGATATTTGGGAGATGGGAGGGAAGAGGAAGCGAATAGGGAGGGGATGTGGACCTCCGGTTACCTCACTCACCGAACGAAACGCAGAAGCACAAGATGCCTCTACTTCACGCCGGTATTATGCGAGGCCGTGGTACCGATCCGGTCGAGCCGGCCCTTTCGAGCAGCAGCTAAAGCCGCCGCTTGGCTCTACCACGCTTAAACCCTTGTACATCAAACTCGTTTCGCCTCAAACACTAGCTTTGAACTTGGGATTCCAACCGGGTACGGCCGATACGACAGTTTGAAATGAAAAAAACCAATAAGGTTGTCGTTTCATTCTATTGGTTAATATTCTGACCCGACGCCCGTCATCTGGGTCATGACCCGTGCGCTGCAGAAACGAAACGAAAGAACTGTGCGCCGACCGACCGCGCAACGTGCGAAAGATTTCCGCTCTGCCGAGCACTAATATAATGGTTACTGTATGTCGAATGAAGCAATACTTGAAAGAATATATTTAAGTAAAGGAAATGTTCTCGAGCGACAGCCGCGTATAGGCAAACGCAGTGTGGGACGACCCCCCACGAGATGGAGTGACGACCTGCGCAGTGTTGCGGGAAGTCGATGGATGCAGGTGGCTAAGGACCGAGCTTCGTGGCAATCTTTGGGGGAGGCCTATGTTCAGCAGTGGACTTGTAATAGGGTAAAATGATTAAATGATGACGATTAAAGAAACAACATAGAACGTTTCGATGCAGGGTTAAGGGCTTCACCGTTTCCTTTTATTCTCGAGTGTTATCGTCAAAGCTCCATAACATTAGGAAGGGTATACCTCTGACTCAGGAGACCAGAATTCGACGGACAAGTCACAAATCAGATGAAGATAGAAGAATACCAACATAAAAAACCAAATAAGGAGAAAACAGTTCCTCACATAGTTCATTTTTTAATATTGCCAGCTTAATCAATCTCTGCCTAAAAATCTCTTGTACTGTATACCGTCTAGGAAGAGATAAATTACCGTTATATAAATTGTTAATTAATTTTATTGTTTTGATTGCTTTTTAAGTTGAGGCCGAAGCTGTGGCCAGAAGGCCTCCGTGGAGTACTTCAGTCGGTCCGGCATCTTCAATGCTGTTCCCTACATAATCAGTCACCGTCTCCGGTGCTCCTCGGCACCTACCGTGCGAGCACCTTTCCCCCATCTAAACCTACCAATAAAAAATGATTTCATGGATTTCTCGCAGAAAAGCATTATTTTAATTTGTCTTTAACATTAAGCCGTAATAAGTCATTACTTATTGCTGCCTTAATTATATTAAATTTTCATATTAATATGTTTTATGATGCAGGTCTGTTTCAGCACTCGATTCATAGCTTTGAAAAAAACATCAGGAATATTCTTAATTAGTATGTCTAAGTACTTTATAAAGTTATTATTAAGCAACGTATAACTAAAAACTATTCCATAATATTGATTATGAATATGTGTTTGTATCCGAAATAGTAAATATATAAAAAAAAACAAAATGGGATGCAGCATCACTGGGGCGAAACTGCCGGAACTGCGTTCACCAATCCATCCGTCAAATGCGTTGAGTTTTGATTGGAAGTCTTCCGAGACTCGTATGCCAGCTTGCCGTATCTCACTTGCAGGGGCATAAGTCTTATGCCGCCTCGACAGGGCATTGCTTTACGGGTTTAATCTAACCGTTAAAAGAGTCTCGGGAATACCAACCGACAAACAAATCATTGTCAATTGAATAAACAAACACACGCTGTGCTGCAACACGCGGGTACGTGAGTCGAATGTGCACTCCTGAGTACGGCCGGCCGTGGCTCCCAAGGCCGGGTGCGCCATTGCATTTGCGCGCACACAGAAAGGTGTTAAAAAAAATACCATTCCGTACCGATATGTATTCAAGAACGGTATGAACTAAACATGAGGCAACTGTTTTCGGTCATTCGGTGATGTTAGAAAAAAATAAATTGTTATTTTAGTGTTGCCATTACGACAAGTGAGATTTGGAATATTAACTATGCCTATAACACTTCCTTTCTTTTTTTTATGGTCAAGGAAGCAAACAGAGCTAGCTGCTCATCTGATGGTAAGAGATTACCGTCGCCCCCGTGAATCAACAACACCAGAGGTGCTGCAGGTGCGTTGCCGGCCTTTAAGGGTATTTGAGAGATGCGAGGAGGATGTGGAGGGGGATGGGTTGGGTAAGTGGGCCTCCGATTACTTCACTCACCGGACGAAACACAGAAGCACAAGATGCCTTTTCTTCACGCCGGTATTCTGCGAGGTCGTGGTACTACCCCGGTCGAGCGAACCTTCGTCCTTCTGGTCATAACTTCTCATGACTGGGAATGGGAAAGAAATTAAGAAGTCCACCTACAACATTTTTCCTTCTTGGAGGAAGTATGTAGGTGCTATATACTCGCATGACGAGCAGCAGCTTCGGTCATCCCTGTTAGCGTTTTGCTGTATTAAAAATGTAAACAAAAGCAATTATATTAAACACCACGTTTTTTATTAGCACGTATTTCTTATCATTAAAGTAGTAGCCCTAATCAATTTAAAAAGCATTGTAGCTTGATAAAATCGCGTACTTTATGTAATACAATAAGCAGCAGACAATGGCATTATTACTACTTAATTTCCCTAGAAATAAACTTGATCGTAGCTCCGTCAAAGGTTATGATGTTCTAAATTACAATGTCCTCGCAGAAAAATCTAGTTACATACATTCAACTTACTATTACTTTAACTCTAATACTATTAAAAAAAAAACAGAAACACTATCACGAAATTTGGTTAATGTCAGCCGTGTGGCAACCCTATCGCTATTAAGAGACGTTCAGTTTAGAATTAACAAACGTTTGCCTTGAATTCATTTGATTACGCATTCTGAACGATTTGATGGCACGTAAAGACTCTCAGGTCTCTCCGAGTCGATAGAGATATGTGATATTATTAAATGTGATATGTAAATGTTACATCAACACATTTTTTATTTGTATTTTTTATTTTATCATCATCAACATAGTTAACACTTAAACTGTCGTTAAAAAGACATTTGTTAGTAAAATTATTCAAAAAGACTTAGGGTTTCTATACTTATAGGTCATGAGGGCATGCTATCAAATATTCGCAAATTAAATAAAAAAAAAAATGGGAAGATAAAAAAAAACTAAAACAATTACCACAATATATATATATATAATAGCTGTCGATGGTAAGCTAAAAAGTGGACTCTTTAAATATCTAAAGTTTACATTAAGATGATAAGAAATAATAGAAGAAATAACAGAAAATGTTGCATAGCGAAATCAAATCAACACAAACAATTTAGACTAAAAGAAGTAAACATTACAATTATGATATTAAAATTATACTAAAGCTAACTTACTTCAATTTCATTGAATGAAATATATGAATCTACTTTCAATGCATAATTTATTTTTTAAATATATGCTCGAGTCTCATTTTCTTAGTCACTTTGGAAAAGACAGACTATTTTAAAAAGTGTCGTCTTTACAATGACATTATTTTTTTTCTTTTTATTCAATTGAAGCTTTTTTATAGCTTTTATGACCGTCAAAATCGACAAAAAAGACCGGTTCTCAAAGCAAGACCTTCTCAAGGAGTAACCGGCAAGTAATATATTTCGGTAATATATTTATAATTCGGCAATAGCGTACGTGACTACTGAGCGATGGGTCTTGGGTTCGAATTCCCGCCATAAAGAAGTTTGTGCAAAAAGTACAAATTATTCTTTTTCGGCTCTGGGCGTAATGTTTTATTTCAGTTCAGCTGCTGCAGATCTTCGCACACAATGTATTTGTTACTGTATAAAATCTGTTAAAAGGAATAAAAAATATTTTTTGACTAACGAATTTTCTTTAGTCAATTTCGTTCGTTCGTTTGTATGAAACAAAAAGCAGGCACCCCTTCCCACTGGACTGCCACGGCTCCAATATGCTATGCAAGCCGAGTCCCGCATGTACACAGATGTATTCGATGGTTTTCATTTCAATGTCTTCTTTATAACAAAACTGGCGGCCCGTCCCGGCTTTTTGCCGGACATGGACATGGACCTTTTTTTTTTAAGCATTTTGGGATAAACGTAGAATAAATGTATCTTTATGCAGGATATAAGCAGGTTTTTTTTTTTCAAATTACTATTTATCCATACTATATAATAGTTAATCCTTGTCCAAATAAATCATTTCGTATTTAAGACTGTTACAATACCTGTAGATTACTTTTTGAATTATTGAAGTTTTAGAAGGGATCCCTAATTTTTTTCTGGCTATAAAGATAGTCTACGTAGCATTCTAATGGTGAAAGAATTTTTGAAATCAGTCCAGTAGTTTTTGATTTTATTCATTACAAACATACAAAAATACAAATCTTTCCTCTTTATAATATTATATTGTAACAACGTAAACGATACCTTATGTTTCTTTTTTTCCACAGATCTACGCATAAAACGTATGAGTTTAATAAACAAATCAATTAACTCAATTAACCTTAAACTTAAAATGCGGCCAGAGTCTCTAAACTTTTTTTTTTTAATATCTCGAAGTATATTTTTCCTCAAGCGACTCGGCAATATACCAATTACCGCGGTACCGATAGGTTTGTCTATTGGAAGTGATATTCATACTTTCCACTTTCTCCATCTTGCGCGTCTCATCGTTGACAGGTCTAATAGAATAAAACCCGAGTGATATATGACCGTATCATTTCACATAAAGAGCATAGATTATCAAAATGAATTGACCGCTTAATTGTAATATTAATAGACATAGATGAAAAATACCTCTTTTTATCTGGCTGTCTGTCCGCTGTAATTTAAACATACCAACAAATGTTCAATTTGTTGTTCATGAGAAACTTCAAGAATAGAAATGACTTCAGAACCTCAGCTGGCTATGGAAAGGTTTATCTCGTTGCAGATTCTATCTCGTAGATATTCACATATATGATATGTACAGGAGTACTGGGTGGTGAATGGTAAACGCCTTCAAGGTATAATAACACGTCGAAAAAAAAAATATCTTCTCTCTCTCTCTCTCTCTCTCACCGCCGGACTGTGCGATTTGAGTTTAAGAAATTTGGACGGCATAGATCGTTTGCCATAGGCTCGTTTATTAACCAGCAGAGTTCGCGTTAACGTGAAGGTAACTTTTATAACACTTTTATAACACAAACTCCGCCTTTTGTAATCCTTTTAGTGTACAGAATAAAGTATAAATAAATTAAAAAAATATATATGAAAAAGAATATATTATAATACGCAATTATGTTTGCGATTTACACCTCTGTGTTTGACTCAGTTTGGTTTAAGTAAATAAAAAAAATTCAATTAAAACACCATCCGATGACAGTTCGAAGTAATCATCTAATTAAGAATCACAGGCCCATGCCGGGGTTCGCATTTGCATTACAGGGGTTTACCTAGAGTTACTCCCCTTGTCTATGGCTGTTGTGGTTTTGTTAACAGGGGGCGGAGTGTAGAGTGAGGCGTAGCATCGAAACTGCTACACCAGCGCCTAGTTCTCTGCTCGCAAGTCTCTTCATGCCCGGCTGTAAAGACTGGTAGTAAAGTAAAGTAAAGTGGCAGCCTGTAAGTACCCACTGCTGGACAAAGGCCTCCTTCTCAAATATCTGAGAGGGTGTAGGCTAACGCGCTACATTGCTCGTTGGCGGAATTCACATATACTCGAAATAATATTTTTTTTAATTATTTCTCAGATATGCAGGTTTCCTCACGATGTTTTCCTTCACCGCCGAGCGCGTGGCAGTAAAGCACTTAAAATTGTTGTTAACTTATTTTAGTGGTGCCCAGGACACTTGAGTTCTTTTTTTTTAATTATTTAATTTTATCTTAGTAAATAGAATGTGCCTGCAGGCCGTATGAGGAAGCTCAAAGTTGCTCAGCACGCTATGGAAAGGGCTATGCTCAGTGTTTCTCTGCGTGATAGAGTCTGCGACGATGATATCCGCAGCAGAACTAAGGTAACTGACATAGCCATAAAGATCAGCAAGCTGATGTGGCAATGGGCCGGCCACATAGCTCGCAGAACTGACAACCGTTGGGGAAAAAAGGTTCAGCTGCAGGTGGCTCAGGACCGAGCTTCGTGGCAATCTTTGGGGGAGGCCTATGTTCAGCACTGGACTTCTGATAGGCTGAAGTGATGATGATGATGATGAAACATATTTTCCCTCGGATATTTTTTTTTCATATTTTCTTAATTAAAAGTTTCGAATTAGATTTTTATTCTCTTAATTATATATTTAACACGCCATTTAAAAAATTATCAATTATACATAAATGGAGTATATATTTTGTGAAAGCGATTTTAATTAAGTAAGTCGAAATAAAATTTATGCCAACGCTTTCACGTTAAGAAACTTGCAAAAACTACAACTGGTTCGAACCAAGATCCCTATAGCAGTGGCCCAGTAGAGAAGTATAACAGACCGGAAGTAGCTATTTAAATTAAAAATAAAAGAACAAAATAGCTTCACAATTATTTAGTTACATCATCGAAGACAGAGTAATCATCTGCTATTGAGTATCTTGAACAACGCAATCAATAGACTTAATTTGGATCTTTCAATGTACAAGATAATGATGGCCATGTGATGAAATGGTTGCAAGCTCAACTTCTGTCTTAAGCTCATACGCGCAGAGTCTATTTTTCAATACATCAAATACTTTTTCTAGTACCGGCGTTCAGATTAAGGAAGTATGAGGTTGGGCACAAATAAAAGAATTACTTATGGAATACAACGCGACCTCGAGGCAACCCGCAACACGTTCGCAACCCACAAGATACTCTATTCAAGCCCCGACATAAGCCTCATTAGTTTTTAAGGCCGAAGCAGAAAAAAAAATTGAGAGCTTGCGTTATTTCTGACATTTCATAAGTTGTTAGAAGATTTTGGTCTCCAAGTTATAAGCTCATAGCGTCCCTACCCCGTTCATTTGGATAAAAGTTTCAAATAATTAAACAATTGCGAGCCAAACTGGCGGATTTTAATATTTTTTTAAATAAATAGGCTTACGTTTCACCTCAATCTCGCTTGATGCTTGATGGAAGGCGAAGACGAGGCCTAGGATGGTACACGTTTGCCTAGAAGGTGTCTGTTCACTTTGGCCTTAAAGATATCCAGATTATAGTTTTCCGGAAAGACTGACCTCGGCAGAGAGTTCCACTCCTTAGCCGTCTGCATAAAGAAAGAAGAGACAAACCGCTTCGTGTGTAATGGAGGAATGTCTACAACATAAGGGTGGAACTGCTCGCCGCGACCAGTCGTTCGGTGATGGAAAGGGGAAGGGGGTAATGTGGAAAGTGACAAAGGAACTTCTGAGCACGGATTTGTGCTTTTACAAGCAGTACCCACTATTCAAAAGCTCGTAGCCGAATACTCATTAGGCGCCATTGGTCGAAGTGGGGACGGGCCTTATTGGAATTTTTCGCCTATTTAAAAATAATGAGCAGCCTGTAAGTGCCCACAGCTGGGCATTGGCCTCCTTCTTAAATATCTGTTAGGGTTTTGAAGCCGGCAAGGGCCCGCCACGCTGCTCCAGTACAGGTTATTTTTTAATAAGTTTTCCTTCAGGACCGAGCATATAGTAATTAAAGCACTTAAAACTGCCGTTAACAATTTCATTGGTGTCAATGTGTGTAATTTGTGGTGAAAAATTTATCTCTGCTTTTTATTCTACTATTATATTGACAAACCAATCGATCAATCTATTTTTGTACACTCCTCCATTGGTTAAAATTTAAATATTCAACAAGTATTATTCATGAACAAAACACCATCGCTTTTAAATTGAAGCACGCAACACAAATTGAAGATAACTTCGAACGGTTATTTTACACTTTGCGCTTGTGAAATTTGAATTTGATTGGGTTCCGAATATTTTATGTGATTATGTTTTTATGGCCGCAGCCTCCACGCTGTTATATTTCCAAAAAAGATATAATTTAAAGCACATATTAAACTCAAAGATTCGAATCATCAATAAGAAATGAAAAACGGAATTTATGCAATGCTTGTCTATGCTCCTGCATAAGACATTTACGGAAATAAATTATGAACGATGAACGAAAAAAAAATACCGTGTGGTAGCGCTATACGGATCTGTCACCCCCTTTCTCCCCTTAGGTGCCGTCAGAGGCGAATAAGGGATAAGCCTTGATAATCTCATGGCAATCTCTGGTCAAAAGTGGTTGGTCATGCCTACTCAGTGTAGCTAACCGTGGTAAAAAAAAATCCACAATCGCTGCCTACCCCTACGGTTAACAGACGCATGTTGTTTTATAACACTGGAATATACGTACGAGTTAACCGTCTACCGGGCGGGAAGAGGTTTCTGCAGCCCTTGGACACAAGCATACAATTTCAATCGGAGCAGGCTTCTGGCGCGTTATCAACCCCTGAGGACTACGATGGAATACTTCATAGCCTGTCACTGTACTAGCTCTCTATACCCTTCAAATTGGAACACACTAATGGTTGCTTTCTTTATTGGTGGCAAAAATAGGTGAGAGGAAAATCAAGAAAATCTGAAATCAAGAAAAGAAACAGACACCTGCTAAGTATGTGTAAATTTAACTTATTTGGTTAACTTAGTGCAGGTTCTATACGCGGTAGAGCCAAGCGGCTTTGTTGCTGCTCGAATGGGCCGACTCGACAGGGTTGGTACCACGGCCTCACAGAATATCGGCGTGAAGTAAAGGCATCTTGTGCTTCTGTGTTTCGTTCGGTGAGTGCGGTAACCGGAGGCCCAGTCACCCACCACATCCCCCTCCTCATTCTCCCTCCCTATTATCAAATACCCTGTAAGGCCGGCAACGCACCAGCAGTACCTCTCCGTAGACTATTAATAAATAATCGTAATAATTAGTCTGTCTATAGTCCACCGCTGGACATAAGGCAGAGGATTGGCTGTAATATTCTAAATAGTCTGTATTTATATATATAATTTGCTGTATGTAGTCATGCTTTTTCCAAATTGTTTTAAGTTTTCGGAAAGGAAGTCATATAACAAAGTCAATAGGGTTTTATGATACGAAACCCTAAAAAAGGTCCAACTTATCTTGGAGGTCATAACTCTAATTATTTAGTGGTGAACTCCGATATTCAACAAAACCGCAGAGCTAGTACAATATTTGAGTACATATCGAATTAACACCTGGCCATACTAAGCAATGCTCGAGTGATGTCTCCTTGTCTCGAGGTCGCTAAAAACCACAGATCGTGAACCGATGCAAGTGTTTTCATTTAATAGCATAGCGTTCAAAGGTTGCTTCTGTCACGTACCTAATTATAGGTAAGACTCGTCTTCTTGCCTAGGAGCCGTCTAGGAAGATCATCACCATCACCCATCGCTATCGCAAAGGTGGTAGAGCGAAGCGGCGGCTTTTGTCGCTGCTCGAATCGACCGGGTTAGTACCACGGCCTCGCAGAATACCGGCGTGTAAAAGAGGGATCTTGTGCTTCTGCGTTTCGTTCGGTGAGTGAGGTAGCCGGTGGCCCACGCTCCCTCCCATCCCCTTCATGGTCGGGAGGTGCGTACCTGCAGCACCTCTGATGTTGCAGATGTACGTGGACGACGGTAATCACTTACCGGTCAACCGCTGGCTCATTTAACGCCTTTTCCATAAAAAAAAAGCAGTGCAACCATCGCTTCGTTTCGTTTTGATTCAACAGACTCCTGTTGTCCTCACTATTACGGGCTGTGAGGCATCCCATCTTGGACCTCTGGGGTGACAACGCATCTGTGACCTTCTTCGATGAAGTTGTTCGCAGGTGTTCATGGGGTGCGGTAGCAACTTACCATCAGAAAAAACATGACCACGGGCTGTATTCTAACCACTGACCATCCGGCAACAGTTAGCTGGTTTGTTACTTTAATACTACACAACAATCGTGTGGCTTTGTGGTGTTCAGCGTACCCGAATGCTGAGACATTGGTTCTGTATATCGTATCATTTAATCCTCTAATATTTGTGAAAAAGCACAAATTATTGGTTTTCGGATCAGGTCGGGTTGTCTTGCGTTCCTTGTATCAGACACCGCATCTGACCCTTCCTCCGCATCTTATCGCACGGTAAGGTGAAGACGAGCGAGTACCGCTCTACTTACGGCACTATAATATCTTATCGGCGGTGAGTCCAGCAGCAACACAAATGGTGTACATTAGCGATTGGATCCTTAACCTCTGCTTACTTCGTCGAAGATTACGAGCGTGAATTACTGTTTTTTGTTGTTGTACGATAACATCTAATTTGAAATGTATTAATCAAAAAGAAACCAATGAAATTCCATGGATATTTTTTTTTAATTTCTCTGTTATCTAACTGTGTTAGTGGGACAATAAATATGTAGGCTATGCTCGTCTCTCTCCATTAATATGGTCGCATGATAAGCGTTCTCAATTCAAAAATTCATCTTAGAAGGCTAAAAACGGTTAAAAGTTGATTAATTAATCGTCTATGGATAAATAGCGGGAAATAATGGCAAACGATGAAGGCCTTTCTGCCAGAGAGATCTAAAAGGTTCGCGTTATTATTTACAGATTAGATATATAAGAAATTAAACTATTATTTAAACCTAAACCACTACAAATGACTTCTGTATTCGTCGGTAATTAACATAAAGTAGTAATTAACATTAAAACCGTCTTCAATAGTATCATTTAAATTTTTTTTTTATTTCAGCCTATCACAAGTCCACTGCTGAACATAGGCCTCACCCAAAGATTGCCACAAATCTCGGTCCTGAGCTAATTCAAATCTAAAAGGTATTATATTTACATTAAATATATTAACTTTATGTTTCTTGCGACGTACGTAATTTACATACCTATTTTAATTCGAATATTTATAATCGATCCGAACATTTTTTTCAAACGCAAGGGTTGACTGGTAGAGAAAGGCACTTGGCATTACGTCCGCTCATTGTAACCTTAAGCTTAAGGTCAACAATAAAGAATAAATAAATAAATATTTAATGAATATTTTCAACTTAATAATAAATGAAAATAAAATTTACTATTCCCTCTTAGGATTCTTTTCCAAAAACCGCTAATAACAGCTATTTTATTACACAAAAGTATTAACCTAAATGCCGCTCTTAATATCTGTAGATTTTAAATACAAAAACATAAAACTTTTCGTAAGACAAACGATGGGAAAACCTTCATTCCACCCCTGTTGGGAAGATTTTTCATAGTATCCTATGTTAGCCTACAACCTTTCAGAAACCTATCTGCCTAACGTTCTAGTTTGTAGGGTCCAGTTCCTGATATTTAATAATTAGTCAATAATATTTCACTTTTATACATACACATTTTTTGTAGGTATACATAGCGTACAGGTAGGCAGACATAATGTTTTTTTTTTTATTTCAGCCTATCACAAGTCCACAGCTGAACATAGGCCTCACCCAAAGATTGCCACAAATCTCGCTCCTAATTCAAATCTCAAAAGGTATTATATTTACATTAAATATATTAACTTTATGTTTCTCGCGACGTACGTAATTTACGTACCTATTTTAATTCTAAAATTTATAATCGATCCGAACATATTTTGCATGACAAGGGTTGACTGGAAGAGAAAGCTACTTGGCATTACATCCGCCCATTGTAACCTTTAGCTTAAGGTCAACAATAAAGAATAAATAATTCAAGAATATTTTCAACTTAATAATAAATGTAAATAAAATTTACTACTCCCCTTAGGTTTCCTTGCCAAAAACCGCTTATAACAGCTATTTGATTACTCAAAAGTATTAACCTAAATGCCGCTCTTAGTATCTGTAGATTTTAAATACAAAAACATAAAACAGACAACAAACAAAAACATAAGACAAACGATGGGAAAACCATCATTCCACCCCTGTAGGGAAGGTTTTTCGTAGGCCTACAACCTTTCAGAAACCAATCTGCCAAACGTCTAGTTCGTATCAGTTCCTGATATTTAATAATTAGTCAATGATATTTCACTTTCATACATACACCTTTTTGATAGGTATACATAGCGTACTGGTAGGCAGAGATAATGTTTTTTTTATGGGAAAATTAGCAAAGGAGCGGCTTCCCTGATGTCGCATCCGCAACACCAGAGGATTTGGAAAATGAGAGGTATAATGGTTAACTTACTCACCGAACGAAACGTAGAAGCGCAAGATGGCTCTGCTTCACGACGGTATTCTGCGAGGTCGTGGTATTAATCCGGTCTAGTCGGCCCATTCGAGTAGCAGCTAAAGCCGCCGCTTGGCTCTACCACGTAAGAATGTCGGCAGCCATTGCGTGTTGCAAAGCTTTTCCCTTTGTCGCCTCTTAAGACACCCACAGCATCATAGACATCTCAGACTTATCCTAATTTAAGATTGTCAATGTCATAATACTAGCAGGTGGCTTAGAGCTGAGATGTTATAATTACTATCTTCACTATCAAACTAAGATGGCCTATCGGATGTAGGTTTCCCCAAAACTGGGTATTTTAACACCATTTTGGGTTCCACATCGCATTTGGTGATGGCATTACATTCTATCTCGTTTCTCTTCGACAATGATGACTTACATCAGAGCCTTATTATGCTCAAATGCACGTTGCTGACTACGGGTTGCCGGGACTACGGGGGACTAGTACTGCCGGGTTGTACCCCGGTCCAGTCGGCTCATTCGAGCTGAAGCTAAAGCCGCTGCATACAATGTCACTTCCTCCCTCCACCCTTCCCGACCCCCGGCAATGAAACACAACGCTGTCTCCGAAGACGATGTCTGTGATAGAGAGAAGTGGAGCAGTTTATTATCGAAGCTTGATCATTATCAAGTCGATTTAAAGCCGGGAGGAGAGAGACAGAGGGAGAGAGAGTAAGAACGGTACTCCTTCACCGCCTGAAGGAGGTACCATCAATTTCCGTCGCTAATCAGCAGAGTACCAGCATAATTACGGACTATGAGGCGTTCCATCTTAGTCTCGAAGTCGTTTGCAGGTGTCCATGTGCTGCAGTAGTCACTATCCATCACCTGGACTGTGGGCTCGTTTGTCACTTCAATCCAATAAATAATTGAGAGAAATGAATATCTATTGAAATTAGAGAACAAAATGCAAGTAGATATTTCGTCAGATTTACAAGTGTCATTCGTTTGAAGTTTCTAATTTGACTTCGCCTACGGAAAGAGATGAGACGGCTAACGTCGCCAATAAACGCACCATCACTTAATTAATATAATTTTAGGCAATTATAGGTACTTACTAATATTATAAATGTGACTGTTGAAGATAAACAAGGCATACTTTTCACATGCCGTCTATGCACGTGGTAGAGCCACGAGGCGGCTTTAGCTGCTGGTCGAAAGGGTTCGTATCACAGCCTCCCAGAAAACCAGCGTGAAGTAGAGGCATCTAGTGCTTCTGCGTTTCGTTCGGTGAGTGAAGTAACCGAACACCCACTTCCCCTCCCCATACCCCTCTTCATCCTTCCTTTCATCTCCCAAATCTCCTTAAAGGCCGGCAACGCACCTGCAGCTCCTCTGGTGTTGCAAATGTACGTGGGCGACGGTGATCACTTACCATCAGGTGAGCCGCTTGCTCGTTTACAGGTCTCGTCAAGAAAACTGCCGTGATACATGACTTCGTGGGTTAGCTCATATATACCATGCAAAGTCGAGGATTCTAAATATCTATTTACGTCGCTGGTTTGGACATGAGGAGAGGATGAATGAATGTAGGTTGACGAAACAAATATATGCGGCGAGTGTAAATGGTAGAGTCGGGAGAGGAGGACCTAGCCGAACATTTCACGATCAAATCGTAGACGTTCTGAAATAAGGCCAGGTCAAGACTCTAAACCAACGAGCATGCATGCGAAGATTGATGTACGTGGAAGAAGATTGTCTCTGCCTTTGGGAATAAGGCGTGAATTATATATATATATATATATATTTACGTCACGAGGGGAATCTAAACTGAGAGCTAAAACAGAAATACCACGGAGGTGCACTTTTTGGTTCACTTTTGCACTACCTTTATACTTACGGTTGATATTCACAGCTCTACATTCTTTGCCTGCATACTGCGACAGCTTCACCTGACTCATCGGGACGATGTTGTTACGTATTCAGGTCATAACCAACGGAGTAGATCACTTATATTGTACGCGAGATGGTCGTTGGCGAGGATCCAGCTTAGTTCGCATATAATTCAATCTGTTACACTTACGGTTTGTTTGACGGACAATTTGGAGCGATTCCTGATTCCTTCCATGTTGACGTCTTCTGAACGTGATGCACTCTGCTGATGATAAAAGCAGGCGGCTCTAACATCTCGACAAGATGTCCGGTCGTATGCCTAGCAGTGGGACACACGAGCTGGTTATGGGGCCGATGAAGTTTCAAGTGAACAGGAACACTCGAAAAACGTGGATTACTATCCGACCAATGTATACTTCATATGGCGGCGAATGGTGATCTTGGTAGTTAGTGAGAAGTGTTCTGGAGTATTGCTCAACCGTCTGCTCAGCGTAGATTTATGACAGCCCTATGTACTAGACTCGGACTCCGTAGAGAAATTTCACGCTACAAGGATAGGTTACTTATGTTTGAAATGGATACTCTTGAAAAACGTGGATTACTATCCGACAACTGTATACTTCATAAGGTGGCGAATGGTGATCTCGGTAGTGAGTTACTCGAACAGTTGTGCCTTAAAGTTCCGTCGCGCTCCGTTCGTATTCCTCAGTTGTTTAACAACCACTACCGACCACTACTAATAATGTGTCACAGTATAACCCTATTATTAGGATGTGTAAATTGTATAATGATCGCTTGTGTTCTCGCCGCGGCATTTATCTTCTCTCTTCGATCGCTTGTCTTCTTCTTTTTCTTTATAATCTACTTCTTTAAAAACTTTTAAAACCTCAGTTAAAATTATTATTTAATTGATACATTAGTAGCATGCTGTTTGCTGTAAATTAGTATTTGCATATTTTTGTACTTTTGCAAAGTGATTGTCGTGTACAGTTTGTAATAGGGCCTAAGATTTATCAATGTAACATCATAATGATATCATTGCAACATTGAGATTCAGGCCTTTGAGGCCATGCAGGCCGTATGAGGAAGGCTCTCTATAAGGTCAAAGTTGCTCAGCGCGCTATGGAGAGGGCTATGCTCGGTGTTTCTCTGCGTGATAGAGTCTGCAACGATGATATCCGCAGCAGAACTAAGTTAACAGACATGGCCGTAAAGATCAGCAAGCTGAAGTGGCAACGGGCCGGCCACATAGCTCGGAGAACTGACAACCGTTGGGGAAAAAAGGTTCACGAGTGGCAGCCACGTACATGTAAACGCAGTGTAGGACGACCCCCCACAAGATGGAGTGACGACCTGCGCCGTGTTGCGGGAAGTCGATGGATGCAGGTGGCTCAGGACCGAACTTCGTGGTAATCTTTGGGGGAGGCCTATGTTCAGCAGTGGACTTGTGATAGGCTGAAATAATGAATGATTAATGATATCGTTTGTATAAGCTGATCTGTGGTCTGTAAATTGTACCTATCTAAATAAATAAATAAAGTATGCATTTGGGATGCTGAAACTCGTGTACGGAAAAGCACAAATTCAAGTGAATCCTTCGATAAGAAGTAGGTTACGTTATACGTAGGTACGTTGACACAACACAGACCAGGACGCACGGGGCTTGAAGACAAATCTAACGACACCTCATTTATCAAGATATGATAAGCTGCTTAGGAGCTAAACGGGTACAGATGAATATACAAACATACATACAAATACTGCTAAAATCTTAACCCATTTCGTAGTCGGGTAAATAATGATATCGAACCTTTTTGTCTATTCATTAGCTGATGTTGTAATTATGTAATGATTAATCTAATTTATAATTAACGATGTCCAACGAACGCATCGACAGCTTCCTAATACTTTCTCAATACTATCGGAAGTTGCCAACTGCACAGGAGATCTCATAGTGCCGTAAGTGTACGCGTAACCACAGAAGCACTCAGTTGTGCGATGTAAAATAGTATATGTAAAAATATATGTAGTCGGTTGTGTCGTGTGCGTCCCGTGTCCCTGACACTGCATCTGAACCATCGCGCGTACACCCACGGCACCATAATATCTCCTAAACAGAGAAAGTTGTCGCCGTGGTCGACCTGAAGGAGATGATCGTCATCACTTCTCCATGTTTAGATACCATGGTCTTGAATAGACTGATGGGGAAGCTGAAGAAATGCACATTAAGTAATGCACAACTAGTGTTACATAATAATGTAAGTTTTTATTACGTCACAATAAATGCACGATTACCTTCCTAGCGCCTCCAACTCGCGACCCTAAGGTCTCCGGCGTCGTCTGAAGTGTTACGGCACGATTGTCGTGTAAGCCCTATCCTACGAGTTATAGGCACTTTATATGCGCATGAGTGAGCCGTGGTAGCCTAGTGGTCAGGGCGCTCACTTTAGTTTCATAGAGCGCGAGTGTCCTGGGTTCGATCCCCGGTGCCGCCACCACTAAAATTGTTAATAGCAATTTTAAATGCTGTATTTACCACGTGCTCAACGGTGAAGGAAAACATCGAGAGGAAACCTGCATGTCTGAGAAATAATAAAAATATTATTTTGAGGATATGCGAAGCCCGCCAACCCGCACTGGAGCAGAATGGCGGGCCGTTCCCGGCTCCTAAAACCCCCTCTGATGAACGAGGCCTTTGTCCAGCTGTGAGTACTTACAGGCTTACTTTACTTTTACTTTTTTGTATGCGCATGACATACTATATGTTGTTAAGTTTATTTACAACTCTATATAAATATTGACGAGTAGTGGAACCTTGTCCTTGACAGTTGTCAGCTGCGCATGAGATATTATAGTGCCGTAAGAGTATTGTTATTGACTTCGACTAGGATTTGAACTCGTGGACCCATTGCACAGCAGCTAGTTAGTTAGTTAGTTCAGCCAGTTAACTCGCGTACTATGAAATTCAAACGAGCGCCCTGACCCCTACACTACCAAGGTTTGCCTAGGGGTCGTGTCTTGGTTTTAAGTTGGTCTGCTCGTACGTGCAGTGCGCTTGTGCTGTTGTTAGATGGATCCCTGTATTCTTGTGGCACGCTTTCACTTGGCTATGGGACCATACCTTTTATTTTGTCATGTACATTATAACTCTAGAAAAAAAAGTAAACAAAAAAGAGGATACCTACAAAGTTTTTTTCGCCAGTTTCTTCTCCATCAGTGGAGCCTCATTACGAAAGGAGAGTAGATTAAAAAAAAAAAATTTTGACAAATAAAATTATCTTTCTTACGTCAACAAAAAAAAAAATCATTAAATTGATTTCAGTTCCGTCTGATATTTATTTCAAAAATTCGTGATGTGCTGTATTATCATATACTATAATACCATTTAGTAGCGATAGCCGAGTGGTAAGGGGATCTGCCTCCGTGTCAGGAGACTCGAGTTCGACCTCTTACTATATGGAGGACTTGTATCAAAGATTTTTAGAAATGATATTAAATGCCAGTCACAAATATGCTCCGGTAAAAAATGGATTATCGGTACTAAAATTTCTACACCACTGTCTATCCGCTACGGATATACGATCATGAGAACTTATATCGCCAAATACCATTATAACGAAGTTAAAATTGTACAGAAGTAGCATTGTAAAAACTTAAATATTTACTATGAAGTCGATAATGGATTATATGAACATAAGAAACATTTATAGAGAGACTCTTCAACTTTTAATTACATGGGTATAATTTCCACACTATAAAACTTCGCTTTACTATAAATAAACATAATATGTTGTGTATTCAAATCTTAAGATAAACGTCATTATTTAAAATAATTTACAACAAAAAATGACAAATAACTTTTTGCGCGGGAAATAATAAATAATAAATCTTAAATATAATTGATTTATATTTAATTCTCTTAGTAATTAAAAATTACTTAGTGTAGTGTGTAGTACATTTGACAATACAAAGAGATTTAATACATAAATATATATATTTTTAAAATACCGTAACGGGAACTTAAATACCACCTTAACACAATCCACAGTCGCGTATGCGGAACGTCCCGTGGTCACTGTCAACACCAACCTTCGACCTCTAATCGATGACCGAAACCCAAACAAAAAAAAAAAACATTCGCGTGACGCCCTCTAATTAGACAATTTCCTATGCGATGGCAGCGTCTCCCTTGCTTGCACAACTAAATCTATCCTTTCTCCGCCCCACCGCGGCCGTGCATTGCCTATATAGACGTACGTTACAGTCCGAAGAACATCACACCAGTTCGCTTCGAACCCCAGTGACCCATCGCTAAGCATCATGAAAGCCTTCGTAGCGGTAAGTTCAGTGTTGTGCCGTGCCAGTGTATAAGTGACAAGTGTTGTGTTGTTCCGAAATCGTCGGGTGCATCGCGTTTAATGTGTTCAGACAAGTGCAGAACGAAATTGAAAAAAAAAAAAAATCGCTATGGATCATATGCACTCTCGTATCGATTTCAGAACGGATACAACACTGGCTGTAATTTAGAACCAAAAAAAGAAGTAGTCAACTAAATATTCTTGACATTTAATTCATTTTCGATGCGCCGTTTAATTACATAATTTATTTTAATTGACATATGAATTAGAAATGTCGACAGTATAACGTGTTGGGACTTTCTCTTTAACCGCTATAACTCAGCGAATATTATTCCTTAAAATATAATAGCTTCTTTCATCATGAATAAGTCATAGCTTTTAAAATATCTATTGAAAGTCGTAAACCCTTGCAAAAGCTTTAAATCAAAGCTGGCTTCGTCAAGCTATTTAATTTGAATATCAAACAATGCAGGTCGCTTAATATTAGAAGCGTCAAAGCATGAGCTTGAATAATATAATAATATCAATTAGATTAATATAGCTTCGAGTTTAACGCGCTTTTTTAATTAGAGCTTGCCTGTAATAAAATAATTACAGATCAGTCTTTTTTGAACAATTTTTGGAATGATGTCTTCTTCAAAAATATATCATTACCACATATATTTAGATGGATTGAAATAAAAAAATAATTATTTAACAAAAGTATTAGAACCATCGAATTCTTCCGCCAAATTTTATTAAACATTATCTTACATGTCGTGAGAAGAGAAAGTCCAAGTATAATGTGACTAAAACGCTTCTATTATATTCCATTCCCATCCTCGTCCGTTCTTTTTTGGACCCACTGATGGACTTAGGCCTTTTCTCGTTAGAGCCAGCAACGTTGGCTCGCATTCCATGGAAGTTTAGATCATGCTCCACCACGTTTCGCTCCAGGCGGACATGTTTGTGTACGCAGTTCCCACATTCTCGTATTCGAATCGCCAGTGTATTTTTTGAGGGCTTTATTTTCTTTCTTTAGTCACTAGTCAGTTACGTCCACGACGTAAAACTTAAAAGTCGACCTGCAGCACCTCTGGTGTTGCAGACGTACGTGGGCGACGGTAATCACTTACCATCGGGTGAACCGCTTGCTCGATTGCCGCCTTTCGCATAAAAAAAAAGAAAAAATAATCTACAAAATTAGAAGGCATTTAAAAATGGAACGGGTACTGATCAAGAACAAAGAAAGAAAGGTGTATTATTTCCTTACAGCGTAATAATTATGTAGTGATACGTATCGGGAGATCGCACGGTTTACAATTACTCGGATTGCGTAACTTGTAGTTTTCCCTTCGCCGAGTTGTGAAATATTAAAGGCTAACTCTACTGAGTACGGGTCAGAGGTCATGTGGCTACCACGAGACGCAATATGGGCCGGAGATTGTGCTAGTTGAAACACGAAAGGAAAGGTCTTTGAGCGAACATCGTTTCACGATTGTTAAATGTAAAACTTTTCCGTGATTAAACTTTGATCATCAATTTCTTAATAATATAGATTTTCTTGTTATGTAATCGTTCTTAATACTTACATTATTTCCTAATATTGACAACATGTTAATCGCTACTTATTATTCAATACAATTCAATATGAATTAAATACAACACTCCGTTTAAAATTACCGTGCTAGGCTTAAATGTAAATATTATTATATTTGAACTTAAAAATGTCTCTTCATGCTTATAACCTCACTCGGTCGACTTGAATCCTTAATTACGTACATAGATCCGACTTAATTAGTACGTAATTAAATGTCAACAAATTGGAATTTTCTAGAGCAGCCTTCACCTAAATAGCTAAGTGAGCAAACATCGAGTGCGGTGCCATCAAACGAAATAACTAATTCGCTATTCACACGCGACATCGTGCTGTAATCGTTAGTGACGATTTCAATCGATTCTAAACGCGCTTCCCCGTGTGCTGAATCGATAATTTCCGATTACGAATTGAATGACGACAACGCGACTAGTCATCTAATACCACGTTTATATATTAACGAATCGTTTGGAATTATACGACATAAATACATATCTATTTCTATATAAATAAGAATATAGCTTGTTTGGTATTTGATAAATATTCAAACCATAAAGTAAGAGCCACCTCAGTCACGGACCATAAAATTTACATTGAACGCATCGCATAACTTACAAACTACAGCTTCTGTGCGTAAACGATGTAGGCTTAGATAACTTTTACTGCATGCATATTATCCGATGTTGTTATAGTAACCATCGTCAAATAATTTTTAGCATCGTCGAATCGTTATTCAAAACGATAATAAAAATAAGCTCTCTCATTGTATTTGTTAATTTACGCTTGTGTTTACACTGTAGCAAGAGATCCAAGAACCAAGATCTAACTCGTAAGCTACAACTACATTAATATTTTAATCTCAAAACGCAGTAGTTCATAAAACGTAGGAATCCTAAAGACAATGATTTTGGAATTAAAAATAACCTCAACGGTTTTTTTTTTCATTAGACGAATATTCGAACATTGTATTTTAACGATCGTAGACATGGGACTTTCGAAACTAATATTAAAAAAAAGGTTCGCGAAGGAAAGATCATCTACATCATCACCAACATGTTCGTAGTCGACTGGTGGACACAGGGCCAACTATGGCATTATCCCCACACTTATCAGGGAGGTTGGCAATGACAAAAGAAGACTTTTCGCATCCAAGATGATACTCAACATGGTCCTGGACATCAAAGCTCTGGCATATAAAAATATATCCAGCAATGTATTGGAAGCCACAGACATTTCTGGGGGAGATAGAGAGATAAGTTGGTAGATTAACGTCATTACTGTAAATGTCATTTATAGTTTTACTATTATTACTGAAAGTTAATAACTTTTAGTCTACTTTCATTTTATTTAAATTTATTATTTTGAACTGCTGATACGTATATAGCTATGTTCTATGATACATTACATAAGTTCAACAATAAAAGTTTGTATCATGAGTTGCTATTGTGAAACAGAAGTCATTATGTGACATAAGGAAGCAATATCTTTTCTCATGCATTTCTTAGAAAGCCTTTTTTATCCGACACGTTTATCTAACATTAACGTGAACGATTCTGAATTAATATGGCGCTTGATATAGACATCACTTTGGATTTGTGAAGTTTATATTTAAGATAGCTAATTATTTGTCACTATAAGGTATGGGTAAGCACGGGGTGTCGGAACATTGGTGCCATGTTATATCCTGTATCACTGACGCAATTCACTTAAACGTATCATCGGATACAGGAAGGTGAAGACGAGTGCGTGCCTCTGTGTTTGCGCGTACACTTACGGCACTATAATATCTCCTGCGCAGTTGACATCGGCCGATAGTATCCGAAGTCGAAACTGATCAGGCGGACATCATCATCAGGAAGCCACTCATGTTAAATACGCTTTACATGCCTGTGGTACTACGATGGGCAGACAAACAAACATAAAAATATGACTTACAGATAAACATTAAAGTTTAAAACACAATTGTTAAATGTAAGACAAGTTAAATAAAAACGCGGTGCTACAAAAATGGCGCGTTCGAACACAGATACATTCCCATAAACTTCTGTTCCTTTCCACGCTATTTATCTGTCAATTGGTATCAATAAAGCTCAGGGCATGTCCGTACTGCAGTTATGGCGGCAAATCTATGTATTGCGCAACATGGCATAACGCGTCCCCTTCGACCCGTGCTTGCACGATGCTTTCACACTCTAACAATATACCATTAATTATCTACCATAAAATCTTTCATATAAATTGTTTGTATGGCTGTATTACAATAATCATTTGCCTTCGATTTAAATGCTTAATTAAAAGTAATAATTGGAACGAAGGAAAATAACAACGAAGACTCATTTTGTTTCTTTGCAATTTACCATATAGGTAATGCCTAATCAAGTTAATTTCAAACTACTTCAACTTTCTTAAACCGGCACTCCTTTCTAAATTCTAGACTAGAAATCATGTCAAATTTTATAACCCGAAATAACCAATAGTCTGTTAAGTAATAACAGATATATATTTATAAAAAAAAGAAATGTCTTAACACTAAAGTGGCAACATTAAAAGCCGTTAGTTCCATCGCCATTGTTATCAAATTAAATAGCTATATAATTTCACTGGGCTCGTCGTCTAGCGCGCGTTCAACAAAAAGAAAGTAAAGATCGTCGATAACGTTTAGAAAAGAACCTTACGTTATCACTTGACCTCAAATGCCGCTCACTAGTCCGCAAAAAAAAAACTACATTTCACTTCAAATTAACTTGGAGAGCTAGGTGAACAGCGCATATGGAATTTCGTTTGTCAATATTTGTATTCACTACGAGTTTTAATGTTTTAGGAAAAGTCCCTCTTCAATTATTAGTATTAAAAATTAAACAAGACAAATTATGCAAAGCAATAAGCAACTGGCACACCTTATTGCTTAGCACAGTGGTTAAGCAGTCTGCCTCGGAATCGGGAGACTATAGTTCGATACCCAATGTTTTATATGTTTTACAAAACTCATATACGATTTGTACCGACGGCGTTGGGCATTAAGACGGCGACAGGCTCACCACCTGTCACGTTGTCAGATGAGCTTTTGTCTGAAATAAATATCTAGAGATCTTACCACTGTCGTGAGAGCATATAATAGTTTCTTCGCTTTAAAGTATTCAGAACATATACTATTGTTACACGGATGTTTTTTTTTTAATTTGACCTGTAAACGGTAAAACAAATACCGGAGAACTCAGCGTCGAACTTGTTAATGCAACGATAGTATAGAATATAGTATTTGCTTATATTTGACAGCGATACGCGAGACGCGATACGATAAATATCAAATAGAAAGCAAAGAAAATCAAATATCATAGACCCGACTTTTTTTTTTTATTCAAAGAATTATCGTTCAATGGGCTTTAACTACAAGTGGACTCTCGACAAAGGCCTCACCTCTAGACTGCCACAAAGCACGATCTTTCGGTTCTGCGCCACCTGCTTCCATATATGTACGTCCCGACAACTTCGCATATGTACACTTAAACATAATTATCACTTATTACATGGCACGTAGTTGTTGTTTAGCCAAAAGAAAAGTAAAAATATTAGGACACTTTCGAAAGTTAACAATGACGTGTGAGTTTTTCAGTGTTTGCGTAATAACCACTAAATACTCAGGGTTGCGCTGAAATTTGGGTCAAAAGCGATAGTCCTCAACGCAAAACTTTGTTTTAATCCCAAGAAAAGCTAGCAAACATGTTTTATATGTTTTTTGTCGATTTAAATTTATTTTTGCTCTATAAATACTTATTGCTTTAATTTCTCAAATAGTGCATAGCCCTTGCGCTGGTTGCCTGCGCCCGCGCCGAGCCCCCGTCCGGGTACAGCTACAGCCGTCCATCCGGAGGCTCCAGCGGAGGCTTCAGCGGCGGCCTGAGCGGTGGCGGTCCTCTCCGCCCCGTTTCCTCCGGCTACCAGACCTCCGAAGGACAGCACGTCGACTCCCAGGTCCTTGAGCAAGTGCGCCAAATTCTCCTTAAGGAGGAAGCGTCATCTGGCTCAGGTTTCGGCGGCGGCGGCGGCCACGGTGGCGGCATCTCCTCCTCCTACGGTGCCCCCTCATCCTCCTACGGAGTCCCATCTTCCTCTTACGGCGCGCCCGGATACAGCAGCCGCGTCGTGGGAATCAACCTTGAGGGAATCCGTCAGGCCATCCAGGTCGCCGAATACGAGCAGTCAGGAGGTTCCGGAGGCTACCCGTCCTCGTCCTACGGCACCCCCTCGGGCAGTTACGGCGCCCCTTACTAAACAGATCGAATGCCCAGCGCGTTCGTTATTCGGGCGCACTCACATCCCCGCCCGAATGTTTAAACCAAACGATCGGCGGCCACGTACAATGTAGGTGGTCCCGATCGGGCCGCTGACATCACGGCCCAACGCCTGCGACTGTGCGCGCTCCCGGGTTTGTTATCCAGCGGTGGGCCAGTCGTCGAGGGTTGCCCCGGTAACGCGGGACAATTCCCAGCGCACGAAGTGGCTCACCGCTGGTCTCGACACCATTGTTTTGTATAAAGTTTATCGTTAAAGTTAGTTTAATTTAATGTTTAAGTTTTTTTTACAAAAAAAAATAAATACATTTGGACACCGTACCATTTTGTTTCACTATACACCTCACCTACATGGTCATCATCGCATCATCAGCAGACGCAGTTCCGACCAGTTTGCAGTGAGATCACACCGCCCTCATGAAGTTCACTTGCGAATTTCTAATTCATTACGTATCACCACGCTTCAGTCTCTCTAATGAAAAAGCGAACGAAATCATTTATTCTTCGACGTAAGAAAGATAATTTCTTTTAACAAATCTCAATTCTAATTTTTATTTTACAATCAACCACCGTTTACCTAATGTGGTTCCACTGACGGAGAAGAAACAGACGACAGAAACTCCGTAGATATCCTTCTTATAATCACAGAGCGACTTAATAGTCGAATAGTATGTTCAGTAACGAAATCTGTGTTCAGTACGAAAAGGTCGACATCTTAAACTTTATCACGAGTCACAGTCGCATAAGGCCCTTCTCTTACGAACCAATCGTGGGAACTACTCACGAACAAGCAATTCCAACTAAAAATAATGTCTTCCTCTTACATTTGACATCCTTTTACATTATCATTTAAACTTTTGTTCATCGAATTTGTACTTATTTTTTCCTAACAAAATAATCTGTATGCGAAATACCATTCACAGACTAGCCGCGAACTCTCGGGAGCTAAAGATCATACAAACTTAAAGGCAGGTTTCTGATAGGATTTTATGAAAATTCCTACCCTTGAGGGGTTTTTTTTTATGGAAAAAGGCGGCAGACGTGCAATCGGTTCACCTCATTGTAAGTGATTACCGTCACCCACGTACATCTGGAACACCAGAGGAGCTGTCGGCGCGTTGCTGCTCTTTGAGGGTATTTGGGAGATGGGAGAGAGGATGAAACACAGAAGCAACAGATGCCTCTGCTTCAAGCCGATATTCTGCGAGATCGTGGCATTAACCCGGACGAGCCGGCCCATTCGAGGAGTAATAAAAGCCGCCGCTTGACACTACCACGGGGTTGAATAAGGATTCAAACTCAGTGTGAAAGTTCGATGATTTTTAAAGATAAAGACAAATATTACAATCTGCAAATAAGTTAATATTTTTAAACATTAGTGACATTCTACATCGAGTGCTTTCGAAAAGTAACCCTAAGGCGTGTGGAATAAGGGGTTGAAAGTTTGCTAAGAACAATGTTATTTACTTTTATTATTAATACGAAACTTAAATTAAAATACTATTAACAATATATTTGATCCGATTTTCGAATAAGAATGTATTTATTTCTGAATAATATAAAACTTCACGCGTATGAAGTCGCGTGTAACAGCTAGTATAATAAACGTTAGCTCTTTCACCCATCGGAGTAAACAGAAACTAGAAACTTTCAGCGTGAACAAACGAACTTCCGCAACTAATTTTTCATCTCCCCGGGATATAAAACGTGATGGGTTCGCTCGCGGAGATTGGCAAGTGATATTCAATGCCTTACCCTACGACACGCAGTTTGAATATATAAATATGATACATTCATCTACATAACACAAAGGTAAATAGTTACAAGAAACACAATAAAACAGTAATAGTATAATAATTTAAGAGAAGCTTCAGACGACTTTGAACTTTATGACCCGTGTCGTGACAAATGAAGCGGGTAGATAGATAGATAAGTAGATAGATAGCTATATACATAGATAGACTAATAGGCCTAATACTATACAGTATAGTAATGATTTTATTTTTTTGGATTTCTGTCAAAACCAGCTAACAGTCCACCTGAGCTCCGCCTATGGCAGCTGCAGCCCATGAACGCATCCTCGAATCGAAGAAGGTTACAGATGCGTTGTCTCACCTGAGAACTCGGATGTAATGCCTCACAACCCGCAGTTACACAAACTCTCGTTTAATACATATGTATATATACATATACCTTTCAAACCAGAAAACACAACAATAGTTGTACAGCTGTTTGCCGCCAGAAATGGATAAGCGAATGGCATCAGTGCAGGCGTCTCCTAGTCAGAGAAGGAAACTACCACCTGTTAAATGAAGAACAATATTTTTTTATTTAAATTGTTATTTGCGGCCACGATAGCCGTGTAGTTTATATACCTTACCCAAAATAGGGTAATAATACCCAGTGCGATGACGTCACTAGTCCCTTTTGTTTCAGTAGGTTGCTTGAAAACATCATTGCATACATTCAAACCGACATAAATATTATAAGTATTGGTTTCAACATAACTTATTAACAATCAATAGGACAAAACTGTAATGACGTCATATTTGGCGCAAAGAATAAAAATAAATGACAATGACATTTCTCTACAATCAAACAGCCAGGCATTTACAAAGAAAGACAAGAAAAGTACCGCGAATTTATAATAGACAATTGTTTTAGTTTGAAACCTCAGTTAGAGCGAATTAACTCCTTAGTTAGTACCCATCACTCACAGAAGCATCGCGCAGCGTAGCAAGATGTTTAACTAAACTCTTTAAGACGCATAGTCTGTTATTCCTTAGTTAAATCAAACATTGACCACTGAATAGAAATTTGGGTAACTGCATACAAAACTAATACAGATAAAATACAAAGAACACGAAACAATTTAAAAAAAAAACTTTATTTAACTTTAATTTCCGAATATATACATTATATAAAAACACAAAAATTAAGGATATGGTACATGCATTCTCATACGCAAAATACTTAATAAGGTTATTCATATGAACATAATATTTACAATAACGCGTCTTATCCAAACGCAGTGTAGGACGACTCCCCACAAGATGGAGTGACGACCTTGCGCAGTGTTGCGGGAAGTCGATGGATGCAGGTGGCTCAGGACCGAGCTTCGTGGCAATCTTTGGGGGAGGCCTATGTTCAGCAGTGGACTTCTGATAGGCTGAAATGATGATGATGATGATGATGATGATCCAAAGAATTAAAGTAAGAAATGCTACAACTGTGGAACCAATACAGTATAACAAAATAACTACTGATAGTATAAAAAATCAGTTTTTTATATAATTTTAGGAAAGACTTAAATAAATAAGAAAAAAAAATACAATAAAAAAAAGTGTCTGTGTGTGCAATTCACACACGGCAGAAGTGAAACTTCAGAAAAGTAGCTTACAAGAGAATGAGATAAATATAGAGTATCAGGGTATTAGGATAATAAAAAGGTTTATTATTTTTAAATAAAAATTATGCACAATATATACACACAAACATGATTGTGTGTAAAAGCAATACAAATATTTTACTAATGTTAAAAACGTTTGTGTGTACTTATGTACACACGTAAGAAGTTATACTTCTTTAGCGTAACTAAAAAAATAAAAAGAATACATACCGACGGTCAAAAATCCACTTAAAATAGTTTATTACATAAAAAACCACTTTCATCACGAATATTCACAATACATTAGCATTCACCACCATATATCATTTAAAATTTATACAAATACACATGTATATTTGTACATGTACGAATATATTTATTTATCTCCACTGATGGTAAAACACGCGTGTTAAAGATTCAAAAATATTTGAATAACCACTTTGAAAATAGTTACTATGGATAATGATATTCATATCCATGGTAACTATACACTCCATAATAGTGTATAACCAAGATAATTTAAGAGACATTTAGGAACCAACTTCATCCTGTTAATTTTAGATGTCGGTGTGCGCGCATCGTAAAAATTTACTGACATCATTTTTCCCAAACGCGCCAAAAGAAGTATAACTTCAATAAATTTATCTTTAGATAAATTATGTAAATTAAAAGATAAATGTCAAATTAACACAGATAGGTTAAATAATTAACATAAATTAATTAACCAACGAATTTTAATACGCTAATGCAAAAAAATTAGGGACACATTTTCCGAAGGCTTCGTTGTACGCAGGCGCAGACACGTGACAGCATACGTATATTACTGTAATCTATCTCATTCTCTCTCAGGCTAAACACTATTTATGAATATGTTTGTCTCTTTTTACCGTCACTTTTTCCTTTCATCGAATTTTCAAATCACAACGTTGCTAAAGAAGTTTCATTTCAATAAATAATTAATACGTTAATCTTACTTAGGTTACTATATTTAAACATAATTACATATAAAACAGCACTAAGTAAAATAATCAACTATAACAAAATAATTATTCATAAAATACTCATAGCGCATCTAGTAATAGGCGCTGTCGTTTCTTTATATTCATGTTCCCAACTCGCACGTACTTGTTGCTCGACTCACGTTCCTATCGGTTACATCTAATTTTTATTTACCCACAATTATTAAAATAATTAATAATATGAATAATAAATAAAAATAAAATTAGTTTTAATATTGTTAAAAACTAACAATTATTAAAACTAATATTTTTTTGTTATAAGATTTAAAGGAGTACAGTTCTCAAACTATAAATACGACCTGGTGCTAGCATGAATACAATTGTGTATTGTAATTTTAGTAAAGAACAACATAAATAAAGAATTAAAAAATATTATTGAGTAAAGAATATTTAAGCCATAAGCCGGGATTTTTGCTGAACTCGTTCATCTAATATATACCCTGCTACGGTTTGTGGGTCTCTATACATCTTCATACTCTATTTAACAAAATATCCCCCTGCTGGCCATAGTCCTCTCCTATACTAAGATTGGCAGGTGGATCGGCGATTGCAGTGCCAGACGCTTCGTGCCTGGTACCCGTCATCGATTTGAAATAATTTGATCTGACATGGTTATTCCGTTAGTCTGTCCTGGAAGGACGCCTCAGAGCCCATGAAAATGTCCATGTATATCCTTTAAGTTAACTATTGCAACACCCACTGAGACGGCGAGGATTTTGCTTACTCTGAAGCATAGATGGCTGTTCTTTGACACCTCATTAATGATATTTGGCATATGCCAAAGGTTATCTATAGCATTTCGGAGTTTCGTCTGTTAATCTCTGTCGGTTTGGTGGCTCATCACTTAAAAACAGCTAACAATAAAACAGAACAGAATGTACAAAAAAAACAGCTTTAACGTGGTAGAGCCAAGTAGTGGCTTTTGCTGCTGCTGGAAAGGTCCGAGTCGACCTGCGCGAAGTAGAGGCATATTGTGCTTCTGCGTTTCGTTCGGTTAGTGAGGTAACCGTAGGAATACTTCCCCTTTCCCTCTCCCTATCCCTCCTCCTAATCCTCCCTTCCATCTCCGAAATATCCTTAAAGGCCTGCAACGCACCTGCAGCTCCTCTGGTGTTACAGATTTACGTGGGCGACGGTAATCACTTACCATCAGGTGAGCGGCTCGCTCATTTGCCCTCTTTCCCATGAAAAAAAAAGCTTCCAATCATTTATTCCTTTGTTATGCCAGGGAAATCCACTAAGAAGCTTGGAAATTATAAGCGAATTGTGTCTTTATTCTATAATTGTTTCTTATATTTAGTTCATTTGAAGATAATGCCAATAAAAAATTATATTCTTTATGACCGTCTATGGTTCATCACAACAGTAGAATGGGCATTCCTTATGAGGTATTTACGACGAAAGCTCTCATTTTGGGGGAAGGGGGAGAGGGGTGCTACGTCCAAGAACGTCCTGTTGACGAGCTAGTGATATGACTAGGAAATAACGACTAAGTTAACACGCTAAGCCTAACCTAATAGATATCGCAATCAGATACCAAAATGTGTTATTTCCTCAATCATAAACACATATAGAATTGCAAACGATCAGTTCTTTTGATGAAACATTTCATTTTCATTCTCATGATTAGTGCGGGGCTATGAAATCGGCGACGCGTGTAAACGGCGTATGTTTGACTTTAGAAAAATATTTTCTTGCCTCTGCTACTGTGTTATAGTAATTAAACGAGTGTAAGTGTCAGTTGTACTTGCACGCGGATCTGTTGCTTAATTAAAAAAAAAATAAAAAAAAATACTACGTAAATATTTATTTTTATTCCACGTTCATGTAACCAATTCGTTTTACGGAAACGTTAAATCCATACTTGATAATAAACGCGTGAGTGAAAATAAAACAGAAAGTAACTTTTCTATTTGTCTGTCGGTCAGTCAGTTAAGTTTCCACATCCAAACCGCTGAACTAATTTTAATGAAACTTTAAGGAAAGACCTTGAATCCTTGAGAAGAATATAACCTACTGTTTTCCCGGCAACTTTGATGAATTGTAAATCACTTAGTAACATATATTCTAGAGTTTCTCGCCAGTTCATTTATGGCGTCTGTTTTGCGAATTGGTGTAGATTTCGACGTTGATATGAGCCTAAAGTGAATATAAAAATATACTTTGACTTTGATTTCGAAGACCCAATAGCGCAATAGCGACCCTGCCTTCAAGCTTAGGGGTGGCGGGTTCGAAACGCCCTAGGGTCAAACATAAAGTAAAGTAGCACCCTGTCAGTGCCCACCTCTGGGCAAAGGCCTCTTTCTCAAATATTTGAGAGGGTTTTGGAGCCGGGAAGGGCCCGTCACGAAGCTCCAGTGCTGGTTGGCAGGCTTCACATAAGAAATAATATTTTCTGACAAAGACATGCAAGTTTGCTCACGGTGTTTTCTTTCATCGTACACAGTGGTAAAGCTTATTTTATTACAGCTTTATTTATTCGCTGGGAATGCTAGTTTGGCACTAGATGACGTGGCCCGGATATGTGAAATCAATTGTTCAATAAATTATTATTTTATAGGTAAATGCAGTACGCCTCTTTCAAACGCTGTTTTAACAGCCACAAATGCTGACCCCGATGGACAGCACCGTCAGATCATTAAGACGATGCAATCTAATAGCTGCAGATCTAGGGTTAACACATCAAGAACGAGATAAACGCTTCGCCTATAACCCAACATTGATGAAATATAGTGCGCCAAGTAGATCTTACAACTTATATAAAAGGCCTGCAAAGCTACATGAGTTACAAGTATTCTAATAAATAGATAATGTTTTCCTGGTCGATCGAATACAACGCAGTTGTCAACTGCGCAGGAGATGTTATAGTGCAGTTAGTGTACGCTCGAACACACATGCACTCGCTGGTCTTTACCTTACCATTGCCGATGTAACGCATATGTGATAAAATGGAAGGAAGGTGTAAATGGAGTGTCACACAATACCAGACCCGAACATCAATAATTTATGTTTGCACAGACTTTGCTTTCAAACCCAAGGCCTATAGCTCAGCAGTCAGGTCATCAGCGTATTTTTTTTTTAAGGAAAGGCGGCAAACGAGCATGCGGTTCACCTGATTGTAAGTGATTACCGTCGCCCACGTACATCCGCAACACCAGAGGTGCTCCAGGTGCGTTGCCGGTCTTTAAGGGTATTTGTGAGATGGGAGGGAGGATGAGGAGGGGAATAGGGAGGGGGTAAGGGGTCTCCGGTTACCTCACTCACTGAACGAAACGCAGAAGCACAAGATGCCTCTACTTCACGCCGGTATTCTGCGAGGCCGTGGTACCAATCCGGTCGAGCCGGCCCATTCAAGCAGCGACAAAAGCCGCCGCTTGGCTCTACCACATTGAAAATATAGTATAAATCAAATGAAACAAATTTGGTGGTTCCAACCATTTATAGGTGGTAGTGTCAAGCGGCGGCTTTAGCTGCTGCTTGAATGGGCCGGCTCGACTGGGGTCGTACCGCGGCCTCGAAGGGTACCGTGCGTGAAGTGGCGGCATCCTGAGCTTCTGGGTTTCGTTCGGTGAGTGAGGCAACTAGAAGCTCCCACCATCCCACTTCCTCTCCTTCCTGCAACGCACCTGCATCTCCTATGTGAGCACGGTGCAGGTGAGCCGCGTGTCTGTTTGCCTGATTTCCTTTTAAAAAAAACTCACCCCGTTCGGTTGTTCAGCGGTTCTCTGTTAGGATCGAAATTGAATAGGACATCTATCGCTTTCCGTCGGTAGTTGCGAATTCGTGCTGGCTTTTTTCTCTTGCCATTTTGACGGCTCGGTGGCGTAGTGGCTAAGCGTTTAGCTGCGGCGCTAAGGGTCGCGGCTTCAATTCCCGCACGGGTATTGTATTTGTATGGCCTACAAATAATAGTTCCATGTCTGGGTGTTTGTCCATGCGTAATTTATGTATGCAAACTGCCTCCACGACACAGTAGAAATTCCTACAGTGGAAGGTAACGTTTTTTTAAAAAGAGAAAAAGATTATAACTTTTCATAATGCAACGACGTTTTACTGGCTCTAAGGGCGTTTGTACAATCACCCGTAATTAATTACACGCCTAATAATGTAACACACAATTATCGGGTTATTGTTCGCTGTAGGATTTTCAATTTGTATTTGTTTCTTTGTATATTCGTAAATAATTCCTGATTACTAGTTTAGGTTGTATCTACTATCTCTACTATCTCGTACTATCTATAAAACTATGAGTACAAATCTAATACACGAGTGTACACACGCCTTAATCCTTACGTCGCTACACCTACTGGTCTCTCCATGCATCTCGGCATTCTAACTCACGCCTGCCAACCCTAAACATCTTGGACGGTGCGTTACATAAACTTACGTCACTCGATCGCGTCTTCAGACAATGGACCCTCCCCCCCCCCCCTTCCCTTCTCAGCGGGAGTTGATGTGCTGCTGCGATGCGCCATTTCGAAACGTCTAATTGCCTATTACTAAAGCCCGTGCGAAAGTTTCGTTAATTGTTGGCGTAACGTCGTGGAAGCACGCGATCTTGGTAAATACAAGGAAAAGAAAGAGTTGTGAAAGACCAGCGGCCCGTTGTGGCGCTGCAGGTGCTGCAGGTGCTTTGCCGGCCTTGTACAATGAGGCTACGATGACTATCCGTGTACTCAACCAGATTACGAAACCAATACAATTGCACAAACGTGTTCAAAAAAAAAAACAGGGCGATATTATATCCTCGAAACTCAACTGGAACGAATACAGTATTGACATCAATGGCGAATAAATCTGTCACCTCCGATTTGCCGACGACATTGTCCTTATGACAGGATCCCAGTAGGAGCTTAGCACAACGCACAATGACCTCAATAGCATCATAACCTAATACCCTCTTCCCCTTTCCATCACCGAACGACTAGACGCGGCGAGAAGTTCCACCCTTATGTTGTAGACATTCCTCCATTACGCACGAGGCGGTTTGCCTCTGCTTTCTTTGTGCGGACGGCTAAGGAGTGGAACTCTCTGCCGAGGTCGGTTTTTCCGGAGGCCTATAACCTGGATATCTTCAAGGCCAAAGTGAACAGACATCTAGGCAAGCGTGTACCATCCTAGGCCTCATCTTCGCTTTCCATCGGGCAAGATTGAGGTCAAACGCA
Organism: Bhutanitis thaidina; assembly: GCA_029286595.1. Lineage (NCBI taxonomy): Eukaryota > Metazoa > Arthropoda > Insecta > Lepidoptera > Papilionidae > Bhutanitis > Bhutanitis thaidina. The sequence continues at coordinate 8,519,088 of JAGSMS010000019.1, forward strand.
AGCCTATTTTTTCTTAAAAAAAAAAAAGTGTCTCCAAACAGGTCGGTCTTAAGATGAACATGTACGACAGAGATCGTGTCTAACGTCCATGTTTCACCAATACCGGTTGTTGTTGAGAACAATAGTCTCGATGTTGTCCTCGAGAAGATGAACAGTACGTATACCTGGGACAAATCGTCCGACTAGATAAGTCCAACTTCGACCTAGTGGTCAATCGACGAATCCAACCCGGCTGGGCGTCAACGTCACATCTTTTCGTATCATCATCATTTCAACCTATCAGAAGTCCACTGCTGAACATAGGCCTCCCCCAAAGATATGTATATATATTCGAATAGTACACGTCAAAAACTCAAGAACAAAGTTTAATCAGTGCATGATATCAGTGATGACTTACGAAACCGTGACGTGGTCTTTCACAGCGGGCTGTATGAGGAAGCTCAAAGTTGCTCAGCGGGCTATGGAGAGGGCTCGGTGTTTACCTGCCTGATAGAATCCGCAACGAAGATATCCGCAGCAGAACTAGGACTATAGAAGCGTAAGGAACAGAAAGCCGAAGTGACGATGCGCCCGCCACATGGCTCGCGGATCATCAACCGTTGGGGAAGAAAGGTTCTGGTCTGGCAACCAGGCGAGGCAAAGACAAGATGCGAGGCGACCTGCACAACGCTGCGGGATTTCGATGAATGCTAGTGGGTCAGGACCCTGCTTTGCGGCAGCTTATGTTCAGAAGTGCACCTGTGACAGGACCCAGACTGTAACGATGGATATGACTGTGCATAGATTGCGAAATAGGCAACGTAAATAACAATTTCGGAGAACACCGCCCGCGCCTTAGATTTCCCTCGCGGCGATCATAATACGAACTGACGCACAAATAATTCTGTATCAAAATGTCTCGAGTGATATTGTGCAGGCGCTACTGTTGATTGAAAGACAGGTCAAGTGGGTGTCGGACTGAGACGCCTAGGGAAAAAAAACAACATCACACCGTATATTAAACAGATATAATGTTAGATTCCGGTAAAATATTAAGAGTTTTGTTACAACTAACAGATTTATTTGTTTTTGGTCGAAAGGTATGCAACAAATAATATAGTATAATAATAGGGTTCCGTAGAACCACACAATATGTTTACGTATTTGCCTATCAAATAAAATTTATGTTATTTTTCGTTCAATTCGGGATCCTTAGCGCGAGCCCGTCTCACACTTGGCCGGTTTTTATTATTTGTTGTTACACTTCGCAGTTGGCACTATACTCACACCAAGTTTGACGCTTGTTCTTTTTGTTTTTATATCAAAATGTATTTGTGATTATAAAATATTCCGTATTAGTATAAAATCTTACAGCTAAAGGTAGAACGGACGGACGGCATAGGCTCAGTATGAGCCCTCCGAACGGAAACAAAAAAAAATTACCTTCATTTCCTTCGTTCTCTTATTCAATAATCAACTTAACCCTTGTCGTGGGCCCAATCATCATAGAATTTCAATTGTTTCAACACGTCTAGATTTTATTGGGGTTCTATTAATGATTTTCATATGAAGACATAGTATACGTACAAAAAATAACGAAAATATAAGTTATGTGGATAGTAAGCTACGTACAGCACCGTGACCTTCAAATAATTCTTTAGAGTTTTATTTAAGTAAAAACTGGATGCTCTAAAATAACTTCAGTTGAAGCACGGTTAAATAAAACAAATTGTATGTGAAAAATATATTTAATTTCGTACTATTTCACTCAATTTCATCACTTTCGAATCACAAGCTTGGTCTAATTTTATATAAAAAAAAAACAGTATCATCAACACAAAAATGTTTCAACATTTACCTACTTAGCACTAAATATATTGGCACTTAATGAGCACGAAACAATATTTACAGCTTTAAATTAACATTTAGAAATACTTAAATATAATACGCATTGCTTTAATTCTCTTATGTGATTGGTCAACACCGTTTGCGGCAGATAATCTATGTTCAAATTTTTTTTAAGAGTGAATTTACATTCGTATTGTATGGACTTAAAATACAAAGACTACGACAATAAATTAAAAAAAAAAATGTTATTTTCAATAGTTCGAAGTTTAAATTTTCTGCGTAATTACATAGGAAATATTGCGCGGATTTCCTTTTATTTATCTGTCAAATTCCCGTAGCTCCAATTCGTGCTCGACGCAAAAAACGCTCGAGTACCATTTACATGAATTCCAGCGCGTTACCTCCTCGTAGGAGACCCTATCTCTGTTGCAATTTGTAGCATACTATGGTGTATTACGTTCCATTGAATGTTATCGAATGATATCGTCATAGACTATACTCGATATCTGACCCATAAATTACGATACTATCGAACAAATATTTTACAGTACAACACTCAATGTAGAGGATTGATTGTGTTTAAAATTATATAAGAAACATATCCATGAATAAATAATTTCATTTGCGATTTATGTTTTAATGCGAAAAATACTTCTCAGATGTTGACAAACTTATAAATTGTTAACTGACGTCTAGCATGTTGGAAGACTTGAACTGTTTTTGGAAGACAATTTTCTAAAAAAAAAAAAAAACATTAAAATACATAGCCTGGAATATCTTTGGTCTATTCCAACTGCTCGCAGAAAACGTACGAACTAATATTTACATAATTTATGTACATTTAACCGAACTCAGAAACAGAAACTTGACCTTTTTTAATAAAAAAAAAAAACAATTTTATCATGTACCTAAAATTACATTGTATGGTCTATTGTATTAATGAATATTGTGCTGAAATAACTTTATACATTGTTATAAATAAAGTTACTAGTCATGTCAAAATAATAGAAATTTATAAATTATTTTACATTACCTATTCCTAGCCACTTAATTGACATCTTATGATACGTCTTTGTGTAAAGTAAATATAATGTAAAATATATATATATATATATTTCTCAATAATACTTATAGATAAATATATTGTAATATTATGCATTTAAGCCACTCAACTTTTAACATTGGAATTAGTAACGGACATGTGTTATGGTTTATGGCTATTCATATTTATAACGTCGCTAATGAGGAATGAAGGCATGTTATGTATAAAAATATTTGATTAACATACAGCTATACATTTTTTTTCTAAAATTTTACGCCAAACAAAAGTTTTAATTAAAATATGATTAAGCTACAATTAAATAAATATTACCATTACAAAAACTGTGTAACCGAACTAACCTACAGACCGTTGTATGTATACCTGCGAGGCTTAATGACAAGGAGGCTTGTTGCCGAAAGTTTTACAAACTACTTTCTAAAAAGTAGGTACTATATAATAAAGTTGAGCAATTTTAAAAAATTAAAATATAAAATAATGAATAGAAAATAACCTTAAAGGGGAATTGTAGGGGAGGCCTTTTTTCCAGTGGTCGTAGGAGACGAGAAGGGTAATAAGACCTTGAAAATGTCTTGAGAGGAGTGAACGCGACCACAAGACTCGCCATCGGTTACGTTTTATCCCGTCGAGGCGAACGTAGGTTCCAGAAACCCGTTTCGCTACACTGATTCTCAAATGCAGATCTGTAATCTTTGCCTACTCTATGGGTGAAAATTTTAGACAATAATGTCATAGACATTCCCAAGTGACATTATTGTCAATTTTTTTTTGGTTTATTGATGATAAGAATGTGAGCTAACGACCAGCATTTCTATTATCACCTGAAAATCCTCCAGTTTGTCAGATGTAACGTTTATAATATCACGTAAAAAGGTTTAAATTACGTCTAACCCTTAACGAAAACCCGGAATAAATCAATCAATAATGAATGTCGCTCGAAGAAAACCGCAGGCAACAACAGTTATCGTTTTAAAAGATAGTTAAATTAAAAATTGGCTGCTTCTCTATTAGTACAATTGCATTTCTTAATTGGTCTCGATTTGGACCCATCTCGTTTGTAAATAAATCAATTGAGTATTATACTAGATAAGTAATAATTGCCATAATTGTAATATGAAATAATTCTCAACCAATTTCGCCCCGAGTATCTCCCAAACGTGTATTATATTGATCTTAATAGTTAAGAAGTAACTCACAGACAACCGAGAAATATGTTTTTTCTGATGACATATTATTTAAAGGAGCAGTCCGTTAGTGCCCACTGCTGGGCAAAGGCCTCCTTCTCTAATATTTTAAGAGGGTTTCGGAGCCGACCACTAGGCTACCACGAGCATATTATTTAATTACATATATTACAAAAGAGAGACCATAGTTTCTTTATTAGTCATGATACAAATTACTTATGATATAATTATGCTCTTTTATTTCTTTTACACTATGTTATGGGATTAGATGTATAGGGTGCATTATATAGACGTAAAAGAACTGCCTCAATAAACGTTCACAATCGCATATACCTCAGTATTAAAATATATGTCCCATCAGTAGTTCAATTGCTTTGTTGTAGAACGCGCGCCGCCGCGTCTACCTGCGCCTGCGCACAGGAACTCACTAGAGAGGCAGGGTTGTCACAAGTACTTTAAATAAGCATTTAAACATTTTAATTACTAGCAATAACATTTCAATTTACAGAGTGACATTATGTTGTTTAACAACAGGGATTGAAGATATTATTTGAGTATATGCATTATAACCTATGTGCATCGATTACTGACATTAACATAAATATCGTGTAACAATGTTTCACGAAACGTTACGTTTCCGAGATACGAACTACCAAAGTTGTACGAGAAGCGTCAAAATTTAACATTTTAAAAATGTTTTGATTATCGATACAAACAAGAAATGTCATATAACAAAATCTCCAGAATGTTTCAAAGATAAGTATAAGATGAATACTGGTGCCACTATAACAACTTTGTTAGCTTATGATTAGTAAACATGAAACTTTAAAGGTTGTTAAAAGACATTTGTTGTTATAAATAGTACAAATCCTGTACACCATTGAGAATTTGATAGATATTTGTATAAATTCGTTAAAACGTTCACTTTGAATCTCACACGTAACACCCCTTTAGATTAGAGAGCGCAAACTATCAGAGATTTCGCTCGCTGACCCTGCCGCTCGCTTCTCCGCACAATCCCCGTCGTTGCCCCGCGCAAGTACGAGTCGTCCGACTGTGCCCATACCTACAACTACTTGGCATTGTTTAGAACCACTTAACAAGACTTCTAAGGCGGCGCTTCCGAAAGTGGGTTCCGTGGAGAAGTCATCAGGGTTACAAGAATCAATTGTCGTTAAATTATTTTGGTCGCTAATTAAATAGGTAATTCTTTGAATGTTGTTAAGTTTAGGCACCGCTGTTCTAAGGAATCACAAATCGGCTTCTTCTTTAGAAAGCTTCTTAACGAACTAACTGAGAACAAGTGAAACGTCACGTGACGGAAGTTGAGAAGCTCCTCGTCCGCTGGGCAGCTCGTGTTGCCCGTGTGAGTGAGCGGGACAGAGCATCAGAGCGACGAACTGCGACGGTCCCCCCTCCCCCGCTCTCATACGAACAACTTTGCTACCCATAACGAAACTAAATTATATTAATTAGTAACTGAATTTTATATACAAAGCGTAAGGAGTTGCGCTTGGATCAATTGTCTGTCTACGACACTGCAAGTTATATATCTTTTATTTGCTGGACACAATCGCTACAAAGAGCGGTGCAGTATCGGCGTAAGACTCTGCCGCCCCCCTCCCCTTTTCTTGGCTTGGGTTTGGTAAGAGGCGGCTGAGGGAAAAGCTTCGATAATGTCATGGCGATGTCAGGGAACGACCCCGGCGACGGGGCCGGGCTCAACGACTGTCACGTCCTGCTTCTCGGAGAGACGAGACGAATGGTCAGGGGATCTAGATCTGGATCAGGAGACATGACTCTGATCTCCTATGTGGAGGGCTCGTACCGATGAGATTTCACGAAACTTGTGTGCGATGTGCATGTGTTGGCCTGGACCCTAGCTCGACGCCGGGCGCACCACCGGTCGCATTGTCACCAAACAAGCTCTTAGAAAGGACTAAACTGTCTAGACCTCTGACCATAACAGTATCGAACAGGTAGTGATAGCATAATTTATGTTTTATTTATTTGATAATTCGTAATCTCTGCCTACCACTGCGGGCGTTGGTGACTGGCGCAATATTATGTAAGTAATATTGAACTTTTTCTATTTAATTAATTCCAGTAAAATTGCAGTCTGACGATTAGGAACATTGTTCGTTTTAAATATTAATTATAACATTGCCTAAGTGTTTATAAATGCATTCAAAATAGGTATTTTCGACATAGCTTGCTCGTTTAAATTTAAAACATAGTCAATAAATATTAATAAGAAATTATATTATAGTAATAAGAAATACAGCGATTAAAAAACTTCACAACTAAAAGCATAAATTATCTGGACAACCACAGCGTGCGCTGACTGAAATACCTTTATCACAAAGCGTCAGTACCGCGCAGCCTCCAGTCCCGAATTCAAATTCCCTGCGTCCCGGGCACTGGACGGTGGTGTGACATACATACATATTCAATATTCATACAAATGGTCTGATCTCTAGCAAGATTCGAACCCGCAACTCTTAGCGTTGGAGGCAGGATTGTTACAAAGCTCTAGGCTCTACGCTTTTCCATTACGGAGCCGTTTTTAATATAAATATCACGGAAAGCGTATGCACTATTTAATTCAAATCATATCTTTAAATATAACCAAATTTGTACATGCCCCAAATAATATTTAAGTAATTTCGAATTAAATATATACTTATTCATAAACGATTTCTATAACGAACGAACCGACTCTTTTTATTTTATTACCGAATCTTGAAACAATCGTAATAAAAACGTTAGTTAGCCCGAGGCCGGTTTAGAAACAATCGGGAGATGAATTTTAAAAATTCTTCCCGAACGCATCGTCGCTATGTACTGAAACTCAGCACTTAGGTCTGTTAATAAATAGTTTAAAACCTTAAATAGTTTAAAAACGGCTGCACTTTAACCGTGCATACGGAATTATACGCTTCGTGGGTACAAGTCGAAACTATATGACGATTTTCATCACTCTTGACCATTAGGAACCGAAGATTTAGTAATCACTCTGCGATGGGATACTTAGCTTTTATATATATATAGATAGATTTTTAAAAAAAAAACTGTCTTACTAAGCTGTTTCAATACTTCGTACGTTTTTATGGCTTCGAGAACAAAGTTTTGCTCATTCGGACCCTGTATTAGCTAGCACCTTTTTCTTTCACTTCTTTTTTATTAACATTAACATCTTCCTTTCCTACCTTCTCCTCTACACCCACCGTCTCTTCCTCCCGAGGCCACAGCACGTCGGGATGGTTCAGCATGTAGTAAGTCATGTGCTTGTCGCTGCCGTACGTGGAGGCCTTCGTGCCGAGGCACATCAGAAACTGGCTCTTCTCCAAGCTCTGGTCGCAGTCCACCGAGTGGAACCTGTGCACCAGCGCGTCGTCCGCCGTCCGGTACACGGTCAGGTTGGATCTAATGAGCGTCTCGAACATTTGCACGTCCTCCATGCCCCAGCCTTTGATGTTCAAGTCGAAGCCGCCGACTCGCGTGAAGTCGCGTTTATAGATACCCAGAATACCGAAACCGTACTGTCGGAAGTAGCCGTTGTCGTCGTTGATCTCCCTGCTGTACTTCAGGTTGGCCGATTCCTTCTCCGTCCTCGCCTCCTCCTCCTCCTCCTCCTCCGCGGCGAACTTACCCACGCCGTCATCGGCGACCAGCATTTCGTCTCTGAACTTATTATAGTCGTCGCCGTTCACCACGTCCGGATTGAACTCGCTGAACACGATGGGAAAGTACACCTGGTTGTATTTTATTGTGTTGATTCTGATTCTTCTCAGCGATATGTGATTGAACATCATGTCCACGTCGATGAAGAAGATCAGGTCGTCGTTGTCGCAGAGCTTCAGGCCCTCCGTCAGAGCGGCGCCCCTCGAGAACGTCGTCGAGCCCATCTGTATTATCCTCATGTCCTTCCCGTACATATCCTTGTAGTAAGCGACCAGGGACTGTGTGTTGACGTAGTCCAGCGGGTTCTTGCTGTCCAAATACAACACTATGATCAGGGAGACGACTTCGTCGCTCTTCAACACGATGTCTTCGTAGTTCTTCATGAAGCGGCCGAACGTCTCCTGTCGGCCCGACAGCGGCATTACGAAGTGGATCCTCCGGTCGTACAGGGGGTAGTCGCTCTGCTCGTCGTTCCACTGCAACACCCTGGGCAGGTTGTTCTGAATTTTCAGGAGCCCACTCTCCAACGCTCCACGGACGTTCAATTTACCGAAATCCAAGAAGCTGGCCTGCTGCTGACTGGACTCGTCGAAGTCCACGTAATCGTTCACGATACTCTCTATTTTCTCCAATATAGCCGGATCTTCCGGCGGAGGTGGCTCGCCGATTGGCAACTCTCGTACCTCCGTACCTGTAAAATTGTATATAAAATTATTTACCAACTCATCACTAACAGCGCTTACCTTATTTTTTAAAAAAGAATTAGAATGACGAACTAGCCTTCTGTCCGCTTGACGGTAAGATCTGACAAGTGGGAACGCGCTCTAAGATGGAGTTTCAGGAAGCCTGTTATGATACTGAACCTCTATACCCTTCGAAGCAAGCAGCAATGTAAAAGACAGACACCTTTAAGGTAGCGATAATAGCCTTCCTTCTCGCGTTTGTTTAACAAACAAGTCAGTAAGGGCTTGCCTACACTAATATATAGACAATAATAAATAGTTTAATTGCTAACAGATTAGTATTTAGAAAAAGAAACTATGTTTATTTAGTAAAAGCCCTGGGCCACACGCGGGGCGACAGCGGGGCGCTGCGGGCCGAGCGGGGAAGGCTGTACGGCGCAAAGAAGTTCCTTTCTATATACGTATGAATTATTCTAATGGTGGCGCGCACCCGGACGGTCCCCGCGCTGGATAGGAGTCCGACCTCAACCAATCATCATTATTTCCACACCAGCAACAGTACACTCCCATTCATACCTCCTAAATAAAGAGAGGTAAGAATCTTCCACCGCTGTCTGATCATAACAGCAGCAGCCTGAAAATGACTTCTTCTCAACTATCTGAGAAGGTTCTGGAGACGGGAAGTGTCCACCGCGCTGCTGCAGTGCGGGTGGAGTCTGCCAGACTGCACATGTCCTCGAAATAATATTTCTCAGACATGCAGGTTTCCTCGCGATGTTTTCCTTCACCACCGAGCACGTGGAAAAGCTTCATCATTTAAAATAGCTATTAAAAATTTTAGCGGCGCGGGCGTCGGGAATCGACGCGCTCTATGAAACTAAAGCGAGCGCTCTGACCTTGGTTGACGTAAAATGCACCAAGCCTTGTGAATCTTATGGGCTATCTGCGGGAGCAAACCTGGCGACGAAGTTCACCACCAGTCACGTTCTATCTCCCGAAGAAGCGAAAAAGCGGAAGCTCGTTAGGCCACCCAGGGCCGCGCTAAAGGGGCACTCGATTATCTCCGGGCAGCGGCTAGGGTCGAGCGAGGCGTGAGCGTACTAACTGGTGAAGGACTGCTGCAGGTAGGCGTGGCGGCGCACCGCCGCGGTCATCTTGCGGCCCCGGTAGCGCTTGTACTTGAGCAGCAGGTCCAGCACGTGGTCCGCGCCGTGCAGCGGCTGCAGCCGCGTGTAGCCGTACAGCAGCTCGTTGAACTCGATCACGCGGCCGCGCTGCCGCGACGGCGCGTTGATTATCTCCATCACCTGGTGAAGGAGGCGGCGCAATGCCGATTACAGTTTTATCACATGCATACTATCAACATCATCATCTACCTTTGAAGTCCATTGCTATAAGTTGTAACATTGATTTTTACCGAATTTTACAGAATATAATCCCCCCGTGACCACTTGTTGTGCTTTAAACTTTCCGCACCCGAAACGTCGCGAAGTGAAATAGTTAAAATTAAACGCGTTAAGTTCTCTAGAATTGTTTCATTTCAATGTCTCTTATTGGCGTAAAAACAAGAAATGATTATATAAGGACTAACAGTTTATGTAACAAAATAATCGGTGCCTGTAGCTTACCGGGCAAAAAAGTGTGCTTATCTCCGATTTCGACTATAACGCAATAAGGTTCTAAATCTATGGATTGGTCTGTTCGAAAATTATAACTAATAAACTTTTATATAAAAATAATCCTTGTACAATTCTCAAACCATAAGCACTTACACTTGTCAATCATAGGGGTCGGCAGAGATTACAGGTTTCCATCTAGCACGATTCAACATAGTCAAGCGAGGTTCCCCTATCTACTTGTCGCCTCTGCGAGAGATACAACGTGACGGGTGGCGAGCCTGCCTGCTGTTTGCTCCCGGAGATTGTCATGAGATTTGGCTTTTATCTTAATCGTCTCTTTCGACATCAAAGAGATGAAAGGGTCCACGCGACTACGCCAATCTTGATATTAACTAATATGTTTTATTATTGTATAAAGAAATTCACGATCCTAAAAATTTATGGGTTTCAACAAGTTAGTAGGAACAAATAGAAAACCATATTTACTGATCTCAGAACTAAGATAAATTACAGAATAAATTAGCATAGACTAAACCCTAGTCCTTTGTTTTACCGTTTTATCTCGAAATGTTTTAGATTAAAGTAAGTTGCAACTTCACGCGTGCAAATGTACACAGGCCTTACTTCTCTTATGACGTCATCGAGGGCTTCCTTTAGCGGGCCTTCTATCCTCCTCTTGGGGTTGGAGTGGCTGGTAGAGTAAATAGATTTGCTGATGAAATCGAAGGGGACGATGTCTTCCACGTGATCAGCTTTATACCTGTTCATGTCTATTGGAGCGCCTGGAATAGAAAAATCACTAATGAATTACGCGAATCATTAGTCATTACCTAAATATACGTTTCATTATGTTTGTCTGCCATTGTAATATATATGAATGTTCTAGATTTTAGGATGCACACTAAGCGCTGTGGTTCTGCGGTGTATGAACACGTCCCGGGGAAACCTGCATTGAATATATTTCATTTATACTTGCGATTTTAGTCACTTGGGCGAAAGTTCATCACTAAGGAAACCATCATAAGCCCTTGTACTTGTTTCGCAAATAATATTATTTGTGAAACCTTGTACCTATTATTATAAGTTACGATGTTATGTACCTGCACTGTTAACAAAGTGGCTTTCATAAAAATATAATTTCGAGGATATATGAAGAGAGCCGTGGTAGCCCAGTGGTCGGGACGCTCACTTTAGTTTCATAGAGCGCGAGTGACCTGGGTTCGATCCCCGGTGCCGGCACCGCTAAAATTGTTAATAGCAATTTTAGTTACTGTATTTAAAACGTGCTCAGCGGTGAAGTAAAACATCGTGAAAAAACCTGCATGTTGAGAAATAATAAAAATATTATTTCGAAGATATGTGAAGCCCGCCAACCCGCACTGGAGAAGCGTGGCGGACCCTTCCCGGCTCCTAAACCCTCTCTGATACTCGTATTTGAGAAGGAGGCCTTTGCTCAGCAGTGGGCACTAACAGGCTGCTACTTTACTTTTACTTTTATGAAGTGCGCCGACCAGCACTGAAGTTGCGCCACGAATTCATCTCGACAATGAAACCCTATCACAGTACAGTTTAGTACAGTACAGACTGCAGCTTTACTACTTGTACTATACTGGTAAGCGTAACAATGTCCGTCCACTGTACTGACGTCTCCCACTACTCGAAGTCGCCATTAGTCTGTTTTATTTGAGACTAATATTTTTAGTGGATGTGGCAGAGCCGAGGAGAGGCTTTTGCTGCTGCTCGAGTGGGCTGACTCGACCGGACTAGTACCGCGACCTCGCAGAATACCGGCGTGAAGTAGAGGCATCATCTGTTTCCGCGTTCCGTTCGGTGAGTGAGGTAATCGCGGGTCCACTCCCCCTCCCCGTCCCCTATCCTCATCGTCCCTTCCATCTCCTAACTATCCTTAAAGGCCGGCAACACACCTGCAGCACCTCTGGTGTTACAGAGGTGAGTTGTGTGGCCCCTTTCGCAAAAAAAGAAATATATATATACCAGTTGCCCTGAGATTTATCAGGCACTTCATTTAGGTTAACTTTTAGACACGGAGCGATATGAGATGATAAAATATTACGGCGGAAGAGTAGAATCCATGATAATGCCGCAAAGAACAAACAAAAATCTAACCTAAAATTTTATTGTTTCCTAAATATCCGTCCTCCCCCATTTTGTCCGGGAACAGAGGCACACCGCCCGGCAGCACGTAGTCCTCCACCTTCTCCGGTTCAACTCCCAGCTCGTGCACCGACGAGGCTATGTCCCGGTGTAAATCCAGGGACCTCTCTCTAAGCTCCTGGATACGAAGGTTCTGGAAAAGGGAATTTATAATCTACTTTGAAATGCTATATGCGTTGATTAACGTTCCTCTGCTGACCTTTAAATTATCTTCTTTCTTTTTTTTATGATATAGGGGGCAAACGAGCAATCGGTTTCATCTGATGGTAAATGGTTATCGTCGCCCATGTACATCTGCAACACCATAGGTGCTGCAGTTGCGTTGCCGGCCTATAAGGATATTTGGGAGATGGGAGAGAGGAAGAGGAGGGGGATGGGGAGGGGTGCGGGGCTCCGGTTACCTCACTCGCCGAACGAAACGCAGGAGCACAATATACCTCTACGGTATTTCGCGAGGCTGTGGTACCGACCCGGTCGAGCCAGCCCGTTCGAGCAGCAGCAAAAGCCGCCGCTTGGCTCTACCACGCTTATCTATATCTATAATGTAGAAGTAGATAGGCGTCGCTTTTACTAAAAGGATTTTAGATTATAGTCCTATGATTATTCGGTTTTTGTAATGGTCCTTATGTGCTTGAAGTATGTTTGCTACAGCTGACGAAGCTATGATTTGTTGTACTTAATATTACAAATGGAAATGTTCGTACGTTTGTCCGTTCTACTGCTAGTAGTAAATCATAGGCGTCGTCAAAACACCACCGGCAATACTATTCAATTATATTAAACGTTCCTGGTCACGTGATAACACGAGAATCTATTATCGCCATTTATCCATGTTCTCCTGGTAGATTTCGATCGCGACGACGGCGGATTCGAGGGTTACTGCGAACACCCTTCCCGTTTACCAAGCGTTGCGAATACGAAGGATCTATGAAGAGGATCTATCGTGTGGCAACGGCGTAAGAATCTGCCCCCTTCAGCCCCGTCGGTGTCGTAAGGGGCGACTAAGGGAAAGCTTTGAAAATGCTCAAAATTGAGCAGACCGATGACATGCAGCAGCCGCTGAGGACCGAGGGGTCTGGTTCTATGATCGCCAATCCGTTTGCCGAGTTTGGCGATTGTGATAAATATATATCAGGCGTGAAAGACGATGTAGTGACACGAATTGAGAAAGGGATGATGAGCTGGTTTGGACATGTGGAGAGGATGAATGAAAGGAGGTTGACGAAACAAACATATGAGGCGAGTGTAAATGACAGAGCCGGGAGAGGAAGACCTAGGCAAACATTTCACGATCAAATCGGAGACGTTCTGGAAAAAGGCCAGATCAAGAGTACTCTAAACCAAAGAGCATGCATCCGAAGATTGATGAAAGTGGGAGAAGCGAAAGACGTATGTCAGGACCGTAACAAGTGGAAGAAGATAGTCTCTGCCTACCCACTAGGGAACAAGGCGTGAATAATATACAAAAGTATATTACAGAACAGCTTTTTCTCCAAACGAACACCGCGCTTCTTCACTTCCACGCTGGGTACTCCCAACAAGGATCGTAAAATGAAGTATGAAAATATTAATTTCACGTTCCTCATGTACTCGCGCCATTCTGTATGCACACAATATACACTATGCAATGCTTAATGAGGTAATGCGAGAAACAACACACAGAGGTATTAACGAGGACCATGACATATGAAGCTGTAATCAATTAACACCTACTGAACGTCGATAAGAAACAAGCGCAAAAAACTATTTTAATGTTACTAACTTCAGTAATTAGATATGCCTGTGTCGATCGACAGACGGACACAAACAGGAATATATTATTTATATGTGGCAGTGACCATATTATTTAAAATGGACAGTCCCTTAATGACTATTTAAAAGTAATTTGAAATCTCATATTTATATATATAAATATCCAGGAAAATCAATGACTAATTTATCTTTTTACTTTGTGATATTATACAGACATGGACATAAAATTACTCCTCACAAATAAGGAGAGGCTTAACGGGTGATGTTACTAAAAAAACCTCTAATTTTATTTTAGTCCCTAAAATTCTGTCAGTAAAAACATAGCTCCTGTCTACCCTCCCCCACCCACGCTCGCAAACATTCCTAATTGTACAATGGCGACAAGAACAGTTTGCACAATTATGATCCGCTAAGCCATAAATATATAACACTACAACGTATTACTCTTTAGAATAATAGCGTGTTATTACATATGTACATATATTATTATACACATTAGAGACATTTCTACACGTGGTAGAGCCAAGCGGCGGCTTTTGCCGCTGCTCGAATGGGCCGGCTCGACCGGCTTGAAGTATAGGCATCTTGTGCTTATGCGTTGCGTTCGGTGAGTGAAGTAAACGGACGCCCACTCTCATCCCTCTGCTCTTCCTCCCTCCCATTTCCCAAATATCCTTAAAGGCCAGCAACGCACCTACAGCACCTATGCTGTTACAGATGTACGTGGGCGAGGATCATCAGGTTAACTGCTTGCTCGTTTGCCGCCTTTCCCAGAAAAAAAAATCAAAAAAAATCTCGGTTTGTGGCATGGTGAAGAAGGTTCCCGGTGTTGAATAAATAATTTCTTCAAGGAGGACTCTTACCATGGCGCGTAAAACTAACGAACGCTTACCATAATAATATACATAGAAAGTAAAGCAGCAGCCTGTAAGTGCCCGCTGCTGGGCAACACGATGGATCGAACCCAGATCCCTCGCGCTCTATGAACCTAAAGCGAGCGCCCTGACTCGCTTGTCTACCCACGGCTTCCCAAAAATATACTTAACCACGAGACATATGCTATATCTCGCCTAGCCGTTATAGTATCTAACTATAATTTATTCACGCAGAATAGTGAAGAGGAGAGTTATCAGCATTGTGAGGATCACCAATTCGCTGACCGGGCGGATAACCCGGTCGATAAATTCCTAGCACCACGTGCAGGTGACGTTGGCATTTGGAGAAAGCGATGGTATAATCCCCTTCACATCTCAATTTATCGATGAAACTAATTAAACAAAATTCGATTAATTCAAACTCACTAATAGTATGTGCACCCCCTAATTCGATCACCCGCCGCTCGGCTCTCTGCTAATACGTTCATTGCACCGGCGTTATCTCGCCCGATTCCGAATTATACATGCAAATAAGTGTCGACGTCCGTGCGTCCAACGTTACGGTACATGCATGCCGAGGCTTTGCAGGAAAACCTAATCCGGTTCACGCAGCGAATTTAAAAAGGAATTCCTACGCTTTTCAAACTGATGGTTTTAATTACTTTAATCATTAAATGTATTTATTTTTCCTGTATTTCTATACACATCGTATATGTTTTCATATTAGGTCGGGATAAAAGTATTTTCGTATTTAATAATTAAAATGTTTGTGCCTGGCTAGTTTTGATCCCATTAAATAGACGACATTTTAAAAACGATTTCCCGCCATTTTTTCTATTATTTTTCTATCCGTCAAAATGAGTGACTCTAACGAAGATATTCGTAACGTTTTGAAATTTCTCTACAAAAAAAAAAAAAAGAAAAAAATGTGTCGCAAGGCGCGAAATAAAATTGTGACGTTTATGGATTTAACGCAGAATCAGTAAGAGTAGTAAAAACATCGTCCGGGAATTTTGATGTCATCGATGAAGCTTGCTCTGTCGAGCTGATACGGATAAAGTCGATGCCATTTTTGAATGTAAAAAAGTAGAGCAAGATCGGCCATGTTACAAGTTACGACATAGCTGAAGAGCTGTGAAAAAAGAATAGAAATATGTGATATACTAGGTGCTATGCTCTTTCTCCTAGGAGTCGTCTGGAATGGTACCACCCTCTCAATAATTTCTACCGCCAATCAGTAGAGACACCACATTTGTGTTCCTGTTTGAATGGTATACAGAGCCAGTATAATTACAGGCAGAACCTTCTGCCTTTAATTATACTGGCTCTCTACCTACCTATCTAGTACCTACTCCATCTAGGTCCTCAGGAGTGACAACGTATGTGTCTGTCTCTGCACTTACCATCGGGTGAATCGGTAACTCATTAGTCGTTCTATTCCAATAAAAAAAAACACAATGCTGTTGCAATTAAAATAACATTGCTCTTAAATATTTTTCATTTCTTTTAATTAACTTTAAGTTTTGTTTTCGATATTCAATTTACTTTTTGTACTTGCTATAAGCAGCGGCTTTTGCTGTTGCTCAAATGGGCCGACTCGACCGGGATGGGGTCGGTAATGGGGCCCCTAATATCCTTTAAAGCCGACAACCCATCTGCAATTCCTCTGATGTTGCAGATGTACGTAGGCGATGGTAATCACTTACTGTCAGATGAGCCGCTTGCTCGTTTACCGCCTACCTCATAAAAAAAAACTTCCCCTTCTATCTTGTCGTAGTTGTAATTATATGTGTTTTCTAACGGTGGTAGAGCCAAGAGGCAGCTTTTGCTGCTGCTCTAATGGGCCGGCTCGACCGGATCGATTACACGGCCTCGCAGAATACCGGCGTGAAGTAGGGACATCTTGTGCTTCTGGGTTTCGTTCGGTGAGTAAGGTGACCGGAGGACCCCACCCCCTTCCCATCGCCCTCATCATCCATCTCCCATCTCCCTAATACCCTTAAAGGCCGGGAACGGACCTGCAGCACCTCTGGTGTTGCAGATGTACGCGAGCGACGGTAATCACTTATCATCATGTGAACCGCTTGCTCGTTTGCCGCCTTTCCCAATAAAAAAAAAAACAAAATGTAAATGGGAAACAATTAAGATTAATGGTAACAGCTACATTTACATATATCATAAAAAAAGGCCTATTATTACTTTTTCTTAGCCTATTTCCCGCTGAATGCATAATTAAAAAGAAAAAACTATACTTACTAAACTGGCCGTAAACTTTAGTAACATGCATTATGTTTATAAATGAATAAAAATAAATACTGCCTTAATAACAGTGATCGGCACGTGAAGCCGTAAACTAAACGAGTCCCTGCCAGACACAAAAAAAAAGGTTAAGGAGCCGTCAGAGTGAAGAATAAATTAAACTACTCAGGAAACTAGTAAATCGTTTCATCGAGAATGAGGTCTTGTTACCCGAGCCCATAACAAGATGAAAGGAGGTAAGGCGATATACGTATACTAATACATATTGAATATAAGCTGTTCCCTCATAGCACCTTGGTTACTTGACAAATGAAGGTATCCTTTGATTCGTCTTTATACTGCCCGTTCCCTGAGCCATAAGGAGTATTATGTTAATGTAAGTCTTAATTAAGTTTTTCAACATATAGTCGTATACGCGAGGTAAAGAACTTAACTTTATCATTGCTGAGCAATCTGTGGGATATCTTATTTCGTTAATGCACTAAAATGACGATGTTTATTTGTATACTAGTACAGAGGCTGGTACTGCTGGAAATAGCATATATTTGTGCATATAAGGTATGTGTTAGTATGTATAAGTATGTAAGAATATATGAAAGTATAGGTTCATTTTTATGTTATTCACATATCATTTTATGTGAAAATATAGAAAGAAAGAAAGTACTTTATTCATTGCCACAACTCAAGTAATACAAAAGGAAAACTTAATTAATATAAAAAAAATAATAATAATAATATTTTATTGAGTTGCAGCAACAAAACGGTGTCCTACTCAGCATAATGCTGTAGCAATGCTAAACCACAACTACAGCGCTGGTATTCTGTCGGAAACCTATTTATTATTTATACTTTTACAATATGTATGTATTATTTTACTAAAATATTAAACGTATATTTTCATGCACCTATTACAGTATTTTTCCGCACCCTGGGTTGACTGGGAGAGAGTGCCAACCAGGCACAAATTACGCCCTTTGTAATAATTTAGAGGTTATAGCAATAAAGTTTAAATAAATAGATAAAATAGACCTTAATGAGAGAGGGTTTCCTGTAACACTCGCTTACTGAGCGCAGCACTAAGCAACTTGAACTGTAGATGCTGCTACCCTTGATCGGCCTGGCATGTTTCAGAGCCACCTTTTTTTATGCAAAAGACTGCAAACGACCAAGCGGTTCACCTGATGGTAAGCGATTCCCGTCGCCCACATACATCTGCAACACCATAGATGCTGCAGGTGCGTTGCCGGTCGTTAAGGATATTTACGAGATGGGAGGGAAGAGGAGGGGGTGTGGGCCTCCGGTTACCTCACTCACCGAACGAAACGCAGAAGCACTAGATGCCTCTAATTCACGCCGGTATTCGGCGAGGCCGTGACACCAATCCGGTCGAACCGGCCCTTTCGACCAGCAGCTAAAGCCGCCTCTTCGCCCTACCACGCTAAAAATACCTGTTATTTCTGACATATTCCTTTAGTCGATTTAATAATAAACAACAAAGCTAGTAATGTATTTTATGCTCAAGAGTCTGACCAGTTTGCTCCAGCTCCGCTGTGACCTTAACCACCACAACTTTCACTTTCTACACAACACAACCGCAAGTTGTGCAAAGCGCCAACACCGGGCTCGCTACATCATAAACACTGAACTCTTCTAACTTTCGAAAGTCTCAATTTTTGTAAATGAGAATAAGTATAAATAATAAATAGCCATATGAAAGAACCGTGGTAGCCTAGTGTTCAGGGCGCTCACTTTAGTGTCATAGAGCGCGAGTGACCTGGGTTCGATCCCCGGTGCCGCCACCGCTAAAATTGTTAATAGCAATTTTATGTGCTGTATTTACCACGTGCTCGGGGGTGAAGGAAAACATTGTGAGGAAATCTGCATGTCTGAGAAATAATAAAAATATTATTTCGGGGATATGTGAAGCCCGCCAACCCGCACTGGAGCAGCGTGGCGGGCGGGGAGCCTTCCCGGCTCCTAAACCCTCTCTGATACTCGTATTTGAGAAGGAGCCTTTGCCCAGCAGTGGGCACTTACAGGCTGCTACTTTACATATGAAATTATAAATAGGGCACGCTGGTGAAATGTTCAGATTTACGTAGATCGATCGACCTATGTAGAGGAACGTACCGATGAGTTTTCGAAACATATGACTTACCTACGATTGGTATCGTTGGCCTGCACACGCTAAGACGGCGACAGGCTCACCACCTGTCACGCAATTTCAAATAATCCTTATTTCCAGAATGGGTTGAAACATACCCCATTTGCCTAAACCCCTGTAGCCACGGTGCAACTCATTATTAGATATATGGTCGCGTAAGCTTATTTATATCAATAATAAATTTGTGGTTTAACGGGGATATTAACGAGCTAACGGGGCGTGAGGGAGATATAGCATATCTTTCTCCAAATTCCTCGCCTGACCAGCGCGTGGTGAACTCCGCTGACGAACGAACGTGGCTCTGACGCTGGGGATATCCAACCGAATTTGCCGAACGCTTCAGCCCACTGGCTAGTGATGGGGAGCGACATCACTGGTGCGGTACGGCTTCGAGCTCAACAACCCGCTCGCCCAGCCATTGGTGGTGGGTATGGGGCAAAGCTTCCAAGAAATGTGCCAAGCAGCACACGAGCGTTATACACGAATAAATGTATCCACAATACATAAAGATAGTTTTGATAAAACTGTCAACGTTAATTTTTTTTTTTTTATGAAAAAAATAGGCCTGCGTTTGACCTCAATCTTGCCCGATGGAAAGCGAAGATGAGGCCTAGGATGGTACACGCTTGCCTAGATGTCTGTTCACATTGGCCTTGAAGATATCCAGGTTATAGGCCTCCGGAAAAACCGACCCCGGCAGAGAGTTCCACTCCTTAGCCGTCCGCACAAAGAAAGAAGAGGCAAACCGCCTCGTGCGTAAAGGAATGTCTACAACATAAGGGTGGAACTTCTCGCCGCGTCTAGTCGTTCGGTGATGGAAAGGGGAAGAGGGTATTAGGTTATGCAAAACCTCCGCACACTCTCCGAAGTGAATTCGATAAAAAACCGAGAGGCAGGCCACTCGTCTACGGTGTTCGAGGCTTTGAAGTTTTGCCTCTACTAGTGAGTCACTGCCTATGATCCTCTTCGCTCGGCGCTCCAACGAGTCCAAAGCATCAAGCTGATGTTTAGCCGAACCATCCCAGAGGTGGGAACAGTATTCCATGCAAGAGCGGACTTGAGCTTTGTATAGATTTAAGAGCTGCTCCGATGTGAAGTACCGTCTCACCCCCGAGAGGATACTAAGTTTTTTGGCGGCAGTGTTTGCTATGGACTCGATGTAACGACCGAAATTTAGGTTAGAAGAGAGATCTAGACCTAAGAGCGCAAGACGGTCATTTACCGGAACGGAGACATTCCGGAAAGTCGGAGTCAGTTGGAATGGACTCCGTTTCGCCGAAAAAAGACAAGCCTGTGTTTTAGAGGGGTTAAACTCGACCAAATTGGCATCACCCCATTGGGAAACAGCCTCCAAAGTCGAGTTCACCCCCTCAATCATCGATTCTCTGAAAGACTGGACTTTTGCCCCAGACTTCGCATCGGACAAGTATCTCCCCGAGACTGTGCTGTCATCTGCATACCCAAAGATATCGGGTGTTACCAGCAGGTCGTTGATGTGCAGCAAAAAAAGAGTCGCGGAGAGCACAGACCCCTGAGGCACACCGGCATTAATATCATGGAGATCGGACGAGGCGCCATTAACGACAACCCGAATCGATCTGTTCCTCAGGAAATCCTCGATCCAGATGCAAAGCTCGGGAGCAATACCATATGCCGGAAGCTTGCCAATGAGACTTGCGTGCCAGACCCTGTCGAAAGCCTTAGAGATATCAAGAGACACGGCAAGAGCTTCACCGTGTCTCTCAATGGCTTCGCTCCAGTGGTGAATAGCATACACAAGAAGATCCCCAGTAGATCGGCCTCGACGAAACCCGAATTGACGGTCACTGAGGAGGTCGTTGTCCTCCAGGTATGCAAGGAGGCGGTTGTTTAAAACGCGCTCCATAACCTTACAGAGTATGGAGGTGATTGCGATAGGTCGGTAGTTGGCAGGGTCGGCACGACTTCCTTTCTTAGGTACAGGTTGGACATTGGCAATCTTCCAGGACTTCGGAACTTGACCAGTCCTCAGGGATAAGCGATAGAGGCGAGTCAGAACAGGAGACAACTCAGGCGCACATGACCGCAAGACAATGGCAGGAATGCCGTCAGGCCCACTAGCCTTATTCACATCTAGAGTTCTGAGTATTTTGAGTACCTCTTTTTGCCGAATGTGTACCTCAGGCATTGCAGAGTCACAACGAGGTAGCAAAGGTGGGCAGTTATCAGCTGCATCTAGTTGTGAATTCTTCGCAAATAGAGAGGCAAACATGTCTGCTTTCTCTTTGGCGGTGTGAGCTAATGAGCCATCAGACTTCTGCAATGGCGGGAAAGAAGACCGGCAGAAATTGGCTTCGACCGATTTGGCAAGAGACCAGAAAGCTTTACTCCCGGATGGGTAAGACGCTAGTTTGGCTCCAATGCGGCCAATATGGTCGAAGCGGGTCTTGCGGAGAGCACGTTTGCAGGACTTAGCAGCACTATTGTAGGCTCTTTTCAGTTTCGGGACATTCGGTGCTTTGCGGGCTCGAGCATCCGCCCACTCTTGGTAAGCTAAGTGCTTAAGTGCTTCGGCACTATCACACTCAGAGTTGAACCAAGGGCGGGCTCTCACATGGAGTGAGATATCAGAATATGGAACAAAATATTCCATAGCCTGATATATCACTCCAGAAACAGCATCCGCGCAGCACGCCGGGTCGTCTGAAGAGAAGCATAAGTGCTGCCATGGGTAGGATGCAAAGAAATGCCGCATCTCATCCCAATCAGCTGACTTGTATCGCCATACACGCCTAGTCCCCATGTGTTCGGGTTCAGGTGGCGAGTAGACAGACACAGATTTCACCAGACAGTGGTCGGAGCTACCTAACGGGGAGGAGACTGCAACTTGATATCGGTCTGGATCAGTTGTCATCAGAAGGTCCAAGCCGTGTGGCCATCAATATCAGGTATCCGAGTAGCGCCAGCTACCACTTGGGAGAGACCTAGCGGTAGAGCAAATGCGTATGCTAATCTCCCGGCATGGTCAGTGTTTAGGTATGGGTACAGCCACTCCTGGTGGTGGGCGTTGAAGTCCCCCAGAACAACTAGCTGCGCTGACGGGTACCTGAGCTGAGCTTTTTCCGCAGAGTCAGTTAGATACTGAAAGAGCCTGGTCGTCTCCATGTTGTCGGTATGCGACCGATAAACACTGGCATAGAGTATCTGCTCCAAGCCAGTGTTCACCAGAACCCACAATACGGAAAAACTGGAATCCTCAAGGTTACGGAGACGTCGACTGCAGATGTCATCGCGAGCATACACGCAGGTGCCAGCGCGAGATTTGAAGTTGTGTTCCAGGGTGTAACCTGGGTAGTGCAAGTATGCTGCATCAGCTGGACATCTGATTTGCGCCTTATAGAATGGAGCCTTATAGAATTCGAAAATATACACAGGGGCGCAAAATCGCTACACTACTAGTGTTATTGTAGTGTATAAAATAAGACTTACGATTATAAAGAGAAACAATCAGCAGCAAATGCCACCGACCGTAGGTAGAGTTTTTTTATTTCATGGCAGAGTGGTCAAAGATGCATTGTACATCTGCAACAATAGAGCTGCTGCAGGTGAGTTGCCGGCGTTCGGGAGAAGGAAGCCACTCCTTCCTTCTCCGGTTACCTCACTCGAAGCACAAGATGCGTCTACTTCACACCCGGCCGGTATTCTGCGAGGTCGTGTTACAACACCGCCAGAGACGGTAACATTCGAGCTGCAGCAAAAGCCGCCGCTTGCCTCGTTGTTAATCAGTTTAAACTCGTCCATCCGTACGACGTAATCTGTCGATCCGAGTTAAGATCACTATCATCAGAGTTACGCAATACCCGACCCGGTGATCAATCCTATCACGCCGGAATACAATCTTATCTAACCGATATAGATAATAAGTGTATCGTTTATTATAGTATTACAGTGTAGTAGACAAAATCTAGTCCTTTTACCACCGTCTGAAATTGTAGACGATCGGCATGATGCAAGTCGCATACCCTTTTAGCGGAATGTGTAAGGAGTCGGTTACAGCGCATTGTTGCCTTAGTTGTAATTAGAGTAGCGTAACGTAGTTTTCTGTCGAAGTGTGTTTGAACTCATTTAATAGAAGAAACTGAGGTTTTATCAATTTCATTAAGACGGATTTTAAAAGAGTTCATATCAAGCGCTCGTTAAAAGAGTTCATGTCAACCGCTCATTAAAAGAGTTCATATCAACCGCTCATTAAAAGAGTTCATATCAACCGCTCATTAAAGGTTCATATCAACCGCTCATTAAAAGAGTTCATGTCAACCGCTCATTAAAGTTCATATCAAGCGCTCGTTAAAAGAGTTCATGTCAACCGCTCATTAAAAGAGTTCATATCAACCGCTCATTAAAAGAGTTCATATCAACCGCTCATTAAAAGAGTTCATGTCAACCGCTCATTAAAAGAGTTCATATCAACCGCTCATTAAAAGAGTTCATATCAACCGCTCATTAAAGGTTCATATCAACCGCTCATTAAAAGAGTTCATATCAACCGCTCATTAAAAGAGTTCATATCAACCGCTCATTAAAAGAGTTCATGTCAACCGCTCATTAAAAGAGTTCATATCAACCGCTCATTAAAAGAGTTCATGTCAACCGCTCATTAAAAGAGTTCATCAACCGCTCATTAAAAGAGTTCATATCAACCGCTCATTAAAAGAGTTCATGTCAACCGCTCATTAAAAGAGTTCATATCAACCGCTCATTAAAAGAGTTCATATCAACCGCTCATTAAAAGAGTTCATGTCAACCGCTCATTAAAAGAGTTCATATCAACCGCTCATTAAAAGAGTTCATATCAACCGCTCATTAAAAGTTCATATCAACCGCTCATTAAAAGAGTTCATATCAACCGCTCATTAAAAGAGTTCATGTCAACCGCTCATTAAAAGAGTTCATATCAACTGCTCATTAAAAGAGTTCATATCAACCGCTCATTAAAAGAGTTCATGTCAACTGCTCATTAAAAGAGTTCATATCAACTGCTCATTAAAAAGAGTCTATATCAACCGCTCATTAAAAAGAGTCTATATCAACCGCTCATTAAAAGAGTTCATGTCAACTGCTCATTAAAAGAGTTCATATCAACCGCTCATTAAAAGAGTTCATGTCAACCGCTCATTAAAAGTTCATATCAACCGCTCATTAAAAGAGTTCATATCAACCGCTCATTAAAAGAGTTCATGTCAACCGCTCATTAAAAGAGTTCATATCAACCGCTCATTAAAAGAGTTCATGTCAACCGCTCATTAAAAGAGTTCATATCAACCGCTCATTAAAAGAGTTCATGTCAACCGCTCATTAAAAGAGTTCATATCAACCGCTCATTAAAAGAGTTCATATCAACCGCTCATTAAAAGAGTTCATATCAACCGCTCAATAAAAGAAATATATTTGTAGGCGATGGGAAAACCTAACCTAACTATTTATCAACGCTTCGTGACAAATTGAATTCTGTAGTGTCTGCCCACCGCTCCGGAAGACAGGACACATGACGCTAGAGAACCCACCTCACCCCATTCCGTGGTTCTCTACTAAGCTGTAATGACTAATGAATCACGTCACGGCACCACAGTTTGCAGAATAGCAAACTTAAAAAAAGCCAGACCTTCACGATCGAGCCCTGGGACTGGCAGCAGGGTCTATGGTGCGGGATGTCCGGTGCTGCGGTCGCCTGCCGCGCGCAATGATTACACACAGCTTCCAGGGAAGAATATTCCCGGCAAACCCAAGTCAGGAATGTCAGCCAGAAAGTCACAGGTCACAGAACTCTCAATCGCCTGAAAAATTTTCTCCCATCCAAGACTAAAATGACTATCAACGACTATTTTTTTTTTCTCTTTATTAATTATACAGGGTTTTGTCGCGCAGTGACCACGTCACCCCGATCGTGCTACTTATAACAATCTTCTCTTAAAATACTTACACACTAATCTATAGAGTACTTTTGCTTCTTCTGCAATTGGAAAAGCAAGAATACTGTTAAAAACACCTACATATTCTTGTTTAAAATTTGGAAAACGTATGAAAAAATTACATCTTTCATCTTCGGACCGCAGACATTCGTTTAACATATGATACATCATTGACTATGTTGATGTGTGCTATTTTGACCTGAAGGCAGATCTCCTTAACAAATACGATCGTCTTCTCAACAACTGCATTCGATTCATTTTTAACCTTCGTAAGTAAGATCATGTATCTACTCATCGTTCACAGTATTTTGGTTACCTATTCGTCAGCGGCGAAGTCTGCGCGCTCTCGCTACCCTTTATTCTATTCGAATGTCTCCTACTGGTACCACGACAGAACCCTACGTTTGTTTAATAATCTCCTACTCCAGTGTCCCTCACATACCTCGTGCTTTGTCAGATTATCCTTTCCTGTTCAATCCGTACTTCTTTGGAATGCGCTCCCACTCGAAATCAGAGAGTCTAACACGTTTAAAATGAAAGGTAAGGAACATATCTTTAACAAAATGGCAAAATCATCTCAGTAAAACTCTATGTTTATATATATTTAATATTTAATACATTTCTATGTATTTGTGTGTATTTATTTATTATTGTATGCGTATTTAAATATTGTATCTATATATAGATTAAGATTTATTATAATATTTTTTTTCCTCCCTTTAGTTCTCTCTATTCTATCACCTACACCTACTTCATTTCATCTCTGCATCGTCTAAAGGTTGACTGGTAGAGAATGCTTCTGTCATCAAGTCCGCCTATATACAGTGTCATGTTTATGAAGTTTAATAAATTAATAAATATTGAACAAAGCCGGGAAGAAGAGACATCCGTTGTTCTAAATACAAAATTAAAATTATCAATTTGAATACGTTTTAAGTTATCCGTCCCGTCATTAGACATCGGCACAGGTTGCTACTCGAACTTTAAATCGGGTTCATCGTCCAGCTAGGCGCTTGTTCTGGACACAGCGATGCGTAATACGAAACGCGGCCCGCGGTTTTTTTTTTACGCGTTGCCATTGTTATCCCGTAAACACGTTCTCAGACGTTTCCCGTTCCAGACGCGACGTGTGAAAATAGATCTAAACGTTTACGTACGTACGGGAGAGTGCTCGAAACATTATTTTCCGACTCATATCACTGTCCCTTTTGTCATCAAAAAGATTTGAATTACAACCGAATGTTTCGGACCCGGCATAAACGGGAAAATTTTGAACGCCATAACATCCTCCTCGGAACAAAAAATTTACCAATTCAAGCCTGAAACGTAAGGGTCGCTAAACTGGAACATATTTGACCTTAGAGACGTTGTGTTGACTCCGAAAGCTGGGTGGCCCGACGAACCAACCTCTCTATTGTAATATTCCTTAGGTACTGAACATCAAAGGAACGTCGGTTCTCACTAATTCCACAGATGATCCTCCAGTATATTGGACACTAACTTAGTGAGGTATATTCTTTTGGGTAAAAGTGGAAGGGAGTGGAACTGGGAAGGGAGTGGGAGTGGCGCTCAAGGTAAACAACCTAACAATCTAATTGGATTAATGACATCAGATATAATAACATAATTTAAATTATATAATTGTGCTGCAATCTATTAAATTTTAGTAAACGGGGGAATGGTAGATCTGCAAGTGTTACTGGTAAAGGCAAAGACAAATAAAGAGCTCACTGGGGCTGCCTGCAAGCCAACAAACGAGGGTCTGGCGGCCGAATGATGGCGGAGAATTCCTTTCGCCTTAAGGTAAAGTAACAGCCTGTAAGTGCCCACTGCTGGGCAAAGGCCTCCTTCTCAAATACTAGTAATCAGAGAGGGTTCGGGAGCTGGGAAGGACCCGCCACGCTGCTCCACACGTGGCAGGAAACAAGCTCGATAGGCTAACATGCCAAGGAAAACTTTAGGGAGCGGACCGTGCGACGGTGTCACGATCCTCAGCATAGAGAGCCCTTTACCTGATGATGAGGTGCAGCATCAACGGCGCGAGAAAGAGCATGCGCTACAATATCTCACTCACGCGCGGGTGACAATTTCTGTAATCCTAACAGGACATAAACACCATGATCGGAATCTTCAATTCGGCATACTGGATCTCGATTAGCTTTCGAGGATGCCGTTTCCTCCAAATAGGCTAAGCGACCGAGCCGTTGTGATTATATTTATCGGTACACAATGTAGGAAAGTAAAGGTCGACAATGTTTACGTAAACATTTACACAGCGTGATTGTTATAAAACCGTTAAATGTATTTGCATTAAACAAATAAGTTTCTTAGAAGTGAAGGAGCTATGCGAAAACATTGCGTTTGAAGTTCTAACAAAGTATTAATATAATAAACTCTTTAAGAATAATATAAGCGCGGGCTATTGAGAAATAAGTATGGCCATGTAACTACCGGGGTCGCACCGACCCCACACTTTAGTTTTATACCAGCGATCGATCCCCGGCGCCCGCTGCACTAAAATTCTCAGCATATTGCTGCAGCGCTGTTGTTCTGCCGGCAGCCTTGACGAAAGTCCTGCGAGCAGCAGCCCGGCTGTATCTTTTATTTGAATTTATTTACAAATAAGGAATGTCACCATCTCGCATAAACCTAATACAACGACCGAGGTTTAAAAAATTAAGGATTTAGGAATGACTACTAATTATTTGGTTACATCATAGAAAGTAGTTAATGGACTTAAATTTTTTTTCTAAAGGTTTTGTTTTTGTATCGAATGGGAGTCAATGGGATAATGGGAGTTATGTTTTTTGTAGTCGAATGGGAGTGGATCTTAAACAACTAGAAATTACTGTTTCCTGTGCCATATAAGTAAAGGCATGATTGAAACTACATAGAATACAGCGCATGCTCCAATAGGGAGGGACCTATATTTATATACTATTTCATACGAATTGTCCTCTCATGTTCGTCGTGTTTCCGTACTGTCGTATTAGTTAAATAGAACGAAACTTCCTTATGAGTGTGCTTCAGGAAGAGGTAACCCAATAGTGTATCAACTGTAACATCTTCCTTGCGTGCCAGACATGCTGCAGAGGTGCGCGATGTTTCTCTATAGGCCCTTCTTACTATATAGTTAGCAGTCTTTAGTTTTTTTTTATGATAAAGGGGGCAAACGAGCAATCGGTTTCATCTGATGGTAAATGGTTACCGTCGTCCACGTACATCTGCAACACCAAGGGTTCTACTGTTGCGTTGTCGGACTTAACGGTTATTTGGAAGATGGGAGGGAGAATGAGGAAGAGGATGGGGAGGGGAAGGGGCCTTTAGTTACCTCACTCACCGGACGAAACGCAGATGCACAAGAGGACTCTACTTCACGCCGGTATTCTGCGAGGCCGTGGTACCAACCCGTACGAGCCGGCCCATTCGAGCAGCAAATTCACCCAAAAATTCTAAAGCCTATTCTCGTATAGCAATGCTTCGAAATATTAGGCGAACATTTCACGATCAAATCGGAGACGTTCTGGAAAAAGGCCAGGTCAAGAGTATTCTAAACGAAGATTGATGACAGTGGAAGAAGCGAAAGACGTATGTCAGGACCGTAGCAAGTGGAAGGTGATTGTCTCTGTCTAGCCCGTTGGGAACAAGGCGTGAATATATGTCGAAATATTACCTTGAAATAAGTATGAAGTCTGTACATATGACGGTGATCCTTGACGGGATGTAGTGTGATGGCGCGGTGAACTTCACGCCTTTTTAACGTTCCGGTGTAAGCAGCCGAGCCGCTGCCGTTGTGGTGTAGAATCGTTTGCATCTGAAATAACAAGTTGTTTTAATAAATATAAAACATTCCCTTTCTCTTAGGTTTACAAGCAATTATCGATACTTCTCCAATGTCGAGCAACCCTAATGTTATTTAAGTGCCGGGAAACGCTCGCGAAGCCAAAGTGCTCGTTGGTGGAATTAAGATAACGTCAAAATATTTACTATCTCTCGACATGCAGGTTTACTGGATAGTAGTTAACATAACATAAGTGTGACGGCCACATGTCCAACACTGGGGTGGGCAGATATTGTTGTAATTTCAATCCACTTTTATCTAAACTCATCTGGAACAAATTGACACTCGATTGATTTGAACGAACATCTTAGCGCCAGGCTATACGCCCCCACTCGTGCATTTATTCGATGAAGTTATTGCTGTTAGCCGTTTTGGCTTTTACAGCTTCATAGGCGTTTATGCTTTAAGTAGATGTGCAAGAGTACATCTAAGGACCATCCGAGGCAGGTTCGGGCCACGTCTCTGTTCTTGAGTAGTGTTAACCGAGACTACGGTCGGTTTGTCGGTCTGTTTGGTGCTGTTACGTCGTCCGGGTCGTCTAATACGTCGCGCGGGCGACGTTGGCGCACGGTTGCGTTTATAATCGGGGAGTATTTGTTGGCGTTTACCACCAGTGGGTTAGAGGTGTACGGCGGCCGATTCGAACCACTCGTGCTGGAGGGCTGGCACCGGCGCGCGTGGAGATTCTCCCGCGGATTCGTTTCTTGGTGTTGGCAACCCTGGCAGCTCGCGTTTAAATCAGATAATCAATGACGTAAACGTACCCAGCAGTTTGTAAATCACACGTTAGTTACCGAGGGCGGCGATAAATATAAACAGATACGGCTTCGTTATTTAGAACAGATGTTTACGATTGTAATGTTGTATGGCTGAGATTGTTCGGAGGCAATAGAGGAGGAGATTGGCTTATAAATAATGGAAATATAACGGTAGGAATGTAATAACAGTAAAACGTTTACTAATATCGTTACGAAAGTGGGGAAATTGAGCCGTTATAGTAGAGTTTTGTACGTGATCCGAGCGAGCGGCGGCTTCCGATGGCCTGGAAATTAAAATCAGGCCAGGCTCACCACTGATAAGTGGGTTGAAACGACTCGACCGGGAGTAGTACTAAGGCCTCGCAGAATACCTACGTGAAGTAGAAGCATCTTATGGTTCTGTGATTCGTTCGGTGAGGTAACCGGAGGCCCACGCGTAAGCTCATAAAAAAAAGGGACTGCCGTGGTGGCTCAGTAGTCAGCGCACTCGCTTTAATATCATAGTACGCGAGTGGCCTGGGTTTGTGCCAAGCACTGACACTTTTGATTACCGACTATACCACGTACGCGGTGGCGAAGGAAGACATCCGCGAGGAAACCCGCATGTCTGAGAAATAAACCGTAAATGTTATCTCAACAACGCGTGAAGACATCTCGGCTCCAACATCTCTCAAAAATATTTGTGAGGGAGATCTTGTACAGCAGTGAGCATTAACAGACTGATACTTTAAGCACAGATTAAAAGAGAGTAAGAAAGTAAGAGAGAACTCAGTCCTTTCTGAACATTCAAAGACGAATTGGATCACCAAGCCACGCGGCCATAACGCATTGTTACGCTCTGGGACTTGCATGAATCCAAAAACCATTGTATCTTAATGCAATAATTAAACAATCGTTCGATAGTAACACCTGTGTTATTATAACGTACGGTCGAAATTAGCGTAGCGAGCGGCACGCAACAATAGCAGGAGGGAAATGATCTTGTTAGTGAGCGAGCAATGGGTTCACTCGCGACGCAAGGGTTACGTGCGTGATGCAATTATGTAGTAGGAGAAAAGTATAATTAACACCATAAAAAAGCTCTTGTCCTTTTTTTTTTATGGGAAAGGGGGAAAACGAGCAAGCGTCTCACATGATGGTAAGTGATTACCGTCGCCCCCGTATGTTTCCAACACTAGACGTGCTGCAGGTGCAGCTTAAGGATATGTGGCTGATAGGAGGGACGATGGGGTCAGGGGGTTGGATGAAGCCGCTCGCTCGGTTTTCCCCCTAACCCCTTAAAAAAAAAAACGAATAAGTTCGAGAAAGTAAAATAATAAGATTGTGAACCGGCACTTGAATTTTTGATTGAAACACTTGATGAAAATGGTACGACTAAAAGTGAAATAGACCCTCCGAGGTATTTTATCCCATGAGCCTAATGTAAGCTCCTAGATACGGAAAGATGAGTACGAGATGAGGCATCTGGCCTTTATGTTTACGCTAATCCAAGCTCTGGTTAAATTTTGCGGCATCGGCAACAGGATTCGAACCTCGTTCGTCCATTTTGTATAGAACTATGAGGCAGGGGGGCGGGAACAACCACCAACAAGCCACGGACTGCCGCGGACTTGGTCAATGATGTACTAAATATATAACATCTTCACCGGCGGAAGCGAAGCGAACGCGGTCTGGTTTATGTTGTTCGCTGGGCTCGCTCGGCCTAGTTCTGTTGTTCACCCTGGCCGCGAATGAATCAAAGCTCGCTTTCTGAGAAGGAAGCGAGCTTTAACACTGTGCCGACGTCTCTAGGTCAAGATGTTCGAAGTTTATTATATGACGTAGGCTATACGTTTGTAAAACTTAATACATCGGGAACATCGATAATTAAACCCAACACTCACGTATCAAATATTCGTGTATTTCTCTTTACTCAGATACTTATTACAAAGATAATTCGAATTGCTTCTTTCCTTTACCGCAACCAAAGTACTAATGCCCATCGGTCTCCAACCTGTATCCACTTACTGAGCAGGACAATGTTGCCAACACTAAACACCCGGTAACTCAAAATACTGCCAACATTACGAATATATCAAGAATAATATTCACATAAATATTTTGATTAATTCGTTAAATGATACATAATTTTACATTAGCTTACACGTTCTTTGCCACAATCAGCACGATCGGCTTTTACTAACCCACCTGCCCGCCGCCGATAGAGTAGTGCGGGAGTTGCCGCGAATAGGATAGAGATGAAAAAAAACACGCAAATAATTCGCCACAAGTAACCTAGTCTAAATATCGAGCGTTGCCTTTAATGAGCGTTACGTGGAAGCCGTGATAACAAAGAGAGACCGCCTCCTTTTGTTTTTCACAGTATGCAAGTGACCCGGCTTCGATTCCATTCAACCCAATGCCGACACTACTAAAATTATAAATGACAATTTTATGAGCTTTTACCGCCTGCTCGAAAGAAAACATCGTGAGGATACATGCTGGTTCGAGAAATAAAATTTTATTACTATGACATCTGAAAGCGTGGCTGATTGTTCCGGGCTCCAGGACCTGCCTAAAATTAGAGGTCTGAATAGAGGACGAGTTACAAGTTGTTTAATTACTTTACGCACGACAAACGCTTAGGTGTTAGCGAACCAGACAGCTGAGCGTTGGGTCCAGGGATTCGATCCCAGCAGAAGCGATTATTTGTGTAATAATACAAATTAGTTTTCGAGTTTGATAGTGTGGTTTTCGTACCGTGTCTCTGGCACCCTTCCTCCGATCTCATCACTTAAGCTTCACTTTGGATATGGGAAAGCAAAGAGAAGTGTGCCTCTGTGTTTGCGCGCGGGTACATTTAAGGCACTATAATATCTCCTGCGTAGTCGACAACTGGCGGTAATATTCGAAAATTATCGCCGTGGTTGAAATCCGCCAGTAGAACATCGCTTAAGGCCCAAGTGAGTATTTGTTTGAGAGTGAGCAAGCCTTTGTTTATATTACGTATACTATTAAAAGCAAAACAACTCGGTTACAAAGTAAAGAAATGTTTTGATTGTTCACCGAATAACTTAATTAATTATAATCAATACACTTACAGACAGTACGTTATCAATTCTATAAGCGGTCAGCTTTAATTAAATTATACCGGTTAAATAAATAGTTAACACTCAATACCAATTAACCTACAGGGGTTAGCGATCATAAATTTTTATCGATATTCTAAAATAAATAAATAGGTTAGAATATACATTTTTTTTTATTTATGGGAAAGGGGGGCAAACAAGCATGCGAGGGTCACCTGGTTGTAACAGACTAGACGCTCGCGTAGAACTGCAACAACGAAGGTGTTGCAGGTGCGTTGTCGGCCTTCAAGGATATTTGGGTAGGGGGAGGGAACAGGTGGGAGGAAGGAGTGGGCCTCCGGTTACCTCACTCTTCGAACGAAATGCAGAAGCACAAGATTCAGAAGACCACATTCAGCGCGGCCGAGGCCCATTCGAGCAGCAGTAAAAGCCACCGCTTGGCTCTACCACGACAGTTTCTTATATGATATTATTTTCTATACTTCAGCACCTCAGTAACCTCTGAAGAGTATTAAGATTTTCATTGGCAGAAGCATAGCCAAACGAGATTTCGTAACCCACGGATCGTGGAGCCTAATAATAATAATCTTTATTGTCATAAGAATATGGACCACAAAGTATGAATTCCCTGACATCCGTTGCTAGGTTAAGAACCTGTATTACAGAGGTATTGCTGGGTTGACTCCCCGAGATTGCTATGAAATTTGAAGGCTTGCGAAACAAGGTGAGAGATTCTCAAACCGCTACCTCACGGTTTAAAAAACAATAGTAGTAGTACAGTCAGAAGGTGGTCAGAAATCTAGACATATTTAATCCTTTCAACCCATCCTTTTCCCCGGCTTATTTAGGACGTGACCGGTCGGTCCGTTCTCTTCATATACAAGATCGAATGCGAGTCTCCGGATTCTGAGGCATGACCGCTCGGCTGTCGTCGCAAATACTAAAAAAAAAACTCTGAATCTACTATATAACGCGAACACTTTTTAAAACAATCTGATACTTGTTAGTATTTATTCTGATCTATTATATATCTATGTATTAATGTGTTTGTATGTATGTATATATCTGTGTTGTTATTTCTGTATATATTATAGTATGTATTTGTGTATCTTTGTGGATGTGTATATATGTATGCCTATACATTTATATATGTTTTATGTAGTACATTTCTCAATTAGCCTTTCTCATTTATATTATTTTAAACTTGATGCACCTATCACCACATTTCATCACGCCCTGGGTTGACTGTTAGAGAATGCCAAAAGGCATTATGTCCGCCTTTTGTAATCCTTTTCGTGTAGACAATAAAGAATAAATAAATAAATAAATATACAGGTAATATAACTAAATGGCGTTACAGAAGGCGAAACGTATCACATCACATGTATAGATCATCCGTAACACAAGAGACATCTCGACCCACAGCGCTAACACTACGCGGACCAGTTTTTGTCAGAGACTCGACGCATAAACAGATGCGAGCTATTGTTTGCAAATATCTAAACTAATCCGTCTGCGCAGACTAACCCGCGGTCAGAGTATCGCGCTATATTTTTTAAATGTCCCCAATTCGGTTATGTCCTGCAGTACCGAACGAGCCAAGCGTAATTGTCATATTGTGACTTTATGATCGTTTATCAGTGTACTGAAATTAGAAAGTTGGGACGTATTTCGATATGTCGACCTCGTCTGCATGGTAATGGTTACTCCTAGCTACCAAAAGAGGAACTGGCGACCGACCAATGGAGGAAAGCCAGTTCAGATTTGCCAAACCCATGTCTCTCGGGCTTGTTATTCGAGGCAGCAACTCGGCTGACCAGCGTGTATATATAGTTTATGGTATCTCAGTCCATATTCAGAAATACACTTAAATGGGCTAAGGAAGAAGGAGTAATTAAACAGTAATAGGCAATGGGGTTGTATTTTTTTTTACACTAATGTCGTATAAAAATGGTTTATCCTATTTTTTCATTACTCTGTAGGAGGACGAGTCCCCATATTGAGGAGCTTTCTCCGAAGTAACTGTACCCGGTCCGACGCGCCTACGTATTTTGCTCTCATTTATTCATTGACAGAAGAATGAGATATTAATAACTTATAAAATCTGCAAGCGTCTTATTAAATAGAAAACAATTCTCGGAAAGGCGGACTAAACCCGGCACAAAAATCCTCTCCAATTGTTTGGCAGATCTTTGCAAGGCCTTGCAAAATTTTTATACTGATACTTTAGATTTTTTTTTACTTCTAACCTTGTATTAAAATATAAAGATTAAATATGTATTAAAATTACAACGTAATAATTGAGCACTCCATTATCTTAGTACAATTTGGCGTTTATCTAATTTATCGATGAGGTATCAGCGTAAGAATCTGCCACCCCTTTTCTACCCGCGGGTGGTGTACGAAGCGAATCAGGGTACAGCCTTAAAAATATCGTGGTAATCTCCGGGAGAATTTTTTTTGCGAACTTTGCGACGATGCACGCCAACAGTCCCATTAGATACGACACAGCGTGGCTTAGTATCTGACTCAGAGCCATGGGTCCTGGGTTCTAATCAGAGCCAAAGTAAATTTTGTACAACGTCACAAATCCATGGTTATGCGGGCCTGGTAGTGTTAGGTTGCGTCCCTCTGATCTTATCGCCACAGCGTTACATCTGATATGGGAAGGTAAAAGACAAATGAGTATAATATCTCCTGCGCAGATGACAACTTCAACGCAAAATAATTCACAACAATTCCGTGTGAAGTTATTCCTCGACAAAATCATACCGTATTACTTCCAAGATACGGTTTCGTTAAATCGTAAACATGTCTTAGGTAAACGAAACCATGTTTAAAATTAACACGGTATGATTTTATAGTGTAATGACAACTCACGGAATTATTGTTAAATTGTTCGAGGCTTAGCGGATAAGGACCCTGGAGGACAGCGGTTTTCGGATGCCCGTTCTCCATGAGTACATTGTAACAATCTGCAAGTCCTATATATAAACATGAGTTACAATTTGAGTTTTCTCATTACAGGTCTTCCGACCGACAGTCTTAATCACTAAACAAACATACCAGGAAGTGCTGCCGAGTCAGTAACATGTTACAAGGTCAGGGTCAAAGGTCGTAGAGATCGTACTACGTAATCCTAGCTTTTGCCGATTCACTATGGCGCAGCTTGTATGGAGCTCAGTTACAAGTTAGGTAATTGTTACCCTTAGTATCGTATGTGTTAACTCTGTAGTACATTTGAAATTAAACTATTATTTAACGGATTTTATCGCATTTAATAAGCGTTTTTAAATCCGGAGCTCCTTTAAAATGCTAATCAAACGCGTAAAAGTTGACACAAGGAATCATTGTCTATGGTAAATTTTCTCGAAAGTAAAAATTATTGCGGCCTCAAGGAAGCAAGCGCAACAGCGGATGGAGCTGTGAAAGCCAAAAAAGGTAGCGCCTAGCGGCGGGTAGTAGGACCTCGCAGAATACCGGCGGGATGTACAGGCATTTTGTGCTTCTGCGTTTCGTTCGGTGTGTGAGGTAACTAGAGAGAGAGAGAGAGAGAGAGAGAGCGGAGAGGGAGAACGAGAGAGGGGGGAAAGGGGGGGGGGAGAGAGAGGCCCAATTCCCCTCCCGTACATACTCGTAGATTTTCGTCTTTTTTTATAAAAAAATAGGCTTACGTTTGACCTCAATCGTGCTTGATGGAAGGCGAAGATGAGGCCTAGGATGGTACACGTTTGCCTAGAAGGTGTCTGTTCACTTTGGCCTTAAAGATCGTCTAGTGTTGTGTTGGTACAATATTAATAACATAACATAATATTGAACTCACACACTTCGTATGTTGAACAAACGGACGTTTGTAAAGTGGCGATATTTATAGACGGACTAGTTATGCGAAGGCGTGCATGTAAACGACACTTTTCATTATGAATTTTCAAAATGGAATTCAAGAAAACGGCTGTCGTTCGGATGCATTTAAAAACTCAAAAAAAAAGATCCTTCATTATTTATTTTAAATTAAATATTAAATTATTACACTTTAATATTATTATTCCTTCACTTTCAATATAGTTCATTTAATAATACAGACAGACATAATGGTTTATCTAAAGTGACTTTAAAAAAGCCTCTCTTGCCGTGGGTGTCGCAAGAGGCGACTAGGGGAAAGCCTTGAAAATCGCAGAACAAAATAAAGCCCGCTGACGGGTGGTATTATCTAAGGTTGGCTTGCCACGCGTGCCGATTATTACAAATCATCCTTATGGGAGAGACCTGTGTCTGCAGTGAGACTATTAACAGGCTGATAAGGAATCAGACCATAGAGAATCAAACATGGGCTTCCATGACATCTGCGTCTGACCCTCTCCTCCCGGCGACGACACACCGAGTCACTTCGTACATGGTCTATTCAAACATGGGCTTCCATGATATCATTTACGGACTATCGAAATAGAGCTGCGGCCAATATGCCATGCAATGCGCCCGTCGGTGTCTCGCTGCGTCATAAGGAAGCTATTAAATAAGGTGTTACGATGCTTAAGTTACTTTACGATATAATCACGAGGTGCAGAGGATTTTATTAGAGCTTAACGTTCCCTAAGATGCCGTTATTGTGAAACTACGTCCTGTGCAAGCTTCGGTCTAAGTAAGCGTTAATATTCTCTTCACTCCCTCGCCGGTTAATTGAGACCGAGGCAACGTCCGCGCATCATCGACAGCTGTCAACTGCGCAGCGTATAATATAATGCCAAAAGACAACGCGCAAATACAAGCACTGTCAGGCTCAAACGCAGTGTCTGAGCACCAGACGCAACTGGGGTCACCCCATCGTAGCCAGACCCTGAAAAGCATCAATATTTGTACGTAAGCTAGCTAGCTGCTGCCTGCGACGTCGCCCGCGTGGCATTCAATATAGTCGGATATAATCTTGTACGAGCATGACCTTAAAGTCGGAGGAAGGGCCAGACGCAGTGTCCGTGACGCAACACGGCCACTTATGGTTTTTACAAATATTGTCTTCGGCTGGGAAGTCTGGGCTGTCAACCCTGGATCCATAGCTCAACCGTCAGGAACGCTAACCAGGCAGTTGTGATATTAGATAAAAACATTAGCTCTCGCCTAGTTCCTCATAGATTCAATTTGTTAAAATAATGAAAGTAAAATATGGTTCTCTTTTACTAAATATTTGTTTAAAATCATGCCCAACAATATTTCAAATACACTCAAAAGGACAAAATACACAACCATCTAATAAGCTTTTATTCTGTGGCGCCAAACGTCCCATTAAAAAAATTGACACAGATAATACAAACATAAGAAAACGAAAGCCACACGTAATAATTACCTTGTTATCTAGTCTATGACTACAATCTACCGAGTTTTACTTTCATTTTATGTAGTCTTTTAATGGAAAAGGGGGGCAAACGAGCATGCGGCTCACCTGATGGTGAGTGATCATAGACGTCCGCGAACATCCACAACACCAGAGGAGCTACAGATGCTTATCTTAGCACCAAGACACAGGGATCCTAGTTTGGGACTGAAAGACGTATGGGATTATGAAATATAGCTATTTCTCAAACGACAAGAGATTTTCAAGGATTTCACCTAGGCCCACCCATACGGTTATCGGATGCTGTTACGGGAAGAAAGGAGATGGTAGAAACTCTGTCGTCGCCACCAACACAATACACGGCCGACAGATAAGTACTGACCGACAAAAGTGATCTTATCAAAATCTCGTTTAATAAGAATCACAAAAATGTGACAGAACATTTATATCATTCAAATCGAAATTGTCAATTGGCCGCTTTAGCTTATCAGGTATTTGATAAAACAGATTGAAAGTTTTTTTATTTGTAACATATTACTAACAAACCCATTTGATTTATATAAAACCAGAAAGTTACTAACGTGAATAATTCCATAGTTTAAGCGAATTTATATGTTTTTAATAATATGTATTGAATATACACTAATGATATATTTTATCTTCATCAAAGAGATCTTTCCTTGTTATATTTATCTGTAACACGTTACCAACAAATACATTAGAATTATATAAAATCAAATACGTGTTAATTATTAATTTACATTATAATTATACTCGTACAGTGTAAGCTTATGTTTTTAATATCCTTTACACTAATAGCTTTATATTTGTTGTTGTAATTTGTTTAATTCTATTTATTCTTAAAAATGTCGAAAATAGTTTTTAGTACCAGGGTGTAAGGAACAGAATGTAGTTTTAAAAGAATAAACTCATAATACACTCATTTTAGTACTTGGTGTGGCAAACAGATATTGATCTCAGCTGAAATTCGAACAATGCACACAATATTTCCTCTGAGGGATCACACTTTCAGAGGCACACCTTTTTTTAATCTTTACAAATATCTAGGCAAGCGTGTACCATCCTAGGCCTCATCTTCGCTTTCCATCGGGCAAGATTGAGGTCAAACGCAAGCCTGTTTTCATAAAAAAAAAAAAAAAAAACAGAATTAATTAACAAAGTGTTTTATAATTTAGAATTTGCACTAAATATTAATATATTTAATTTTTTAATTCTCAATTAGCCAGTAAGCTCTCAACGAAGTTACTCTCCGTTAAGGATTCGCGCCCCCCGCTATCCTAGAACAAACGGATAGGTATATTATCTTTACACTGTTTACCATCCTGTTCGCGATCTTTTATGACGTTCAAGATTCCATCGTCAGTAGACGTGCATGATAAACCAATGTGACGAATCGTATATAAACATTAGTTTAAATAATACAGATGATAAGCGAAAAGAAACTTTTTTTGGATATTATTTCGGTATAAAAAAAATACTAGAGTAGTAGTAGGACTACATAGTCGTAATTTTCTTTTTTTTTATAAAAAATAGGCTTACGTTTGACCTCAATCGTGCTTGATGGAAGGCGAAGATGAGGCCTAGGATGGTACACGTTTGCCTAGAAGGTGTCTGTTCACTTTGGCCTTAAAGATCGTCTAGTGTTGTGTTGGTACAATATTAATAACATAACATAATATTATTTCGGTATAAAAAAAATATCTACGGCGACTGCCGTCATAATGATCTACAAGACGTTAAGTAAAGGCACATTAGATATGAGCTCTGTTTCCGGAGAAAGACGCCGATTTAGACGCGAAAGATCCTTGGAAGGTATTCGATCTAATACGCGCCGTGGCGAGGGTCTACCTGGCAGGCATCGGTTACAGAGATCGCCTGCGACTATACTAGGATAGTATCGATAGATCGGATCGGATCGGATCGAATGCAGTGACGCTTATTTCAGAGGTAAGACTGGGTAAGTGTGTACACTTGCGCATGTACTACTGCTGCGCTAGGTGTATGCGCATTAAACCTGCGCCGACGACAATTACTATAAATAACCGGTACGCTTCGTACACCGGGCCTGCCTTCTTAACTTGCGGGCCTCCTGCTTGCGAGTCTCTACTGATGAAGCTGTAAAGGCCACTAGGCCAACAACATATCTACCGTGGAGTCTACCGGTTCGGCATCTTCAATGCTGATCCCGACCTGCCAACCAGTGCGAGCACCTTTCCCCCACGTTAAACTAAAAAAAAAACAAAAACACCGGCATGCGCCGTGTTTGAAATCTACCAGGGAGACATAATCGATGCGAAGCAATTTCGTATTGTTTAAACGGACGCCAAACT
This sequence comes from Bhutanitis thaidina, assembly GCA_029286595.1. Classification (NCBI taxonomy): domain Eukaryota; kingdom Metazoa; phylum Arthropoda; class Insecta; order Lepidoptera; family Papilionidae; genus Bhutanitis; species Bhutanitis thaidina. The sequence continues at coordinate 8,559,662 of JAGSMS010000019.1, forward strand.
AAACGGTGCACAATCACGTAACGTCTAGAGGAAGCACCCACTTGCCCCCCCCTATCCGTAATAGATGCACAGACAGACGAAATATAGAGACACGCGAGGAAGTGTCAATCTTGCGTAGCGACTGTCTTCGGGACCTTGGTTTACACTGCTCAGTTGACTCGGCGATATAAGGAAGCGTTTCCGTGTAAGCGTTTAAACCGTGCGTCTCTAAGATTTTTCTCTACAGGCAAACAACTTCAATCGAAGGAGGTTACAGACGTAACCCTAAGGACTTACTAATCATAATATACTGGACGTAACTATACTAAGGAGCCTACCTTACCTACGAACCGGAACTCTTATTTTTGTTTTGGGAATGGCGGCAAACGAGCAAGCGGATCTCCTGATGGCATCTGTGACACCGGCATTTAAGGGTATTTGGGAGATGGGTGGGGATGATAAGGAAGGGGTTGTGGGAGGGGGAGTGGGAGAGGGCCTCCGGTTACCTCACTCATCGAACGAAACGCAGAAGTACAAGATGCCTCTACTTCACGACGGTACACCCGGTCGAGCCGGCCCATTCGAGCAGCAGCGAACGCCGCCGCTTGGCTCTACCACGTATAACTTTATTTTATCTAAGAACTATATCGAAGTTGAACTCTGTTCAATGTTGAGTGATGGGCTGAATTACACTAGCCTATGCTAAAGGTGAAAATTGTTGACGCAGGTGATTTTCTGTTATAATTCTGGGCAGTCTAAGTCTCTATTAAATTATATAATAACTAGATTCCTACGTTCTTTGCGGCTATTTAACTTGTGGTTTAGCAGGTCTTGATACGATAATAGACTTTTAACTAGATTACGCTCGCAACAAAGATGTCAAAGGAAGCGTTTTTCATAATTTCCGACCAGTTCTAAGTAATGCATTAAACAGCGTCATCTATGAAGTAGGCTCTTAAGTAAGTTTTCGTTTTTCTTAGGACATAGTCGAGTATTTTAAACGCTTTGGACTATTTTTAAAGTTATACTTCTTTAGGCGCGTTTGGGTAAAATTATGAGTGAATTTTTACGATGCGCGCGCACACCGACATCTAAAATTGACAGGATGAAGTTAGTTTTTAAATGTCTCTTAAATTATTTTGGTTATTCACTATTATAGAGTGTATAGTCTCCATAGTAACTATATTCAAAGTGGTTATTCAAATATTTATGAATCTTTAACACACGTCTTTTACATGAGTGGAGATGAAAACATATACATGTGTATTTGAGTGTGATTTTAAATTATATATGGTGGTGAATGATTTAAAGATTTTAGGTAAACGTCGGTATGTATTCTTTTATATTTGTTTAGTTACGCTAAAGAAGTATAACTTCTTACATAAGTACACACACAGGTTTTTTTATATTTACATGTCATTGTATATACGCTAAGGGCTACAATGGGCGGACTTAATGCCTTGTGGCATTCTCTGCCAGCCAACCCGGGGAGATACAGGACAATGTTGGCAGGTGCAATCGGAAAATAACAACGAAAAATAATTAAATCAAACAGAGAAATGTAAACATAATCACCTTTATATACTGATAAAATAAATAAATATACACTGTATATAAAAACGTAGATAAATATATACACTTATACATTTAAGTGCATTTACTTAAAATATTAAATATATATATTTAGACTTGGGAGTTAAATTGTAATTTATGTTCTAATGAAACACCTAGATCTCGTATGAGATTAGTGTTTTGTAAAGTAGTATGATATTGGTACTATTATGAATGTGGTAAGTGTTCTCCTTGTAAAACGGATGTAGGTACTGTGTGCACGTTCTTACGTAAAAGTAAAGTAAAGTAGCAGCCTGTAAGTCCCACTGCTGGGCAAAGACCTCCTTCTCAGATATCTGAGAGGGTGTAGGAGCCGTGAATGGCCCGTCACGGAGCTCCGTTGCGGGTTGGCGGGCTTCACATATCCTCAAAATAATATTTTTTTTTATTATTTCTCCTCGGTTTCCTCACGATGTTTTCCTTCACCGCCGAGCACGTGGTATTAACAGCACTTAAAATTGCTATTAACAATTTTAGTAATGCCGACACTTGGGATCGAACCAAGGTCACTTGCGCTCTATAATACTAAAGTGAGCGCCCTGACCACTAGGCTACCACGGCTCTCTAACGTTGCGTTGTGGTTTTTGTCGCAATAGCAGCCTTATTTATTCACTATGTCACCGAAAATTTCACAAAAAATTCCATATCACGACGTTCCCCCATAAAACATAAAACACTTGACATGGAATTGTTGAGAAATTGCATAGCCGATGTTGCTCCAGTTGCTAAGGCGATCTATGTCTTGTTACATGGGCGTGGCTTAGCGAGTTCTATTTATGTATCTTGAATTTTAGCCATATGCTGGCAAGTGTTGAATTATATTGGTTCAATTGTTCTGATGATTTTTTTTTTTTAATTTATATAAATAATAACATAAAATTTTGGAATCTGCTATTAATGTGAACATACGTTATAACAAAGACTTATATTTAGTACGGGCGTTACTAGGTATTCATATTCTGTTAAGTCATATCAGTTGAAGCATATGACAGAAGATACGTCAAATAAAGCGCCAATAGACTAATGGTTTAGGGAGCGGACTACGAAACGTACACCGTAAGTTCGAGCCCGCCATTCGGCTATTGTCGTGAATCACTCCAGATACAAGCTGTAAGCTTAGTTGCAGGGTTAACAGGAATATTAGTAATGTTACTCAATAAATAGCACTGCTAGTATTCTTTTTAAAAAAACAAAAAAAAAAACAAATGTACTTTTTGATATAGGTAGTCTACCTAATCACACCTTGATAGTCTCTCATATTGTAGACGCTGTAAAGAATGATTAATGATATTATTTTTTGTAAAAGTGGCAAACGATCAACCTATATTTATTCAAAAACACAAATTACTGGTATTCGGCTCGTGTTGGGTTGCAACCCCGTCCCGTGTCTCTCTCCGACACTGCATCTGTCGCCTTCTCCCATCTTATAGTATAAGCATTACCTAAGATGCGGAAAGAGGAGTTACTTTCAGCACATTTGTAACTGCTGAAAGTGTATTTCATTATCATTATCATATAAAGTATATTAAAAATACACGTCGTGTATTTTGACTATAATCTAAAGTTATATACTGGCCGAAAATATCCCAGGAACAGACTATATATCACATATAGTATCAAGATAGTTCTATAATATGTAAAATTTATTTAAAGGGCGTTTTTCGATCCCGGGACCAGTCAATGGGCACCATGGGGGGTACCTGCCCAAGTCGCAAGGTCGTCGACCTTCGATTCAACGTAATTAACTAATGAATGATGCCAACTTGCACAATCATTCGCGATCAATAAACGGCGACACGCGGGAGTGACTCGCGCTCATTTAAATAACGCCGGACACAATGCGCCGGTTAACTAGATAGCGGGGAAAGAAAAAAGAAATATGTTCAATACGGTGCCGGTGTACCGATAGAGACGTGTAAGTCTCTGTAGTCCTGGTAAGATCACCCCACGTGTCCGTTCGTCTGTCTGAACCTGTTTTGTTTCATAGCCAATACCTTTGTCGAGTTCTGAACCGACTGACCGAGTTCAAACAGGATCTCGAATGAATGTTCAGATCTCGAAAACATCGCCCTGTTTCCATCATAGCAAATTTCAATACTGTAGAGTGAACGAGAATTAGCTAGAAGGTTTAAGTGAGTGAGTATTATTAGTTTAGTATTTATATAGAGTCATAGACTTTGTATTTTATACGTTTTTCAACTTGATACATCTAGCTGTTTCAAAACGGTCTGCAACGGACAGATTTTTTAACGCAGACAGGCAGGCAAACAGACAGACAAGGTGATCATAAAAATAAGAGCTTACAAAACTTAAACGAGTGCTTAAAAATAAAATAAAATTTAACAAAAAAAAACAAATAACATCGCTTTAATTGCTAATTGTTAACTGATTAAATTACAATAACCAAATAACGATAGGGAAATGCATTAAGATAATAACAAGGATGTCCGCGAAATACTTTTTCCTTTATCTAGATTGATAAAAAGTTTCTGGTTATGTGTTCACTATTCCATTTAATTGTACTACAAACCGATAACGCTGACAATAACCCAATATACATACAATTTGAACATGAACACAGAAAATTATAAATCAAGCACTCAAGCCTATCACACATAGGATGGCACGAGTCAGCGTAACCAAACGAGTTCCCGCGATCCATTTTAGACCTCTCCGGGAGATAGAACGTGACAGGGGCTAAGATCGACAGAGAGGTCGGCATGAGACTTTCAAGGTCTCTCTTAGTCGCCCCTGACAATACCGATGGAAAGAAAGGGAGTGACTAATTCTTGCGGAAGGAGGGAGTAAACCATTTTTTTCTTGAAGTGCCAACCTTACCTGGTGCACTTTCAGTTGCCCGGCTTCAAGGGTACAGACGTGAGTATAAGAAGAGAGCCTATAAACAATTTTTGACATGAGCGCGTCCTCCTACTGATCTGTATTTTTTTTTATGGGAAGACCGCAAACGTGCAGCGGCTTATCTGATGGTAAGTGATTACCGATGCCCACGTACCTCTGCAACGCCAGGGGAGCTGCAGGTTGCCGTTCTCTAGGAATATTTGAGGAAGGTGGGCGGGGAAGCAAAGAAAGTAGGCCCCCGGTTACCTCACTCTCCGTCCGAAACGCAGAAGCACAAGATGCCACTACTTCAGGCTGGTATTCTACAAGGTCGCGGTACAACCCAACGTACAGAACTGTAACAGTCTCTGTTGATATTCGGAGGAATGGCCACCTCTGCCTGTACTGTCAGGGGTTATTATTCGTAAAGGGAGATGGCTGCCACTTGCGGCATACAAAGATATTTTTATTAGATATTTTATTTAGATATTGCTTGACGCCGATCTGCGATGCTGCTGCAATCTTGAGCATGCTTCAGTGGTCCTTGTCCTTAGACTTCTGTTATATTTCGCCGCCTTTTCTCCTTTTTTTATAATGTGCGTGTAAAATATATATTCAACAATAATAACAAAAAATTCCCTTCCCCGCCGATCGAACGTATTCGCCGATTTCTTTTTTACAGCAACCTTATTACGTAATGGTGGTAGACAGTATACTAATAAACGAAGCTTGAACAAACTGAATATTAATTTTTCGCACGTCAAAGACAATAATATACAATATAATTATAATAGCAAATAATCGAGACGTTAAAATAATGTCACATGACGTCATATTATTACGTATCGTTCTGATTAGATCCCGGGCGATATTTCAAACAAATCAACTTTAATTGGGTGTAGATGTCGTATGCAAAAGACACCGAAATTTGATATCGACAGCTTATCAATTAATAAAAAAAAAATTAATAATTTCGTTGCAAAAACTATTATCTTATAAATACTAATCAGTGACTTGTCTGCAAGTTAAAACGCTGAATTTTGCTCGGCGGCGGAGGTTTACTTTTTTTTTTTTTAAATTGAACCGACGTGATCGTAAGTGGTTACTGAAGCCAACAGCCGTCTACAAACAATTTAAATTTAAGGAAGGTTACCGATGCGAGGGCTAAAATGGTATACGTCACATCCTGTAATTCCACTGGCTGCACGGCTGGTTCGCGGCAGAGATTGTCAAGAGTGTGGTTAGCTTCCCAGACGAACCTTATGCAAGCAAAAATATGAAGTACCCATAGTACAGACTGATCCGGACTCTTTGGAGTCTGGGATAGTCCATGCTGCCGCTCAAATATTAAAGGAGCCTCTAATTCACGCCGATATTCCGCGAGGAACACTGCAACTACCCCGGCCGAGCCTGCCCATTCGAAGGGGCAGCAAAAGCCGTCGCTTGGCTCGACCACGTACAAAAGCGGTCGGGAAATATTTCTCAATCAAGTGGACGGAGATGCTCATTTAGTACGCAACGATGACCTACTTCCAATATGAATTTATCGCATTTTTATCTAACAGATAACAGTATAACGTTTGATAATGTTAGCCGTGATCGTGACGCGTGCGTGGGCACATGTGTGTGCATGTCAAAGTTAAAAAGGTCTAATGGGCTGGCTCCACCGGGGCAGTGCTCGGCCTCGCAGAACACCGGCGTGAAGTAGAGGCATCTTGCGCTTCAGCGTTTCGTTCGGTGAGCGAGGTGGCCGGCGACGCACCTGCAGCTCCGTCGGTCGGAGAGTCGGTAATCACTTACCATTACGAAAAAAGATATAGCAAGGTTATAAATGCTTAATATTAACCTCCTGACTACTCCTTTCTAAATACGTGGGATTTGTATGTGAGCCACTCACGGTTCTCGCACACATTTGCGATCCTAATGCTCCAAATATATCTTCCATCGCGATCATCATCATCATCATCACCATCCTCGTGCCACGACCATCCATGGCACGAGATATGGATAACACCTGCCGCCGCTCCGCTCCGCTCCGGTTACCTAACTTCCCGAACGAAACGCAGAAGCACAACATAGCCTATACTTAACGCCGGTATTCTGCGAGGCCTTGATACTACCCCGGAGGAGCCGGCCCATTCCTGCAGCAGCTAAACCTGCCGCTTGGCTCTACTGACTGACAGATAACGCACAGCCTTGATCGGTGGGTCTAGAAGCGTGAAATTATGCAAAAGGAGTTCAAGAAGACAAAAGGTTCAAGACGAAACAATTTTCTTTTTTTTTTTTACTACAAAACAGTGTTAATATTGTTCGGTTGAATTACAAAGACAACGGTCGTCCAAAATAAATAAATGTCCCAAGGCCCGCGGGCCCAGACGAGCAAAAACTAATCACTTTGATGCCTTCGGTCACAGCGCTAAAAACAAAGTTCAGTATCCACTGACAGCTTTAACAAAACTTCATCGCTAAAAACAAAGTTTCGTACCCACTGACAGCTATAACTATCGAACATTTAAAAATTAACAAATTTAATTCTAACTTTAAAATCGTCGATAATTTTTTTTTCTTTCTCTTTACCAGACTTGTTTCATTTCAAACATCTGTAATGACGAATGGATTCACGGAACTGTAATACGGGTATTAATAGAGTATCTAGTAAGTATACTAGTACATATGTATTTATTTACTACGACCCCGATGATAAAGGATAACATCATAAAGAACCTACCTGTGTGGGGAAAAATTATGTCATTCGAGAACCTGTGAAATCCGTCTCCACTGAACTGTATAGCGGGATCTTCATGGCTCTTAAACTCTTTCATAAATGAGAGAGCTGTGTTGTGGGCATATGTTATATAGGCTGTTAATTTAACTATCTGGAATATAACAGATTCAGACACATACTTTTAACACACACAATAAAATTAATCACACATGACGTTTTAAGCGTGAAATTAAAAAGTACATAAAACTATGCCACGCGAATTGCGTATCCCCGTATCGCTCGAGCTGGACGACAGACATATTGAGGCATAGAGAGCACCACGGAACATCGAGGCAATTTCTTTTAATAACGCCATATCGAGGCCAACGAACCGTTTGACTAATTCGCCATCACGGTCCCACGTGACAACGTACAAAATTGAAAGTGCCCATTGTCGCAATAGAGATGTCAAACGTTTACCGCGAGATTTATAGTTTACGGAATAGTTTGCGCATTAGATGAGGTCTCGCGGCGGGCGTTGACGCGGCGATCTCGAATTGAAACAAATTTTAGTCCTAGTTAGCAAATAGCACTTTTTTATTTTTCTATTAGTTTCATAACACATCATATTTTATACATATTCACGCCTTGTTCCCAACGGTGTAGACAGAGACAATCTTCTTCCACTTCCTACGGTCCTGACATACGTCTTTTCGCTTCTTCCACTTTCATCAATCATCACATGCTCGTCGGTTTAGAGTACCCTTGACTTGGCCTTTTTTCAGAACGTCTCCGATTTGATCGTGAAATGTTCGCCTAGGTCTTCCTCTCCCGACTCTGCCATTTACACTCGACTCATATTGTATTTTTTTCGTCAACCTACTTTCTTTCATCCTCTCCACATGTCCAAACCAGCTCAGCATCCCTTTACATACAACTTTTTAATATTCTCGTTACACACCCAAATAAAGAAGCTAATTCAAAATTTGTGACGTCATAGAGCTACCCTGTGTGTCATAAGTAAAATCTGTAATACGGCTCAAGCAATAAACAATTAATAATAATTTCCTTACATGGTTGGCAACCCCCGGACGCACGTGGTCCGCTGTTTTTTTTTTAATCTTTTTGAAAGTGATAATCGCAGCATTGTCCACGTCCGGGAAAATGGTCATTGTAGGCAAAGATATTAACATCCATTTTCAATGACAGGTTAAAATGTCGGTACGTTGCCAGCCCTGTAATTAGGGTTGCGTACTATAATATACAGTATTGTACAGTGTTACGGGTCTGGGTACTATTGATGAAATATACATAGTACCCAAAAATACTAAATAATAAGATTTGTTTGTGTGTTTGTGGTGTGTATTTGTAGTAATGTGTTTTAGTGTTTTATATGAGTTTGTTCGTGCGCTAGATTCTGATGAATTATGTCTGCACATTGTTTAGGGTTAAGTACATATATTCTCGTGTGGTTGGGTTGTTTATATAAATATCTATAAAAAAAGTAAAGTAGCAGCCTGTAAGTGCCCACTGCTGGGCAAAGGCCTCCTTCTCAAATACGAGTATCAGAGAGAGTTCAGGAGCCGGGAAGGGCCCGCCACGCTGCTCCAGTGCCGGTTGGCGGGCTTCACATATCCTCGAAATAATATTTTTATTATTTCTCAGACATGCAGGTTTCCTCACGATGTTTCCCTTCACCGCTGACCACGTGGTAAATACAGCACTTAAAATTGTTAATAACAATTTTAGTGGTGCCGGCACCGGGGATCGAACCCAGGTCACTCGCGCTCTATGACACTAAAGTGAGCGCCATGACCACTGGGCTACCACGGCTCGCTAACATCTATACATACATAAAATACTATAGAAGAAATAAGATGCCTCATAATGTTATTAATAAAATACAAGTAAATAAAATAAATAAATAAATTATAACCCAACCAAACAGAAGCTCTCGGCGGGGGAGATCACACGGCCGTGGGTTCGGGAGAAAGGGTAAGAAATCGGCGGACGATGTGGGCGATATCGAGGAGCACCGCCTTCTGCGTTTGAGCTCGGAGCGGTCTGTCATGGAGTCCCAGACGCCACAGGTGTTCCGAGAGGCTGACTAATCTCAGTCAGCCTCTCGGAATCCATTCGCAGAGACGTCTATCGGAATAATATCGGTCGGCATACCACCCTACACGTCGGTAACCGTGAGCAAAGTTTGTTTGTTTCGACTTTCAGGGGTTCTCGTCATACGTCATGGTGATATCGAGAAAAAATATTCTCGACGGTGCCCTTGTGTGCATCAGCACGATATCAGGCTTGTTCCCATCCGTGAAGAATCGTCCTGTCTGTGATGATGGCTCGCTCCCTATTATTATTATTATTCTTCTTCATCGCATTCCTCATTCCTGAAGGTCGGGCCTTTCTTGAAAAGCCTTTATCGATATGATGACGAGGTTTGTCCATCCTGCTCTATCTTCGGCTTGTCTTAGTGCCGTCAGTATAGTGAGTCCGGTCACGTCTTTTATTTGGTCGGACCAACGGACAGGGGAACGGCCCCGACGTCTTTCACCATCAATCTTCCCCACAACAACCGACTTGTCTAAATCGTCGGGTTGTCTCCGGGCGACATGACCAAAGTACTCTAGCACGCGTCGGTAACAGATAGTGGACAATCATGTCTTGATTTTTAGCTGCTCGAGAAAAGATTTGTTGGTTCTTTTTGCAGTTCACGGTATGCGCATCATCCTTCGCCAACACCACATCTCAAGGCCTTCTTTCGAGCAGCTGCACGGATAGACAATGATTCGGTATTATTATAGTAGTTGTTGTGCAGCGTAGGATCGTCATCCAATTTTTCTAACTATTTGATGACCTACCTACCTACCTACCTGAGGGCGATCCATGCTTGAAGCTATTCCTAATAGAACCGCGTACGAGGTCCGCTGTGGCGCGAGTAATTCATTTATAATGGCCCCAAGCAAAAACTCGGACGTTCAAAGTAATAACAGATTTGAAGCTAACTATTCAATGCAATTATATAATAATAAAAGTTTAATTTTATAAATATGTTTTACTTAACATTATTTGTTTTATGGTATTACATGTCACATTACAAAATATAGAAATACCCCAAAAAATATAAATAATTTCTTGTAATAGAGCCTGATATAGAAGGAGTATATTGCATAAGCCGTATCTTTTTATTAAATAGAAGTATGTACTATTCTTAAATAAAAAGAAAACTATAATTTGCAGCGGCTTTTGCTGCTGCTCGAATGGGCCGTCTCGTCCGGGTTGGTACCACGGCCTCGCAGAATACCGACGTGAAGTAGAAGCACAAGATGCTTCTACTTCACGTCAAGTACATTGTATTAATAAGTAAACATAACAAAAATTGTGAAGGTGACATAAAATAAGCACGCATTGATACTCAGCTATCTTATTTGCTTATACGTCAATAAATCTTTGGATACATAATTATATATTCTAACTGTTCTGTTAATGCAAGTGAAGTGACCAAGGTAGGATTTAGATGATTCTGTTTACGAACATGTCTTGGCATTTGAGGCACTTTATTCGGTGCACTTGTGTCTAATGAAGTGACCAATAAGATAATACAGATCATTCGTAATTATATGTAAAAACACGCTGTCGTGCAATCGTCCTCTTCCAGAGAGTGAAATCATATTTTTCCGAAGGGTTTTTTCCGTGGTGGAGATTATAAGAAAATAGCCGTAGAAATCCTTTTCTGGATTCTCTACATCCTTTTAATAACTAACGTCGTAATAAAGATTCCACACAACGCTGCGGTATTCTAAGTCACTGCGGATCAGAACGTTGAAAACAGCAACTCTAACGTGGTAGAGCCAAGCGGCGGCTTTTGCTGCTGCTCGAATGGGCCGGCTCGACCGGGTTGGTACCACGGCCTCGCATAATACAGACGTGAAGTAGAGGCATCTTGTGCTTTTGCGTTTCTTACGGTGAGTGAGGTAACCGGAGGCCCACTCCCTCATCCTCCTCCCCATCTCCCAAATACCCACACATAAAATTCGGCAACGCATTTGCAGCACCTTGATGTTGTAGATGTACGTAGGCGACGGTAATCACTTACCATGAGGCGAAACGCTTGCTCGTTTGCCGACTTTCCCATAAAAAAAAATTCTTTAAAATACCTGAGTACACAATTTATCTTTCTTGAGAATCATGAAACAGTTGTGTGTTAAAAACTTATTTAAAAAAAAACTGACTCTATGCACCCCACTCTACCGATAAACTCACTGCTCTGTGCAAAAAGCGGCCAGTGACCTGACGCTACAGTTTAAAATAACGAAAAAAAAAAATAGAAACACTAAACGATTGTCGGCGGCCGAATCTTTAACGGCCATGACCTGGATCGCTGAACGTAACCCGCGTCTGCTGAGACAATTTTGCGCACACAACATTGTTCATAAAACATTTCGATCGAACGCAGCACACTTAACTTCTAATGACAATTGTTTTTGTTTTTTTTAAACATGTACAATAATAATAGCCGAAGGTGTTTGTTTTATGAAAGAAAATAAAGGAAGACTTATAAGATAATATTGATATAAGAATAATTTTAAGCCGCTATCCTGTGTTTATTTTGTTTTTTTTTTTGCGGTTTCGTATGGAACCTGTTTGGTAAACCTACCTATACCATAGGATGTCAGTGTTTAAGCATTTATATTTGACCCATCACGTATCATTAAAGTGAAGTGGCCAACAGGGAACCGCCAAAACTACAACACTTCAAATCTCAGTCTTATGTAGACGTAACAGTTTTGACTATTCCTTGGCTTAGTTGTGCTGTATTTATTTAGTAATCTTATTTCCCATTTGTTAGCTGATAAATAATTTATTTTTATTATAAAATATAATTGACACTGGCTCGCTGTATACACCTTTCGGGTGCGCATGGAACAAGGGGGTAGGTCTAAGGTTAACCTATATAGGTAGTAATACCGTATTGAACCATACTATAATAATATAATACTGTATAATTAAAAAATATAAGCCACGAGTACTGTATAAAAGTATACCTACGGAGTTTCTTTCTCCAGTTTCTTCTCTGTCTGAGAAACGACATTGCGAAACGGTGGTAGATGAAAAAAAATAAAGAAATACGACTATTGACAATTGACAATTGAAATTTATTTTGTAATGACGAATAATAAATATTTTGATTTTAATTTGGCTTTGATAGGTAGTTGGACTGTAAGGGATATCCTTACAGTCCAACTACCTATCAATCTCAAGTGCAAGTAGGCGACAAAAGGTATAAGGAAGAAAGAAAGAAACAATATTTGTTCGATGCTACAACACAACTAAGATGTAACAGATAATACACTTTTTTTCAACAATTTCAAGGACAATAGGGTTTATTGATTTAATTAACATCGCCGAAATTACAGAACTCTTTATGGTTAACTCGCGCTAACAATAAATCGATTCCCGCCATTTCTTACTTTTACCATGTGGAATGGTCGTATGACAAGAGCGCACATTCGCGGGCATCCGCGTCTCCTGGCGCGCAGCGGCGTGAGATAGTGCTCTATACCCGTCATGTCAAGGTCAAGCGATTCGGCGCTCTTCAAACGCCTCTATCACAATTATATCGCACTTATATGCTAATTTAAATAGACTCGTATCAAGAAAACACTTTAATTAATTCATTAAAATTATTTTGAAAAATCATCTAATATTGCTACTTTGAAAAAAAAGAAACAGTTAAAAAAAATCAGACGTGGACGTCCGGATTTTTTTTAGGTATGTGGTCACGGTAACTCCCGAAAAAATTGATGTATCGACACCGGGTTTTTTTTATCGTGTTCAGAATTTTATTTACCGGTTTCCTATTTCATATCAAAAGTCTAGCACTTGTAGTTATTATGAATAAGAACAATAATCGTTTTGCACGTTACGCGTCTCATTTATTGAAACTCACTATGATAAACATGAATAAACCTATAACTAATTTTTAAACCTATAACCTGCATATCTTCAAGGCCAGAGTGAACAGACGTCTAGGCAAGCGTGTACCATCCTAGGCCTCATCTTCGCTTTCCATCGGGGAAGATTGAGGTCAAACGCAAGCCTATTTTTTCATAAAAAAAAAGAATAATATATTATTACTACTTATTTATGTCACTTGAACACCGATGGCGGCACTTAATCCAGTTAATAATAATAAATAACAACAAGCCTGACATCGTGTTGATGGACCGGGCACAGTCGAGGATATTTTTGGTCGACATCACCATTCCATATGACGAGAACCTCGTGAAAGCCGAAACAGACAAGAAGACAAAATATCTGGACCTGGTTCATGAGGTAACCGACATGTGGGGTGGTATGCCGACCGAAATTATTCCGATCGTCGTCTCTGCGAATGGGTTAATCCCGGTCAGCCTCTCGGAACATCTGAGGCGGCCGGGCCTCCGTGACGGACCGCTCCGAGCTCAAATGCAGAAGGCGGTGCTACTCGATACCGCTCGCATTGTTCGCCGGTTTCTTACCCTTTCTCCCTAACCCTCGGCCGTCTGGTCTCCCCTGCCGGGGGCTTCCATCTGGTTGGGTTTTAATTATCTATTTAATTTTATCATAGTTATAATTTATAAAATATTATTTTTTTATTATATTTATTTATACAACCCCAAAAAAATAATAAATAAAAAGAAATAAAATATATATTATTATATAAACAGTACAAAGCACTGGTCTTTTTTTCTTATTGTTTTCATCTGAAATGGAAATGACTCGAAATATTTGAACCTCAATACGTTTTTTTTTTCTTAAGAGTTAAAAGAGCGTCATGGAGACGTGCACTTTTAGATTTTCCAATTTTTTTCTAAAACTCCTCGTGCCGGAGCGAATACAATGCTGCCCTTTTCTTAATTTTGTTGCTGTCACTAATCCAACATTTTATAACGTATTGTCTTTACTGTTGGATGATATAGTAAAACAATATGGACGTTCTCCAGTACTACCGTGTAATCTGATTCCGTTTAGAAACGGGTTGATTGCTCAACTATTCGTTTCACCAGCGTAGTTCGACTGAATTAATAAAACATCGAACGACGAAAATAACAAAATACACACACCACCAGTTACAACCACCACTCTAGGTACTGAAGTTTCATAATATGGCAAAAAAAAAAAAAAAAAAAAAAAAAAAAAAAAAAAAAAAAAAAAAAAAAAAAAAAAAAAAAAAAAAAAAAAAAAAAAAAAAAAAAAAAAAAAAAAAAAAAAAAAAAAAAAAAAAAAAAAAAAAAAAAAAAAAAAAAAAAAAAAAAAAAAAAAAAAAAAAAAAAAAAAAAAAAAAAAAAAAAAAAAAAAAAAAAAAAAAAAAAAAAAAAAAAAAAAAAAAAAAAAAAAAAAAAAAAAAAAAAAAAAAAAAAAAAAAAAAAAAAAAAAAAAAAAAAAAAAAAAAAAAAAAAAAAAAAAAAAAAAAAAAAAAAAAAAAAAAAAAAAAAAAAAAAAAAAAAAAAAAAAAAAAAAAAAAAAAAAAAAAAAAAAAAAAAAAAAAAAAAAAAAAAAAAAAAAAAAAAAAAAAAAAAAAAAAAAAAAAAAAAAAAAAAAAAAAAAAAAAAAAAAAAAAAAAAAAAAAAAAAAAAAAAAAAAAAAAAAAAAAAAAAAAAAAAAAAAAAAAAAAAAAAAAAAAAAAAAAAAAAAAAAAAAAAAAAAAAAAAAAAAAAAAAAAAAAAAAAAAAAAAAAAAAAAAAAAAAAAAAAAAAAAAAAAAAAAAAAAAAAAAAAAAAAAAAAAAAAAAAAAAAAAAAAAAAAAAAAAAAAAAAAAAAAAAAAAAAAAAAAAAAAAAAAAAAAAAAAAAAAAAAAAAAAAAAAAAAAAAAAAAAAAAAAAAAAAAAAAAAAAAAAAAAAAAAAAAAAAAAAAAAAAAAAAAAAAAAAAAAAAAAAAAAAAAAAAAAAAAAAAAAAAAAAAAAAAAAAAAAAAAAAAAAAAAAAAAAAAAAAAAAAAAAAAAAAAAAAAAAAAAAAAAAAAAAAAAAAAAAAAAAAAAAAAAAAAAAAAAAAAAAAAAAAAAAAAAAAAAAAAAAAAAAAAAAAAAAAAAAAAAAAAAAAAAAAAAAAAAAAAAAAAAAAAAAAAAAAAAAAAAAAAAAAAAAAAAAAAAAAAAAAAAAAAAAAAAAAAAAAAAAAAAAAAAAAAAAAAAAAAAAAAAAAAAAAAAAAAAAAAAAAAAAAAAAAAAAAAAAAAAAAAAAAAAAAAAAAAAAAAAAAAAAAAAAAAAAAAAAAAAAAAAAAAAAAAAAAAAAAAAAAAAAAAAAAAAAAAAAAAAAAAAAAAAAAAAAAAAAAAAAAAAAAAAAAAAAAAAAAAAAAAAAAAAAAAAAAAAAAAAAAAAAAAAAAAAAAAAAAAAAAAAAAAAAAAAAAAAAAAAAAAAAAAAAAAAAAAAAAAAAAAAAAAAAAAAAAAAAAAAAAAAAAAAAAAAAAAAAAAAAAAAAAAAAAAAAAAAAAAAAAAAAAAAAAAAAAAAAAAAAAAAAAAAAAAAAAAAAAAAAAAAAAAAAAAAAAAAAAAAAAAAAAAAAAAAAAAAAAAAAAAAAAAAAAAAAAAAAAAAAAAAAAAAAAAAAAAAAAAAAAAAAAAAAAAAAAAAAAAAAAAAAAAAAAAAAAAAAAAAAAAAAAAAAAAAAAAAAAAAAAAAAAAAAATTATTTAATTTCTTTACAATGTGAATTCTTCATCGACACACCAATAATTTTTCTTTGTACCTATAATATGATCGTCTCTCCAATATCTCCCCCCGGATAAATGTTATCTGTACTTATGTATACTTAAATGAATTATTTGATGGTCAATGTGAACAATCGGACAAACACACAGATTAAGAATTGCAGCAACGTTTTTTTTTAATCCTTTCGGATGAAAAAAATACTTCAAAATGGTTAAGAAATGCACATGTAATCGAGTAATATACATTAAAAAATAGTCGTAGTATATAGTCGTTGTAGATAACCCATCGTTTTAAAGTCGATCAAAAAAGTAAACACGTGGCTTTTCAATCTCTAAGTTATATGCCCACGTCAAGTATTATAAAGCATTTATTTGCCTATTTCTAGCTGGAATTGTGAAATAGCAACACCGAATAACATACATTGACATTACGTTGTGACATTATTTGGCACATTTCCGCATGGATTTAATAAATTAACAATTAATGCTGACGTATCTTCTAGAACAGCGATTCCCAATCTGTGGTACGCGTACCCCTGGGGGTTAGGCCGGGTCCCATTGAGGGTGCGTGATAAAGGTATTGGTAATGGCGGAAATATTGAGAAATTAAAACAGTTAACTTATATAAACATTATTATAATGTATGTTGTCTATTAATGTAGTTTAAAATGAACCTTATAACTAATAACTTACTAAGGTGCTAGAGCTATGTGCGTTGGGTTGGTGAAATACAGTACATTTTAAAAGCAGTTATGGAGTACTCATAAATGAAAAGTTTTATCAATGGGTACGGGAAATAAAATAGGTTGGGAAGCGCTGTTCTAGAAAATGACAACTCAACCTTTCTAACAATATTCGCGTTGCGATCCACCTGCTACGGTACAATGTAAGAATTGTCAAAAGAATTCCGTATTCACTTCAACCTAATATTTAAGTTATACTATTTCGACTTTTTGCCGACATCTGTCAGCCACACCTTGCCGGTATTAATCATGAAGACGTTCTCTTCAGCACTTTTTGAAACTCCCCGCTGGGTAATTTTTAAGTTTCCCGATTATTACTGTAAGTGTCACAGGGACCGGCACATGGCATGCGCTTGGCAATAGCGGTACGCACTTAACGCCGGGCTCCACGCACGTTGCGCCAACAAAGGGAACCAACGTCAGGGTTTTACTCAATACCAGTGATCGTCAAGTAAATTATTACCCCCGCTTATGTACATCTACAACACCTGAGGAGCTGCGGGTGCGTTGCCGGCCTTTAAGGATATTTGGGAGATGGGAGGGAAGTGCGCCTCCGGTTACCTCACTCACTAATAACGGCGGGCTATTATCCTCCCACTTTGATCGCCTTTATGAGGCCGCCACTTGTCTTGAACGGTGAACCAAAGACTTTATCAAAACCACCGGCAGATGTCGCTTTCCTTTTCTAAATCGATGACGCAACAACAGCGACACGTTTGAGTACACGACCGACGTGAAGCGTGGCGTGATTTCGGTGTCACTTTACAAACACGCCGTCCAGTTTGACAAACTGCTAACAACATTGCGTCGAAGCCAAAGAAGAGCCTACTCACAAGCGCGTGTGCTGCCTAGAAATCCTATGTCGCCACGTACAAAAACACGGCGAACGAGCGAAGCGGTCTTAAAATCGAAGATCATTTGAAATATTATTTACGGATTTTTTACTCGTGACCATCCATGGGTGCTGTAAAGCAATCGAAACATAAGCAATATATAAACAAAAATTAAACGCTATGAAAGCCGAAAATAACAGATTCATAATAGAAGATCTTTTTAACATGCTTATAATATTGTTGTTTTGAATATGGTATTGTATTGTCACCATCCATCGACTTCCCGCAACACTGAGCAGGTCGTCACTCCATCTTGTGGGGGGTCGTCCTACACTGCGTTTGCCTGTACGTGGTTGCCACTCGAGAAGCTTTTTGTGGTGTGTGATGTGGCCGGCCCGTTGCCACTTCTGCTTGCTGATCTTTACGGCTATGTCGGTTACCTCAGGACCGAGCTTCGTGGCAATCTTTGGGGGAGGCCTATGTTCAGCAGTGGACTTCTGATAGGCTGAAATGATGATGATGATTGTCACCATAGTATGTAATTATGATATATGACAATAACTACGGTTATAGCGATGGTCTCGTGGTGGAACTAGCTGCTGAGTACTGGAACTGCTCTTGGCTTCCAGTGGATAGTAAACATATCGACTTTCGTATCGTTTAATATTTTTGACACGAGTTATTCAATATTCAATACAAATGGTGTGAATAGTGTTTTATGCAATTATTGTAAGTAAGAGCGACAAAAGAGCACACAGATCGAAGGTTATCTGATTCATAATCCATATAACTGACATCTAAATTCATCCTTGAATAGGTAACTTGACTTAGGTGCATTGTCTCCCTACAGTTAAGTGATGTAATGCCTCTTTGACTACCTGGTCTTGGCCCTTCGTCACGTTCGAATTGAACTTGCGGGCCTCATGCTCGCGAATCTCTACCGCTGAAGCTGTAAAGGCCACTGGGCCAACAGCATATCTACCGTGGGGGGTTCTAGTCGGTCCGGCCATCTTCAATGCTGATCCCTACATAACCAGTCACCGGAGACGGTGACGGGTAGGTGCGAGGATCTTTCCCCCACGCAAACTAAAAAAAATAAAAACGATTCAGCTGCGTTAACGCCGCCGCGGCCGCACGCACGTGTGAACTGCCCCCATACGCCGTATGTCCGATAGTTCCCAATTTATTTTTAAACGTAACTACGCTGTTAAAACTAATTGCGCTCGATAAAGTGCGATAAAGCGCAAAAATCTTATCGTAAAATAAAAAAAAAATGATTAGCAAATAAATGTTTCCCTTTTTGTTAAGAATTTAATTAACTTTTAATGAGATGTTATAAAATTGTAGTGGTTAATTGTTTTGGGAAAGCGTTAAGTTAAGAAAAACATAATATCACTTCATCCGTCTGTCGTACTTTTTGTTAGTATATCTATTATAGTCAGGTATAGTCCAGAAGCTTTTTGGTTTTTAAGAACCGTGGTAGTTTTAAAGAACAAATGGTCGAGCGCTCGCTTTATTTTTCAAAGCACGCGTTTGACCAATGTTCGATTCCCGGTGTAAGATACCGCTAAAATTATCATGGGGGAATACTGTCTGCGAAAAAACAAGCGTGGGCATGTGACGTCCGGCAACCCGCACAGTAGTGGCGTAGCCGAACCTTCCAGACCAGAAAACCCTGTCAATGTCGGAGAGGAAGCCTTTTCCCCTGCACTGCAAATTTACTTACTTTAACTTAACTTAAAAATATCACAACGCTTATGTAAACTTCTCTCTTAACTCATATTGTATTTAACCATTTATTCGTTTTTGACGTAGTGGAGCCAAGAGGCAGCTTTTGCTGCTGCTCGAATGGGCCCGCTCGACTTGGGTAGAGTACGACACGACTTCGCAGAATACCGACGTGAAGTAGAGGCATCTAGTGCTTCTGCGTTTCGTTCGGTGAGTGAGGTAACCAGAGGAGAGGTAAAGGCGAGTCCTTTCTCATTCCCCGTCCTCATCCTCTCTCCCAACTCCGAAATATTCTTACAGGCCGGCAACGTACCAGCAGCTCCTCAGGTGATGCAAATGCACCTGGGCGATGGTAATCGCTTACCAACAGTTAAGCCGCTTGCCCTCTTTACGAAATTTTTTTTTTAATTATATCATTGGCATCTGAAGTATTTAACAAACCTATTATATCGTTTGCTGGTCCTCATGGTACTAGCCTGACCTGGTGCCGTTGGACAGATCGATGTATTTGACAATACCGCTGCGTGAACTGAACGTGAACTAAAGTGTCAGTGACAGTTAGTTATGTTACTAGGCCGTTAAATAGCTTCAGGCCGTATCTGAGGTACGATAAACATAAAGAAGTTATGACGCTGCGAAGCCGAGTTCACGAATTCAAACTGTCATCTCCGCGTAATGGACTACATTATTTTAAACAAAGCCGCTCGCTCTTGTTACATCTCGCATCAATAGATAATGGTGTTGATGTTACTTCAGGGATACCGCATAATAGGCGTTACACAAAAGACTGGTCAATGGCAATGACAGCATTAACCATTAACGACTCGGAGCATGTGCTCTTATCGCCGGACTTATGAAACGCAGAAGTTGAATTAGGAACAGGAAATGATTAAAAAAAAAAGGTTTTTAATACACGGTTTCCCTATTGAACAGCACGCTATTTTCTTTATCATAACGCAAATGGCAACGAACGACACGAATTGTTAAAAAAAAAACACACACACACGTGTTACGCTCATAACTGGCCATCCGGTTAATGCACTATAGAGGCAAGACGAAAACAACAAAAAAAAAAAAAAACAAACCTGTTTTAAAATAAGAACATCTCATTGGTTTGGTTTGACAAAGAGACAGTGTACCGTATAGCGCAGACGGCGGGCGACAATCGTTTTCATTGATTGCAAATTTGCGTTCGTGGTGAAATCATTAGGTCCCACACGTCGCACCGGTTGATGCGATTATACAATTTAGTACAACCGGCTAAGAATTCAACTCGCTTGACATTCGGGAAGTTTCTAATGTTACGTTAACAGTGCGGGCTGAATCTATGCAAAGCACAGCCCCCAAGGCCGGCAGCACTATACTTGTAAAGAGACAGGAAGCGCTGTTAATGTTGGTCGCGACCAAATATATACCTACGTACCTTACGTGCCGACTGCTTATGTATCATATAGGTAATTGTTACGTACTGATGGTCAAGGGTGTGTTGAGCGCATGTCGAATAATTTTTTTTTTAATGGTAAAGGTAACGAGCATGCTGTTCGCCTGATGGTAACTGATAACCGACGCCCGGGAGGGAAGGGAGTTGGGAGGTAGGCTTCCGGCTAGCAGAAGCACAATATACGTCTACATCACGCCGCTATACTGCATGATCATGGTACTACCCCGATCGAGCCGGCCCATTCGACCAGCAGCTAAAGCCGACGCTCGGCTCTACCGAGTACAATATGTAACAACGCATGAAATGAAACATATAATGCATCACAAATCCCGAAAAAAAAAAACGCAGAACTGATTACAAATTCGTCGCAACACCATGACTCGTCGACATTTACAATGAAGCTCAACGGAGATTTAAAAAAAAAATTGATAAACATTTACGCGAAAACGAATTAACATCTGCCTAAAATAAAATCAAGTTACTGTTAAATGTATTGAGTCTGCCGAGTGCTAAAAGAACATTAAATTTAAATTCAAACAGTTCAAATTTCGAATACTAAGTTTTTAAAAAGCCGTGTCGATGTGCTCCTTGGCGACTACGGTTGCAACGTCTTTACGCCATCAATAAAATCGTAGGCAGGGAGGTCAGAGACCCGGGACGCTACAACATATAACCGAACTCGAGAACCAATATATATTATGCAAAAAAATAATGAGTTGGATAACAACACAGGATCTATGACACTAAGGCCCGGTACGCTGATCGCTAAGTCACGCTGTCGTCGTACTTTGTGCGGGTATTCTATTCGAATATTGGGTAAGCAATGTCCGGCATGATAACACCTAATGCAAAGTAGTAGTTAGATAAGGCTGTACAAGAATGTCTTCAACTTGTTTTGCGAAGACACAAATAAAATATGTCATTCAACTCCAGCCGTATTTAGGTGTGAGCGATGAAACAACTTCATGTATATAATAATTATGTAAATCACATCACATCACATACGTTGCACGGATCATTCAATTTCAAGCTTGTTAAATAAATTAAACAAAATGGAAAGATTAAACAAATGTTGAAATGTATAAGATCATAGACACGATTCCACGCAGTGTAGGCGGATTTGCCAATAATCGTACACACAAACAAATACCAATAATCGAGTAAATGACCATTTACATTTATCATGCAGTAGATATATGTTAATTTAATGTTATATTTATATGTATTATTATCATATTAGCCGCAATGAACTCAGCATGCCAGCAATAACAGCATATTACTTAGAGCCAAGCACGATACTGGCCATCAAAGTTAATGACATAAATACGACATAGAGACATAAAAACCAACTTCGCATCGAGCCGGCCATGATCGTAAACCGTACATCAGCAGCACTCCGACGGGTTGCGAATCTATATAATGTGCACTAGCGACTGGCCGCGGCTTCGCCCGCCGAGTCTTTAATGTTGATCTCGAGGGAAGAACGGATCGGTTGAAAGAAAGAATTAAACATATACTAAACGATTAAACTATTGGATAATAAAAAGCTACGGTATATACTAGTACATACCTTTACATGATAAAAATAATATTAAGGTCTGTTTAATGTAATTTACCACGTGCCCTGTCTCTAATCTCGTGTCTGATAAATACAAGAAAATATTATTTCGAGGACACGTGAAGTCCACCAACCCGAGCGGGGGCGGACACTTCCCGGCTCCAAAACCCTCTCAGATATTTGATACTCATATTTGAGAAAGAGACCTTTGCCCAGCAGTGGGCACTTAGAGGCTGCTACTTTTATACCTTCGACACGACGTACTCGCGCTGCTCCAATGTGAACTCTCGTGGAGGTTTTCTTGCAGAATTTCACAATAAATACCTACATTCAGATACGATTATAAAAAAAACCCTTTTTCCTTTTTTTTGTAAATTGCAGTAATAACTAAAGCCAGCAGTCCGCTTGACAGTAAGTCGCTTGAGCCTATGTACACCTGCAAACAACTTCAATGGAAGAAGGTTACAGATGCGTTATCCCCTATATACCCTTGAGGTCTGAGATGGAACGCCTCGCAGTGTGTACTTCTACTGGCTCACCATACTGAGCTAGCGACAGACAGTATCCGACTGCTCGGAAGCGTACGGGCTGAACGTTTGGTTGCGGCGCTGTGTGTCACGGGTTCAATTCTCGCACGGGACAACTTTTTGTATGAACTACAAACAATAGTTCCGGGTCTGGATGTTTGCTCATGTGCAATTTATTTATGTACGTTACCTCCTCAGACACGGGAGAAATTCATACGGAGAGGTAACATTTTCTTTAAAAAAAAATTAAGAGGGAACGAAAAATAAGTACGTATTTGCATATCGCGTATTCCGATATCATATCTCTAAGTCACCTTTAGCATACAGGCAGATAAACTAATAAAAGAAAAAAAAGAAATTGCAACGCCGAGTACGCAGTGTAAAGCATTTTCATTCTTACCGCCAACCCACTACGGCACACAATGGGCCGTCGGGTCGCCGCCGCAGCTGGAAAGGTCCGTCGAGGACAGAACCTCACCTACATCCGACGGGATCGTTGACCTTTCGGAATTAGTTCACTATCAAGCGGTCGCGTGACTCATTCTTTCTACGAACTAAATTTATCTTTTCATACTTGGTACAGTATCTTAACGCCTTTCATTGTTTATCGTGTAGTCGCGAACGGAAAACTTATCGCGCAAAAACTCACGACCGAACACAGTACTGGTACTAAGTGAGTATAAATTTATTCCCCATCTTACACGATCCGTTTGTCCCTGAATATCGGAAATGGAAATTTCAATATCAGGCTGACTCCCACGACCGTAGTCTCCGTTCTGCAGATAATGTACCTTCCTGCCGCACCGGCTTCTTGCACAATTCTTTTACCCATCACGCTGTCAGACTCTGGCACGAGCTGCCAAATAGTATACGCACAGCCACCAGTAAAGGCACTTTCAAGCGTTTGCTTTGGGATTATTACCTAGCCATGCAATAGTAGTGCAGTTGAAGAATATTTTTATTTTTCTTTTATAACATAAGAAATCATCCAAGTTTACGTATGCATTGTGTTATATAAATATGTATGTATAGTGTGTAATGTGTTTTATATAATGTACAACTATAATTACATGTATGTCTAAGTACCGTCATATATAAGTATTGTATCGTAGTATAATATTCGAGTATATATATATGAACATAATATCGTTGTGCACCCTTTTACATTTTCTCTGTTCAATCTAATGGTAGACTGGTAGAGAAAGCCTCTTGGCATTAACTCCGCCTTTTTGTTCTTACGCTTAAATAAATAAATAAATAAATAAATAACTGGTAAGTGGGAGAGGATGCTCGCACCATGTCGATGGGATAGGAAAAGCGATATGCTTTGTTTCTTGTGAGAGGCGCTTGTATGTTCCGCAGTGGACTTAAAAACAGACCGATTTTGTAGTTAGTAAAGATTGCTGTGTTTAGGTGACGTAACCCATTCTCGTCCCGTGGGTGTAGATTAAGGAAAAACTTGGAAAATCTTGTTACTTTCCACGAACAGAACATACATCTCAAATAAGTACGTCGGGAAGTGCAGCGGTGTATAAGGTGTGAGGTGTCTAGTGTCTGGTGCTGCAAACTGTGTGCGATTACGACAAACTCTTTCGATTGCAGAGTTCTATGTCCAGCAGTGGGCTATTAGCATATCGAAACGACCTAATAGGAGACCATTGCACGACCTAATGTTGTTGGCTCCTTCTGCGTAGATCGGAGCAAATAATAATAATTATAAAGCGGACGGTAGCCGGGTCATATGATTTTTTTTTATTACGTTCTGTAAGAAACCGCACGATAATAATAATTGAATTAATGTTCTCATTGCCTTTTATGTTGCCGCGACTGAAGCCAAGGACTAATCTTCGAAAATTATAATATTGAATGATTTAAACAAAAAGCAACTTCCGCGCAGTGTCTTCAAAGTTCATTATCAGATTGCCTACAAAATAATTAGAATTATTCAAATCTGTTCAGAAGTTCCCGTGATGAATGTACATTAAACAAAATAATTTGATTACAAAAACTTTTTTGCAATCGTTTCATAACTACCGTCGCGTAGAATAACCTCAAATAATATACACAGCTAATAGCAGCTTCTTCGCGGAAACGTTATTGTTTTTAAACAAACGCTTTAATACACTTCCCGGTCAATGCGAACCAAAGAATACGTGCAACATGTGACATTTAAATTTTTAATAGATAACAAGTATATAAGTTATTAGTTAAAAAGCTGTTTGATATATTATGGACATATTTAAATAATAATATACATATGTAACGTTGCGTAAAACAGTCGTAGGTTTGGGTTCCTCAAGTGAGACAGAGTGGCAAACAAACAGACACGCGAACGATCTAATCATAAGGGTTTTATTTGTGGTCTTTGGATTGGAAATCATCCATCTTATGGGATAGACCTATCTCCTAATCGCCACGCTCGGCAAGCAGACGCCGCTGTTCTTCGTCAGTCTGATATTTTTCGAGATTGATATCCCGACGTCTGTGGGTAGTCATTGTGATTTTCAAGGCTTTTTCCTCAGACGCCTCTTACTACGCCGATGGGAAGAAAGGAGGCCTACAGATTCTTACGTCGATATCACACAGCATCTTTCGATACACGGAACCCTATAGCCGCTTGATGATTAGCCAGGCACCAGGATTTCATAACGTTTAAACGAGGTATAAACGTTCGAAATTGGCAACGCGTGGCATTCATATAGCAGTCATCGATTGCTTGTTCGTTCGCTCCACAGGTTTGCCTTGACTTGTGGACCTCAAAAAGTGACCTTTTAAGTGTTTGTACCTATCTAAATTAACAACAAGCGACTGACTAACAATTTGACTTTGAGATGTTCGAAGCCTCTTATTTTTCGTTTTAATTTCTTGGCATTTGTTTTGGTTGGATTTAATGGAAGCTCTACATGCATGATTCGTTCATTAATAATTTTGTATTCTAACGGTAAAATTTTGATAGCAGTTAAAGAAACCAATGTCCTATTATTAAATATATCTCGGGGTTATAGTCGTGACGGGTGTTTGCTTCCGGTGAACGGCGAGGGGGTTTTCAAGGCTACACCTTAGGCGACACCCTCGGTAAGACAAATGATGTGTTTTATTCACAATTTGCATTGTCATACACTCGTACTATGCCAGGTAGTATCATCATCATCATCATCATTTCAGCCTATCAGAAGTCCACTGCTGAACATAGGCCTCCCCCAAACATTGCCACGAAGCTCGGTCCTGAGCCACCTGCATCCATCGACTTCCAGCAACACTGCGCAAGTCGTCACTCCATCTTGTGGGGGGTCGTCCTACACTGCGTTTGGCTGTACGTGGCTGCCACTCGAGAACCTTTTTCCCCAACGGTTGTCAGTTTTGCGAGCTATGTGGCCGGCCCATTGCCACTTCAGCTTGCTGATCTTTACGGCAATGTCGATTACCTTAGTTCTGCTGCGGATATCATCGTTGCAGACTCTATCACGCAGATAAACACCGAGCATAGCCCTCTCCATAGCGCGCTGAGCAACTTTGAGCTTCCTCATACGGCCTGCAGTAAAGGACCAAGTCTCAGTCCCGTATGTCATCACTGGCAACACGCACTGGTTGTATACTTTCCTCTTGAGGTTTTGCGGTATACTCGATGAGAAGATATGACGTAGTTTCCCGAACGCAGCCCAGCCGAGTTGGATTCGTCGATTGACCTCTGGGTCGAAGTTGGATTTACCTAATCGGACAATTGGTCCCAGGTATACGTACTAGTCCACTGATTCGAGTCTATGGTGGATTATGTTGGGCGGGAACTGAACAAGAATCTTTATATTAAGCCAGAAGCCACAGAAGCGACGCAGTTTATTTCGATAACTACAGTAAAAACATTCCTGGATAAAGCGTTATTAACATACACCGTACCAATTAAAAAAAATTATATTTTTTTTAATGAATGTAGTTATTGTAATGTTCTGCTCTCCTTATATTTATATCTCAAACATCAGTTAGTTTTACTGCCGTCTGTCTGCTCAATTGATATTAAGATGATTTGAATTTAATTGACAGATAGTTGTGGTTAAGGAGATGGTGCTCTTCTTCCCCTCGGACTGGCTGATACTGAATTGTTTTTTTTTTCATGCGGAATTCCGTTGTTATTTTTACCAACTTCTACAAAATTATGGATCTTTACCCAAAGTGACACGCCTAGTTAGAGTCACCAATGCATAGCATTAGTGTTTCTGAAAGCACGCCTACAAAGGTAATGACCTCCTGCGCACGTCACGAGAAACGAGCGGTAAAACTAGACGTCGCGCGACATTCGAACGTTTGGCTTGTAAGTTCGTTTGTGCATACGATTCGCGTCGCGAAGCTCGCTTGTGGTTATGTACGCCTGATAAGAAGTCTTTGAACTGCTCGTACGCCGATCGGAGATAGATATCCTGTAGTCTAGTCGTTCAGACTGTCCACCATTGAGATCGCAGTTTCAGCTACCTGCTTGCACCATTCAAGACCTAGACAGTCTATCAAGGCATACGCTGTGTAAATGTAAAAAATCATAAAAAAAAAAGGATACCTACGGAGGTTCTTTCGCTTGTTTCCGACCGAGGAACCTCATTACGACACAAGATTAAAAAATTTGGTTTTGTTTTGAAATGATTAGTTATTTGATAAACGTTAAAATCTAACCTTCCTACTATAATATTGAAAGTAATAAATTCACCTTTTCTATTATTTTCTAGTAGATTCTAACGATTAAAGTGTCGAAAAAATATTTTTATATTTTACAATTTCGTTACCAAACACAATTTTATTTTACATTTACGTCATCAACATAAAATTTCAAGTCTCACATCTCATTTTCTTATCGAGATATGGGGGTAGTGGAGCAAATCCGCTGAGGGATTTTGTATATTAGATAGATATATAAATAGATAGATCAATAACTAAATTACAAGATTCATTCAATTACAATTACAAGACAATGACTAAGACAGACAATGTCTCCTAGTCTTCTTCATAATCTATACTATACTATACTATTGTGATTACTTCAAGTCTATATCGAATGAATCCTTTTTAACTTACTCCTGACGGTCAGATAATGTGACACTTAAGAAATCATATATATATGTGTGTGTGCGAGGTGTCGTGAAGCAAAGAAAGCAATTCTTGTATATAAATTTGTATACGTGTAATTGGTTTCGGATCTTTCGATTTGGATGAAATTTTGTATTAAGATAATGTTTCCTTTTCAAGTTCATCGTGATTGGTGACTTTCCTGAGACAATTAGATTTCACTCAAGCAAAATTATTAACACGCATACTTTACATCTTCTCAACAACAGATGGCTCTATCGAAAGGTTTTAAAACACGGAAGTTTTCCCGTGAAAAGTTATCACTACCAATGCAAGCTCAAAAGACGGCGACCGAAACTATAGTATACTCTATTATAAGAACTTAGCTATAATCTACCAGAATTATCTAAAATAATATCCAATATATCGGTCTAAGCGAATCGAAGAATATCGATCATTTACTGATTTTATCGCGTTTAATTTTGCTTTTATTATTTCTATGTTTCCAGTACTTCTTTACAGCGGCTGAATGTAACCCGTGTAGTCTATGACATCTGGACGACTAACACCTCAGTCCACCCGTGACCAAGGCCGCCGTACAGCACTCGAAGCGTTGAAAACTTTTTTTTTTATGGGAAAGCCGGCAAACGAGCAAGCGGTTCACCTGATGGTAAGTAATTACCGTCGCCCAAGTACATCTGCAACACCAGAGGAGCTGCTGATGCGTTTCTGGCCTTTAAGGGTATTTGGGATATAGGAGGGAGGATGAGGAGGGGAATGGGGAGGGAGAGTGGACCTCCGGTTACCTCACACACCGAACGAAAGGCAGATGCACAAGATGCGTCTACTTCACGCCTGGTATTTGGCAGGTAGTGGTATTAATCCGGTCGAGCCGGCCCATTCGAGCAGCAGCAAAAGCCGCCGCTTGGCTCTACTACGTTAATAACTATAAAAACAATAACTAAACGCGATAAAATCCGTAAATAATAGTTTCATTTAACACGTGTAGTGTTCGCTTAAATACAAATGATCATTATATAAATATCGACTTGTATTTATTGAACACTAATCTTGCGCGGACAGAGCTACAGCAGACATATCATATTTTTAGAATTTTTATAGCTTCCGTTATCTTTTAGATTACGAAATTGAAGAACGAACGAACAGTACGCAAATTAATATGGCATGAAAGGCCGAGCGGCTTAAACGGCGCCTGTACGTCTGTTAACAAAACAGTTTACAAGGCCAATGTATTCTTCCTTATCACTCAGGGTTGACTGGTGGAGAACGACACGAGTCCAACTCGGAAATTGATTCTCGAAGGTGTCAACAATGTTGCAATAAAATTAAAATTCCCATTAAAAAGGCATGTCAATGTCTTTTAAGTCCCGCCAATATGCTTCATAGGCGATTTTATTTTTATTTTTAAGACATGCTTAGAATACTTGCGAAGGTTTATTTATCGCAGAGCACACTTAAAAAGGTAATCAAATTTTATAGTCCGCACTGGGAATGGAACACGGGTAGGGTACTATAAATTTTTTAACGGGAGTCCGGCCCTACCCTCGGCTCCGCTAAAAACTAGTACCTTAAGTCATTACGTTGTCTTAAAACGCTAGAAGGATGAAATGGTTGAAGGTAATTTCTTCATAATGATTTCTTGTATTCATGCGAACACTCCACATTTGAAATGACTCAATTTTTTACGGATTTTTTTCGTGTTTATTTTTTATCTTGATTGCGGTCTGCAAATCCTAGCAAAAATAACACCTATTCCAGCTAAGGATGATTCAAACAAAAAACATCCTAATTTACATAGAGGTGATGGCTGCCTGCTTGAGATCCAGTAATAAATACAATTAAATCTAAAACAGTATACCACGTGACACTGTGTGCACATTCTGCGTAGATCGGACCAAAATTATTAACCGAAAGACGAAGGTTAACTATGACGTCTAACACTGGTTTAAAAACAAAAACTAAACGAATATAATCCGTATCCGGAATAAAAATCCGTAAATCCTAATTTCATTCTGTAAAATAATTTCTTCATTATAACCTAATGAACTATTTGATATGACGTGAAATGGTTTTCCTTAAGATGGCGTTACTCATTAACGTTCTAAGAAGTCTTTGATCGCATTTACCTCGTCCCCAGCCAGTATGAGAGACCACAAAACCACGCAAAGGAACCGATTTCTATCAAATAGAATAAAAAACGCGAGGTTATTGAAATTAATAAAAAAACGAATTTAAATAAAGAAAATAGCCCGGGAGCAGACTGGCTTAGTACCACCGTCTTGGGATCGAGATTCATTTTCAAAACTGAATCCTAAACCGACCATACCACTGCAAGACTTTAATTTAGACCAGCGGTTGCCAACTTTTTCAAAGCAAGTGCGCAATGAAAAATTTTTACAGCGTGGTGGGCGTGTTATTTCTTTTAGGCGTTTTTGTCGTCCAGGAAACGGAGCAGATGAGGAGCTTGTTAGAGGCAGGAGCGATTCCGAAAATTCGCGAAACGCCGATCGAGTGCCGATCGCGACTCCCTCGCATACCCTTAAGCAAGCGGAATCGGGCTGTCTGTATCTTGCAGCGGGCGCATTACAGATCAACCGTATGTGCACTTGCGCCCGGAGTTGCCCACCTCTTAGACCGAAATCTTGCTAGGGTTGTCGATCTGACTAAAACTAATAATGAAGCGCTGCAGCATCTTACCTTACCTTAAGAGCTTGTAGATATTCCACTGCAGGACGTAGGCATCTCCAATGACGAGGATTTGGCATAATCCCCACGGTCGGCAAGCGGGTTGGCAGACACCTCTCGCCTTAGAGCTCCGTCCGCTAATTTTTGGTATAGTATTTTTAGAGATGGTTATCCCGCCATCTGTCGGTACGACATTACGATTTTCCAAGCTATTCCCTTCTACGCCTCTTACGACACCCGCGGGAAGAAAGGGGGGTCGTAGATTCCTACGTCGCTACCAAAACGCCATATGACATGTCATACGCCTATAGCCCCATGACCACGGAACGTTAAACACCCCTGTCGTGACAATGTACAGGTTTTTTTTTTTTATGGGAAGGCGACAAACGAGCAAGCGGTTCACCTGATGGCAAGCGATTACCGTCGCCCACGTACATCCGCCAGCAACGCACCTGCAACACCAAAGGTGCTGCAGGTGCGTTGCCGGCCTTTAAGTGTATTTGGGAGATGGGAGGGAGGACGAAGAAGCCGGGGGGGTAAGGTGAGTGGTAACCGGTAACAGCTCTGCAAAATGCTGAGCTCGTAGCGTAGGGAATTAAAAAGGCGATAAAAACAGTTTGAAAAAAAAGTTAATTCATATTTTTTTATCTGTCACATATGACTTAAGTCCCCAAGGTGGTAGCACTGAACGTTTTAACCAAACATTCCAATAATTTATCACAATCATCGTGTTTGCCAAAATCCGCGTCGCATATCTTCCGTCTCATTTTAGCTCGCCGTCGCTGCAGAGCTGAGCGGCTCCAGATTTCGGTGCGATTATCTTATCTTGGCCCCCATTTCGTGACGCGTCAAAGACTATGTAGACAGCTGACAAAAAGAATTGACAGAGAAGTATAACTAAACTCTAAATAGGGTTGACGACACGGCTCTCTGTTACCCACGACTTTGTCCGCGTGGAAATGATTTTAAAGGTTTTTTAGTTTCCGCGCAGGAACCCTAATTAAAAAGGTTTCTGCCGTTAAAATTAGCTCCAGCAGTTTCTAAGATTAAACCAGACAAAGGAACAACTTTAAAAATTCGTTTTCCGACTGTCGGAATCGTGCAAATAAATAGTACCAATAATATCCGAAAGGATTTTGTAGTCACATATCCTCGAGATAATATTGCTCATTATTTCTCAGATATGCAGCGCCTCTATATAGTTTTATCTATATTTTTAAATATTAGTTTAATTCTGTATTGAGGTTTGATGAAGGATGTAAGCATAATAAATCACCTGCATTCCAAGTGATTTATTATGAGGCGTTTTAAAGATCCTATAACTTCTACAGCCCTATCCACCCACTCTTCATTATGCTACAGGCGCTGCATGTACTCCGGCTAAGAAGTCTTTATCGTCTCTCTTTACGTTCAATTAAATTGATGCAATGTGAATAATACGGAAGTCATAACTAGACGTTCAAATGGTTCAGCAGTCAGGAGTCATCACTCACTGGGTGGTAGGTTTGCGTATTTCGAATCGAAATTTTGAATCTTTTTTTTTTCGGGTAGAAAGTAACGAAAGTACTTGAAAATTATATCCTTGACATATACTTCCACACCCTTTTGCTAGCTCCTATAGGTCAGGCTGTACTACAATATTTCATGGGAAAGACGGCAAACGGTTCACCTAATGGAAAGTGATCACAGGTGCGTTGCTTGCCTTTAAGAGTATTAGGGAGATGAGAAGGAGGATGGGAAGGGAGTGTGGGCCTCCGGTTACCTCACTCGCCGAACGAAACGCAGAAGCACAAGGTGCTTCTACTTCACGCCGGTGTTCTGCGAGGCCGTGGTACCGATCCAGTCGAGCCGGCCCATTCGAGCAGCAGCAAAAGAGGCCACTTGGCTCAATCACGTTAAAATATATGTGTACAATACAATACGTGCACAGACCAAAGGAGAGAAGTTGTAACGACTAAGAATGTAATGTCTTCAATGATTTAGGAAACCGCGGTAGCTTCGGAATCTCGATCGCGTGATTGACACAGTACCTGGGACTTGGATTCGAATCACGGTACCGCGTTTTCGGCGAAGAACAAAAAGTTTATTTCGCGGACGTGTGAAGTCCGTGAACCTTTCCCGGCACACAAATCCCACTTTTATATTACGGGGAGGCCTCTTCTTCCCCTCAGTGGAACATTTACTAGGCTAGTTTGGGACACCCAAGCGAGACGTCCGACTTCAAAGGAGTTGAAAGTAAGCAGGTAATGCACAAAATATCTGAGAACAGATACGTAGGTGTGCCCAGTGCCTATCATATTACTTGATATTTATATATAAACATCTATTTGTTGATTTATATGTAAGTATATATCATAAGTTCATAACACATCAATTATATATACATTAAGCTCCAATAGGGTGCGGACTACGAAACATGACGTCGTAAGTTCGAGCCTGCCATTCGACAAGCTTAGCTTAACAAGGGTTAACAGGAATATTAGTAATGTTATGTTAACTAATAAATAGCATTGCTGGTCTAGATGTCAGCTGATTGCACACTGGTCACGGAATATTCGGTAATGCCATGATATGTTCGTGGTAGAGCCAAGTGAGTGAGGGTAACCGAAGGCCCACTCTTCCCTCCCCTATCCACCTCATCCTCTATCTTCCATATCTCAAATATCCTCAAAAGCCGGCAGCGCATTTGCAGCTCCTCTGGTGATGAAGATTATACGAGGGCGACGTTAAACCCTTAGCAACAGATGAGCCGCTTGCTCGTTTGTCGGCGAATACGGGTATCCGTTCCAACGAATCCACACTCTGATTGACTGTTCGTCTGTTAAGTGTTCACGGTGAAAACGCTGAATAGATTTTCGAAAGGCGCACGTCGTCTCGGGAAAGTAGCGAAAAAAAAAGAAAAAAAAAGTTCCACGCTGACAAAATCGTCGTCGAGTCAGTGTGTTACCATGGTATCATCAATTAGTACCGCCTAACGTGTCTGTGACACGGATAATCTATGTGCACAAATACGGCGCGCCGTGTTCGCGAAACGCGCGCCTCGTGAACCGGTTCGCAGCGGGCCCGCCCCGCACGCAGGCGTCGGTATTTTCGCTCGTGTGTTCGCTGGCGAGGTTTTAGCGCAATTATCGGATTTTGCGTTTTCAAACGCACGCCATTTATTGCACCCTGGTACTGCACACGTGCTGGTGGAAGGCTCGTTTGCTGATTGGGAGACGTCTGGGTTGCTGGTGCCGATTTGGAGGGAAGATAGCATAGTTACGGTCTGTGAGGCATTACATCTCAGACCTCGGGGGTTACAACGCATCTGTGACATTCTTTTTGCCAGGCTGCTGGAGCGTCTTGCCGTCAGGTGGACTGGGAGCTCCTACATCCTACACGACTACTCAATCACGTGTAAATGTAATTCTATAAATTCAGCTCCACAACAGAGTTTCATCCCTTGAGAGTTAAAGGTTCGGGTTCGGTGCCCGAACTACAAGTAAATGCACAATTTAGGTTTGTAAAACGCTTCCACGACTCTAGAATATCCAAAAATTGTACTTTAAGTTTTGGCCGCTCTGTATCTCCACTACACATAATTTAATATAGTTTTTTTTATACTCTAAACCAACGAGCATGCATGCATGCGAAGATTGATGAAAGTGGAAGAAGCGAAAGACGTATGTCAGGACCGTAGCAGATGGAAGAAGGTTGTCTCTGCCTACCCCGTTGGGAACATAGTTATTTCATTGATATAAAACACGTATATAGCAATACCTAATAAAATAGTAATTAGCATTATTATTTTTATTGGATATTAAATAAATTAAATTAACATAGCTGCTCGTTTTAATTAGAATTAATTAGCATGAACGATACGCTCATAGAGGGCTTTTCGTGTAATTAGCGTTGCTAAAGAATGAGTTCCCACGGCCTCAAACACGAGAATGGTGTGGTCAGGTGTCTAGACACATGTTTGACTGAATTCAAACAGCTTTCATTTGAAACAATACGTCAAGCTTTTTCGTGACTAGCCCTCCTCCACATAGGTCAACGAAATCGGGGCTTCCTTAGTCGCTGGTAGATCCTTTAATCACTGGGCTATCGTGGCAGAGTCAATACTAACATCAATTCAATTTTTGGGATAAAAACCATACAACAATTTTTATGAAAATTTAGTTTCCTCCTTCAGCGTTCAGCGGCATAACAATATTTATTGTTAATAATAAAAAGAGGGGGATAAACGAGGTTTTGGGGACCGACTGATGGCGGAATGTCCGTCCGTATAAACGGAACTGCACCGCACTCCGGTCGAGTGACGGGGAACAGCGTCACTGGTGCCGGCGCTACGCTCACCCAGTAGCGTGCACGGAGTATGGGCAAACCATCAAGAAATATTTACCATTTGACAGATGACATGGTCAGTAATGAAGTAAAATGGCTGCCTCTTAAATAAATTATCCTAACACAACTGCCTTAAAAGTGAACTATCGACTGCCCTCGACTTCCTCATGGAAACGCTTGATGTGAATGTGTTTTACATACTTACGACGAATTCTAAGAAAAATCTCCTTTTTTTTAAATTTCATTGAAATTTGTTTAGTTTGCGCGGCAATGTATTTTTTAAGGTTAGTAATTAAAAAGATAAAAAAAACAAATAAAGACATAACAAGTGAGACGGCATTCGTTTATTATTTATTGATTAATAAAATTTGGATTCTAATTATGGCAATAAATCGAAATTCAAACAAACTTCTTCTTGTTGTGAACGTGTTTCCAAAAGGATGTATTATAAATGGTGATCTCTTAAGATATCAGAGTGATGTTTAATGGTACTTATAGGTAGCGTTAATCTGCTGGTCCGGTCTGGTCGATCAATACCACGGCGCTGTATACCGTTAAACCAGAAGTGTATTTAATGAACGTGGTGCAAACACAGAGACGCTCAGCGACCCGCTAATTACATCGTATAAAATGACCGCCATTCCTACTACTTCTTCCTCTTTATGTCCTCCTGGTACATTGAGAGAATTAAGCGTGTCAAATTTCGCATGTTAAGCCCCGTGGACACGTTCAAGTCAAGAGCCCGGTTGGGAATTTGAGCGCTGTCCAAGTTCACGTTGATTGGACGCAGACGTCCAAGTGGACTTAGGTCAAAGTTTCCACGATCAATGCCATCGAAGATCACTTTTTCCAAGCGGACTCTGATCGTGTCGATGCGGCTTCGACTAGGAGATAACGCCGTGTAACTCGGCCAGTTGACATTTTCTGATCACTGCCCGATGCAGACAACAGGCCCAGGGTTCGGAAGTGACGTACGTAAGATTCGAACATGTACTACCCCGATCGAGCCGGCCCATCCGAGCAGCAGTAAAAGCTGCCGCTTGGCACTACCAGAGAGCCTTGTCTACCGGCGTGATGTAGACGCATTTTGTGCTTCTGCGTTTTTTTCGGTGAGTTCGGTGCGGTTAGTTCGGAGAATCGGAGGCCCACACCCCCTCCCCATCCCCTTCCTCGTCATCCGTCCCATCTCCCAAATACCCTTAAAGGCCGGCAACACACCTGCAGCACCTCTGGTGTTGCACATGTACGTGGGCGAAGGCAATCACAATCAGGTGAACCGCTTGCTCGTTTGACGCCTTTCCCATAAAAAAAACAACATAAGTTTCGTAAAACTCATTCAGATCCCCTAACTCGGTTATCGTGGTTGAATTAAATAATAAATAAATCCTCCAAACCACGATGGGATACGAGAGACTAAATACAATAAGAATCAGACATTAAGCATTTTATTTTGCGATAAACCTTTGCGTTTACTTTGATCACATTCATATAAATATTATATACATAAATATTGTATTATAAAATATATTATTAACATAATTGACTTTTTGATATCAACCAAAACAAGTTATGTAACAAGTGTATAAGTTATAACCTTTGAAATCTTTTAATTAAAGTTTATTAATATGTTATAAGTAATATACAAAGTTAATTAATTAAAGTCTGATTTATCTGAAAAGATAATAATACTCAAAGTATGAGTAATAAATAGGTACATAAACATATATTAAGCGTTTATAAAAATCTAAATTATGATTTATGAATATAACACACCACAAAACAAAAAAAAAGAACTGAATAAAATAACCAAGTAAATTAGGAGCTACAAATTGGCGGCCTTATCACTGTATAGCGATCTCTTCCCGTCAACCAAAGGCATAGAGAAACAAAGCTTGAGAGATTGGTGGTGCCACATAAATATACGTACTATACAACTAAAAGTTACGCATGCAATTAAAGAAAAACCGTATACATACGTATTTATGTAATATATATATATATATACATGTATCAATAAAAAAAAATACATTCATATTTACACATAAATGCGAGCTTAATGTGGCTTAAAGGTCGAATGTTCGGCTCAATTTTTATACGTAGGTAGGTACGCGTGATGTCGGCGCCATAAATTATAAGTTGTTAATTTAAATAATATTCAAGGGCTCGGTGATGCGAAGGATAAGAATATTACGGAGAAACCGGAAAACCGAAGAAATTAAATAAATGGATTGAAGTCCGCCGACTAGCACAGGATCGCCCCAAAACTCTTAAACATTAATGGAAACCTACACCTATCATAACTATAACGAAACATCGCGTGTTGAAGTGGCAATGGGCAGGCCACATAACTGAGAACCGTTGGAGAAGACAGGTCGAGGGAAGCGGGCGACCTGCAGTGTAGCGGGGAAGTCGATGGATGCAGGTGGCTGAGGACCGGGCTGTAATGATAATAATGCGTGGCATTGGACCGTTTGATTTAGGCCTTTTACTTTACGGAATTTAAAAAAATGATAAATGTAATATAATTACTCACGTCGTAGCTCCACGTGCAGGACACGCCTGCAAACTTAGCGACGCAGCGCCCCAGCTCCACGTCCTCGTGCGTCGTGTACAGGTGCTTCAGGCAGTACTTCACGTGCGGCGCCACTCTGCGCAACGTCTCCCGGGATATAAGCACACCAGGACCGCCCATGCAAAAGTTTTCATTATACTCCAAGGCCAGCGCGTCCCTCTCCGCGGCCGTGCCTCTCCCCGCCTGACCGATAAACTGCGGCTTCCGACTGTCCACCGAACGCAGGAACTCCCCCAGCTTGTCACCCCTAACGTACACGTCGTCGTCCGCACGCATGTACCACTCGAACTTATCCCCGTATTTCTCGTACATGTAAAGTAACATAAGAAACGATTTCTTCTGTGGCGGGTAACTGTCGTCCACAAAACGCAATGGAACTAACGGTAAACCGGGCGCACGCGACACCTCCGAACTGAAGAAAGCTATCCTACCGGGCAAGTCCTGGCCCCACGTCTCGAACACGGCCCTCGCGCGCGTGTCCAAATATTGTTCCGCGGTCATAACACCAACGAAAACCAGTGTCCTGTTCGAATTTTGAACAGTCTCCTCCGGACTCAGACCAATGACAGCAAGCGGATCCGGGTCTATATACAATTTAGCCGCATCGGGACACGCCTGTATAGAGGTCCTCGAAGACGTCCTTAAGCACAGCTTGAGGAATACACCAAGGGTGACACCGGCGACGACGCCGGCCACTAAATGCATCCATCTGCCTCGCCGCGGCATCGTGATAAGCTGCAACTAACAACACGTCGACATGTGCATTCCAGGAATAGACTTTTTATCCCCTTTCCATCGACGGGGGTAGACATTAGCGTGCGACTATTTCATTCACTTTCGTTCGCTCACATGGCCGACATTGGCGCGTCACGCGAAATCAAATCACTATCGCGGTGTCACGAGCTAAATATCGAATTCGCAGATGTTATCGGCGCGAACGCGTTTCTGAGCGGCGCGTGTCGAAATGCGATCCGTTCATTTTCGAACAGCCGTTCTACATGCGACACAACCGACGCCTGCGCCGCCCGCCGTGCAACTGGATCGTACGTTGAATTGAATTCGCCTCAAAACAAAACTCAACAGCGACGGTAATCCGGTCCGTCCGTACACCACGCGACCGTCTCGCTCGCGCGGGTCGTTACCTCTATGTCGTTGTCTCTGTTGCGGACAGTGTGCGCCGGATCGTGAACTTGTCCCATTCATCGGCGGACGGGCGGCGGGCCCTCGGCGAGAGATAGACAATGGTTGGGCAGGCCGCTGTTTGGGTGTTTGGTCGCCGCTCGCCGGCCGGTGTCACATTTTGTACACGTTTCTCGATGCAATGCGCATACCCAGTTAGATGCATAAATCGTCAAAGCTAATGAGATTTGCGTTAAGTGGCTAGCGTACTCAACAAGTCGTAGTCGCAAACTTCTCTATTCAATTAAGGCGTGTTTAAAGCTCTTATGGACTTCGAAATCTTCATCGGTTCGCAAAACTAGACCACAGAAAAGAAACGACAAGAAACTCTGTGGTTTGATTTTTTTAACGCCATTTTGTTATTTATAGTTTACAACAAAATCGATACTATGTCAAAATGTACATAATTTTTTTTTTAATGTCAATTTCAACAATATAGGCAAGGGACCCGCGGGTGCAGAGTAAGAGCTATTTCCTCACATCTTTAATCTCGATGTATTGTTCTACTTTATAGTGGGCCTTTTTTTAGTGAAGTTTCTTTAACAAGCTTCCTAAAAATTGTATCTGTTTGTTGCAATATATTTTTAGAGATTTATAGTAAAAAAAAATTTTATATAAGAATTTTGTAGTTCTGGTCTGACAGGGATCGATTCTGATTATCAACTGGAAGTAATGCTCGTCTTTAAAATGGACCATTAGAACAATATTGACCCTTACCTGTATCACAGTCTAATACAACTAGAATGGTAAAAACGTTCCAAGTTAAATCCGGTCTCTCTGATCAATATATCGAGTCATCAATTTAATTGTTGGCGTAAAGTACAATACAACTTTTTAAATCCCTCATTATATTATTGCCTACTTATATTTTGTACCATATCCAGTCCTTTTAGGTTATTTAACTTCTGATACTGACGTTTTATGATTCGTGATACCTTTACACTCCAATCCATACGCGACAATCTCTAACAATATAACTTTGGAGATGGAATACCGTTCAGTAAATTTGACGGTAAGCCAGCGTTTAACTGAGCCTTAATTACCGGCACACGCTTGGCCCAGAAACACGATTTACCAAACAAAACGCTTAAACAATCGGTTAGCAACTGCGCACAAAACGAAGTCAATGCCAGTCAAACAGTATGCTAAAAATACTGCACTTTTAAGGCATTTCACTTCTCCCGTTGCTCGCTCAAACTTGAATTTTATACATGTAGGAAGTTTCTTAATGGTTATGATGTCGCATCGGTCGTTTATTTATCTTGATGTGTAAAGTCTGTACGTGACACAGCCGAGCGGTAGCTGTTGCTACTGCTCAAATGGGTCGACCGGGGTATTAACACGACCTCGCAGAACACCGGCGGGAAGTAGGGGCATTTTGTGCTTCTGCGTTTCGTTCGGTGAATGAGGTAACCGGAGGCCTCGCCCGTCATCCCTCTCATCCCCCAAATATCCGTAAAGGCCGCCAACACATTTTTACCTCCTCTTTTACTTACTATTAGATGAGGCGCGTACTCGTGCACGGTGGCCGTTCCTGGCTCTAATACATTCTCAAATATATTGAAGGGGAGTGGGATATTTCCCGGCAGTGGGTCATTAACGGGCTGCTTCTACTCCAATAATTACCAAACCATACCTTATAATCGTTGATACTTTTGTTATAAGTACCGATAAGTAAACCTATTGAAGCTACACAGCATTTAGAAAAAAAGTTTTTGTTTCCTAATTAGCTTGACAGGGATATAAATTATCTGTTATTTACTATATACATATAACTTGCGTTGCAAAATCTTTGGCCGTTACGAGGCATAGCGAGGTGTATCCTACGTCCAGGTTTTGAATCTTGACCCGTTATTTTTATAGAGTTTTTATATAGTTATTTTTTTAACGTGGTAGAGCCAAGCGGCGGCTTTTGCTGCCGCAGGAATGGGCCGGCTCGTCCGGATAAGTACCACGGCCTCGCAGAATACCGGCGTGAAGTAGAGGCATCTTGTGCTTCTGCGTTTCGTGCGGTGAGTGAGGTAACCGGAGGCCCTCTCCCCCCTCCCGCCTCCCCAAATATGGTAGCGGTATATAATTTTGAGCTACCCCAGGAGGGTACCAGTACCTACGGTTCTGGAGAATCCCTCACTGAGCATCCACGTTCAGGCTTTCCTACGCTACCTAATCGTGGATGCTCAGTCTGCCCCGCGTATTCTGGGGGGGGCAATATTCCGCTCTCTTTCTTTCCTACTCGAGGCAAACGCAGCAAGGAAACTATGGCATCCCCTACCGGGCTCGCCGTGGATTTCTGCAATATCAGGGGACTCCACTCGAATCTTAGCGCCGTTCATTACCATCTTGAAACGGCAAAGCCAGCCTTGCTTTTTCTTACTCAGATATCGTCTCCGGCTGATACCTCTTATCTCCATTACCCGGGGTACAAACTAGAACACTCCTTTGTGCCCCGTGCCGGAGTTTGCGTATACGTCAGAGATGATATCTGTTCTCGACGCCTCGGTAGTCTTGAAGGTTTGGACCTATCTACCGTTTGGCTGCGCATCGACAGCGACGACCATCCGCGCGTCTATGCGTGCCTTTACAGGTCCCATAGCGGTAATACCGTAACTGACCGACTCATCGACCACATCCAAATGGCTACAGATTCCGTGCTACAACAGATCCCATCCGCAGAGATCGTGATTCTCGGCGATTTTAATGCCCACCACACCGATTGGCTCGGTTCTCGCATAACCGATCATGCGGGAGATCTGTTCACGACTTTGCATTAGCATATGGCCTGACACAACTGGTAACCTCGCCGACGCGGATCCCAGACGTGGAAGGTCATACACCTTCCCTGTTGGACCTTTTGCTGACCTCACACCCGGACGGATATTTGGTCTCAGTCGATGCCCCTCTTGGCTCGTCGGACCACTGTCTGATCCGGAGTGTAGTGCCTATCGCGCGCCGATCCCGAACGCGATCTGCGGGCTTCCGCCGTGTGTGGCACTATAGGTCGGCAGATTGGGATGGAATGCGGTCTTTCTTTGCTTCCTACCCATGGGGGCAGTTTTGCTTCTCGCTGGATGATCCCAACGCCGTTGCAGATTCTGTCACCGATGTGGTACTTCAGGGAATGGAACTTTTTATTCCGTTCTCTGCAGTGCCTGTCAGAGGTAAATCCCAGCCTTGGTTTAGTCCCACCTGCAAAATAGCGTCACGCCGAAAGCGGAAGTGCTACCAGGCCTGGGCCGATGCATCGGCGTCTCGGGATGCAAAAACCAGTGCTCTTAAAAACGAGTACAACTCTGCCTCCAGGTCCTTCAAAAGAGTTATCGCTGCGGCAAAGTTAAAGCACATTGGCAGAATTGGCGAGAGATTAGTTCGCCTCCCATCGGGATCCCGCGCATTCTGGTCTCTCGCCAAGGCTGTCCAGGGGAATTTCTGTCAGCCATCTCTCCCATCTCTACACAAGGAGGATGATTCGCTGGCCCATACTGCAAAAGAGGAAGCCGATCTCTTGGGCTCTCTTTTTGCATCCAATTCGACTCTTGATGACCGGGGAAACTCTCCTCCTACCATCCCGTGGTGTAAGTGCTCCATGCCGGAAATTCAGTTTCTGCAGAGCTCAGTGCGAAAGGCACTCCGCTCCCTGGACATTCATAAGTCGAGTGGGCCGGACGGAATCCCTCCAATTGTGCTGAGGATGTGTGCCCCTGAGTTGGCACCGGTTCTCACGCGTCTTTTCCGGCACTCCTACTCTTCAGGCGTCGTCCCGGAATCTTGGAAGACAGCATTTGTGCATCCAATACCCAAAAAAGGCGACCGCTCCGATCCGTCCAACTACAGGCCTATTGCCATCACCCCCTTGTTATCTAAAATAATGGAGTCACTCATCAACACCCAGCTCCTGAGGTACCTTGAGGAACACCAGCTGATCAGTGACCGACAGTACGGTTTCCGTCGCGGACGATCAGCTGGTGATCTTCTAGTTTACCTGACTCACCGATGGGCAGAAGCAGTTGGGTCTAAGGGGGAGGCTTTGGCGGTTAGTCTGGACGTAGCGAAAGCATTTGATAGGGTTTGGCATAAAGCGCTTCTTTCAAAGCTTTCATCTTACGGGGTTCCTGAGAGATTGTGCAACTGGGTCACCAGCTTCCTCACGGATCGGAGCATCAAGGTTGTTGTCGACGGTGCATGCTCGGACCCCAAACCCGTGAATGCTGGTGTTCCACAAGGCTGTGTGCTATCTCCCACTCTGTTCCTTCTGCATATCAACGACATGCTTCAAATCAGTAGCATTCATTGCTATGCAGACGACAGCACGGGTGATGCCCTATATACAGGCCGTGCGAATATTTCTCGGGAACATGTCGACGAGTGCCGGAACAAACTTGTGTCTGAAGTCGAGACCTTGTTATTCAAAGTCTCGGATTGGGGTCGACGTAATTTGGTCCTATTCAACCCCAAAAAGACACAGGTTTGCGCGTTCACCGCTAAAAACAATCCCTTTGTCGTGTCTCCTCTTTTTGAGAACATTCCCCTTATTGGCTCAGCCAGTATCAGAATCCTTGGCGTTGACATATCAAGCGACGTTCAGTTCCGTGGTCACCTGGAGGGGAAAGGCCAAATTGGCCTCTAAAAAGCTTGGTGTGCTCTGTAGAGCGGGACAG
Organism: Bhutanitis thaidina; assembly: GCA_029286595.1. NCBI lineage: Eukaryota > Metazoa > Arthropoda > Insecta > Lepidoptera > Papilionidae > Bhutanitis > Bhutanitis thaidina. The sequence continues at coordinate 8,602,807 of JAGSMS010000019.1, forward strand.
TATTTCATGCCGGTCCACCGTTTGCAACTTTATAAGGCGCAAGTTCGGCCCCACATGGAATACTGTTCTCATCTCTGGGCAGGGGCACCCCAGTACCAACTCCTTCCATTTGACCGCATCCAACGTCGAGCGGCTCGAATTGTCGGCGACCAAGCTCTCTCTGATCGGCTTGATCCTTTGGCCTTGCGAAGAGATGTTGCTTCTCTTTGCATTTTTTACAAAATTTTCCACGGGGAATGTTCTGAGGAACTTTTCGGATTGATCCCAGCTGCTGAGTTTCACCATCGTACATCGCGACAGAATTCGAAGTTCCATCGATACCACATAGATGGTTGGCATTCCACCACAGTGCGTTTTAATCGAAGTTTTCTGCCACGCACTTCGATTTTGTGGAATCAGCTGTCGCCAGCAGTATTTCCGAACAGTTACGACTTAGGGACCTTCAAGAAAAGAGCTTATTCCTTCCTTAAAGGCCGGCAGCGCATCTGTAGCTCCTCTGGTGTTGTGTATGTTCGTGGGCGTAGGTGATCACTTACCATCAGGTGAGCCGCACGCTCGTTTGCCCCCTTCTTCTATAAAAAAAAAAAAAATAGAATATAGCAGTGACAAAAAAATGGTCTGCCGGATGGTTATTACCATCTGGCTTACTATTCACCCTTACCCTTCAAACCGGTTGACGACAGTGATAACCACACAGTCTGCTTATAGACAGGCTACCATATTAGGCAGCCTACCACCTAGTATCAGTATCAGTTATAGTACCAACAACCATTGACATGACAATCTATATTTCGGTACACGATTACGCATTTGAACATTGAACAGTATTGAACATTTGAATATTCTGTCTTTAAGAAGCATAATGAATATATTATATTGTGATTTTTACGTTTTCTTAGAACAACGTCCGGAGTCAAACAGTAACCGAACACTTCTTTATTCATTTGCCGAAATTCCAGTGTGTGTGTGAAACGCTATTTTAAAACACATGAGAGCCAGAAAGGCCGCCACTGATTATCCAGTGATAAGTGTAACCATATATAATAACCAGCACGGAAAAGACTGTTAAAAAAGTATCTTGGAAACTCCGATATTTTACGGACTCAAGAATTCTCTCAAAAGTGAAGAGGAGTATGCCCAATAGTAGAACGTTTATCATCAAAGCCTTGCACTGCGGGGCTTTTTTTTTTATGGGAAAGGCGGCAAACGAGCAAGCGGTTCACCTGATGGTAAGTGACTACCGTCGCCCGCAATACTTATGCAACACCAGAAGTACTGCTGGACTTTTAGGGTATTTGGGAGATTGGAGAGAAGATGTGGAGGAGGATGGGGAGGGGTATAGGGAGGCGGAGTGGGCCTACGATTGCCTTACACAACGAACGAAACGCAGAAGCACAAGATTAGTCTACTTCACGCCGGTATTCTGTGTGGCCGTGGTAACCCGGTCGAGCCGGCCCATTCGAGCAGCAGCAAAAGCCGCCGCTTGGCTCTACCACTGTAGTGTGTAGCGTCGCATGCCAAAAGAAAAAAAATATCTAATCATTAAATTGTAATTATTTTACAATGTTAGTTTAAAATAATTTTGATGTAACGTAATGAAATAGTTGCAAATTATTAGGAAATAATGAGATAATGGAAAACTTTCATAGTTAAAACAAATTATGGGTAATATAGATAGCGGCGCTTCTAACATGAAAAAGAAGGTCATGATAATTTGTCTGTTACGCCCACAATTATGGCTCCGTGGACCGAGTGATCCATTTAAATTAGCCGAAATCCTTTTCCTCCTTATTACAAAACAGGTTTCAACTTTAGTCACGGCTCAACATAGGAGAATCACACTGTTTCTATACGAATAACATCAAGATAGACCAGGGTTAAGCCGAGACTAAAATTAAATAACGGCTATGTGCTATTATTTGTTATGCGGCTGTGACTGCTGTCGCGGGTTCGATTCTCGCAAAGACAAATGTTTGTGTGATCTACAAATAATTGATAAATAACAGCAGACTATACACGCTCATATATTAATATTAAATTTATACTTAAAGAGAGAATAATGAAAAAGTAAGGAATGTATTTAAAATCACAGACAAACATCCCAATTGACCTTTTTGTATAGCAGTATTGATATTGAATTAAGTGGAAAATATAATTATAGTAATTACCTGATGTGTTTAATGCATTAGCTGTGTTCATGTAATGGAACTGAAAATTCTGTCAAGCAATGAATAATTATTCTTCACGCTAATATTTCAGTTCTTTGATGATACAAAAGCCGTAATAATATAAGCCGTAATGGCGAAGTCATGTTTTGTTGTCGTATAGAAGTGCTACAAGCGTTTCTAATTTTAACGTACACGTTTAAGCTTGTTCCTAAAATTTACACGCATTTTGATTGCAATTAATAGAAAATAATAGAAAAAACATTTATTCAGCACAAGTACGTAAATATGAAATAACAAATCAATTTAAAAAAAAAAAAAAACAAAGAAAAGTCGCCTATGCCGAAATGCCAGGGGTAGTAGGGGTAGGGTCAGCATTTGCTGTGTAAGAATAATCTTACTCAGTGCTGATTTACAGCCAAAAAACCTTAAAACTTTGACATTGGCGAGGAGAGTGTAAACTCTCTGTAACATGTAACATCGAGGCTGGAGTGAACGGAAATCTTCTAAGCTCCCGTAACTGCCCTGGACCTTATTACTGGGCTTACGTACTACTTACTGACGAAAAACCAACACCGCTGCTAGACGCTGATGATAATAAGGTCCTGCTGACTAATTGCGAAAACGTCCATAATGCTATCGGCAGTTGTCAACTGAGCAGGGGATATTGGAGTGCCGTAAGTATACGCGCCAACACAGAGGCCGTGACCAATGTAACGCTAGTGACGTGACCGGAAGAAACCACGGATGCTGTGTCAGCACTGCATCCGTGCTTTCTTCCGGCGCCGTGCGTTCACTGATGACACGGAACATAACATAACCTTACTAGACTTAGAGTCTGATTATCGTCATAATTTCATCATAATTTGTATGTGTATGTTACACAAATATTGATCAATAGTCAGCTACGCTGCCACATATCCTTAAAGGCCAGCAGCGCACCTGCAGCTCGTTTGGTGTTGCAGATGTGCTTGGGCGTCGATAATCACTTACCATCAGCTGAACCGCTTGCACGTTTGCCGCCTTTACAATGATAATAAAAAAAAAGTCACTTGACCGATTGATCTCAAATGTATGGGTTATATTCGACTCCTTTAGCGGAAAGGATACAAACGGAAAGAATATTAGTACGCCGATGCGTACGAATCTGACACGATGCGATGCGTAAGATGGAAAGCTACACTTACTGTCTGAGTATCATTAAGTTATGTTTTATTATAATCTATACAAATAAAGGTTTTCGTTTCATAAATATGTTTACGTAAATCGCACGCATTTGTAATTTTAATCAAACTGAATCTGTACCATGAGTGGTTCAACGTCAACACGCTCCGAATACACCATTAATCGGAGGTCGGTCCCTTAACCACTAGGCTTTCGTGACATTCCTGAAGAAGTATTAATTTTCATTAAATATTACAATTTAGAATTTCGTAACAACTAATTTTTTCAACTTTTCCTTTGCTCATATCCAATTACAACACATTTAGCATGGTGACCCTAGCTGCAGTTTTTCTGTGTAAACTTAACATTGACCTGAACAAAAACAGAGGGTCATGAAAACGACGCGTCGTAACGGACTTTTATATCGAGGCACTAAGAGTGCATTTAAGTTGAGAGAAGCGAACGTTACACATGTGCTGCAACGCAGCATCATTTGGGAGACAGATGGCTGTATCTAATCCCAGTTGAAAGTTCTTAAGGCACGTTAACACTTGCTACTATTGAGATGATATATTTGAGGTAAATTTTTTTTTAAAGGTTTTAGAAAAAGTAAGTTCGCATGATTCCGCATTAAAAAAATGTAATTATGTACAATCTCAAAGGGATTACTGTTGGATGGTTTGGAAGAAGCAGAACCAGGTCAACCTGATGCCACCTAATGAAAAATAAGTTCAATACTTTAATTAAATTCAATTCAATTAAATTCAATTAAATTCAATACTTTCGTTTTATAAAAGTGAAGCTCGTAGAATCATTTAAACGTGACAATAAGGTTTTAGTGTCATCAATATAATGGCAACTACTTGGTATCTGTTGATGAAATCTTTCAGGTTTTCCAGCCATTTCACTTAGACAACTCTGAGGATACCCATGCGGTGGGAGATTTTCGTCCGCTGCCACCAAAAGACGTACGACAAAAATGAAACGAAGTTTAACTAAACATCCGTGTGATATCGGGGTAAGATACTGCCACCCCTTACTTCCTGTGGGTGTTGTAAGAGGCCAGTAAGGTACATAAGGTAAACTAGAAGCCTTGAAAATTACAATTGCTACCGACGGATGGCGGGATAGCCATCTCGAAATATACCAGTCTAATGACGGGCAGCGGCGTCTGAGCTGCCAGGTGTCAGGTGGCGATTGCAGCGCCAATCCGCTTCCCGATGTTGGCGATATGACAAATCCTCACTATGGGAGAGGCCTACAACCCGCAGTGGACTATTTACAGGGTGTCAAGGTAAAGTTAAGCAACGCCCGATTCTTTTCCACTAGCTAAGAATTAAGTTGTTGCTTACGGATGATAAAGAAAGCTGTTATTGGGGGAGCGTCACTTGGCAAAATAGTTTACACGCACGGCATGACTAAACACCCGACAAAATCAACATTGATAGTTAATAATATTAAAAAAAAAAACAGCCAGGCCAGGAGCGAACTGAGTCCGATCCCCAGGGTACTAAAATTTGTTAATAGGTATATTCAAATTTAGCTCTTGCTCGACGGTGACGGAAAACCTGATAAGTTTTTTTTTTTCTTGGTTTACCGTTGGGGAAAGGCGCTCGCACCTACCCGTCACCGTCTGCGGTGACTGGTTATGTCGGAAACAGCATTGAAGATGCCGGACCGACAAAAACCCCTCCGGTAGATCTGCTGTTGGCTTAGTGACCTTTATAGCCACATCGATAGAGACTCGCGAGCAGGAGGCCCGCAAGTGAAGCATCATGATTATTTCGTGAACTTATGTAGTCTGCCAACCCCCACTACGCACTACAGCAGTGTCCCGGTTTTTTTAAGCTTTACGTGGGGGTAAGTAACATCTACCGGCCATCGCGGGTTCAACAAATAAGTTATTGGATCGACATTGTGAGGCGGTCTCTTTTCCTTTTTTTTTCGGCTCCATAGCCCTTTTTTCAAAAATAGGCCGTGAATAGACTACAACTTTACGCTACTACTTTTGATCAATGATTAAAAACGTGTTTTGAATATCGGTATCTGAGGCAGAGAGATGTATTGTAATTTTACGATTTACCACAGGTACCGCGTGTACTATAAAATTAAAGCGAGCGCCCTGACCACTAGCGGCAGTCATTGAATCAACGAACGGTTATTACAACTGCTTTTTTTTTTTTATCAGAAACGATTTATAATATAACTGTTTACCATTGCTTGAAAAAAATTTAGATATTAAATTTATGCCGTTGATAGAAAACTTATGTAATGAATGCCATTGACGAACGAAATGTTTAAAAAAAAAAGTCAATTAACGGATGTGTTTTACGTGGCACGTTTTTATTTTCATTCTAAAATTAAACCGTTTCGAATGCAGAAGCGTTATCAAGATGAGAGAAAACGATAAATTAAGTTATTTTAAATTATCAACCAGTAATTCAAAAAAAAATTTCGGATACAATCCATTGCAGCGACATTTGTATTTTGCAAGTGTGAACTCGTTCTTTCAGTTGTGCGATGCTTTCTATTTTTAAATAATATAATAAAACCCTATTACGTTATACGTTTCAGACGGCGTCATGAAAAAAAACAAACAGCGTAGGCGTGAGATTTGCAATGCGCCCGTTTCAATAAATGTATAAGAAACTTTATGTTACGATGACTTATTATGTTGGTAAGAGAAAAAAATAACTAAATATGTCAAACTTCGCCCGTGTGGTAACGAATTTTGTCTCAAGCGGAAGATAAGAAATGAGATCAAAAGTATTTTATATCATTGAACTTCCTTTTTGAATTTTATAATATTAGATAGAAGTATAATAAAACTGCCTACATCCATAGAGGTAGGCAGGGATTAGAGAAAGAGGAACCTCTTTACGAAACGATGGTAGATTGTAAAAAAATGACAATCGACAAACAAAATTGGAACTCGACGTAAGGAGTTCGAATATTGATAAAGGATATCCATTTCATTTCATAGGCATTTTCAAGTCCACTGCCGTCTTTCTAGAACATTTTGTGGAACAACGTGACAGGTAGCGAGTCTTTTATTTTTTAATCGAGAGGTAGTAGCCTAACGTTTACCGGCCCTCGCGGGGGGAAGGACATGAGCGCAAGGTTGCATCGGACTTGCATCGATCAAAACCCCACGGGGTTCCGCCTTCGCAGCATGTCGGCGGTTCACCTGATGGTAAGTGATTACCGTCGCCCACGTACATCTGCTATACCAGAGGTGCTGCTGGTGCGTTGCTGGCCTTTAAGGGTATTTGGGAGATGAAATTGAGGATGAGGAGGGTATGGGGAGGCCTCCGGTTACCTCACACAGGAGCACAATATACCTCTACTGTACGTAATGTATAATACTACTAGTACAGACGTGCTACGCGTAGACTAGACTATGAGACGCGCACCTGCATGTACTTAGCGAGGCTCCCGATATTTAGGTGCAGCGACTGTCAAGAGTCAGGTTCATTAAAGGAAGTTTAAGTGACATTAATTAATATCAACGGAAAATCGTCTGTCAAATCATAGCTAAAAATAAGTTTTACGATGAGACAGCGTGACAACTTATGGATAACATAAAAAAAAAGGATAGCACGCATATAAGTGCCCCAAAATAAATAATAAGCTCTCTCGAGTGTATACCTAATATTGGGGTGGTCAGAGGTTTGTGACAGGTGACGACCCGGTGTTGAAAACCTTATTGGTACTCGCTTCTCTATCCACAGAGATCAACCTCGCGTCTCCTGATTCGAAGGCAGATCCTTTAACTACTCGCCTATCGTACTCATTTTCTGAGGCAGGCAGGCTCATTGCGAACTTCACATGTCTAGCAGAGTACCGACACGAAGTAGACGCATCTTGTGCTTCGGCGTTTCGTTCGGTGAGTGAGATAACCGGAGGTCCAGTCCCCTTCCTCCTCTCCGAATATCCTTAAAAGTTTGACAAAGCACCTCCAGTTCCTCTGGTATAGGCTGTACGCGAGGGTAATGGTAATCACCATCAGGTGTGCCGCTTACTCATTTGCCCCATTCCCATAAAAAAAAGACTTGTTCGCTCAAGCGGGTATTAGACTTAGGCTATAGAGAAAGAGAAGAAAAAAAAAGGATAAACCGTGTGGTTGTGACGTAAGCATTGACCAGTATTACTGCCACTAACTGTAGGTGTTGTGAGAGGCGATTGGCCTACCCATATGAGAGGTTTACGTTACACTTATACGATAATAAAAAGATTGTATTTCTTAGCCGGCTTAATGGTTAGCGAGGTAACTGTTGAGGCAATATTCTGGCTTGAAATTCGAGCAAAAATACTTTCACAACACATAAGATTGTTGGCTTTCGGGTCTGGCTGTTTTGTCCCGTGTTTACACCCGTCTAATTGGAAAAATGAAGACGTGTGAAAGCCTCTGGGTTTGTGAATATACTTACGGCACTACATCTCTAAATCAGCCTATATTAGTCCACTGCTGAACATGGGCCTCACCAAGAAAGCGCCAGCGACAGCCTGTATACATTTCTTGAAAGGCGTGTCTATAGTGATGCAGCTCCCCGTCAATATTCCGCCATAAGTCGGACGCCACAGCCTAGTTTGTTAATATAATAACCATTAATCGATCGTCGAAGAGGGGTAGGCACAAAACAGATTTCCATTTAGCACGATCCTGTGACGCTTCTTTTGCCTCTTTCACGTTGATACACCTACGAATGAGCCACGCACTTCGGTCGCGGGTGCCACTGGCGCTGCTTGTGGGGAAATCATACAATGAAATAAAATTGTCTATAGCATTTTATTTCGCAAGCCCAAAAGCAAGGGTAGAAAAACAAAAATGTTTACGTTTTGAAGGTTGTTTCAAAATTTATTACATTAGCCTTACAGTTTAAAAAAATAATCCGCTTTTTCATCACAATTGGCTTATGATGATGAAAAAGGAATCTTATATATGCATACCAGAACGTCACATTTAAAACAATTTTAACGGTAGAACATACTTCGATGCAATATTCGCCTAGATAAAATATTAAATCTAACATTTTGTTTATGGACACTGTAAGGCTAAATTATATTTTACACGTTTACTAAAAATAATATGATACTTACATACCATAATTTGTTTTATCTTATAAAAAAAATTCTTTTATAAATGAATCGGATTAGATCAAATAATTAAATTGGACGAATTTAAAAATAAAGTAATTGCACAGCTCCTTATGTTTATTTATAATATAATCTATGTTCGCACAGTCCGTAACAATGTGAATATTTCAAAATATATAAAATATTTACTGTTTTATCTACATTATAATTTTAAGCATATATACATGGTCATATTCTGAGAAAATACAACAATTTCAAAGTACAGAGTGGTACATCAATGAAACGATAGACAACCTACAGAGTAATAAATGGGAAAGGACGCTTTTTGCTTAATCTGTAGATTAGGTCTATACATACGGTAAGTTTGGGTCTAAAAAAAAGCAAAATGACTTAAGGAGTTATCTCGAATTCAATGTTAACGGAGAACGAAGGAAAAAACGAATATGTCAAAATCATAACCTATGATTCGCAGTGGTCTGTGCTGGTTCTGGAGGTGGGGGCAGTCGGCCCTGGCTCGAAAGCTACTGGTGCCTAGTCTGCTATACAATAAGAATATTTCTCTACAATTTCGTGTGAAGTTATTAGACGATAAAATCATACCGTGTTTTTTTTACATCAAAGTCATTGTTTCTTTTATTGGATAATCATATCTGGGTAAAAGAAACCATGATAAAAAATAACGAGGTATGATTTTATAATGGAACGACATCACGCGGATTTTTGTGAAATATTTTAGTGGCATAGCAGGTCAGGTCCCATTGATAAGAATTCCCTTTTTTTGCGAGCGGGTGCCAGACATTTTGCACTTTAATGGCCTCTATCCGCCCCCGCTAACGTCGAGAGTGCCTCTTCCCTGGATCTAATTAGAATATTGTCGCCAACACGTGTATTAAATTAAAAATTACGCTTCAATATCTTATATACATTGAATAAAATGTGTATTGAAAATTCGGTCTCCAAGAAATAACAGCTATATTTTAGTGATTATTACCTGGAAAACAAAGTAGTTTAACGCTTTTAACAAATAATTATTTAAAAAAATACTAATTCCTTATGTGTATAATTTTTGAATTATTTTAAAAATTGTAACCGACACCTTCAAAACTAAAGTCCGCTCAGATTATTTAAATCGAAAGCCATCTTAATTGTGGGTCCTAAACGAGATCCATCGAAGATATATTGTCTTTTTATTATCATTAAAAACGTATCCCCCGGTCTGTTGATATTGATGCCATAGAAAATATGTATATTTATTCACTCCGGCATTTGAATGCTAGGAATATAACGATAAATGACGCATAGTATTTTCGTTCCAGTAGCTATCACGGTATGCCATGGGAATTTAGAACTTAAGTCTCACAGCAAATTAATTTTTTTTAAAAAAAAAAAGGTTTTTTTTTTACTTCATACTGATAATGTTTATAGTAACGTGGGGAATGTACAATCTTTATTACAACCGCTAACCACTTAACTTCGAGCACAGTGGAGACAATAGGGGACCTTCTCCACAGAAGTGATTAAAGGTGCGGAGAGTGTATCAGTAAAGTGAAAACCTATATATACGAGTATATCTTTTCAGCTCGGAGATATATATCACTTTATTATATCAGTAGCTCACTAGAGATATAATATAAATTTTGTAACGTGTAAATTGAGCTAACAGGAGTTAATCCTTTTCTTGTACATAATCAGTAGCTCAAAGAAATTAAAAACCGATACAAAACCAAAATTAAATTCGTTCCACATTAGCATTATTTTGCAAAAAAAAAAAAATACTAGCCGTTTGATTAAGACTCGTAGTCGGAGAAGATATAAAGATATACTGAGATCTACTGATATATTATTAGGGGTCACGTCGCCTGCACGTGTTTCGCTTTCGAGAATTTTATTGCCCGACGACTATCGGTTCTAGGGCCTAAATGGCCGGATCCATCGCCACTTCGGTGTCAGCTTAATAATCCTTTCGTGCTATGTCTGTCTGTTGAGATACTTACAAAATTTCAATCAGACTTTGAACATGGATATTTCTATCTATCAATCTGTCACGTTACTAAAATTTCATCAAAACACTAGAAACTCATAATTATACAGACCGCGCAATTTGTTTTTGTAGTTCCACAGAAGCTTCTTTAGTCTATGGTATTATATGCTGACCATCGCAAAGATCACTGCCAATATACGTATTCGAATAATAAATAAACTTTTCTTTATAAATAAAACGCAAATGTAACTTTTGACGAACATTTCGAAGCAATGATGCGAGAAACATCTCGCTTTTATACAAACAAAACTGATATATTATGTCCGTCAACTAATCTCCCTTCCGCCATAGAGCAAGACTCGGCATTTCTTAGCTTATTTCCTACCAAATACATTGGCGAAGTTTCATTTTTTTTTTCGCCCAACATTTCCAACATTTTTTCTTTCCTTCGTCATATTTTAATTTCCCGCTGAAACTCGAGGCGGCAGCAGGCGCTTGACCACCGCATCATTTCTTGATAATCCATCGTCGAAACCAGATATGAACTCGTCTGTTACGAAACCAATTCGTCCAAGGCCTTGTCCCTATTAAACTCGTGTTTCGCCAATGCCGTCGACACCCTGCCTTCGGAGAAACCGAGGTCCATCAATTCGCCAAGAATCAGAAGGCCTTCGATGATCTGAAATTAATTATTGACACTACTTTAAATGAAGGTCGTCATCATATTGGTAAAATTCGACATCAATATATATTATTATATTACAATATATAATAGAGCTGCGATAGTTGGGTCTGATAGTGATGTGTCTCTACATCAGGACACCCAAGTTCGATTATGGAGTTCCCTATATGGAGGGCTCGTGAAAGTAAAGTAAAGTAGCTTCCTATAAGTGCCCACAGCTATGCAAAGGCCTCCTCAAATATCTGAGAGGATTTTAGAGCCGGGAAGGGTCCGCCACAATGCTCCATTGCGTTTTCGCGGATTTCACATATCCACGAAATAATATTTTTTTATTATATAACAGACATGCAGGTTTCCTAACGATGTCTTCCTTCACGGGCGAGCACGTGGTAAATACAGCACTTACAATCGCTATTAACAATTTGATTGGTGCCGGCGCCGTGAATCGAACCCAGGTCACTCGCGCTCTATGGAAGAAGTGAGCGCCCTGACCAAAACATATTCTTCACTTTTGTATGTATCATTTGTGCCGTTAGTGTGACCACTAAGACGGCGACAGGCTCGCCACTTGTCACGTCGTTCCCTAAGCTCTGGTGAAAAGTGAGTTAAAACAACTAAAATAAACATCTAGACCACTGACCACCCCGGTATTGGATATACAGTCATGAGAACTTATCAATAATTATTACATATTTTTATTATTATATTATTAATCTTTTGGCCGTAAAACAATCCACTAGAGATGGGTAAATGGATATCTCTTACCCTATGATTCCCCCATGAGGGACAGCCTTGGGACTACATGAAAGAGTCGGAAGGACTAAATATAACCAAGAGATATGTGCTTTTTTGCGGGTCTTTTGCTTACGAGTCTCTACCGCCGAAGCTGTAGAGGCCACTGGGCCAACAGCATGCCTACCGTGGGGGCAGGGGGGGGGAGCGTTTCCGGGACGGCCTCTTCAATGCTGATCCCGACATAGCCAGTCACCGCTGACGGTGAAGGGTAGGTGCTACCTTTCCTCCACGATAAAGTAAAAAAAAATGTTGACGCTTTTTCTCAGGTCTAAGGGTCTAGCAGGGAACAGCAAGTACCTCGCAACGTCGGCATCCCATCAAAGGGCGATTTTTTCCACACGATAAGACATTAGTGTAATTTTACAAGATAGGTATCGGTCCCACCAATCACGCCTGATCGATGATTGCACTTTGCATCTGAACGCTACCCGCTCTCCTTGCGGACCCCTACTACACGCTTAGACCTTAGAAGAAGCGTCAACACATATGTATCGGCCTCTTTCTAACATCAAGCCTTACCGAGGTTGCAAACCTACTGGGAAGCAAGCAACCATTTCAATTATTGTCTATAATTATAGGCGCCAATAACCTTATAATCGCCGGGCGAGAATTAATGATGAATGAATAATGAGTCGGCTTTACCTATGGTGCAGTGTGCGCGTTGCACACGGGCGCAGCGGCGGTAGGGGGCTCCGGCCTCGGTACTTTCAATGAAAGTACTTACGTACGTAGAGCCAAGCGGTGGCTTTAGCTGCTGCTCGAATGGGCCGGCTCGACCGGATTGATACCACGGCCTCGCAGAATACCGGCGTGAAGTAGAGGCATCTTGTGCTTCTGCGCTACGTTCGGTGTGACTGAGGTAACCGGAGGCACACATCCCCTCCCTATTCCTCTCCTCTTCCCGCCCATCTCCTTAATATGCTTATAGAAACAAATTGAAACGTCGTCGCCGTCAGAATTTAGATTATAAAAGCACGAGTAGAATTCTAGCATAAAATTGCAATCATCACGATATCTATTTCACGTAACAATAGACAAGTTTTTGTTTCGGTCCGCCCGTGACTACGCCTAACGGCAAATGTTCGCAGCTCTTCTAAGCCCACGGTTTTTTCAGGTGGTATTTTCTAGTGATTTACATTCGATTCATAATAATGGGCAGTCAGTGTAATATAATAGAATACGCACTTCACATTACCATGGAGCGCATAAGGAATGAGACTCGAAGACGTATTGCTGTATCACGGGACTGTAATGTCGGTATTTGTAACAGCATTCTCCTCTCACTCTCTCAGGAATTTCCTTAATCCGAAAATGCTAGAATACTGTTTCATGTTATCATAGACTTAAATACTTTGACTTTGAGATGGTTGACTGGTAGAGAATGCTTCTGGCATTAAGTCCGCCTATATACATTCTCATGTATATAAAGTTCAATAAAAAAAAAAAAAATTTTTCCTATAATGCATGCCACAATGAGGGAGACACGTTCGGTACATACATACAAGCCCACCTATAAATAAAGATAAATAAAAACTTGAAAAATTGAGACAATTGCATCAATAACGGATTCAATAAAGTATAACAGAAGAGGAATGACATGAAAAACAGAAATGGGATAGGCTGCGTAACTACCGTGGGTGTTTTGAATACACTGTCTGCGGTTGTCAAAGAATGAAATATAAAAAAATCTGTCTCAAATTATTAGGAAACTTCTACGTCCTTTAAAGTCATTAACGTTCAATCTAGGCCAATACTCGAAAATATAGACGAAAAGTTCATAAGTTATAAACTATTGTAAGTAAATAAATTGTTTTTAGTAAACTCGCGGAAACTACTTGGGCTTGATTAGCAATGCTATTAAAATATTTCACATCAACTCCGTGTGAAGTTATTCCACGATATAATCATACCGTGTATATTTTTCACATTGTTTCATTCAACACATGGTTTCGTTACTTCGTAACCATCTCTTGTATAAAAAAAACCATGTTAAAAATAACGGTATGATTTTATAGGATGACGACATTCGGATTTTTTGTGGAATTGTTTGTGGCATATCGGATAAGGCCTCTGAACTGAATTCAAAAATTATTTCACTGTTCTAAAGTTATATGTAAAAAAAAGTATAGTGATGTGTGTAGTGTTGCTTGCACTGGACATAGACTAAACGTTTTGTTTTAAAACTAATGATTTCGTAAGGTTCGTGCAAGAGTGCGATTAAAATGAAAACGGCCATGACTCGTTCTTGCCATTCATAATTGGACTAAAATAAGTCGAAGTGCCTACTGAACCACCGTCACTCTCACACACGTTAATTAAATTACACTCTTATGCACCGCCACAGCGATCGGCACACACCTGCTTGTAGAGTTGTGTCCTATGTTTGAATCCATTATTGGTTCATTCACACATTACTCACATTAGTATAGTGACAACTAGATATTTTCGAGTCTCAAAATATAGAAACTACATTTTAATATTACTTATTCTTTGAGTTCATCGCATTGCATTAATCTTAATTCGACTTGCAAATGTAACTCATTTACTAACACAACAAAGTCAGAATGAAATAGTGATGCAATAAGCAGTATTATAAGAAATTAACATTCACCCAGTGACTGCATCAGCTTGGAAAATTTTCCCCCGTATTTTCCCTAAGATAAAATGTAACCAATGACCTCAACCAGCGTACAAGGCATATTTATATACCAAATTTCATCGGAATCGGTTTAGTGGTAGTGATGTTTATGTGGTTGACATTGTGGTACTCACAGACATGGGATTTTTACTAAATTACTGTATGCGCAATTGAAAGCTTTGAGTTTTAGTATAAATATTAAAAAAACTTTATTTCTGTACATACCAAAAATTCAATTTAAAATCTTTACACTTTTATTTTTAAATTTATTCAAATTGTCAATTTCGTGAAAAATTCGTCTTTCTAATTAAAAAAGAGAGGGCGTTTTCCCAGCAATGGAATATTTATAAGACAACACACAAAAGACACACAGTAAAAAGGCACTCTTTAGTAAGGTACTACTAGTCCACAGTGTTATGTTATGACGGGCTGGTATCCGCAACTCCACGACTGTGCCCGTATTTTTCGTGTTTTGCGTGTAGTCCACAATGACAATGTGACAATGACGCCCTTTTAAGGTTACAAACCTCATTTACCAGCATCTGTTTCCAGTGAAAATTCCAGAAACAATTTCAAAGAACTTATTAAAGAATTCTTAATTTAATTATAATATTGCCTATTTCCTCTCAACATAACCCTAAAATAAGTGTGAATAAAGTAACAGACAACGGGACTAAGTTATACATTTTTCACAAACACTAAGATTTGTAACTATAAAATTGTTGAAACATTGATGTTAAAAAGATGACATAAGGATCTCATTCTCCATATCCCTACCTCATACACGCTCATTAGTCTTTACCTTCCCATATCCAATGTAACACTTTTGACATGTCAGACACAGAGTGAATACAACCAAATCTGAAAACCTATAATATGTGTTTTGCCAATATTGACTTTGACTACAATTCAAACCCAGGACCCAAGGCTAGGCAGCGAGGTATGCTAATGAATAAAGGTTGTGTCTGATTATGCACTATATTATAGCACTAGGTATGTGGAAAACAATATCTATATCCTATTTTAAAACAATATCATTGACATAAAGAGTTAATATTTTTACCTTTTTATCATTATCTCCAACCAAACTGCACACTCTTGCTACCCTGTCTAACGGGAATCCCATCCCATGTATTTTCTGGCAGATGTTTTGTAATGAAGGAGGAAATTTATCATATGGATTTGGTAGTTTGTCACTCTTTCTTCTTCTCTTTTCTTCCTTTTTTTCACTAGCTGAAGAAGAACGCGGAACGGTCTTCGGAGCGGGACTCGCGTTGCATGACCTTTCCCTGGCTCTTAGTTTAGCAGATGCAAGTTCTTCATTCAATTCCCTTACAATGTCTGGCACACTGCGGGAGCGTGATTTCATAGTGTTTTGTGATCCATTTGCTAGATTTATATCCTCAACAGATTTTTCGTATACTCCATTTGCATTGTACTTTGTGTTAGCATTTGTATACTGCGTAGGGGCTTGAGGGTATTGAAAATAATATGGCTGTGG
Organism: Bhutanitis thaidina; assembly: GCA_029286595.1. Lineage (NCBI taxonomy): Eukaryota > Metazoa > Arthropoda > Insecta > Lepidoptera > Papilionidae > Bhutanitis > Bhutanitis thaidina. The sequence goes on from JAGSMS010000019.1 coordinate 8,618,830, forward strand.
GATGAATGTGGAACCATTGTTTACTTGATTGACCTCTGCACTTGTTGTTGGTAAAGGATTGCTATAATACCTGAGCTGATCAGGAGTTGGAAACGCTTGAGCAGGGACATAGTATTGATAATTGGGCATGTATACATTTTCCAAATTCATATTATCACTAGTATTTTCAGGGGTCATGTAATACCCATTGGACACGGGATAGTGTTGCGGCGAAGAGTATGTAGTATTTGGACCTTGAATTGTCTGTTCTATATAAGCATTCGGTAAATATGTCATACCTTCAATCTGTGCTTGAGTTGCACAATTGGCATAACTAGTGTAAGACTGATCAGGAATGTACATGCTTTGTACTGGACAGTTTGACGAGGAATCCCTTTGTAACACCTGCGCCAACAACTCCATGTCATTTATTGTCTTTAATTCAATATTATCAAATGGACTTGATGTGTCATTTTCAAAATCTCTGAATGTTAGCATATCAACATTATGATTGTACTGAGGTATTTTAGAAATTTTTGCATTCATCTTTAGTTCTTGCAATGGATCTGGGTCATCTAGGAGGCTTTGCTGGTAACTGGTCTGTACCTGTACAGGTTGGAGGATGTTTTGTTGAGAGTCTTGTCTACTACTAATATAGGGCTCGGTACTAACTGCTTTATCAACTTCAGGTATAGTATTTTCAACTGGAGATGTATCACAGTTTTTATCCAATTTCTCATCTGAAGAAATTGCACTTATTTCATCAGTACTTGGATAGGATACTTCAGATACACTTAATTGCTTTAATTTTTCTTCTGCCTCCGCCGCAGCGATTGCATCTAATTTCTTTTGCTTTGCTTCCTCTAGTAACTGCAAACGGTGCCTCCTTTCGTTTTTTTTAGTTTCCTTCGCGCTCCGTAGCTCTTTGAGTTTAGAAAGCACGTTCCGCTCAAAAGTAGAACAATATTCGATGCCGTCGATAACATTTTGGGCTCGCTGTGCACATTCATTTACACTATAAGGCAACTCGACTCTTGGGGGTCTTTTATACTTTTCAGAAATTTTAACGGGAACACCGTCCATATAATCTCCGAAATGTGACATATCACAGTGGATTCCAGTTCGAAGATAACGATTAAAATCAAACAATGAGACGACAAAGTTTGTTTCTATATACTTTTTGCACTTTTAAGGTTACATTGTTTTCCTTCGACGTCATCACTTTACTTATTTACTTTGTGACAATTAAGAAAAAACTAAAATGTTTGTAATAGTTTCCATATCTACTTTAAAGAGAAAATTTAAGGAAGTTTTTATTTAAACTTCAATTTTAATTTTCAACTATTTTCTATCTCAAATGACAATTGACATTGAAATTTAATGTCAAATTATTTGATGTGTTGCCATAATAATTTGTCATGTGATAATGTAAAATCGAGAATGTAAAAACTTGAGAAACTTCCAGTTTTTCTTTGAAATATGATTCTATATAACCAATTTCATGATAATGATAACAAAAAGAAACATAATTTAAGCAAACAACTTGTAAATTAGATTCATGCTACTGGCTTTGAATGGAACACGAAATTTTAAACCGAAAAAGACGTAATTTTAATCACGTGTACACTGCTATTAATTCCGTCAGATGTCGCCAGCGGTGCTTCTTTAAGTCATGGCGGAATAGTTCTAATAAATTTAGCGATATAATCTTAATTCGTGGGTAGAGTTGATTTAATATTGCCGGTGTCGATATATTAAAAGCTCGCTCTGTTCACTTTGTGAAAGCCCTAGAATAGGCACCTTAAACTGCGACACCATTACTAGAATATAGCTATCGTCATTGAAGTCTGAAATCAGTGCTACAGTAAATAATAAAAGAAGCATTTAAATTCGACGTCGTACTAATATATTTATTACGCTTAGCATGACGCAATAGGTAATAACGACGTCACAGTTATAAGCGGTTGAGTTACAGGTTGGTATACCTACTTACATTTTCAAATTAATATTTATACTAGGGTTAGTTTCATACTGTGATCGTATTTTTTTTTTACCGTAGATAGCGGATATGAACGAAGGTGCACCTATAATGTACCATGGGAACGGATATGGGGGTGCAGTTTATATGGTCCCCAGCCAAATCGAGAGACCCCGACAATATCCCCTGGAGGCGCTGCAAGTGTTAGGTGGTATAGGGCGTGGCGGGGGCGACCCTGGCCAGGGTACTCCTCGCAGATGGCAAACACGTCGCGATCGCCACCAGTGTAACAAAGACAATACTGCTTTTGGTTATGATTCTGATGATTCCAGTCTGTCAAGTAATGCATCAGGATCTAACAAGTCTAGCGAAAAAGGTAAGCAACTAATGTTACTCTATGTAAAAAAAATTAATCACACAACTAATTTTAAAATACCCTCAAGCAACAAATTATTATAATAATTTCTTGTAGTCCTTCTTTAGATTCTTATTGTAGGCCTCCTTCATATGATAGATATTTACATAAATCATCATCCAACTTCACCTTATCGGCTTGTAAATAGTTGACTGCAGGACATAGGCCTCCCACTCTGGTAAGGAGGATGTGCTGTAGTTATCACTCACAGCAAGCAGATTAGCTATCACAGTATAGTATCTGTCAGAAGCTAGTTCGATTTTTCAAAGTTTTCATTTCAAGCCCCTTAAAATGTACTAGTCTAAACTAACCAAATTCTTTCACACAAAAAATTCCATATATCGAGGACTGATTGAATTTGGTTCACTTATCTTATTAACCAGACAGCGATACACTTGCAATAATAATAAAATAATGTGTTGTGATTCATCATTGATCAAAACTTTGTATTGTTTAATAGTCGGTCTGACAATCATTTTGGTGTCTCATTCTATATGTGTATATTTCTGTAGTTAAAAAGGATTTTAGGAAGTTAATGTTGTAAATGATGCATTTTGATAAATGTGTATGTCTATTTATCTATATATTTAATATACTTGTATTGTATATGATAATGGCACATATGAATCTAATAACACATTCACACATATTCTCATACATTCTCACACTATGTATTTAGATATGTAATTATATTTTTTTTGTTATATTACGAAGTCTCTTTTATATATTTTTTTAATTGCACTTGATAGGCATGCCTCTACCATGCCATGAGTTGAATAGCAAAGAATTCCAATAGGCATAGGCACCTTTATATTAAGGTCTAAGAAAAAAAGGTTATAAGTAAATAAATATATATATAAAAGTGATATACCACTTACTAATCAAGAAATTAACAAAACTATACTTCCCTACAATACTTGATCAAAATAATACTTGAAATTTAGCAGTTAGATAGCTAAAAAAGGTATTTCCGAAAATTCATTCCTAAAGCAGTGAAGCAAATTACAAAGTTGCAAGTAACAGGTTTATGATAAAAGCAACTTCATCTATCTTCGTTTTTACTCTCTAGTAACTACCTGATGCTTATGCATTTTATATAAAAACATTTAACTTAACCAAGATGTTTCTCTAAGTTAAGACAGTGGTTTTGGTGTAATGAAAACTATTTGTAACAAAAATAAATACCTCTGTCCCTTGAGTTTTGATGTAGAGTTTCCATTGTATAATGCCTACACATATCATAACTTTAAAATAATTGAAATTCTATTATTATGATTTAGTAACATTAGGACTTAAGTCATGAGAAGGGATATTACAAACCAGAGATGAAAGCTCTTGTTAGCCTAATAAATTAATAAGTCGCTCGCCTATAGTTAGGATGTTTTAGCTGCCTGAAGCAGAATTTAGCAATGGGCAGGACATACAGCATAAAGAACTAATAATCTGGGACAGAAATAGAAACAATGCCAAATGGCAGCCATGAATTAAACGTCTTGGTGGCGTAGTCGCTAACCATTTAGCTGTGGGTCGCGGGTTCGATTCCCGCACGGGACTAGTATTTGTATGGACTACAAATAATAGTTCACGGTCTGGGGTGTATGTCCATGTGCAATTCATGTATGTAACATGACTCTGCGACACAGGAGAAATTCCTACAGCGGAAGGTAACGTTTATACCTAATCTTGCATTTGAATCTTGAATTTGAATTTTTTCCTATTAGCCTGTGATAGTCCACTGCTGAACAAAAATTATTGATCTGTAAGTGCTAAGAAAAGTCTACATGCAATGTATGGATGTTTTGCCCATGCTCACTACGTTAGGCGGGGCGGGATAGTGAGGGCAGTGCTCCTCCTACCTGTGATGCTGCTCCCTATCACTAGTTGTGTGGTATTTGAGTTTGGTATTATTGGTAGAGATAGACTTGAGTGGAAATCCACGAAGATGGCCTATAGAGTACCAGGCCAGGTAGAGTGACAACCTGAAAACAAGATAGGGTCGAGGAAAAGGAAGGAGAAATAGCCCCAATTTTATTTTAAATGATTATATTTCTTTGTAACACTTGTGACAAAACCGTCAACTAAGTTATCAATTATATTTATGTATTTAACTAAGGCTATGTTGCCTCCAATAACAAAAATTTTGTTTCTTGCAGCTTAAAGGTATTTTATAATGTATGTTTTATAATATTGCATTGTTGTTGCAATTTTAGACAAATTTCTAACCGGATGACAAGCTAACCCACTTCGTAGATTTGTTAACAATGTCTTTTAACCTGAGAAGCGTGACTTCCGCAAATCTATTTTTAAATAAAGCCTTCTAAATTGACCGAATGGTGAAAGATCCTCTGCAGATGGACCAAAACCTCAAAGTCTAGTTATGGGAAGCAAAATCACTAGTGGGAGGGTACCGGCACCGCGCACAGAAACCCACTAGCCCATTGTGGTGAGTGGGAGGCAAACCTTTTAGTAATACTGGGAAGGTGGGCTTTACTTAGGAGGCGTCCGAAGGATAAGGAGAGCCAGTACAATTACAGGTGAATGAGGCGTTCGATCTCGAGGAAATCGTCATGCTCCTCGGGGTTAGCGACGCATCCGTATTGATTGAAGTTATTTGCGAGTATCTATTAGCTGCAGTAGTCCACTCACCACCAGGTATACGTAGTAGAGCCAAGCGGCGGCTTTTGCTGCTGCTCGACCGGCATCGTAGAATACCGGCGTGAAACAGAGGCATCTCGTTACGTTCGGCGAGTGAGGTAATCGGAGGCCCACTCCCCCTTTCCCAAATGTCCTTAAAGGCAACTCACCTGCAGCTCCTCTAGTATCGCACATGTACGTGTCGTAGTCGGTAATCACATGCCATCAAGTGAGCATAAAGAAAAGCTGGACTGTTAGCTTGTTTGTCAACCCCTTCCGATAAAAAAAAAACAAGTAATTGTATCTGGCCAGGTGAGAGCAGCTCTCGGTCGGAGCGTAGCTGTGTGCCGTGCTCCGGCGCTGCGCCGCCCGTGCAAGTACAGCAGCGCGAGTGGCGAGCCCGGCCGCGGCGGGACCTTCGCCCCCGTCGGATCGGCCCCGAGAGATTCCTCAACTCCTCATATCCGTTCCAGGTTAAATTCACACCCGATGATTTGCTTAATGGTGAGTGAATGACTTTTAGAATATGATTTTTAATATACGTTTTTGTTCTATTAACAAGCACCAAATTCAACAAAGTTAAATATAATTTTTGTACATGGTTGAGGCAAGCAGTGGCTTTTATTGCTGCTCGAATGGGCCGGTTCTACCGGGGTTGTACTAAGACCTCGGAGAATACATTGTGCTTCTGCGTTTCATTCGGTGACTGAGGTAACCGGAGGTCAATTCTCTATCTCTCCATCCTCTCCTCCCTCCCATCTCTGAAATATACTTGAAAGACCGGCAACGCACGTGCAGCTCCTCCGGTGTTGCAGATGTACGTGGGCGACGGTAATCGCTTTAATTGAGACTTTAATATAACTCAGCAGTTATCTTTTGCTCTCTTTATGTTCCATAGTTACGTACTCAAACCACCACCGCGCCCTACATACAGCTATGCATTAATTATTATCTGATATGATTACGATTAATTCTTTAGGGTCGAAATGGGATACGCTGTCACAGGAGATCTGGGACAAATTCATCAAATCGCAGCAGACGGAAGAGACGTTTCGAAAGAAAATGAACCTGTGGCGCTACCTCTATATAACCATTAAGGTATCAGCGGTGTCCTTGTTTATACAATTCATTAATGTCCTTTTTCTACGTAACATATATTTCTTTTAATAAAGCTTTCCACTGATGTTATAATGTTGTGATAAATGCTCTCACCGACTGACCGTCACGACCCAATACAAGGGTGATGAGACATTTGTTTTATTGTTGTTTTGTGCCGTGCGTGTATCGGGAATTCATTTTGACGGTGAGCCCGTCGCCGTCTCAGTGTAGTTGCCGCGACAATGATACGAATCGTACGCGATCGGCTTACCGCACGTGATTGGTGCCGGCCGGCCGCGCGCTTCATTCAACTTAGGTCACCTGATTCGGAGGAAGATTACTTAACCGGCTTGACTTACTATCGTGGCTATCTACTAAAGTCTATTATAATATGTAAAGTTGTTTGTATGTATAAATGTTTGAAATAATTCTAACTTAGTGAAACAATTTTATGGATTGCATTGAAATGAAATGAAAATTATTTATTCTTTGACCTAGTAAACATAAATTCGTCTGTAAAATGTCTATTCTTATTTACTTTTTATATTTTATACAATCTACTGACAGAGAAGAAACTCCCAAGGTAATGCTTACAATGTTATAAAATGGAACGCATATTCCCACGGGCAGATGAAAGCATGCCACAAGAATATAATGATCCAACGAAAGTAAAGCACTAGTGCACTGCAGACAAACAGACCGGCCAGCAGAATAGGATGAAAGATACTTTTTAATCTCAATTAAAGGCTATTCTTAAGAGTTCATTTTGTCCCAAAATATTTGTGATCGCCCGGGCGCAGCCGCTGGTATTTAAACGTATGTGTCGGTTGGCACGGCAGTCCATCTTCCCGCGCTACGGGCTGTACGTGGTGGGGTCCACGATGTCGGGCTTCGCGCTGGACAGCTCCGACATGGACCTGTGCCTGTACGTGCGCGCCATGGCGCACGTGGAGCCGCGCGCGCACGCTCTGCTGCATCTCAACTACGTGCTCGGCTACATACGCAGCTTCGACCCCAGTTAGTGTGTTTATATATTTTGTCTCTCGATCATTACAATGTACGATTGACTGCTTTATTGTATTGTAACATTGAACACGAGGGTCGACTTATACACCGACAAGTTCGTGCGCGATCAGCGGACAGAACGGCAAACGTTGGAGGGAGCGATGTACTCCAGGCGTTAGTAGGGGCGGGGGAGGTGTAGCGGGAAAGGGATTCGCATGCAACAGAGCGTCACTATCTCCTTGACACATGTTCGATGCACATGAGATTACGATCTAAGGATAAATAAGTCGAAACACTTTTTGTACATTGCAAATTGGAAATAAATACTATACACAAATAATTTATTCGTCGATACCACTGCCCCGGACTCTCTGTAGTATAAAAATAACACAAGTTAAAAAATAAGTCTTACCTTTATGCTGGTCGTCACAGCACAGATATTTACGACTCTTGTTGAAATACCTCTGGCACGTCTTTCAGTAAACAGCCTTGCACTTAAACGTTAAATGGGGTAAAACACAATTTAATGCTTGGAAGAATCGTTACAAGTCCTAAGTTGAAGTACGTAAGGTAATTTGGGCAATACCTTTGTAACTTCAACCGGTGACATTTAGAGTGTTTGAAATACTCTACTAATATTTCTTACTTCGTACTCGGCAGACAGAAAGAAGAGGTTGAAATTGTTATCAGTGGTAGAAGTTCTTCCATGTTGGTTGTGTATTTAGACACTGAGTTCTGGTACATATTACCCTTTCATCTTTGTATTATTTACGTACATATGGACCGTTTATTTTGAAAGTGGTGTAAGTCCATTTTCTTTTGTTTCGAGAAAATTAAAGGGAATTTTACTATATTAGAAGGAAAATTACTATATTTGTTGATTTAAAAATACTGGCAAATCATATGAGGTCTGGCATTGTTTCTATTGTTTTATCAACATTTAATTTGTTTTTGTCTAATTAGACTACGATAACACATATTTATGTGCTGTAAATGGACTTACACCACTTTCAAAATTAGACAATCGTTTAATTTCAATTTTGAAAAATCAAATATCGCTTAAAATATACTTCATTTTAATTTAATTTTGTTTACAAATACGCATAACAACACATAAAATTTTATTTTAGACGGCAATTACATTGTCATTACAAGAATTTACTTATTCTCTGCATGTGGTAGCGTTTCAAAATATGCATGATGCACCGGAGGTATATAGGGTAGTAGCTGCTTCATGTCTTTATATTTTTCGTACGTAATAGGTCTGGCATTTTGGTACAAAGGCTCCAGGGCGATGTTTTCAAATTTTAACGGTCTTCCAGGACGTAGAGGTAATAAATTGATAATTTTAAATTCTGCGTCCGTCATCGTTGTTTTATAAAAAATGCTATATGGTGCAATTTTGAGGAACCTCAACCAACATATTTGCAACCAATTTTTTTATCTGTTTTATTAATTGCATTTTGGAGACACAAAATTAATTTTTCTCAATGCCATATCTATGATGCCAAAATCTGCATCGTTCGGAAGCTATGAATGCCCCGAGAGTAAACATTTGTGGTCAACTGGACTTGCACCACTTTCATGATCGCTGATTATGCAATTTCATTTACCGACCGGTTTCAAGTTGTACAAAACATGAGATTTTTTTGACTGACACGAACTAGTTATATATAAAAAAATTACATTAAATTAAGCACGAATTACGTGATAGCTCATTTTTCTCAAAAATGGACTTACACCACTTTCAAAATAAACGGTCCATATATTAATTGATGTGACCTGATTCATTTCTATAATACAAACCACGTATTCCTCGCGGCCCCCGGTCGGCACAACTTCGCACGAATGATCGTAATCTAATCGTGAAACTGTTTTGTAGGTGCGGAACTAATCCAGGCGAAAGTACCCATCCTGAAGTTCCGCGATGCGCGGAACGGGCTTCAAGTGGACCTCAACTGTAACAATGTTGTTGGGATCAGGAACACGAACCTGCTTAACTGCTATTCCAGAAGTAAGTTTTTCAACAACTACATGACAACTAAACCGATTGCGATGCTTTATTGGTTTTCGATTGACAGCTTTAGGGTATTGTTACATTTTCTTACTAAAAGAAACTTCAAAGGATGGTTCGAGTGTCCTTTGTTAACATACATATTGAGTAGCAAGGTCAAGCTGTCAGCAAATATGAGGAGGGGAATATTCTTTACCGTAAAGTATTCTGATTCTTAATAAAGAGTGTATAGTTTAAAGGTCCGGTTATTATCCGGTCACTATCGGTATTGAAATATCGACGTTATTATAACTTTCCACCTATCCATCCGACGAATTCAAAACTTGGATTTCCATCAGATAAGGAGGAGGTCAGACTGAGAAACGCATTGAGCTATCTTAAACAGTGTCACATTTATTACACGTAGTAAAGTAGCCTGTAAGTCTCCACTGCTGGGCAAAGGCCTCCTTCTCAAATACTAGTATCAGAGACGGTTTAGGAGCCGGGAAGGGCCCGCCACGCTGCTCCAGTGCGGCTTGGCAGGCTTCACATATCCTCGAAATAATATTTTTATTATTTCTCAGACATGCAGGTTTCCTCACGATGTTTTCCTTCACCGCTGAGCACGTGGTAAATACAGCACTTCAAATTGCTATTAACAATTTTAGTGGTGCCGGCACCCGGGATCGAACCCAGGTCACTCGCGCTCTACGACACTAAAGTGAGCGCCCTGACCACTAGGCTACCACTGCTCTCGGCTTATTACACATGGCTCAATATTATTCAAGTCCAAAACACGATCAACCGTCACTGTCTGCTTGGCACACTTGAACCGTGCCTCTCCCCCCTCCCGCCACACCCGGGCCTGGGTTGCAATGAGTAGACGAAGGTGATGTAGCTGTTCAGTGGGTGTGTGACGTTGCAGTGGACTGGCGCGTGCGGCCGCTGGTGGCGCTGACGAAGCTGTGGGCGCGCGCGCACCGCATCAACGACGCGCGCCGCCGCACGCTCTCCTCCTACGCGCTCACGCTCATGGTCATACACTTCCTGCAGTGTGAGTACACCGCCCTCTCACCATCTCACGTCTATGCCGGAGCCGTTGAGACTTGTGTTAAGATACCGCGGGCACGCGTGTCCGCAACACTGGAGGTGTCGGACTGGAGATCAGACTGGGACGTGGCTGCACTTCATCCGTATCGATGGTTGAACGTGGACGTTTTTGAGATAGAGCTTTTGTAGCTTAGTAGCTTAGCATAGTTGATTTTTCCATCTGTTTTAATTTTATTTCTCTCAACTTTTTCGAACAATATTTTTGAATATAACATATTTTGACTGTAATTGAAAAATATAAGACGAAAGGTTACGGTTATATATCATGTATCAAAAGAATAAGACCTAATCTGAACTAGCGAATTAAAGGGGGTAAAGAAATGTTCTTTCCCGAGATGGGTCTGCTTAGGGCGGCTCCATTGGTGGGGTCGCGGATGTGTGTGGAGGCGTTCCCGTGAATGACAAGACATCTGACAAGCGTAGGCCGAAAGACGTGGGGTTCTAGTCGGTGCGTGCCGGATTCAACCTGTCCTTAACCACGAAGGAGGCTACGTTAGGTATTAAAACAAAAAAATAACCCTCGGATAAATGCAATGAAACTTGGATGGGAAATTTAATAATTTAGAGACTTTTGGCGCGAACCCTTTGCTGGCGGTTTATTTTAAGACATTGCTAAAAAGGGCCTATGGATCAACACGCATGCAGCCTAAATCCATATAACAATTAAAAGTTTTTTAAACGTTCAATAAGTAACAGGTGTCCATGGGTTGCAGTAGCAAATTAATAATCAGGTGAATTCTTCCGAGTCACAAGACTGTTTGGAACTGGCGACAGGCTCGTTGTTTAAACCATCGATACAAATCTAACATGAGTTTCGAAAAACTCATTAATACTAGCGCTCTGTGTAGCCCCTCCTTTTGAATGTTTAGGCGGCACGAGTCCCCCGGTGCTGCCGCGCGCCGGTGCCGCGGGCGCGACGGGCGCGGCGGGCGAGGCGCGGCGCGCGCACAACCGCAGCACGCTGGCCGAGCTGTTCCTGCACATGCTCAAGTACTACGCGGAGTTCCCGTGAGTGCACCGCGTCACCTGGCCTGCGGTGGCCACACTCTTGCCGCTATGTCGAATGAACGAATGAATGATTTGAAAACTGAAGATCGGGAGATGTTAAACTCATTCGATTATTATATGTTATGGAAACTGATTAATGAAATGGTAGAAGTTAAATAGTGTACCCGAGCCCTAGCGGACGCACCAATATTTGCACAGTCCGTAGTAGGAGTAGGAATACATATTATAGATAAAATTAAATAAAAAAAAATCAGGCACCTATATTTACATTTGTAATGTTGGCAGTTATGAGCATATGGCGGTGTCGGTCCGTGCGGCGCGGCGGGTGCCCCTGGCCGAGTGCAGAGCGCACGACCCGCATCAGTGGAAACTCCTATGCGTTGAAGGTGGGCTACGAATTGATTAATTCCTCATTCAGAAATGCAAGACGGATTACCAACGACTAAAAGTTTCTCCAAAAACCAACCTCGGTGTGGAAATATTTTCAAACTCCACAAATGGAGTTGTTTCAATCACTAATTCTCTTAGCGAATTGATTATTTAATGTGAAAAGAATGTTAACGTGTATTTTTACTTCAACAGAACCGTTTGACTTGTCGAACACTGCGCGCTCGGTGTACGATCCAGAGACATTTGAGAAGATAGTGAACACGTTCAAAGAGAGCTACAAGCGGCTGGCGGGCGGGCTGCGGCTGGCGGACGCCTGGCCGGCGCCGGAGCGATGATGGCGGCCGCGGCCCCCGCCCCCGCACTGTGCACCGCTTCACCGCGCTCGGCCCGATCTTCCACACCGGCGAAGACCACGCCCGAGCGGACTCTAAACACAAACTTCTTGCGAGTCAAGTGTAACAACTCCACCCTGACAGTGTTAAATGTGTATATTGGGCTCGAAGCCGTTGTTCTATGAACACCGGAGCACATGTAGTGAGTGTCATTATTTTGAAAAATTGTTTGTGTGGTGATCCAATGAATGCACTCCTCCTCTGTCTGGAAACGCGAAATCGTGCAAGTGCTTAGGTTGTAGCATCTCATAGGACATCTGGGTTAGGACTAAATTTCTGATGGATACAGGGTATGAAGTTCCGATGGCCAATAATATTCTGAAACAAAATCATTGACGAGGGCCATTCACGATATAAAACAAATATCGGCGGAATATATTTATCTCAATCACTCTTAGATACTACCTGTGAATGCAGTTTTGTTTCAGAATATGTGAATGTAGACATTTTGTAAATGTATGTTCGTTGTAACATTGTATTAAAGATTGTAGATGCAGTCCCGTTAAAGCCGAATATACAAACTATTGTTAACCTCACTGGCTGTGATATGCGACTGATTTCCCTGTAAATACATCATAGATTAAGTATTGTATACTATGTACTTATGTCTACAGAACGTAATGGATGTCGAAACCAAGTCTTTGATAATAATATAGAAACTCTCACAAAGAACTTGGTTCGAAGGCTCATATGTACACCACAATACGGTTACATCTCCTGTCGGACGTACACGATACTACACTTGAAGCCTCATATTTCGAATTAATATTCACAAGTGCCGCTTTGAGAGGAGATTTAACTGTGTCGCAAACAAAGGACGCCTAGTCATAGAAATGTTGGTTGTAACCCCGCGGCCGAACGTTTAGTTCCTAATGTTAAAATTATAGCTATAATATATTATATCTCCACTATTCCAGCCACTGATAAACGAAATCGCGTAAGAATTTAACGTTATACGATGTACATAGAACAAATGCCACTATGAAAATTATATGTTTGAATCCCATAGTGCCATTTTGTTTAGGTAATGTGCATATCTTACTAGCAGAGACTGGTATGACTTGTGCATTTAATGGTGACCCTTTTGTAAAGCAAGAAGAACCACTAATTGGAGCTGGAACAAACTGCTAACATTCATGAGTATTTTAATTGTCTTTTAACAACATTATTTTGTTAAGTTTCTTTTGAAAACTCATTACACATTATTTTTAGGCGTTTAGCTGTTCATGATTCAGCAACAGACCAGATCTATAGAACTTACTTGCCTTACAGAATTCATGATCCCAAATTCTGATACCCGTGAAATTAATAATTTTTTGATTATTGTATAAAAAGTGTTTTTTACTGCACCTATGCTGGTAATTTCTTGGTTATATTAACGGCATATATATTAAGATTACTTTAAATTTCGCTCTTGCAATACCCTAAAAAAATGGGGACAGTTAACAGACTACCAAATTTAACGAAAGTCTACCAAAGACCTAAGGGTCAGTAGCACTTCCTTAGATGTCTTCACCAATTAGCGTTAATGGATTTCTTTACAATTTACACATTTAAATTTTAATTATGAGTTTTATGAAATTGTTTTATATAATTTTAAAAGGACTTTTTATAAGGATTTAATGCACAAAGGGTGTATTTGGGGTTATCTGAAGGCAAATCATTATTAACTCTCTTCATGCATCATAAAATATTTCTCTTAACTTAAAGCACATACTTCCAGTGACGAAAATAGTTAAAATAAATATATTTAGTGGAATTCAGAAGAGGTGCTGCCTTAAAATATGTCCTGTTTTGTTTAAATATTTATATTGTTTATTTGTAAGCTATTTAAACTTGTAAATAGTAAGAGTGGAGAGAGAAAGAGAAATAAAGGAGTGTTTAAGGGATATATTGTAACATTTTATGTAAATAGTATTTTTGTGATCCGTTGAAAAATGACAAAAAAATATTTAAATATGTATACAAAGTATGTTTTGATGGCGTTAGAAGGCTTGGCAGTGCAAAGGTATTAGCTCATTTAAAAAAGTATTGTTGGGGTTAGACAGAGCGCAGAAAATATTATGGTATGATCAACCTGAATTTGTTTAAAGAAGAATTTTTAAAAACTTAACAATTTTTCTTTTACAATTTAAATAAGCAACAAAATGCAATAATTGTAATTTGATGGCATATCCGAACTTGTGTATCTAATTAAATGTATCTTGCTTGCTTTTAAAACGCCTAAATGAAAACATAAGAGGTTTGTGCCATATTTCACATGTTTTGTGTAAATTCTGTAGTGTTCTACCATGCATGAATCAATTGTGATTTTATCTAAGTTGTATTAGTAATGCTAGATATTGCTACAATTATTGTAAGAAACATGGATATGAAAATGGTGCTAAAATATGTTTCCTTGTACCATGTGGCATACCAGGTTCATGCTAAAGTAACTTTTGAATGTCATTGCTGTCATAAAAGATAATAATTGCATATATGTGAAATTGTTAAATTTATACTGTGTATGAGGTTTTGTTCAATATTATAAATATAATGTACTCCATTGAACAACTTACCCTTAATGTTTTTAGGATCTAAATAGTTTTGTTTGTTATTTTGTTGTCTGTTAAATTTTATTATTTTAGTCTTTACATATATGAAAATAATGGCTTTATTTGAAATAATTTTAAAATGAAACGCTTAAATCGTTCAGTTTTCACTACCTCGTGCAAGCCATGTTTACCTTTGCATTAACATATTACGTTGCCTGGCGATACTTTAATGTAATTGTTGCTATTTGTAAGTTTTTTAAAGATTTACATAAGAGGCACTGCCCTGCGCTGAATATAAAAAGTACAATAAATAATTATGAATAATCTATAAGAAAACTGTTTAGAGTAATGTCTCAAAACTGTTTAATTTGCCAAAAAAAAAACAAAAAAACGCAAGTCATTAAAAATAAAAATACAAAATAAAAAGACAAAAAAAAATTTAAAACATGTTAAAAAATAAAAAAAAAAAATAAAAGCCTAGAAAAAAGCAATAGACTTTGATTTTTATCAGAGTTAAATATACGCATGTTAATATTGTTAAGCAAGAGCGTCCACCTGCTCTGTTTAAGCTAGAAGCTAAAACAAACACCATTATAAATTACGTAGTTTCAGCAAGTCTCCTTAAATATTACTTGTCATATAAAATACCTGCATGTTATTTTTCATTTGACGCTTAAAAGCCAAACCAAACCTCTTAAAGCTTGCATAAAACTCTTGCGGCAGCTTTTTAACTATAACTGTTTTATTGTAAAACCAAAAGACATCCCAGTTTTTAGAAATAAGCGAAATTAACTTACGCGTTAAATAAAATTGTGGGTATTTTTGAGGACGTTTTGATCTTTTTTATTTGCAACACAAAAACTATACAAACAATGGCGGCAGTCAAATTTATTAGAAATATTTTATATTTCGTTTTAATGTTTGAAAATTTTAATGGAAATTACAGACGATAAAAAATCCTATCTGTTGTGTATGTTTTAAATTCAGTATAGTTTGTTTCGCTTAAAAATGTTTCTTTTAACTCATTATCTTGTAATAAGTTTGTAATACATTTGTTCAATTACCATATTAACAGTTGATTTATATGTTATAAAATATTTATTAATTTCCTGTAATGGCTGTTTCAGTTTTAATGGGTTTTTTTTTATGGGAAAGGGGGCAAACGAGCAAGCGGCTCACCTGATGGTAAGTAATTACCGACGCCCGTGTACTTTTGCAACATCAGAGGAGCTGCAGGTGCGTTGCTGGCCTTTAAGCATGTTTGGAGAGGGGTACTAGGCCGCCGCTTGGCTTTACCATGTGTAAAAAAATATTTTTTACTGTCAATTAAATCAATTGCCAGTTCAGTTAACAAATCAGTGGTGTTGCAATTTCGAAAAAGATTGAAATGCATGTAGCATGCTAAAACATCGTTATATCTTATTGCCAACGATAATCTGTAATATGAGGTTATGCAGTTTGTTAAAATAATATATAAATAAAAGATTCACGCCCACGTTATCTTCAAAATTGTCCAGATTAAAAAAATTATTTTGTCATATTTACCAAGTGCATAAATGTTGTTAATTATTATTAATAATGATGTTCAAAAAAATAAAATGCAATGTAGGTACTTAGATTCCAAGAATTTTTTTTTGTATAATTTTACATTAAATATATAAAACAATTATGTGAAATAAAACATATAATGAATGTATAATTTAAGTATATTAATTATGTATCATAATACTGCAAATTTAGCTTTATTTGCAATTTTTGTTTTATATTTCCACCAATTATGAACTACTTGCATTTTACTTCATTGAACACAAGGATATATGAGTTATTGATGTACAAATAAATTATTGTTAACAACATACTCTAATAGATAAATCTACAAACTGCCAAAATTATTTGTTTATTTTAATCATACCTTTGCTATTTTTATGTAGGAATTTTTCACATTTTCGGCAAGTCTCAAAAACTGAATCCTTGAATGTGTTCAGTCAGTATTAGATATAGCTGGTGCTCCCATTGTGTCCGTACCATATAGGTTGTTGTCGTTTCATGGACCAAATTTACATATATTGTAACCAACTGATAAATTTTTCACAATATTTCGCATTCCAACAATGTGAAAGTTAACACGACTGAGAAGTACGCCTGACATATTTCACGCATAACTTGTTATATAACGAGTGGTAACAAATCATATGTATGCCCCACCAGTTACATGAATGGAAAGCACCTGTCGCGGTACCGTGATTTTAATTCGTGGCATTCAATCTTGTGCACTTGCTGAAAATTAATGAAATTGAATCTTATATTCAACATAGGTTATAAGTAAGTATAATATTTTTAGAAGTTTGATTAGAATTACATATTTATTGTAATATCAAATATAATATAATGAAAATAAAAACAATATATTCATGCGAAGAAAATTCGTAAACTACCTCCGAACAATCCACTGATGTTTAATTACAAACCTTCATAATATATTGTCCGATATAAGACTAAAAGAACTTACGTACATTTCTCTCGGATCTGAAATTGAGATACAAAAATTATCGGAAAAGACAAGAGGGACATCAAAACCATAAGACCTCACGGAAAAGAAACCTCGTAAGATCTTAACATTTTGGAATATAAATACAATGTCATGTAATGCAATGAAAAAAATTAAAAAGAATGGGAGCAGCAAAAAATGCACCCTTCAGATTTCATTCAGAAGATAATATCAAATGAAAATTAATGGATTGGCAAAATAAATTCAAAGGCAATCGCTACGAAGTAGAATGAAAGTGTTTATGATATTAAAACGGACGATGTGAATCGTTTTCATAATATAAATGGCGAATTTGTTCATAATATAAGTAACGCCTATTACTCACAATATCTTATATTCATTCCCTGCATCGTTCGATAGCAGATCCTGGCGAGTTCATTTTAGAGCACGGCCTTCTAGGAGTTGAGTAATTATAGTAAAGCAGTCTGCGATCCACGAGACCGTATTTCTGTGCTGATGCTCATAGTTAGAAACACCGAACACCGAGGCGACTTACCCGGGGCAGCGTCAAGCACGACGGTGCCTTTTCTTAGGATAGAATGTCATATTTTCGATTAACATTTCATAACATTTTAGTATATTACTTAATCTCAGTTAGCATTGGAATTCCGAGTGTAGTATGCAAAAAGTAATAACTGTTGTGGTATGTAAGTATTATGGCAATACAGAACCGAGCGCGGCTAATATATGTGCGTGGAGTACGCACAATCTATAACACGCATACAACAGCATGCCTTAAAGCAATGTTCCCAACTTGATGGAATTTCTGTCAAATCTAGTGGATTAGGTTGAGCGTGAAACAGGATAAATTATATTTTAGCGGGATTATTAACGTTTTTTTTGTTCCATTTTTACTTTGTGGATTCTCTTTAATTTTTTAAAGATACTATGATCGTATGTAATAGTTTTAATTGTGTTGTTTAGTTATGTTTTAGTTGGTAGGATTTACCCGATATTCTAAAAGGTATACCTTTAAATATTCTATTTATAATATTATGAAAAAGTATGCGATATTCTTATTTCTATATATACATATTGCATATGTTTTCGTAAAATTACCCACAAAGTAAAAATACTGATGCAAATAGCTTTAGTGTTTTGCAGTATTGATTTAATTGATCACTTTTAGTAACATTTTAGTATGTGGTGTTGTGTTTTGTGTCATAAAAATGCCGATTGATTTTTCAAACTAAATTTTTAGAACAAGCGGCTTTAAGATAAGCTATCTCAGAACAGCTTAAATGTTTGTGGTCTCTATCTGCCGATGTAGTTTTGTGATCAAATTATTTTAGCTGAAGGCCTTGTTGTCAATGCCAAATAGTAGAATAAATATTCTGTCTATGAAAATAGGACGACGCCCGCCATGTTAATTTCATCAAAGACAAAACGCCGGTCTCTTTATTTCCCCTTTTTCGCCTTGAAGATCTCACAACGTTTCTACGCGGAAAATTGGTAAATGATGGCAGCAAATAATTATTTTGGGTTCACTCACGGAGGAACCCAATACGGGTAAGAGGATGTGTGTTTTATTCATTTAAAATATTAATTTGTGAAGCGTAAGCAAACGTGTAGTTTTGATACGCAACCTTGTGCTCCATGTATCAAAATGGCGCCTATTGTGTATTGATCGTAGAATGTTATAAGATTATTGTGATTTTGGGTGAAACTACTGTTAAATGGCGATTGCAGCGCGGCGACGGCGTCGGCAGCCTATGGCGGTCAGACAGGATACGCCGTAGCGCCGGCTGCCACCGCCGCGACGTACGGCACCCAGCGTGCCGCAGCCACGGGCTACGATACAGCCTACCAAGCAGCTGCGGCGACACAAGGTATTTACAGTATTTATTTATATTTTATTGACCCTTAAACTATGTAGGACCAAAAGTTTATTTATAAAAAAAAATACTTGTTTATTTATAAAAAAATTGTACAAACAATTCCCTTCTGCTATATAAACACGCTAACAAGCACTTTTTGTCTTCATGGTTGAAATTTTTGCTCTTAACTATAATGGGAAATATTCATAATATCTTACATTAATTTTTGTAAAATCTAAATTAACATCCAGTTAATATACTAAATCTTGGTCTCTATGGACTTATTTCCAAGATGGAAATTAGCGTTCGAAATATTTAGAAAAAATTTGTAGTGTTAATATAAATTCAGTGGTGACTAAGTCATGATGACTATTATTACATATGATTTATTGAATTTTGTCTACTTGTGTATAAAAAATAATGTATATGATTAAAAGTATGATAAGATAATACAATTATAAATTTATATATAATTGTTGGTGCATCTGCTAATGATCCTGTAACGTCTGTAAGACTTGACTGATTGGATAAGTATCAGCATTTCTTTATTCTTTATACCAACAAACTTTTGGTGAGGTTGATTTTATATATTATACAATATTACTATATTTAAAGCACCTAGTACTTGTAGTTTTGGTTATTCTGACTTTTAAGTTATTGATATCTGGTTGAAGGAATTTTTTAAACAATTGTTAAATAAAAAAGAAGTAAAATTAAGTAAGTTTTAATTACTTTTTATTTAAAAAGTGATAAACAAGTACACAGCTTGCTTGATCACAAAGCCAATGTGCGTGGCAAACAATTCCATGTGAAAGGTACTGTGATGGATTGCAAACCATCTAGATGTAGTTTGTGGAACTTAGCAACTAGGAATTTCCCAAGGTTGTATAAAATTATTACAATATTGTATAATATGCATAGAGATGCTGCATATCTTTGCTGTGTAGTAGACTAAACCGATCAGAGAGAACTTTGTTGCTGATGATTTGCATCACTTTTCATTTGATGCATTCAAATAGGAGTTGGTAATTAATAGGAGAACAGTATTCCATGTGGGGCCCAACTGGCGCCTTGTTATGTTATATGTTATGACGAGTTGGTATCCGCAACTCTGGAATGTGATCTATTTGAGCCATCCGAGCTCCTCAAGGAAACTTGGTAAACCCTTAAAGTTACCGGTAACCTCGGGGAGCGACCTCGACAAGCGACCTCGACAAGGTACTTAGCCCTGTATTCCGCAACTGTAAGACACAGCAACAGGATGTGGGCCATTTATTCCTCCTCCATACACGCTCGGCATAGAGGGCTGTCTGTAACATCTATAGTAAATAGATATTCCTTCACTACAAGGTGATCATGAAACTGAACACTGCCACAGGGTTCCAATATGGAATAAGCTGGTAAGAAAGTGTTTTCAGAAAGAGTATAAGCGACAAACGAATTTTTTTAGAGGTAAAAGTACTAATCTGTACCTTAAAGAGTTGAATTGAGACTAGATTTTGTCACCTCAATCCGTGACATTCTTTGACAAAATCTTCATATACAATGTCTTACTGAGAAATTTTGGATAGAGTATTACCAATGCTGTTGTCTCCATAGCAATGTATGTTATTAATTTGCAGCATGTCATTGATATGCAGAAGGAACAGGATAGGACATCATAGCTTTTTGGAACAATTGCCTTCATGGGTTTCAAATTTGTGCATCACCATCCTCTGTGTGAGTAACCCAATTGCATAACTCAGGAAGCCTGTATGATGGAAACTTTGTGCTATTTTAAAGGTCTTCCAAGTCCAAACTGGATTGTGCATACTCCAAGGCCTCCTACTCAAATGCAATCAAAGATTCTGATAAGCTAGAAGATCACTTGCTGATCAACCCTTGTAGGTTGTTGGTACGCGTTTTCTAATCTGCTGGTGTTTTTCTTATCTGCTTCACCCTTTATCTGAAAAGTTGTGTCCATCGACATGTATAGCCTCTTGTATCCGTAACATTGTTGGACAGTGTTGGACTGCAAGGCTGGTGCAAAACCGTAAGCTATTTATTTTCAACCAGTTAACCTTGCCCCCATCTGTGCAAATCGTAATCCTGTTCAGCATCATTTTTGAGGCCATTTTGTTGACACTATAATAGTATTATCTACTATGACGCTCTTGTTATGTTAACTTGTGATTTTGTTTTCCTGTTATGTTACATCACTGAAATGATTGAGCAAGATAGCAACAATGGGCCGTTAGTTAATTTTACAGTTCATGAAACTGGACAATATTTAATTTTAATTTTGGAAGTTTTTTAAAGTTAATAATAGATGTTAAATAGTGTCTTTAAAATAGGAGAAAACAAATCAATAAAATATTTGCCAAATTTTTGACAGCAAATTTAGTTTCACATCCAGATTTTGCATTGAGGTAAAAATGTATTAAGTGTTTTATGCATTATGTGGACATTACAATAGTTTATCTGATAAGTTGTAGATTAATTTGTACAGTTGTTCACTTCCTTCTTTAACCCCTTGACATATCATTAAACACAAAAGTAATGTGTCTAGAAATACTATTTATTTATTGGTTGGTATGTTGAGTTTTCTTTTCTTCCCAGTATTTGTCATTTCGGCAGAAACATGTTTTGTACTGATCATGTAGACATCATTTTAATCATGCCAATGTAAAGACAATACACCATTCATCTCACAACTGTTATTGAATGTACATTTCTGTTACCAACATTTCTTTTAAGAATATTTTTGGTGGGTTAGACCAAAAGATGCGGCGCGCTGTAGACTTTATGACAATGCAATAAAGTCGATTTTGGAAAAAAGTTTAGTTATCTAATTCTGCTTCTACGGCGCCGTTGTTACATATTCACACTAGCTGTTTAGCCTAGAAAATTATCTAATAGATGGCTCCGTAGGCAAGTTATAGACTAATTCTATATTTATGGACCAAAAATCCACAAAATCAGTTACTTTTTTTTACATTTATCCGTACTTAATGTAATGGATAATACATTGTTCTGTTAGTTTACCTAACAGATTTGTGACTTTAATAGTTCAAATGAGTTCGAATTTAAGAGTTTGTGTGTCAACCACTTAGGAAATTATGTAGTGTAGGTAAGACATGTTAGTGTGTGGCAGGTACGAAACTTCACTGTGTAGATGAGGATGTGTCATTGGTTTCGTGCCACGCAAAATATGAATGGCTTGAGAAATGCCTAAAGCAATGCAACTGAAACCTTTTACGATTGTAGCTGTTAGCAGGTGTCCGTGCAGGGTCCTGAGGCTGCAGCACTGTTACTGTTTGCATGCTTATCTGTCATCTAATCCAATCCAATAAAGCTAATCCAATATAAAAAAAATTAACACAATGTGACGTGCAGCGGCGGCGCATGCGCACGCGCAAGCGGCGGCCGCGGCCGCTTCGGCGTACGATGCGAGCAAGAGCGCGTACTACCAGCAGGCGTACCCGGCGCCGCCCCAGCAGCCCGCCTATGACGCGACCGCCAAGCCCGCCTACACTACGCCCGCCACCTACGCGCAGGTGACCAACACCGCATACGCCGCGCACACCGCCCACACCGCGCCCGTCTCCTACCAAGTTAGACTCGTCACTTACCTAGCGCTTTTGCTGCAACTGTCTCTCATATATCGGTCTAATATTAATGTGTATGTAATGTAACTTTTGCTGTTGACCTTTGCTTCATACAGCGCGTGTGACTTGGGTTCGATCCCCCAGTACCACTAAAATTATTAATAGTAATTTTAATTGCTGATTTTACCACGTGCTCGGCGGTGAAGGGAAACAATTGCCAAGTCCGCCAACCCGCACAGGAGGAGGGTGTCTGGTACCATTCCTAACTCCAAAACCCACTCAGATATTTGTGGGGCCTTACTTTTACCGCTGTAAGCTGTGGCAGTAATGTTTTATGATCGTTTTCGTTTTAATTTTTGGTAACATAGTAACATAAAATGTAACATTAATTGTAATAATGAAGCTATTCTCAACTATATTTGACAGGACAGAAGTGCTTTAGTAATTTAATAATGACATATTGCTTACTGTAAAGTGTTTTTAACAAATTTGTAAACTGTTCATACAACTGCACGACAATTTACTGACCTTTCCATAGGGGTAGGCAGAGATTACAGATTTCCATTTGGCACAACCAAGCAATCTTGCTTGCAAAGCCCACTTTTCGTCTCTCTGGGGGATAGGATTTAATGAGGGACAAGCCTCGTAGTCGGTTTTGTACATAGAATATAACCAACTATTTAAATAATAGTCATCAATCACTTTCTTCGCTTTAATTAGTATTTTGCAATATTGCTCTTTAATGACAGATACCGAAAATCTGTGGTGACAAGGATATTAATGCTTATGGAACACATAAAACAGATAATCATAACTTTTTTTGTAATACCTTTTCACTATTACTATCATAAAAACAGATTAGATAATACCAAGACATAAAAAGAAAAACAGCCAGTGTTTAATGTGAATGGAGAGATCAAAATTCTCTTGGATTGTTGCCAGTTCTCATAACAATGGTATATATTATTCATTAATACCGAGGGAGGAAGATTTATTAACTTTCTCTTTTGTTAAAGATCATCTCATTTATTAGGTTTAAGAGATTAGTATGTGAATGGGTCTTTTGATATTTTATTTACTTCTGACAGTTTATGCTGCATCACAGTGGTCCACTGGAAATACTTCTACATGTTGTATACTGGTTTATAACAAATTCCTTATAAAGTTATATGAGCAGTTATTATATTAACACTTTAAATATAAACAAATAAATAACATTTTGCTAATGATTTTGTTACTTGGTTTTGAGAAAATTTTCTGTGAAGAGAACCGTAGAAACAATGTTTAACAAGTTTACAATAATCAAATAACAACAAGTACAGTTCTTTGCTATACATGTACATTATCTTTATATTTGTTGTCTATTTTCTTTACTCTTTTGTTTCTCATAATAAGATCCTTTATTCCTAAATTTTAGAAATAATTCAAAGTTATTAGTTGGAGCTTGCGTTTTAAAACAGGGCGGGGCGCGGGCGGGCGGCGGTGCCAAGGCGTACGGCGGCGTGTACACCGCTACCACGGCCGCCGCGTCCTACCCCACGCAGGCCTACAGCGCGCCCGCCGCGCAGCCCGCCAAGCGTAAGTACGCACCGTCCGCCACGCCCACCACCACCACCACCACTGCTTCTCCTTCTCAACTGTGCTCCATGAAACCAAATATTTAAATGTTTATGAATAATATATGTATATATATATATATTTATTTGAATATATCTATGTATATTATTTAAGAATATGTAATCCTATTTATTTAATTGTGTACATATTATTTATTAGAAATGTACGCACTAAGTTTGCCATTTCAATAAATTTCCTGTTAGGGTCTGCTGGAAGAAATTTCAATGTATGGAATAAGTAGTACCCTTGTACTAATACTATGTTTTAATGTTTTCATGCTTTTCTGTGTGTACATAAATAGATAAAAAAAAATTGACACTAAACCTAAAATACTTATCTTACAAGTGTTACAACATTCTATGTTCATCGTACATCGCAGCATAATTTGTAGCTTCTCAGCTCGGTTATCTTCACATAAAGCCTAACAGATACATTATCTCTCCTGTGACAGCTCTCTACAATGCTGCTACCATGTACGTCGCGCAGCAGACAAAAACCGGAGGCGGGTAAGGATTGTATTCTTTTATTAGATAGAGAATCATGAATTTTGTAATTTGGGCTTAATTTATTTGTAAGCACTAGCTTTAGTTTCTTAATACACGAGTCTCCTGGGTTCGATTTCCGGTGCCGGCACCACAAATTGTTAATAACAATTTTAAGTGCTGAATTTACCAACCTTTATGTCTGAGAAATTATAAAAAAATATTATTACGCGGACATAATCCTTTCCGGCGAGAAAACCCTTTCAGATATTTGCGAAAGAAGACCTTTAGCCAACAGTGGGCATTTACAGGCTGCTACCTTTACTTACCTTTATTAATATCTTCATTCACTCTTCAACTAATAATGATATGTCCATATAGACGTCTGCTCACCCAGAATGAAAAGCTTATACATGCATGATAGAGTGTAATATGCACTTTGTTTGGCCTGTACAGATGTGCAGGTGTTTCATAACTGTCGTTAACTCTCGTATTAATTATTTCGCTAGTGGATGGAAGAACTACAACAAAGGGGGCGTCGGCGCCGGCCAGCAGCGGCGTCCCAAACCTCCGCCTAAAGCTCAACAGCTGCATTATTGTGACGTGTGCCGCATATCCTGCGCTGGACCACAGGTAAATTTAACTTTTTTCTAACACAACGTGTTTACTAATTGGGCGAGTTAAATAGTTAATATATATTCTATGTAGAAGGAAAATTGTATGTTGTTTCTAGTATGAATAGAATACAATTATTATAGCTTTAGATAGATAGTCCTATTGTCGAGTTAAGGACTCTTGTCCCTCCAACGGCCCCATTTGCCAGTAGGAATCCTGTGGGATTTAAATAACTCATTATAGCACCATTTTTGTTTGAACTGATCTTGTCTCTGCAATGCCTATGAAATATATTATAAATATAATTAACATAAAAAAATAATGTTGTAATAATGATATTCTTTAGGCTCCTTTGGTTGGAATTATCTTTTTTAATATGTAAGGTTAGAAGTTATATTATTAGGTGTTCTGGTTACTTTTAATTAGCTGTCACTAAATGTCTAGGCAAGTTATTTGTATATTTGATAAGGCATGGTGTTTAATCTGTAAATAATTATGTAAGATAATATAGCAAAATATAGTTTATATTGTCAAACTAGATGGCACTAGTCACATTGTAATACACAATATGGTTTCACCTTTCGAATGTTTATGTATTGTTTCTGTGATTGACAATAAATGAGTATTTTTGAGTGCACAGTGTGATGATTAATTCGAGCGCGCGGACGAGTCGACACATGGTGTATATACCATTTAATTATAATACAGTGGACAACTAGGTAGCCAGTGGCCTAACCACTTAGGCCACTGGCTACCTAAGTGTCGTATACACTGTCGCAACAGCTCACTAACGTATTAATGGTTCCGTAGACATACAAGGAGCACCTGGAGGGCCAGAAGCACAAGAAGAAGGAGGCGGCGGTCAAGCTGTTCGCGCTGGGTGGCGGGGCGGGCTCGGGTGCTGGCGGGGCTGGCAGCGCGAGTGGCGGTCGCGCGGCCGGCTCGGCGCTGCGCTGCGAGCTGTGCGACGTCACATGCACCGGCGCGGATGCATTCGCGGCGCACGTGCGAGGCATCAAGCACCAGAAGGTGCTCAAGCTGCACACCATGCTCGGGAAGCCCATCCCGCCCGCCGAGCCCGCCAAGCTGCATACCGGTGAGTACGCACGCGCACGCATCCACGTACACAAGCTCGCACGCACATGCACACAAGCACACAACTCACCAAAGTTTCTGATTATGACAATACAAAACTTATATTAATTCAACTTGTGAGTGCAAGTTAAACAGTCTGTCAGACTAACATT
The DNA here is from genome assembly GCA_029286595.1 of Bhutanitis thaidina. Classification (NCBI taxonomy): domain Eukaryota; kingdom Metazoa; phylum Arthropoda; class Insecta; order Lepidoptera; family Papilionidae; genus Bhutanitis; species Bhutanitis thaidina. Next base: position 8,645,279 of record JAGSMS010000019.1, read on the forward strand.
ATTCAATTTATTACCATCGCTTATCATATCATTAAAACCAAAATGGTACGTGAGGTGCGGCGCGGAGCCGGGGCGCGCGTGCGGGGCGCGCGTGCGGGGCGCGTTGCAGTCCTCGGCTTCAGGGGAGCGGCGAGAATCATTTAGATCGGCCATTAATTACGCAGCTCGATAGCGGCGAGCAGTGCGGGCGGCGTGTCGTTGCAATTAAAGCCAGCCAGGGCTCCCGTCGGGGAAGGCCCCTATGAGTTGCTAAAAAGATACACATTTATTGATTCCACTAAAACGACTATAAAAGTTTCAATAAAGATTAAATAACATTGTGTAAGTACTGTCGTATATTCAAAGTCTTATATTCAAAAATGTTTTGTCACAAATATAATTAAACTTGAACCACAATATCGAAAAAACACAAAACAGAATAATTCAATATTATGTCACGCACGAAACATTTCTGTAGTGTAGTTTTCCTTAATTCCTCTGTCCTTTTGTATGTGCAAGTTATTTCAATAATAATTGATACCTGAAGCTAAATTTAGACCTTTATTGAATACTTTTATTATTTTGTCTACTTTTTGTTTTTTTTTTTAGGTTCACTACATATTAACCATTTTTATTTTTCTCTCCATTTCAGATAGATTTCTCAGAAATGTATATAAAAGAACGTAAACTTTTACACTGAAATACGAAACAACAATTTAATATTTTTAATATGTAACAAATAAATACTTCAAACAAAGGAACATATTCAATACATTCCTGCTAAATCTACTGTCTCAAATAATCTTTTACTATGTTCATTTAACAATATTTTATTTCTGTCTCATTCCCGTTTAGCAGTTGTTTTGGTTGTTTATAAATATTATTATATTCAAACGTGTCCTCTAACGATCGGCTGTTACGTCGCGCAGAGGACATGTCTGTCTCGCTCCCACCCGCGCTGACTTCTCTTGACGCCACAGTATCATATCTGTATCTGCGACAAGTCGGCTCGTACGCATAGTTGAAAAAAAAAACAAGTCAAATTTTCTCTCATAACGCAAAATTACCAACACTCGGTACAGATATGGAGTGTGACTTTCATAGACCTTTTTCGTTTACATTCCTATGTAGATTGTATTTTAATTTAAAAAAGGCTCCGCTGTGTGTGCGTGCGCTTCGCTGTGTGTGAGAGAATTTGACCTTTCCGATTAGCGAAAAAGACGGTGGCCGGTACGCCCAAGATCGCATTCGTGGCATCGGGTGAGCTCAGCACGGTTGGGAGCGCCTCCAATGAAGAGGGCAAACCATATGAAGCAGACAAGGAGAAGGACGGGGAGGACAAGGAGGAGGAGGGAGAGGGTGAGCCGGAGGTGCAGCCGGTGGGGCAGGACTACATCGAGGAGATCCGCGGCGACGACGGCAAGGCGCTCAGCTTCAACTGCAAGCTGTGCGACTGCAAGTTCAATGATCCCAACGCGAAGGAGATGCACATGAAGGGTCGCAGGCATCGGCTGCAATATAAGAAAAAGGTTTGTTGTTGTTTCCTCTTTACTGTTCAATGGAGGACACAAGTAAACAAGGGTTGCATTGATGATCTTACACGAACATCTGTAGAGCACCAGAGGTGTTCCTCGGCTTTTAAGAAGATGTAGTAGTCAGTAGGGTTTTTCATAAACAGCTGTTCTTGACAAACCAGCGTCAGAAAATCCTTTGCAATACCAAAACCGAAAACAAAGCTCTGGGTTACCAATGACAGGAACTGCACAAAATTGTATTCCTTTTTGAAGGTTAAGCATGTTTTCATGTGCATCAACCAGAGTTCAGGTGATCTCCGTATGAGGCCAACCCGTCTTACACTTACTTATTGCGATGTCTAAAGTTTGCTTCCGTTAGTTGTAGTAATCGGCGCGCGGCGGTAGCCTCTTTCTCGCTCTATGTGTGTGTCGTGTAAGTCAATGAAGGAAAAACACAAAACCTTGTCTCCGAGGGAGGCAAGAGCATTGTCTCCAACAATCAGACGTAAATTGTAGAGGTGCGAGTCATTTGATGGTGTGTTCATGTTATATCACCATGCATGATAAAAAGTTACATTAAGTCTCCCCAACTAGGGAGATGCCTATGTCCAGCTGTGGACTATACCATGATGCTGGTGATCAATAAGCGTGTAATGTCATATAGCGCTTGACAGAGATTCTTGTATTTTGGGTAAAGGATACTTCACAAAACCCTTGCACAAAAATGTTGCTTTATCTTTATATATAACATCCGTTTAAAACTAAAATTCAATTATGCTACCATCCAGTGATTACTTAGTAAAAGGTTTGAGGCGCTCGTCGAGCCTGGCGGCCGCGAGCGGTTGCCAAGAGCTCCGAGTGTCGCGTGATTACAACTGGCAATGAGGATGAGCAGTATTAAGTTATCTAAAAAAATGTCAATGATATATGCATTGTATGTTGTGTTAAACATGAATTATTATTATTAAATTATGTACATCAGTTACGATTATGTAGAATGTTACAAACTGTTTATTTGCAGGTCCAACCAGACCTGGAAGTGAAGGTGAAGCCGTCGACGCACCAACGTAAGCTGGCCGAGGCGAAGGCGCAGCGAATGCTGGTCCGCGATGAACTTTGGGCGAGGAGGCGCATGCATGATGTAAGCTTATTTGTACTTGATACATAAAAGCTATAACAAAGGGTTTAAAGGTTAACGCAAAATCTGAAATTAAAATGGATTATAATATCTGTCAGGGCATGGAGGAGGACGAGCGCGCGTATTGGGAGGGCGGCGCAGAAGCCTGGTGGCCACGAGGCCCGCTCCCACCGCATCTTCATCACCATCACCATGTAAGACAATTTGATTTATATTGTAGGCTTATTGTTCCTATATATAGTGTGAGTTTGTTTGATCGAATAGTATTATCATATACTCGAAAATTAATGGTCTAATTTGAAAATTCATGTCATTCTATTATGGAGCTACATTACTTTAATACTTTATTTATGTTTGTTTGTGCGGCAGGGCATGGGCGTGCCGTACGGCGCCATGGCGCGGCGCACCGAGACGTCGGACGACCGCCACGTGCTGGCGCGACACGCCGACATCTACCCCGGCGAGCAGGAGCTGGCCGACATCCAGCGCGCCGTGTCGCACACCGAGCGCGCGCTCAAGTCGCTCTCCGACGCGCTCGCCGACCTGACGCGCCCCAAGGTGCGTACCGCTACGGCCCGCGACACGCCGACATCTACTTGCAGGCAGACAAACATCAGTCACCCGCAAATCTTTTTGAAATATAAACAATAGACTACAAAATACACGATTATGTAGAACTGTATTAAGCATTTTTTTTTATCTTTACAGAGTCAACCTGCTAAAGCAGCGAATAAACCGGAGGACAAAAAGGATGACAAACCAGAGGGCAAAGAGGACGGTCGGGACAACCAGTTGTGAGTATTGAACATATTGTTATCATTATTCACAGCTAAACTTTATTGTAGGTTTATTTAAATTCCAAATGTGTATTTAGACTGGTGAACACGCAATTTTTTTACATGCAAAGTAAGATCAACAAATATATAGGCCTCATTTATATAGTTAAGGTTATGTTGATTGGTTTGAAGATTTAATATAATTAAATCTACACAGCAGAAACAATCGAAATGCGCCGGGTCTAGCCAGCAGGCGGCGGGAGATGTGCCTTAAGTACTGGCTAGCGCGGCCGGCGCTGTTGGGGTTGCGGTTATGTGAAAGTGTTTCCGTTGCCCGGTCGATATGCGGCGAAGGTGGAAAACCGTGTGTGCTTTTGGTCGGTGCAAGCCCGACGACATGAGGCAAGTCTGTGCCAGGCAATTTCACATGAATACAAACAAAGGATCTGATGATAAATGATGGAGAAGAAAAAACGTTTATTCGCGCAGACGTGGGCCAATGTAATGATTACATCTTTGTCGCACCCGGCAGGTTCTCGTTCGTGGGCGAGGGCGAGGCGGCGAGCGTCGCGCCCGGCGCGGCCGGCGGCGCGGTGGGCGCGGGCGCGGCCGCGGGCGAGGCGCCCGTGCGCGCGCTGAAGGGCGTGATGCGCGTGGGGCTGCTGGCCAAGGGACTGCTGCTGCGCGGCGACCGCGACGTGCGCCTCGTGGTGCTGTGCCACGACCGCCCCACCGTCACGCTGCTGAAGCGCGTCGCCGCGGACCTGCCGCACCACCTCACGCGCGTCAAGGTACACACCCCACCAGGTGGCAGTGCAACCACTGCTCTGTTTCAGTTTGAAAGGTACAGAGAGCCTGTATAATCTTACAACTTAGTCTTCAGGGATGACAAAGAAGCACATGTAGCCTTTTTTGTTTGAAGTCGGTTACAGGTGTTCATGGGATGGAGGAGCCGGCCAGCAACCGGCAGCAGGCGAGCGGCGGCCAGCTCGCTTGCTGCTCTTATATTATAAAATTGATTGGCGCATCCGCTGCATGCGTTGAGGACAGACATCTTCATACTTCGCTTAAGGTTTAGCAAGCATTATGTTAACGGTAGTTTGGTACACAGGGCCCCGGCGACGAGCCCAAGTACAAAGTGGAGCTGCAAGCGGCCGAGGGCGCCGTGCAGGTGTCGGACGGCAACGTGAACGTGCTGGTGTCGCTGACGTCTGCCGTCATGCGCGAGCCCGCAGGTAGGCTCCCGCCGCCCCTTCTGTCTCTCCCCACCCAACGATTCGACTGCGCCAATTTCACTCCCTCTGCCAACTAGCCGGTCGCTGTCCGCCGTCCACTCTGTGCGATGTACATACACATGCCATACGATACAATCTGGCCAGCGAAATTGGTTGTCGAATTCGTCAATACACAAAAGAGACGAACGAGAACAAACTATCTAAGCACCGGTCAAATCTATTTTTCCTCTTTGTATATGTCGTAACAGTTTTATTTTATTTTATTTCACATGTATAACGAAACAATGAGATAATTTGTTCAAAGTTTACCGCTCGGTGTACGCCGGGCAATGTGTTGAATGCTTATTTTTAGGTGTGAGTAGGATAAGCAGCGAGAAGAAAAGGATTTTTGATCATCCCTTGAGATATATCACATGCGTTGGTATATTTATGTCTACTGAAACGGCGCAAACATTCTGTCCCATTCATCCAATGTTTGTATTTATAGTTTATTTTTATGTTCCAATATGTAGGCTCCAATTAGGATAGTAACGCCAGTCTTTATCGTAAATCCATTTGTTGATCTAATCACTTAATTAAAAACGAATCGCTACATCAGCGAACGCCGCAACGGCGATGCGATCCCGTGCAGGCTGTCCCCCGCCATGTTTGCCCCGTTTTCGTCGATGTGTTGATGGTCAAACACCCTTTGTGTTGTTGTCGCTAGAGGGTGGCGACATAAAGCGAGACGACAAGGATGTGCTACCGCGGCAGAAGTGTTTGGACGCGTTGGCCGCCCTTCGGCACGCCAAGTGGTTCCAGGTACATTCGCCCACATTACCAAGACATGTGCGCACTCCACGTTAACGTTCACACCTCGCCTCGTGTAGCTTGCAGTTACTTGTAACGTACCAAAAAAAAAAATTGTTCATTCTTAAAAGATTCTTGCATCAAGTATAGTCGCAGCAGTTTCACCTTTTGTTTTATGATTCCAGGTAATTATTTTTTTTTATCGCTGAGACACTGATGATTTATCTTTTGCCTGAAAATGCTCCAATAAAATTAAAAAGAATAAACAAATTTCAATCCAATCAATCATTTGAAATATTTTGTAATACATAATAATATTTAGAGGGAGTGCGCACGTTTAATTTAGTCACATGTTTTTATTTTATCTAATTATTAATGTAGAATTTGTTTTTAAAAGAGATATTGATATATTTTCCGCTCCCATGAACATGTGGCTACAAAGTGCTTGTCCGAAAAGCTGCGTTTCCATCCGCACTTTGATACAGCCTATGGGAGTAATTGAGGAGTAAGCTACGAGGAAACGCAGTTTGAGCTTAGTCAAATCCAATGGAGATAATAACACATTCATTGCTCTACTGTATTTTTCGGTTTGAATGTTTTTATGGAATCTCTTAACCTTCTTAATAATGTATCTATTAGGTTTACAAATACACTAAAAAAAACCTCTCAATACTGCTTCTTTGAAAGTATTTGGAATATAAAGTGGGCACGCGTCAATCCGGTCTATAGTCTGAATTTTACTTTACTTACTCCAGTAGGCAAAGAAAAAAAAAAGGTATTACAATTGTCCTGAGTCGCCTGTACTAAGATTAGATATAGTAGATATTATATTGCCGATATTTAACAACAATCCGGATGTAATGTCCCGCGAGTGGCCGGATTAGCGCCATCCCGCTGTAGAGTATGACCGTGAGTGTGTATGTGAGCTTAAGAGATTCCGTGCGTGCGTGCGGTCGTGTGCGCGCGCTGACGCGGTGCGTGTGTGTGCGTGTGCGCAGGCGCGGGCGGCCAGCCTGCAGTCGTGCGTCATCATTATCCGAATCCTGCGCGACCTGTGCCGCCGCATCCCCAACTGGACCCCGCTCAATCCTTATGTGAGTACGCTTATTTATTGTTATGTAACAAGAGGTGGCCTAAGTAAGAATCGTTGCCTACACCTGCTGGTTTATGTTGTTAAAAATTGGTAAATATTGACCTAAATATGAGATTCCTAAAACTGCCATCCAGTGATTATTTAGTAAAAGGTTTGAGGCGCTCGTCGAGCCTGGCGGCCGCTTGCGGTTACCAAGAGCTCCGAGTGTCGCGTGATTACAACTGGGAATGAGGATGAGCAGTAATTTTTGACATAATCTAATCATATATGTCATGCAATAAAAACCGTTTAAGATACATTACATAGTTAAACAAATTTACTTGTACATACATTAAAATGAACTTGATAAAAATAAGAATGTCTGGCTACGAGCATCTAATTAATCACTTAACAAACACGCACGACAATCAAGTAAAATTATAACACAACTTTTTAATATTAGCACTGAAATGTAAATGTATGGGAAATGGCAAACGAGCTAGTTCTTTTGAAACACTTGCAGGCCTTTAAGAACATTTGGGGAGGGGGAAAGGTTTCGAGGAGAAGCAAAGGTAGTCCCTTGGCTCTTCCACTTACTAAAACATGTGTTCTACACAAAAAAAAAACTCTTCTTAATTTAACAGTTCATGGTATTAACATTGGAATAGTATTTTTTGGTTTTGCAATTTTACGGTGTCTATTAAATTAGTTATTAATTATAAAGCGCATATACTGGCGCAGTCAGAGCTCTAGACAATGTCTGTTGGTGATCTTGTTTCATTATCACGTATTGACATATAACGCGGTGGCAGGCGATGGAGCTGTTAGTGTCGGGCGTGATGCAGTCCGCGGGCGCGGCGCTGTCGCCGGCCGAGGCGCTGCGGCGCGTCATGGAGGCGGTGGCCGGGGGACTGCTGCTGGAGCAGGGACCTGGCCTGCGAGACCCCTGCGAGAAGGAGCTCGTCGTAAGTGTGGTGCAGCCGTTCCATCCAGCCATAAGGGCTTAGGTCTTTAATAACAGTTACAACTGCCATTTCACAAATCTTGTCTAAAGAAAACTCTGAATTGAGATAAGATATAGGTATCTAAAAATGTACTAAAGTTCTGTGCTTTAATGTGATTGAACGATAAACATACAAATTTTCACATTTGTAATAAGATGTAATAAAAATTTGGAGCCACTTCCAGAAGCTTAAGGGCAATTTTAAAAAAGTTTTATCAAATTTTAGAAATTATTTTTAACTAATCCCATACAAACATGCATATGAATAATTTTATATATTTTATAATATAAATCCTCATTTTGATGATGTGTGGGTGTAAGGGAAAATATACTACTTTTTTTCAAAATGTCAACCTTAGTTTCACATAATGCACCCTGCTAATGAACAGACAAGGTTCTGGCAACCGACTGATAGCAGAGAATCCTTCAAAACATACGAATCTCAAATATCACAGACTTGTGGTGGGAAGTAGTATATCTAATGCGAGGGCATCGCCACTGTGCTTACCAACCCAACTGGCCTGCCCAGAGTGGTGAGCATGGGCAAGTCTTCAGTGCATGGAATACTGTCCAGTTTTTATAAAAAGGTTTATATACAGAGGTGGATTTAAACAGGCAGATGACATTGATTAGACTCGTTATTTTAGTTCATAATTCCCAATCCCAATATCTATTCCCAATGACAATATCCCAATTCTGGGATAATGTCACAGATAGCAGTATATCAGCGCTATCTCAATTTAATCATTTGCTATTTGTCATCAGTTACCAGCGCAACTTCCGCGAGGAGCTTTCTGATAAAGCTACTGTTACTTACATTTAAAAAAAAATATGTTCTTTCCAGGATGCTCTGGGTAACCTACCACCTCAAAAGCGTGAAGACTTGACAGCTTCCGCTCAGCAATTCCTAAGACAAATTGCATTTAGACAAATTCACAAGGTAATACATTACTACCATTTTTTTTTATTTTTATTTAAAAAAATATTTAGATCCTTCTCTTATGTTGTGGAGGTGTCTTATAGACATAAATTGCACATGGACAAACACTCGGACCAGAAACAGCTATTACTTGTAGGTCTTGTAAATAATTGTTCCATGGGGAGTCCGAACCGCGACTAAACGCTTAACGCCAAACGCCACTAAGCCAGCCGTCAGATTGATAACCTAGTAGATAGTGCTCGCTTTAATTGCATATGTTCGGTGGTGATGGAAACCTACATATTTAAATAATATTAATATTAAATATTTTGAGGTTATGTTATGCCCGTCAACTTGCACTTGTGTTGCGTTGCGTACCTTTACCGGCTCCAAAACCCTCTTAATTATTGAGGGCAGGCATATTACCTAGCAGTGGGATGTTTACATGTTGCTCACTTTATGTATCTCATTTGGACATAAATACCGAGATTTATATGTATATACCTAAAATGTAATTCAATAAACCTATAACAAAAAAATTGCACAGCACACTGATTAGATTCATATAATGATTCAAGCAAGTTACTAATACTATTATTTTTACTTATAATTTACATTGAAAATGTATATTTCTAATTTTAAACAAGCTCTGCTGAACAAACAATATGATTCCTGAAATTACTTAACATGTGTTCCGGATACATAACAGTGATGTGTTGTTGCGGCAGGTGCTGGACATGGAGCCGCTGCCGAAGCCGAAGCACGCGGGTGGCGGCTGGAAGTTCCCGCGCAAGCGCAGGCGCTCCAACACCGACCCCGAGCCCGACCAGTCTAACGGTAACTTTGACACATGCCCACATTATCTAAGCGTGTACTTCTGGAACTTTCATACAAATAACTTTCGGAAAGTATTGTACTGTATAGAGCAATCGATGTTCAAAGGTACAGTTGTTTCATATTCGGAATATAGGTAAATCACAGATCAATAGAATATGTATGTAAAGGACAAACAATATTGTTAGCATGTTTGCTTTAGATTAGAAAATGCTTTCCCCCTTGCTCTCACACACTATATGAGTCTGTGATCTTCTGAACTCGATTCGCATAATGAAACATTAAAGTATTATACAGTACAAGTAGCATCAGCTTTAATGATGTTCCTCAATGGAGGCTAACTGACAGCTTTTGTCTATTATTACCAAATAATGTTATAGGATGTAGAGGGCAATTACAAGATTATTGTGTATGTATGAAAACAGTCGGTTTTGGATATGATGAGACTAGATGACGAATCGTAGGCCGCGTCGGCAAAAGCAAAAAGTGCAAAGTGTCGAGTTATTCGACGCTCAGCTCGGTTTGTTGGAGTCGGCGCTGTCCTTGACGAAAAGGCACTCTGATCCGTACTTCACTTCCTTTCATATATATATATAGTACATGACCGGTAATGTGCATATTAATTATTCTTAAATTTAAATGACCTTAAAAAAAATAATGACGATGTTATAGATTGAAAATTTAAATTTATTATTATTATCTGTAATTTTCACAAGTATATAATCATATTGCTATTAATAAACAATATGATAATTATGAATTTTACTTTGATAGATTGTATCCCAAATAGCAGATTGCAATGTGACATATTTTTGTTAAATCTATCGTAACGTATATATAACCTGTGGATCACAATAAAAACATTTTGATTTGGTTGCAGGTGAAGGCAAAGTGGTTAAGACAGACGAAAAGATGGACGCGTCGGACGCGAGTGCGGCGGGCGTCAAGAAGTAATCTCTTGGTGTGGAAGATGAGGCATTAGCCAACTTGCAATGATCTACAATTAAAATACTAATTAGTAAGACATTTTTAAAAGGTTATCACATAACATACGCATGTGGTGTGCTGCATTATAATATAAAAGAGTAAGGCATAGAGACAAAGAACTAGTGAAGGCATAATGTCTTTTTTTTTATAATGATTAAAGTTGGTTGTTGCAAGTTGGTAATTTGAAAAAAAAATGACTGAGGAATTTAAGAACGACAACTATCTCAATTGAAATGACTGAAGGGAATTTCTAAGTTCCTTTTGTCTTGATTAAAATGTGATTTTTGGTTTTAAGATAATATGAAACCATTGCAATAGATTTAAAAAGAACATGAATCGATTTTCTTACCTTTTTTTTCACCCTGTGTTTTATTGGAGTGGACAACATTAGACTTAAACCTTTCTCATATATTTGTTATATTTTTAATATATAAAGATATTGTTTTGTCACATGAAGTGTAAAATTATTTTTGTGGCATCAATCTGTCCAAAAACTATGCAAGAATTAGTCCAAGATATAATTATTGTAGTGTTTAGTGTCTAGGCTATATTCTATATTGTGATTAGTCTATATTTAATAATGTTTTATGTGAGATTGACAGGGATAGTCGGACTATGCGAGAGTCGCGAAGGAGGCAGAACGGATTTAGTGATAAGGTTTTTGTTTATTGTTAGGGTCACAGTATTTTGACGTTACGAAGTTTAGTTCCTTCAGCGTGGGTCGAGGCAGTACAATAAGTACACATCGCGACGAGCTGATTATTTTTAGTATATCTACATTATTTTATTTACTGATCGTATTACCGAGTGAATTCTTTCTACCAAAACTTCCTTACATTCTGTAAGGAGGGTACTGTGTGTTTATAAATATAGAAGCCCTTGTTTTCGTAAATCTCTTTTAATATTAACTCTTGTGATTTTTTTTATTGGTGTTCTAAATTTTCCAAAATATAGATCAATAAAACTTGTAAAAATTGTCACATTTTTTGGTTATTGACAAAACTAATACTTATTTTGTATTGTAACTCTACTTTTAAATATTAATGTCAATAAAGAAAGTAAAACTCGAAATTTTTATTTCTATAAAATGCCCACTGATAATATTGCATATAGATAAAATAGTAGAGTATGAGGCATGCATACCTTATTTAAACACTCATTGCTGGTCCTTTGGGCGGTTTGTAACTGCAGCAGAAACTTCACAAAAAGCCCTAAAGTGAATTTTCAAACATTTTTCTGTGTTACATGCACTGGAAAGCTATTGAAAATATGCTTCTGCTATTTTAATAATATATTTACCATCAAAAGTACAATGATAAACAGAATGTAAAGTAAAAATTAATGAAGTAGCATATATATTTGAGTGGTTAGAAGGTAAGAGCACGCCACAACCCTCCATTGTGGGATGGAGGGCTTCACGTGAAATATTATTTGTCAGACATGCAGGTTTCCTCGAGATGTTTACCTTCAACGCCGAACATGGGATGAACGATGAACTGGACATGTGTCAATAAGGTAATTAATTAGCACAGACTGAATACACATTTCATCTTGGGCAAATAAACTTCCTTTGAGAACTACTTCACGCGAGAAAAGCCGCGGGTCGTCTCTAGTAAATAGTATTAATACTATCTTTCACCATTATTCATTGAGTTATCGTTGTTTGAATCGAAATCGGGAAGACAATTAGAAAATTGCGAGAAAATCGGCCCTCATTAAAACCAAACCCTTTAGGGGGAAGATATTCTCGGTCTACAGGGACTGTTGGCGCTAGATCTGGCCGTCGAGCGAGGCCACTGCAGTAAATTAGAATTTGGAGACTCCACTTTAAAAAAGAAACCAACTTCCAGAAATGGTGGGAGTATCAGATGGCAATCATTCTGCATTCAGGTTTTGTGCAAGATGGGCAGTCACAGAGAATCCTCATGACACACATTTACATCATTCCTGTGATATTGCATATAATATAAAGTATTTGTAGATACTATGATAAATGATAATGTTTCAATCATGTAATCATGGGCTCATGATTAAACAACGAAAACATTCAGTACATATTTTTTATTGTGCCAATATAAACATATGAATTAGGATAGTCAAAATATAACATAAATCAATAATGGGTAAATTTTATTTCTTCTGTTTGATGTTGTTAAATATTTACTGTACAGGTTTATCATCAATTATCTTTTCATGCCTTGTGTATAAAATCTCTTAGACATAAATGTTTCTTATTTTATTAAATTCACATCTCTGCTACCCTAACAGTAATTTAAATATAATAGTAAGTATATTTAAAATTATTAATGGAACTGAAACAAAAAAGGTATGTTATTTAATAATGTATTGAGTCACTGTCAAAACATTCTCTTAAAAACTATACTTACTTCTTGTAACAGTTCGTATGGATCTAACCAAGTTTAAAATTTGGTATTTTACAGATGAATGATCTTCAAATCCTTGACTTGGGACATTTGCACCCCATCCCACTGCAATAATAAAAAAAAATAAGATATAATATCAATGGTTATAGTTTTCTGTTTGGTGTAATTCAACACAGCTTGTTGTATTAAAGCCCAATAAAGAAGCTGCTGCAACTCAATTTTCACATCTCTGTGAGATAGAAAATCTGGGTGCGACAAAACAACCAAAAATTTAGTGGCAAATAAACTCTTTCCATGGGTGTCCTAAGTCTACTACAGCAACAAATTTTGAAATTTTAAGGATGTCTATGAATTGGCTGATCAACCATCTCAAATAACTCCAGACCCAAAATATCTATTTTAATTCATTTAAATCATTTGTAATACTTTGACAGATCTGTTATTTGATAGTAAAATCTGCATTGAAATCCAAGAAGAATGCAAGAATTATATTATTATAATAATAAGAAGTTTAGAAGTTGCAAGCACAGTTATGCACACAGCAATGCCTATTCCAACTTTTTTACCAAAGTAGGTAACCAAAATTCTTTTCAATTTTGTTTATCCCTTTAGTAATCACATTCTTTCCATGGAAAAGAAAATCTGTATGTATCCTCTTTTTTAAGATAGATAAGATAAGAGCGATAAATAGTCTCACTGCCAATTGAAGCATATGCTAAGATAAAATAGCTTTACTGGCTGACCAGCCCTGACAAACTAATATATACTAGGGTTCATATTTAAATGAATGTATGAGGACAGTTTGATCCTATTAACTATAACAGTAAGTACACTGCTTAATAGAGGCCTCTCCAATATATTACCACATAGCATAATCCTGACTCACATGAATCTATCAACTTCCTGCAAATCAGTACAGGTTGTTAGAACATCTAGTGTGTGGGATAGCGATTATCAACTGTATGAGATATGTAGCGAGGCAATACCTCTAACATGCTAGTCCAAAAATAATGAGAGTGAACTCAAACTAACAAGTATTTTAAATTCACTGAAATAATGGTACTAATATACACATTTACTATGACTTTCTTATTTAGGTTATGTTTCTTACTTACTTTTTTGCATAAATCTTTCTTCATTAAGTACACATACAGCGTTAAGACAAAGTAAAGAAGCTTCAAATAAATTCCACAAAGTAAGCATTTTAAGTAAAAGCTATCTAAATTCTGAACTGGAAATCCTATCCCTACTGTTTTGTTGACAATCAAAACATCGACTATGACAAGTGACAACTCAACTTATTCTGTAACCTGTAGATATAGAAGTTCTTATTCTTTGACTATAACTCATAGACTAAGATCTCTTGTGTCTGTAACGCGAAATTTGCCGCGAACCCAAAAAAATATGGTTGAGTCTTTTATTAAATTTTGTTTTTTCTGTTTTCAAGTTGAAGTTCGATAGCGGCGCAGTTACTTCCGCTGGAGCTAAGATTTTGAGTAAGATCGGGAGCTTCTGCAAATAACTGTAAACAACCTCCCCTGTAAGCCGATTTCCGAAAAGGTTGTAGTATACACCACATACATACTCCTCACCCGATTGTATAGATGACTGTGAGAAAGCTTTTGATTCCGTCGAAATTTGGGCGGTAATACAATATCTTCAGCGGTGCCAGATAGACTCTAGGTATATCGAAGTGCTGCGTGCTTACGGAACCGACACGTGTACTTCCATTGCAGGCTGTTTGAGGAGGTTAAAATATGCTCAGGGGGCTATGAAAAAGACTATAGTCAGTTTCTCTGCGCTATAGAATCACTGATATAACCGACATAGGACTGATAGGATCAGCAAGCTGAAGTGGCAATATGCTGGCCACATAGTTTGCAGAACTGACAACCGTTGGAAAAACCGTAAGAAAGATCCCTGAGTGGCAACCTCGTACAGGTAAACGTAGTCTGGGAGGACAAAATGAAGAGACGACCTGCACAGCCTTGCGGGAAGTCGATCAGTCATTCTTTGAGCGTCGCTTATGTGCAGCAATGGACTTGTTAATGAATGAAATTACGAATTTATTTTATAATAGAAAATTGGTTTAATTATAATTATATTTTTTTTATGGGAAAATGAGCAAATGACGAAGCGCCTCACGTAATAGTATTTGATTACCATCGTCCACGTACAATTGCAACACCAGAGGAGCTGCAGGTGAGTTGCTGGCCTTTAAGGATATTTGGGGGATGAGAAAAATTATAGGGGTAGGGGAGCTCACTCACTGAACGAAATACAGAAGCACAAGATGCCTCTACTTCACGCCAAAATTCTGCGAGATCGTGGTACTACCCCGGTTGAGCAGCAGCTAAAGCCGCTGCTTGGCTGTACTACATACAAAACTTAAAACTTGAACCGTAATAGACTTGGTATTGGCAACACTGAATATAATCACTATTAAACTGAATATAACCTAGAACATACTTCTCGTATCAAATAGAATTCTGTGTCTCGTCTTGTAATCGTTAATAGGTTAAAGAGTTGTATCCACAGAGTACATTAATTGGTAGTATCCAAAGAGTAATGCATATACGAAATATCAAAGAGTAGATCTATGTACAAAAAGAAGGTAGTATGTTGTCCCTCTACATTGTTTGTCGTTTACATTGACATAGCAGATTTAGTTTATTATTACTTTCAGACTTATTATTACAATAATTGCATCAAAACATAAAAATCTAAGGTTTTATTTAACAGATGTTGTTTTAAGAAGGCTCCAGTAGCAAAGTTAAATCTACTACAAATACAATAATCATGGAAACGATGGAAACTGAAATAGTAGTTTGTGTTTCTCATGACGAACACTTTAAAGAAGCAGAAAATGTTACGACTGATGTGACTGATTCTGATAATGACTCAAGTCAGACTCAATCAACAGAAATGTATAAACCTAATTTAGTGGAGGACAAAGATGCTGAAAGTTATATTTTACATGCAAAGCGGGAGAATCCGGTTTCGGTAAACCATACGTACGTGGATGTAGAAGCATTCAAAAAGAGAAATGTTAACATTTATGCCCAAGATACTGGGCCTAAGCTTTATCCAGTGAAAGGCAATGTAGTTACACCTCCAATTATAATAAAAAATCTTCCAGAGGCATTTAGTTACCTCCCTATTTATGGAAGACCCAAATCCAAAGCCGATTTAGAAGAATTTTATAATAATAAGATTAGGGAATATGTTGGATGTGATTTAAGCGACGAGGACTTCTCGAGATTAGCAAAATATTGCAGGTGCATAAATTATAGCTTTATTTACGTAACTAAGTTTTATAATTATCATTTATCATACAGTAAACAAAATTAAGTATTTATTAGTAACTCATGTTGCAACAATATAAATTCTTTTTTTAGGACGTTAGGATTAATGGTGGTCCATCCATTCTTGATAAAGAATTAAAAGGCTTCTTGACATCCCTGAGAACCGTGATAGATTACCTCATACCCAGAAAATGACTGTTTCGTGTCGCACACAGGAAATTGTTGTTACCGCAGGAGATATGTTCTCCGGTTGGTACATCTATGTGCTGCTGCCAGCGTCTGGCTGTAAATGGCTTCACCACTCTGAAAACTATAATAAAATACATATTTTCACAAAGTTAAATAATTTCAAACAATAGTTATTTGTAGTAGTAGTATTTCTAGTTATTATGTTTGGACCTTGTGTCTATAGACCACAAGGTTTTTATAGCAGCTGCATGTAGTTTTGACCGGATGGTCACAAATTCGACCAATGAGATCTTTTAATTGAGATAAAAAGTACATTCTGCAATAATTACTAACTTACAATTGTAACAATTTGCAGTACTAAGTAGGATTAAACAGTCTTGCACAATGGAATTGTAAGGAATCTTTAATAAAAGTTGCATAGAAATATGTATATGTATTCAATGAAGTTATTGCTGTTAGCCGTTTTGGCTTTTACAGCTTCATAGGTTTGCGCCTGTGGCCTCAATGATGTTTATTATGTATGTACAAGTTGTATTAGTTAAAATATACAGTCAAAGAATTGTATGTAGTAGTATAGACTGGAGAAACAAACAAGGTTAACAGTGTACCTAATGGCAAGTGGGAACTAAGATTTGTTTACAACTATAAAGATCTTAATCTTTTATAATTATAAGGGGAGAACCTATAGAGAAAAGTACCTACTGTAGCCCTCAAGTGTTAGTTGTAAGTAATAAATAAATAAATGAGAATGGTTTACTATTTCTTAGAAACTTCTAAATTATTCCTACAGACCTGGTCAGCTTCGAACTGGCAAAGAACTGACTATGCCTACCAGTGCTCCAACATTCAGTTTCCTCCCTACTTACAAGGGAACAGAGGATAGTAAAGATGGGGATGACCTAAATGTTGTGAAGAAGTTTAAAGTACGAGTGCAAAGAGATAGAGCAAACCTGTATGTGAAGAAACTAAAGTACAGGGGAATGAGAATTCTGCCACTCACATTAGAGGTTTGTATTTAATATCAATAATATTGTAAACAGGTTGAATTTGTGACAATCTACTACATTGGACTTATTTATTCCTCTGCTATATTTTTTTCTTGTGGGAAGTCGGCAGACAAGCTAGCGGTTCACCTGATGGTAAGTGCCCACGTACATCTGCAACGCCAGACTAGCTGCAGGTGCGTTGCGGGCATTGAAGGATATTTGGGAGTGGGGAAGGTGTAGGGGAGTAGGCCTCCGGTTACCTCACTCACCGAACGAAACGCAGAAGCACGGAATGTCTCTTCTTCACGCCAGTATTATGCGACGCCGAGGTTCTACCCCGGTCGCGTCGGTCCATTGAGCGGCAGCCAACGCCGCCGCTTGCCTCCACCACGTCAATATAAAGAAATGCATGCCCTTGAAAGGACCTCTTACTTTCTCATTAGATATAATATTATCTCTGATTCGTAGCGTCACAGTGCATAGAGAGCGCGGCTTGCCCACAGAACTCGCGGCACTCGGTGTTCAGCTGCGACGTGGTGCTGCTGGGCCGCAGCCGGCTGACGGCGCTGCGCGAGCGCATCGTGTGCGCCAACGACGCCGAGGTTCTACCCCGGTCGCGTCGGTCCATTGAGCGGCAGCCAACGCCGCCGCTTGCCTCCACCACGTCAATATAAAGAAATGCATGCCCTTGAAAGGACCTCTTACTTTCTCATTAGATATAATATTATCTCTGATTCGTAGCGTCACAGTGCATAGAGAGCGCGGCTTGCCCACAGAACTCGCGGCACTCGGTGTTCAGCTGCGACGTGGTGCTGCTGGGCCGCAGCCGGCTGACGGCGCTGCGCGAGCGCATCGTGTGCGCCAACGACGCCGAGGTTCTACCCCGGTCGCGTCGGTCCATTGAGCGGCAGCCAACGCCGCCGCTTGCCTCCACCACGTCAATATAAAGAAATGCATGCCCTTGAAAGGACCTCTTACTTTCTCATTAGATATAATATTATCTCTGATTCGTAGCGTCACAGTGCATAGAGAGCGCGGCTTGCCCACAGAACTCGCGGCACTCGGTGTTCAGCTGCGACGTGGTGCTGCTGGGCCGCAGCCGGCTGACGGCGCTGCGCGAGCGCATCGTGTGCGCCAACGACGCCGAGGTTCTACCCCGGTCGCGTCGGTCCATTGAGCGGCAGCCAACGCCGCCGCTTGCCTCCACCACGTCAATATAAAGAAATGCATGCCCTTGAAAGGACCTCTTACTTTCTCATTAGATATAATATTATCTCTGATTCGTAGCGTCACAGTGCATAGAGAGCGCGGCTTGCCCACAGAACTCGCGGCACTCGGTGTTCAGCTGCGACGTGGTGCTGCTGGGCCGCAGCCGGCTGACGGCGCTGCGCGAGCGCATCGTGTGCGCCAACGACGCCGAGGTTCTACCCCGGTCGCGTCGGTCCATTGAGCGGCAGCCAACGCCGCCGCTTGCCTCCACCACGTCAATATAAAGAAATGCATGCCCTTGAAAGGACCTCTTACTTTCTCATTAGATATAATATTATCTCTGATTCGTAGCGTCACAGTGCATAGAGAGCGCGGCTTGCCCACCCCACGCCCACGTACATCTGCAACATCAGACTAGCTGCAGGTGCGTTGCGGGCATTGAAGGATATTTGGGAGTGGGGAAGGTGTAGGGGGAGTAGGCCTCCGGTTACCTCACTCACCGAACGAAACGCAGAAGCACGGAATGTCTCTTCTTCACGCCAGTATTATACGACGCCGAGGTTCTACCCCGGTCGCGTCGGTCCATTTGAGCGGCAGCCAACGCCGCCGCTTGCCTCCACCACGTCAATATAAAGAAATGCATGCCCTTGAAAGGACCTCTTACTTTCTCATTAGATATAATATTATCTCTGATTCGTAGCGTCACAGTGCATAGAGAGCGCGGCTTGCCCACAGAACTCGCGGCACTCGGTGTTCAGCTGCGACGTGGTGCTGCTGGGCCGCAGCCGGCTGACGGCGCTGCGCGAGCGCATCGTGTGCGCCAACGACGCCGGGGTGCGCCTCGATGTCTCAGCCAACCCGCACGAGACCCCGCCTACCACCGCCAGGGTCAGTTTTCTTTCCATAAAATGCATGATGACTTTTGTCTGTAGTCTTTTATTTCTAGCGATTGATTTAACTCCACACGACTGATATTAATTTCATGATCGAATGTCAGGTAGTTATTCCATCTTACCGACAGACACCATTAGTAAAATTTAAGGATCCCGTCGTCCTTCTGTTTATAAAAGAGTGTTATTTGCAGGATTTGTTTCCTTCGAGTTTCTTGTTCATCAACAACGTGTTCTACGTGGACGAGCGTGAGAACTGCATAGACTACAGCGCGCCGATCCGCGAGTGGGCGAGGAAACGCGGCCTGGGCGACTTCACCAAGAAGGACATGAACAGCGTCAGGCTGGACGAGCTGGTGCTGAAACTCGGACATCCTGAGGTGAGATGGAAACCTTGAACTGGTCGAGTTTCAAGGTTACTCTAATAACTAACCTTGAAACACGACGATGTGATGTCGGACTGTTGTCGGATTCGACTTTTTGACAGATTACGTCGTAGAGACTTGTTTAGCTGAATCGAATATAGTTTCCCAATAAAATGGACAAGTATCTTCAACGTAATCTGTCAAACTGGTCGAATCCGTCATAATCGTGATCCGTGTTTTTTGAATCTGTGAAATTGAAACGAGCTCTAGAAAGAACAACACTTTCAATTCATAAAAAATTCGGCAGTGGAGCTCTCTCCAGGGTTTCAGGGTTTTGAAAAATGTTTGAGTATTTGTATGACCATTATTTTGAACTTTTCCTCTGGTCCCTTGGGTTCCTAATTATCGTGAGCAGACTGCACTTAAACTGCAATAATAATTGATCAGGTTCACGTTGGTGGAAGACCCCGTGTGGAGACCTTTTTTTAAATATAATATCGGCTTACGTTTGACCTCAATCTCGCTTGATGGAAGGCGAAGATGAGGCCTGGGATGGTACACGTTTACCTAGAAGGTGCCTGTTCACTTTGACCTTATCTGAGAAACAAGCAAATTAGCAGCCTGTTACAGCGCGGGGGTACACGGAAAGTGGTAAAACATTTCCATGTACCCTCGCGGTGGGGTCGTGGCGAGATGGCAGTGAGATCGCCACGTGCGTGATCCCTCCCGCAGGTGTACGTGCACCAGGGCAACTGCGAGCACCTGTTCACGTTCTCGGAGGCGCGGCTGCTGCGCGCGGCGGACCCCCCGCGCGCCGAGCACTACCCGCGCGCCGGCGCCGTGCTGCAGCACCAGACCGTGTACTGCACCACGTGCGCGGAGTTCGGCGCCAAGTGGGTGGTGGTGGGCTGCGCGCGGGTGCCCTTCGACCCCGCCTTCTTCTGCGACACCTGCTTCAAGCTCTACCTGTACAAGGACGGACGGAAGATCGGCGACTTCAAAGCGTACGCCTACAGAGGCAACGAGATCAATATGCTGAAGCCGCTGGGATGACGGCCGTTCGGACTGGCCGCCGGCTCCCTTGATCAATAAAGCTCTGTTGAATTTGTGGGTTTTATTGTTTCCATCTGGCACAGCCAACAGTGTGAAGCGAACAGGGCTCGGGCAGCAACTGTCCGGTAACATTGACGATTTAATGACTTGTTCTATTGTTGTGTCAAATATGTTTATCCAATTATCGCATGGACAATGTAATATCTGTGTCGGTGTTCATTATGTGTCATTAGATAGTACTTTCATATCCTCCGTCATTAAAATATACAAACAATCCGTCGTTCGTTTCAATTGTCCCGATTCTGATACGTCATATATACATCATAGATAACAGTTCAGTGTAATATATGGGTGGGAATATACCACCCTTTTCTCCGAATGCCAACCTCACCAGCACGTGATGCACCCTGCTTGCAGACAAGAGTGGCTCCTGACGCCCGTGTGATTGTGGAATACCCATCCGAATATGCCGAACTCAAATATTGATGGGGAGCAGCATCACTGGTGCGAGTACCGGCGCTGCATTCACCGACCCGCCTGCTCACCGTGCTGAGTTTTGGCACACCTGCCAGGAAATGTATTATTCAGCAGTTTAGATTCGACAGATCTTCTTCGTCTTCTTCTTTATCGGCTTGTCCATAGTAAGACGCTTACGACTTTAGACGATATTCACTGGAAAAAAATAGGGTATTTAGTATCTTCTTTTTCATAAAATATGAATTCGACAAAAGCCAGACATGAAACATTTGCCATTACTCACCACGATCGGCAAGCGGGTTGGTTAGCGTACTGTCGGTACCCTCACTCTTGTATGTGGATTTTCCGTTTCGTATAATATTCATCTGAAAAAGTTTAAAATAAATAACAGTAATAACTGTTATAACAAAGTATGATAATTTTCAATTAATAATTAATTAAATTATATTATCTAGCAAAAAGTAACAAAGTGTTACCACGAGGGGCTTCTGACTCAACGAAAAGAAAAAAGTAAAAACAAGCAAGGTCAGAAATCGAAAACGCGGTAATGTTAGACCTTAAATTAACCAACACAGAGTACATTATTATATACAGAAATCAATAACTACAAAACCTATTACTTTTTTTTACCTAATCTAACCTATAACAATAAAAAATATAAATTAACAAATAAAAATTATGTACCAATGTGTGTTGGAGAAATAGGAGTGAGTTTAGTTTAATTTATAGTTAATCTGTAACCAATCTATTAAAAGTGATGAATATGCAATACAAATATACCAAAAATATTATAATTAGTAATTGAACGATGTATTATGTTGATCTTGTGATGTTGGGAGTCCGATAGGTGTTGAAGAAAGAGACAACCTTTTTTCCCTTCCATTGACCGATACATGACTTCTTCGCAAGCTACCAGAGTATAGCTTACGCCAGCCTCTTGGCATGTTTTTAGGCATGGTCGATGTTGGTAGGTAATAAACAGACGTGTTGATTGTTCTGAGACTATTCGTATATAAAACACATAGTGTCGAATGGACTACAGTACAAGTGGCACTACCTTTAACTTAGTTCAGTATTGCTTCGATTACTTACTCAAACATCGAAGTATCGATACAAATTGACGTTCAATATGTAGTAGCTAGAAATATTACAGGAAAAATTTACATTTGTTCAAGTGAAAGTAATTTTGTTTTTTATTTTGAATTGTTTAAAGTTGTTAAAATGTTTGGCGTAAGAGGCGACAGGAAAAAGCCTTGAAAATAACAAAGGCTACCGACAGATTGCGGGATAACCATTTCTGGCGGAACGAAGAAGGTCAGCAGCGTAACAGAGCGGTTCTTACCGCCCAGTTCTAACGAAACATCTCGACCGTCCGAGACGAGGTCCTAATCTACCTAGGACGGTTCATAGATAGTTTATCGATAAAAGGTAAGCAGTAGATGTACACTTGTACACCTACATAAAACCTTTTTTTTTATGGAAGAGACGGCTAACGAGCAAGCGGTTCACCTGATGGTAAGTGATTACCGTCGCCCACATACATGTGCAACACCATAGATGCTGCAGGTGCGTTGCCGGTCTTTAAGGATATTTGGGAGATGGGAGGGAAGAGGAGGGGAATAGGGAGGGGGTGTGGGCCTCCGGTTACCTCACTCACCGAACGAAACGCAGAAGCACAAGATGCCTCTACTTCACGCCGATATTCTGTGAGGCCGCGGTACCAATCCGGTCGAGCCGGCCCATTCGAGCAGCAGCTAAAGCTGCCGCTTGGCTCTACCACGCTTAAACATAACACCTGTGGCTTCAAGGACGCAGGTGCAGACCTATGAAGCTGTAAAAGCCAAAACGGCTAACAGCAATAACTTCATCCAATACATACGCAGCAGCGTCTGGTGCTGCGATCGCAAATCCACTCATGAGTGTGGCGAATCCTCCTTGTGAGAGAGGCCTGTACTGTATCCTGCAGTGGACTATTTACAGGCTGTTAGGGTGAAGCTCTTATGCACGTCAAAATCTACATCGACTCGTATAACAAGACCTTACACAAGAAACGGCAAGAAATATTACGACAAAATAAATTTTGATGCTTATAGCAATCATGCTGATTGTATTATATACCTACTAGGTATTAAACGCAACAGTTTTGTTACATGAAGTCACGGGCTCTTTGTTTTCATAATTAAGGAACTAGGTTAGTGTCAACCGAGTAAATATAAACGAAACTATTTATAGTCTGTGCAGTGTGCGATTTCCCAGATTATATAGATTAAATAATTTCAGCTGTCAGAGAGTCGTTCCATCTTCATTTTAGCGATGTTTGATATGAACACGTACGTAAGGAATAGGGCTGCCATTCCTGTTTTCTTTGTTCAAGAAAACATCCCACGCTAATTCCTGTTTTTTTAATTTCAAAATTTCCCTATCTAACTCGTGACGTGTAGCAACCATAGACATTGTTTCATTATGATCAGTTTTTTTTATTTATTTATTTTGTAACTTATGTATATTTACAAATTTTGACATATAGTATGAGGAAACCTTCATAGGTTTGTCTACATACTAGTATTCACTGATATTCGTTCAACCAACGAACGCGGTACCATTGCCTTATTCAATTCAACGAATATTGTAACATAGTTATGTGGGTATACTGCAAAAATTAAATAAAACAAAAAAAGGTACAGTGCCACAGTGATCTACAGATCTACTGATTTGAAGTTAAGAGATAAACAATAAAAATACACTGATCTTGATGTACCCTCACGCCTAATGTCTTTCTCTAATAATGTACAAATTTCGATAACTCTAATCCCGAATTTGAAAAATCATAGAGTTTAGTATTTTTTTCCCAAAACTCAACCTCACCTGCATGCGGTCCATTCTGCTATCTATCATTCAAGACTGGTATCGCATTAGGAGGAAGATCTCACCAAATATGCCGAAGTTAAATCCCGCCTACACTGTTTCGTGTGTATAGTAGTGAGTGAGTATACCAAATGTACTCTGCGGTATAGACAAAACTTCGAAGACTGCTCCTACTCTTTTGGTGGCGCCTCGGAAACACCTCTATGCCTTGCCGAGGAGTAGATAAATAATCTCTGATTATTCATACAGTGATCATCAATAATTAGGTCACCATTGCTAGTGGAAGTTGTTAAATACGGAATTTAGTGGAGTTGGCTTCGTGGCCCTGGACCTATAACTCTGGAGGCGCTGTAGAGTTGTGGAATCCCAGCTGAAGCCAATATTACCAGCACACATAATTGATTTTCGGAATTGGATGTACCTTACCTTACCGGCTTGTAAATAGTCCACCGCAGTATCCTCCTTTTGTCATTGAAATCATGGATACTTTAGTAAGGGGGTCTAGGATGATGCTAATCTAGGAAGCTTCTAGAGTTCATTACATTGACTCCATTTTGTTTCACTTTCGGAATCTGAGAGTTGCATTATCCCTATCCATTGGAAGTAGAGAAGGCTACAAATGAATGGAACATGATTAATATATTTGCACTCTGGGGCAAACGAGCAAGCGGTTCACCTGATGGTAAGTGATGGCACACGTTCATCGGCAACACCAGAGGAGCTGCAGGTGCCTTGTCGGCCTTTAAGGATATTTAGAGGATGGGAGGGAGGATCGGGAGGCGGAATAGGGGAGGTGGGAGAAAACTTCCGGTTATCTCACTCACCGAACAAAACGAAACAAGATGTGCTTCTGCTTCACGTCGGTAGAATTTCGGAGGTCGTGGTTTAATCCTCCTTGCTAGTTTACAGGCGCCTGTGTCTGCTTCATTCGTTTTGTTTCACCGGATCCTGGCCGTGCTCTTGTATCACCTATCGCAAGCTGTGCAATATTCGCGGAGATTTATGTATGCATAGTTACATAAATGTTATTGGCTATCTATGCCACATACCAAACGAATTAATCTTTGTTATCGTTTGTAATTTTATCACGTATATAAAGCCTTGTCTGATAAGGACAGGTGAAAATTCTGCTTTAATTTACTTAACTTCATCCAAATACTAGGAACAGACACAAGCCTGTGATGCCTGTTTCTAGACTCCATAGAGTCAGTGACTCGATCGTGGAGCAAAGTATATTATGTATTTATTTATTTATTTAATAATTTATGTACACACAAGTAAAACCGAAAAAAAAAAAATATGATAGGAAGAAATGGTCTGTACAAAGGTACTGCTTATTTCTTAAGAAATTTCTTCCAGCAGACCTGCGACTGGAGAATAGCTAGTCTATGGCAGATTGCGCGCGTACAATACAAGAAAAAAAAACATGCATATATGCGAAACGTTCTATATAAATCTACATACACCTACTTATACATAAATATATACTTAAATAAATATATAAATTTAGATAAATACCCAAAATTAAATAAATATATACATAATAGAATAGTGCCAATAGTTCATACTGCCATTGACATAGTGGTCCTTGACTCTTTTCTTAAATACAGAAATAGTTGTGCAGTCACGTGTATTTATATGTATATATTTATAATAATATAAATTTCTATAACAAAATACCAGTACGTAAGTCTTTCTATCAATAGGTGACTACGCCACCAAAAACGCTCATCGGCTGTGACGTCACGAGGGGCGGGGGCGAGCCGGGGCGGCGGCCATCTGACGGTGCTGCAAGCACAAGATCGGGAACGCAACGCGCGCGCTCAATGGAATACTACAAAAATTACTTACAACTTGAGTAAAACCATCAAACTTTTATAATATACAGTCCGCTTGCTCTAAGAACTATCTAATAGGTTAAAAAACATGTTTAACAGAGACTTTGTAATAAGGTTTATTACAAAGTACAATCATCCAAGTATTCCTTTACATCATATAAAGGAATACTTGCATGATTGTAGACCCCTGGGAACAAATTCAACGCTCGCTGTTAAAAAAAATGTTGTCGAAAGGTTAAGCTGCGATAAAAAATTACAAAAAAGAGGACACCATCTAAGTTTCTTTAAACTGTTTCTTCTCCGAAACATCAAGAACATTATTAGGAGCCGGTGGTAGATTTAAAAAAAAACACGTCGAAGAACGTGTTTTTTTGTTCCTCTCTTCTTCTATAGAAGTTGTTTGCAGGCATCCATGGGCTGAATGAATGAATGAATGAAATATACTTTATTCTTCACACAAAGATTTAACATACAAAGATTATTTAAAAAAACTAAAATAAAAATAATGTACAATTTGCGGCCTTACCGCTAAGAAGCGATTCCTTCCAGGCAACCCAGAAAGAAAAAGGAATTATGAACATAAGAATCGGGTTCGGCTGTACACTAAAGTGAACATGTGGGCTGCAGTACCCACTAGCGATCAGATGGTTTATAATGTTGTTCTAGCGTTATTTCGTAGAATATCAGATCTACCTAAAGGCTTCTAGGAATTGAGATCTATAAAGACTACCCGAATCGACTATGGGAATGGAACAGGGCAGAATTTAGTGATCTATTTTGATAACGTGTAACCGGCTCACCCTCTTTCTTCCACTGGCTGTCGTTAGAGTCGACCGAGGCTAAAGCCTTGACAATCACAATGGCTGGCGACAGATGGCGAGATGAGCAATACGAAAATCACTAGACCAAATTAGAGCAGACTGGTGATGGGCGGTGACGTGTAAAGTGCGAGGTGGAGGCGATTGGCTGTCCACTTTCCGACCGTGGCGTTTGTGGAAAATTCTTCTTACGACAGATAAATGGTCCTGTTAATGGATCATTTATAGGCTATTGAGGTAATATAAGGTGCTCACTGTTGGACGCGGTGGACTTTTCCGTCACCGCCACGTTTAGCAACTGTGTTGGCGATTGGTCTGTATAATTTAGTTATTTAATTTCAAATTTAGTAATAATTAGTGTAAAAGATTAATTATCTGTACAAATTCCGTAATTTAAAGCTGGTACGTTAACTTGGCTATGTAGAGTAAGCAATGATGTCATCTCTTGCCACTTGAAATTGCGTACATTCACGGTATTCTTGCCGAGTCAATATTATCTCATACCTACCTCTGTTGACTTGCGTGTTACATAATTTATACGGCCATACATTATTCCTTTACGATTTTGTTCTTATATTAGTATCATTTGAATTGTATATTTGATTTTGATGGGTATTGCTGCCGCTCGAACGGGCCGGCTGGACCGGGGCAGTACCGCGGCCTCGCAAAGTACCGGGGTGAAGTAGAGGCATTATGTGCTTCTGCGTTTCGTTCGGTGAGTGAGGTAACCGGATACACATTCTCATCATCCCACAGCTAATATCCTTGTAAGCCGGCAACGCTCCTGCAGCTCCTCTGGTAATGCGGAGCTCCTCCGCTTGCTCGTTTGCACCCTTAGCAAAACATATCTCCGGGAGAAAACTTTGCGACGTGACTCGCTACCCGTTTTACGTTCTGTGTCCCGGAGATGCGAACAGTGGGACACGGAAGCCCGTTTGTCACAACTCATCGTAGCTAAATCCGAAATCTCTACCTAAGGCCTGTAGATGACTTGCGTGTGTGCTTATATAACTAACAATTATTAAAGGAATACTAAAATGCGGAGTTGGTAGCAATTGCTTAGGCACTATCTTACATAGAGTCCACTGGTCATGATAAAATCGAACTAATGACAGACTCTAAAAGCTCTCTTCAACACTTGGCTCGTTGCACTTCGATGTTTCGAGGAGCTCCGATAGCCTACGTTATTCTGGAACAGATTCATAGACTACAGGCCAGCACAAAACGAATAGTGCTTCAGTGGATTCCATCTCACGTTGGTTTGCTTGGTAACGAGAAGGTGGACAGACTAACGAGAGAAGCCGTCTCAGATGGTATATCTTTAAAAATGAACCCAACATATACGGATCACTTACATGCGCTCTAAAAGCAGTGTTATATATTATGGGATGAATATTTCGATAAAAGGTCTAAGGATAAAGGAATTTGGTATAGAATGATTCAGCCACACCCACAAAAGTCTTCTTGGATAGATAACACTAGTATTAACAGACACAACTCCGTTATAGCAATGAGATTTCGTTCTGGATTCATTCCATCGAACAAATTTGCATACTTAATGCGCAAAGCGCCATCACCCAATTGCACTGTCTGTGGTGTCATTGATGATGTACTGATGGAATGTGCCCAAAATGAAAATTCAAGGAGACCTCTCAGGCACTTGATTTCGGAACTGGGCGATTGTAATATTATTTTGGCGAAGCCCTTGTCAGACGTGGCTGCATTGTTATATAGACTGGTTACTTCTAGGCGGTAAGTAGTTGATGTATAAAACTTACGGGACGACATAATCGCATATGCGATTAAGCCTCTTAATAAGGAAAAAAAAAAAAAGAAAACTAAAATAAGCTCCACTGTATACCCAGGGCTTTTTGGGACAATGCGACAGATGATAGGCCTTGTTGCCGGTTTAGTGTCCAAGCCAACGTTATCAGTAGTACATATAATTCGATGAAGTCATTGGAACGCGAACGAATTTGAGTCTACTGATTCGGAGGCAGTTCCCCTAACTCGGCCGTCGTGGCTTGTTTAATTAAACTAAGAGCGAACACATTCCTGCTTTATTTGAATACCTTCCAGTCGCATCATTTAGGAGCGTTCAATACACAGTTCACTTGGATTACTCAACGACTGTCCTGTTGCACTTAACATTTTCAATGATTTATCACCTATTGTATAGTTTTATAACTTCAGCGCATTCAAATATACGACGTGGTCATAAAGAAATTGTTAGTTAGTTTTTAATCTCATTATAACTAACTTGCATGGTGCTGGTTTCCCGTGATTTGGTTTGTTTCAGGAAACTTTGTGACTTCAATTTAGGTTGCGGCCTCAATTCTACTTCACTTCACAATAATCACGCTTCGTGCGTACAAGCTTGTTTGTGGATATGATGACATTACAATTGGAAATTAAAATTATGTTTTTGTGAAACAACCGACTGGCAACACTTATTCTATAAGAGAAGAATAACCACCTATGAGAGTATAAGTTTTTCTTCAAATTTATGTGCTTGCTTTTAAAGGCTGGCAGCGCATCTGTAGCTCCTCTGGTGTTGTGGATGTTCGTGGGCGTCGGTGATCACTTACCATCAGGTGAGCCGCACGCCCGTTTGCCTCCTTCTTCTATAAAAAAAAAAAAATATGCTTACAGGCTTTTCAACAAAAAACATCCGAATCGGCGTATATGTATCGGCCGCCATTTGTCTTACCGTATATCTGGTTGTCCAGGTGCTGCAATGCACTCGAAAATTCGCAAATCAAAAAAGTTAAAATTCAACGCGGTGTAAATGTACAGTGGAAGTTTTGGTCGGGGTCGGCGACACGCGTACACTCGTTAATCTACCGGGACTCGAAAACCAGCAGTACTCGTATAATAAGCTTCACACAAATATTGTCTTTGACTGAAATCCGAAGCCAGGGCCACGACTTACGATTCGGATTGAGGCCGCGTACGGTCGTCGGTTTCGTTTGGTTCGAGGTCCACGTGACGGTGAGTGGGTCCTGGAGCTCATTGCACACCCGCGTACATCCTCAATCGAAGAAGGCCACCGATGCGTCGTCAACCCCGAGGAGTAAGATAGAATACCTCACAGCCCGTATTTATACTGGCTCTCTATACCTTTAACATCGGAACACAACAGTGAGGGCACAGCTGTTTGGAGGCAGAAATGGATTTGAGCGGGGCAGCTACCCAGACGTCTCCTCGGCGGCCAGCCTACCGCCAGTCTAAGTGACAAGTTATAGGTAATGATCTTTCAGGAAGCACTGTATATGACGAAATTCTAATTTCGCCACACTACGGTTAAGTAATTAAACCAATTGTACTTATCTGTTACTGTTTGGTTGTGATGTAACCGGGCACAGAACTAACTGCCTTATCTCCAGCCTTGAGTGTGTGTTAACCGTTCCACTCTAATCAAATCTATTATTTAGTTAACGCGGAAGATCCATGATGATGGGTAGCTACCGTTAACTGGACCGAGCGATTATAGAAGGTGTTGGAGGTTTTATTATCTATCTGATATGCATGATTCTGTACGCGGTAGAGCCAAGCGGTGGCTTTAGCCGCTTCTCGAATGGGCCAGCTCGCCCGGGGTCGTGACACGGCCTCGCAGAATACAGGCGTGAAGTTGAGGCTTCTTGTGCTTCTGCGTTTGGACTGCATCACGATACAGGACTAGTGTAAGTGATTACCGTCGCCCACGTACATCTGCAACACCGGAGGTGCTGCAGGCGCGTTGCTGGCCTTTGAGGGTATTCGGGAGATGGGAGGTAGGATGAGGAGGACGAAACACTGAAGCACAAGATGCCTCTGCTTCAAGCCGATATTCTGCGAGATCGTGGCATTAACCCGGGTGAGCCGGTCCATTCGAGCAGCAGCTAAAGCCACCGCTTGGCTCTACCACGTGCCGTCACCCCCTCACTAGCGCTACTGCCCCCAATCACAGGACAGTGAAATTTGTTTTTGATAAACTCCATTCGGATTTACCGCATTCGGTCGGCACCATAGCCTTGTTTGATGGTGTACCACGTGGTATTTGGATATGATATATTCTCACTTATCTGCTGTGCCATAAAAATTCCTAGTATTTTCTTGGACTTTATTCGAAGTAATTTCTCGATCATATCATAATCATATCGTGTATTCACATCAATACATCTTAGACATGACAACCAATAACCGATACCATGTCTTAAAGCGTAAAGGTCGTCTGTACTCCAATAGTTGATCTAGTAAATACTGTCAAATATTTAGATATAATTTTATACTCTTTGTATCGCTAATGACGTGACGTTTGCACCGTATTTGGCAGCCAGGACCCTCTAGTGTATTACCAGAAAGATATATGAATGTATATTATATTTTAACTGATACTTTAAACCATACTATGACAGCATATAAAATCAATGTGAGAAATTAACAAGTGAATTCAAAACAAAGTTTCTCTAAAACTGACGACTCCATCCCTCTATTTTCTTTACATATTACTGGGAATACCCTTAAAGTATAGCCTATTCGAAATAAAGAAACAGGACCATCAAAATCGGTTTTACAATCGACGAAGATATCGCGTAGCAAACAAACTCAATAACGAATTGCTAACCTCTTATTTTCTTAAACTTGATTGAAAACGCCAGCGGTATCAACTAGTATGGCTTCTATAATTTTATTATGCTTTATACTACTCGTATGTTGCTGGGCTTGATTCTGTGGTATTCGGTAGCATTAACTTCGATGTAGTGGACCCCATACCTAGCAAGGAACACGCCGCGGCTATGATGATTGACGAGGAGTGGTCGCCGTCGGACAGGTGGCCGTCCGTTAAGCGTGGTGATTATGGCAGCAAGCCTCCCTGTGGTGGTGGTAAGTAGCTACTGCAGCCAACACCCACAGTCTGTAAATGGTCCATTGCAGAACATCATCATCATCATCATTTCAGCCTAACCACTGCTGAACATAGGCCTTCCCCCAAGGATTGCCACGAGGCTCGGTCCTGAGCCACCTGCATCCATCGACTTCCCGCAACACTGCGCCGGTCGTCGCTCCATCTGGTGGGGGACGTCCTACACTGCGTTTGCCTGTACGCGGCTGCCATAAACATAGAACATAGGCCTATCTATTTGGAGGATTTGCCATAAGCGTCACGTTCGTCAAGCGGCCAGACACCTCGCACCGTAGACACAGCTGCCCGTCATCGGTCTGGTATATCTTGAGCCGGTTATCCCGCCATCTCTCGGTAGCTATTGCTATTTTCAAGACCTTTCCCTTAAATTCTTCTCTCTACCCCCCCCCTTTCGGTGGCCATTGCGATCGGAGAAAGGGGGTCTGAAAATTTTAACACCGATGCCAACAATTTCAATCGAAGAAGGTTACAGAAGCTCCGTCACCACTGAGGACTAAAATGATCACAGCCCATAAATTATACTGCCTGCCTACCACTGGCCGGAGCACAACTAATTGTACTGCATATTGTGATACCAATCCAGACCACACCTACGCAGAGAAGGCGCCTACCACCTGTTATATCTATCGCAGAGGACTATGTCCAGCTGTGGACTGTATGTGGAGCTGTGTTTACAGGAAGCCACTGACGATGAAGAAGACGAGAGATATTGCAGGACAGTTTGTTAAACGTATAGACGGACGCATGCGCCGTTCGGCATATGTAAACAGCGTGCCGGTGCGCCGGCTTGTTTGTGCAACGTATCTAATCTGATTGTTTGCCGCAGCCTCCTTACGCTGGCGGCGTGACCCAATTAATATATATACATAATGGTGTTTTGTACGAAATCTACACAGTGCACATACTGATTTTAGATAAATTAAAATAGATGTGATGTGCGTTCGTGGTTTTTTTTTATATTTAGATACAGTATAAGCCCGCCCATCCGCACTGGAGCGGCGTGGCGAGCCCTTCCCGGCTCCTAAACCCTCTCTGATACTTGTATTTGAGAAGGAGAACTTACAGGCTGCTACTTTACTTTTACTTACCTGTTAGAGGTGTGAATATTATTGTGTCTTCTTTTGTTTTTTTTTTTATAATTATAATATTTTTGACACTGTCACAAGCGTTATTCAGCTCCTAATTAGGCAGCGCCTAGCAGATGCACAAAGCTTCATTTAAAAATAAGAGGATTTTAAAAGTTATTAAACTAATAAATTAAAATCGGTAACTATATTAACAAAATAACTACGCGCGACTTCAACTTTGCATAATTCCTGCGGCAACGTACCCAGACGTTCCTTGAGTTTGAGACATGAAACTTGATTGCAAAAAGAACGCGTCTGCTCAAAGAACTCCGCCAAAAGATTAGCTTTGAGAATTATGGGTTGTATCCCGCTAATGAGGCCAAACAACACAGTCCCGTGAACTGGCAAAGAGTTACCAGTATCACGGTATTCTCCAGATTTGCATCCTCTAATTCATTTGTTAGGATGAAGTATTTAATCATATTTTGGAGCCACTAAATCAGCCTATTTTAGTCCACCGCGGAACATAACCTTCTCCAACAAAGCGCGAACAAAGCCTATATTTCTTGGAAGGTTTTCCCGTACTCCCGACGTTGAGCAAGCGGGTCGGCGAGCGCAGTGCCTGGTCCTCACACCCGTGCTGCTGCTCTCCATCACCAGCCTGCGGGAGTTGGGTTCGGCGATTCAGACGCACATTCTGCCATCATTCGGTCACCAGAGCCTGGTCTGTTTGCCGTCTGAGATGAGGTTGGCATTTGCAGAAACCGATGGTGTATTCCCCTTTACTCGGACCACAGTTTAATAATATACAACGAGTATCTTTTTAAATGTTCAATTTATTTCGAAGGTAAGTTAAGTAGTCCCCCCTTCGCTTCGTTATGCCTAATCATTATTTTTGTATAATTATTAGCTTTTGGGCGTCGTTGGCGGTCCGATCGGTTCTACTGAAACGATTTAAATAATTGTTACAATTAGTTCCAGAGACTGCCACAGATGTTTAAACGGTGTTTACTATGATGATATTAAAATAATCTTCTCTGTTAAATGCAGACTATCTGTTTCTATTTCTGGTTTATATAATGATTAATTATTCTGATGCTTATTTAAAAATAAAAGCAAGAGAAATAAATAAGTATTGAAAAGTATCAAAGCATGTCCGTGACGAGAGCTTTGTTCGAATTTTGGTAGAAAAAAAAATTGGAGTCATAAATTGCGGATGGACAAACACTCTGAATAACCATCTGTATGTATTTAAAACAGTACAGTACATAAATTGAGTTATTCATAGAATAGGGCATCTGTTGATGTGGCTTTATTGGATGTGATGTGATGGCGTATTAGATATGTGAATCTTTTTTTAGATATTTGCTTTGGTTAGGTTCAATTGGAGAAGGAAAGAGGACCGAAGGCTAGCTTCTATTCTAAAAGATTACATAAGAATGAGAATTTTCAGAAGATGATGAATGATTATGATGAGTGAATTATTTGCCGAAATGAATGAATGAATGAAACTGAATGAGTGACTCATTAAAGTTTATTTTGTTGAGCTTGTTGTGCCTATTGGCACGTGGATCGTAAGTTGGATCTCTGACGAAGTCGAGACGGTCCTTTACGGTACATTATCCGCTGCACCACAGGAATAGTTCTAGTTCAGGTTTAGTTAATAGTGTAGTAAGGGATCCCTTAGAACATTTTGAGATAACAGTTAATCCACAAGATTAAATTGTGGCATAACTGAATGATGAACGTTTCGAAGTCATGAGAAGTCTGCAGATATATGGGAAAAGTCAGCGCTCTGGAGTGGGAGTTTTAGATGCTGATACGATTTTTAAATGATATCTTGTTCGATTTCATCGATTCGATCTTTTAAATATTGTTCTTCATCAAGGCCGTTCTTAAAGGAAAGAATTTCTCATAATCGCCGCGGCTGGAAATCGAGATGTCGAGGCAGCAGCAGACGCCCTGCACCCTAGTCGCTTCCAGGCAGACCGAAAACCTCCCAGACTTTTGTCTATACTCGTACAAGTTTAGTCAAACTACACGAGAGATGTACGAAGATGCCCGATTACATCAAACGTGAAAAATTCGCTTGTAATCAGCGGTGAGATCAATTCGGGAATGCGAGATAAGGATGTGCTGGTGTTCAGCATTCAGCATGCTTTGTTGTTTTGTTGGTCATGTTATGACGTACTGGTGAACGCAACTCGAGACTACTGTTCGAGTATTTTGCGCGGGCACGAATATCAACTATTCGAGCCAAACGAGCTCCTCAATGAAACTCAGTAAATCCTTAAAGTTAGCGGTGACCTCGGGGAGCGACTTCGGCGAGCCGAGGTGCTTAGAGACTCTGCAACAGGACGTGGGCTTCCGTTTCTTCTTTCTCCATACTCAGCACAGCACAGCACAGAGGACTATCTGTAACATCTATAGTTAAAATATCCATGTCCAGTTACGGTGCTAGATACTATCCGAATTTGGGGCTTACTCAGGCGTATTGGCATCATGGTTATGCTATTATTAATCTTCGGGAGGGCTTCTCTAGCCTGTCTACATTCTACCCGGTTTGTTCATAGTTGCACATGCCGGTTCCTAGTGCGATTTCGTGCTAACGTGCCCAAAGCGTCGTCAGTGCAGGACGACCCCCCACAAGATGGAGTGATGACCAGCGCAGTGTTGCGGGAAGTCGATGGATGCAGGTGGCTCAGGACCGAGCGTCGTGGCAATCTTTGGAGGAGGCCTATGTTCAGCAGTGGACTTGTAATAGGCTGAAATGATGTTGATGATGATGTGCCCAAAGGGTATTGGGATGCTGGGTTCCGGTCCAATGGGGCACCGACCAGACCCGTCTCGGGCAAGCTCGTCCGCCGCATTTTACCTCGGGAACCGCTGTGACCTTTTATTTATTGTTTTTGGTTAATTTGTTCGCTTAATGATAAAATAAAATCTCAAGTCTTGTATTATACTGTGCCGGGTCACAATGTCTGCATGAATTTTAGCATTTTATATTTACCAAGAATTTCTACAAATCAAAAAGCATATTTAGCATATTTATGTACCTTCATACATTGCATTTTAATTGGATTGTTTTAACTTTTTCACATCAACAACTAATAGTACTTTCATTACGAACGGAATTTATTTTAAAACTTCGATCGTTTATGCATGTTTCAATGAAACTTGAATATTAAAATTCGGCCGAATCGTGGTAATTATCGTGGACTTTTTTTATACAATTTTAAACAAACGCTGGCTTTGGCAATCGGGTTTTTTGCCATACCGAATTCTTGCAGACTCGTGACGAGGATTATCATCTCCAGTGCGAGAGTCCTGCCATTGTGCTCATCGACCCGTCTGTCCAACGTGGTAACTGGGTATAATCAGTCCTCTAAGAATACCGGATTTTTTTATTGTATTATTACTTCAGAACACTTCATTGTACTTACATAAAAGGCGATAAAGGAAAACATCTCGAGGAAACGTGCATGTCTGTAAATTAAAAAAAAGGAAGAAAATGTTACCTTAGACATTTGAGTAGGATGCCTTTGCCCAGATGTGCGCATATACAGACTGCTACTTTACTTTACTATTACATAACCCTACAAAACTGTTTAAACAGTTTGACTGTGGCATTTAGTGAGTTCCTTTCATAAAATTGGCAAAAAAAATAAATAAAACTTAATTATAAAATGTTTTGTTCATTAGGTTGTTAAATGTGTCCTTGTTGGGCTCCTGTCTGATATCCACGCGCAAGCAATTGATAATGTTGGCGTTCCTTTAGGATTCCATCTCGGTAGTATTGGTGACTCTAGGTATACCATTTGCCCGGAGTACCTGACCCTATGTATTTTTTTAATTGGATTGGCATGAATAACGAGTTAACAGTCTTGTGTTCCGATTTGAAAGGTAAAGGAGTAATAACACAAAGTCTTACAGTACTATGTCCCCCTTTCTTCCAGTGGTTGTCTTAAGAAGCGAATAAGGGAAAAGCTTTGAAAATCGCTACTGGAAGCTGGCGGGGTAGCCCTTTCGAAAAATACCTGACCAACAATAAGTAGACTGTCAACTGACATATCAACGTGGTAGAGCCAAGTGGCCAAGATTATGTTACTACACGAATGGGTCGTCCCTACCGGGGTAACGTAAAGGGTGATGGATTGTACGTGGTAGAACCAAGTGGCCAATATTTTATTACTACACGAATGGGCCGTCTCTACTGGGGTAACGTACAGAGTGATGGATTGTACGTGGTAGAGCCAAGTGGCCAAGATTTTGTTACTACACGAATGGGCCGTCCCTACCGGGGTAACGTAAAGGGTGATGGATTGTACGTGGTAGAACCAAGTGGCCAAGATTTTATTACTACACGAATGGGCCGTGTCTACTGGGGTAACGTAAAGAGTGATGGATTGTACGTGGTAGAGCCAAGTGGCCAAGGTTTTGTTACTACACGAATGGGCCGTCCCTACCGGGGTAACGTAAAGGGTGATGGATTGTACGTGGTAGAGCCAAGCGGTGACTTTCGCTGCTGCTCGATCGGGACACTACGTAAATTAGTCCGGTGAGTGAGGTAACCCGAGGCCTGCTTCTCTTTATCATCCCCCAAATATCCTTTAAGGCCTGATGACCGAGCAGCGGCGGCGTGGCGACTATGGCAAGTCCTATTTAAGGGAGAGTGCCATATCCTGCTGTATACTATTCACAGGTTGTTAAGGTAAAGTTTAAGGTTACAGTACTTTCACACTCGCACAGTCGGGACATTGACACTTTCGCCGTGGTCGTGATCGACCAATCAGCAGTCGCCAGCGGTATTTCCGAACAGTTACGACTTAGGGACCTTCAGGAAAAGAGCCTATTCCTTCCTTAAAGGCCGGCAGCGCATCTGTAGCTCCTCTGGTGTTGTGGTAGTTCGTGGACGTCGGTGATCACTTACCATCAGGTGAGCCGCACGCTCGTTTGTCCCCTTCTTCTATAAAAAAAAGACCAGGAGAACATAACCATATAGATTTTTTTTTTTTGACAAAGTTCATGGATACACACTCGTAGTGAACAGACCCGTGTGAGCAACCGAACAATGTCCACACCTGAACACATGTCCGCGAGACACGCTATCAACAACTGGTAGGTATATGGGCCATCGGACATAGACTATACAATAATGCCGAATTTATGTCTGTCCTTTTACTATTTTATTATTATTAACACGTTTTTGTCAACTCGCTTTCTCGTCTGTCTGTTCGGTACAAATTTAGAAATCGTATTTTAACTAAAATACCGATAAGCTGGTGATTTAAAACAACTCGCTTTCGTATTTGTTTGTCAGTGTGTTCGGCACTAATTATGCAGTTTAAACTGAATTCCCGACGACCTAAAGACTTGATGCTTTTAACATAGCTCAGAGCTGGATGACAAATTATAATAAATAACAAAAAGGCGGTAAAGAATAATTGTTATAATTTAAAAAAAAATTATCAATACTTTCGCGTATGTGTGGGGTTAGTAAATAATTTGAAATACGTTTTTTGTAACCATAACACATTTAAAAAACTTAAAAAAAACTCGCAAATGTATCATCACATCTGGGCCGAAAGTCTTCTCTTATTTTTGACAAGATTTTAGTGAGGTTTAAGTCAAATCAAATCATTTACTCTTTGACATTAGAAATATTGTGAAACTTGACAAATGTTTTTTTTTTCAATCTATCACCGTTTTACAATAAAATATTAAATTCACGGAAGCTTCAGTGCGGTTCGGCAGACACACGTCCCATGTTATATCCAAATATTTTAAGATATAATATGATATTTATATGGTATTCACCTGTTCGTCCTCAAACTGATGATGTTCAGGTTCATCATCGGGATCCATCTCTACCTCCAAACGTCAACCACACCTGTGCGTGGTGCACCCCGCTAGATAACCCCTTTTACGTGGTAGAGCCAAGCGGCGGCTTTTGGTGCTGCTCGAATGGGCCGGCTCGACTGGGTTGGTACTACGGCCTCTCAGAATAGCGGCGTGAAGTAGAGGCATCTTGAGCTTTTGCGTTTCGTTCGGTGAGTGAGGTACCCGGAGGCCCACTCCTCCTCCCCATCCCCCTCATCGTCCTCCCTCCTATCTTCCAAATACCCTTAAAGGCCGGCAACGCACCTGCAGCACCTCTGGTATTGCAGATGTACGTGGGCGACGGTGATCACTTACCATCAGGTGTGGCGCTTGCTCGTTTGCCGCCTTTCTTACAAAAAAAAAAAAAATAACAAACTAGGCTCTGACGAACCCAATTACTACCGACAATCAGACATTGGCATCACTAGTGTTAGGGTACCGGCAGCCCTAACCTTGCCCAGCGTGGTGAGTATGGGCAAATAGTCCATGCGCGTTCGTCCAGCCGTGAACTTTTACACGCTGATGAAAGAAAGAATTAGTCTACTGTAAGATCTTCTAAAAGTTCACTTCTATATGAAGAAGTTGATGAACGTGATTACAGTAGCAGAAACCTTCGAGTGATAGTGAAAAATCCATCCGACTTTGCCGAACTCAAGTCCAACGTTAGTTACGCCGCTCCGTCACTGTGCACTCCTTTCAAAACATTCAACTAAAGCTTACGAGCTTTGGCTGGCGTTTTCCGAAGTAGCTAGCTAGCGATGATCACAAATAGGCTGATGAAGAAGAAAATAATGAAAAAAAACAAACAGTTCCTTCAATGCCGTGTGGTGGCGACATAAGGTCAGATCGAAATCCAGACCTGATCCGTACTGCGATCGTCAACTCACTAGCTGATGCTAAAATCTCATCACAAACCATCATTTCATCCTGTCACAAGTCCACCGCTAAACATCGGCCTAAACACGGCTCTGCGCCACCTGCATCCATCGACCTTCCACAATCTTTCTTCCCCAACGGTTGGTCCATTCTCACTTCTGCTTACCTCGTACTCCCTCTCGTTCGCTGTCGATCACAATTGTCGGTGAGAGGTTTGTGTCGTATCTTTTTACATATGTAAAACTTATTCTATGCCTGAAACCGCCGAAAATACGGTCTTTGAAGCAACATAGTGTTCACATGTGACGCATTCGTCCGAATTACACACGGCTCAAGAATTCATCGAAGGTCGCCCCATGGCCGCGCCGTGGCATTATATCTCTATGCATGTGTTTCAATTGTAAATTGAAGATTAAAATAAAATTAAAAGTGAGAGCATTAACAAAAACTATGACATATTCTACGTTAGTCTTCCTTTTCTTTATTGGATTGTATTGGAGTGCCAAACAAACTAACATGGACGTGATGGCACGTGGCTACAGGTAGACCATGGGCACCACCGCCACCATGGGTAACGTCCATCGAAGGAGGTCACAGATGCGTTGTCACCCTCTGAGGAGTGAGATGAAATGTATCTCAAGTCTAATTATAATTATAGAGATAAAAGCTAATAGGATGATGTCATTTAGTGAAGATGTTTCTTTAATTTAATTTGTCAACTACGATTATTATTGAGACTGAGAGCTGAACTTGAGAGCTTCAGAGCTGTACTTATATAATAATAATAAGGGGTGGTATGCCGACCGAAATTATTCCGATAGTCGTCTCTGCAAACTGTTTAATCCCAGTCAGCCTCCCGGAACATCTGAGGCGGCTGGGACTCCGTGACGGACCGCTCCGAGCTCATATGCAGAAGGCGCTGTTTCTTGATACCGCTCGCATCCTCCGCCGGTTTCTTTCCCTTAACCCCCAACCCTCGGCCGTCTAGTCTCCCCTGCCGAGGGCTTCCGTCTGCGTGGGTTATTGTTTATTTATTTTATAAGTATTTAATTATGATGTATTTTATGATATCTTATTTATTACATAGATATAGTATTACATATTTATATTTATTGTATATAAAAAAAAACAGGGTTCCGACAGAATACCAGCTGTGTAGTTGTGGTTTAATAAATATTATATTAATAATAATTTAATAATAATAAATATTTGTAGATATTACACAAATAAAATGTAATGAAATGCTTAAAAAAATACACATACTAACGCAGTGTAGGACGACCCCCCACAAGATGGAGTGACGACCTGCGCAGTGTTGCGGGAAGTCGATGGATGCAGGTGGCTCAGGACCGAGCTTCGTGGCAATCTTTGGGGGAGGCCTATGTTCAGCAGTGGACTTGTGATAGGCTGAAATGATGATGATGATGATACACATACTTATATGTCGAGCAAAACATTAAAAGCCATTAAACAATGTAAATTAACATCACCTTCGATTATGTTGTTTCAAATATATATATATATATATTGTCGAGATGATATCAAAACTATGCTATATTTATATTATAAACAAATAACATAGACTTATGATGAAAGTTTTAAAACTAAAAACGATATCAGTCTCTTTCAAATAAATTCAAAAAATCATAAAAGCATAAGAACCATAAGGCAGAAGAACACAAGTAGGGTTTGCAAAAATGTAAGTGTTTGAAGCAAGAACAAAGCATGCTAAGATATTAAGGTATAAATGCAAATCGGATAAAGTGTCTCATCTAGAAATGTTAAAATATATGCATAACAATGCAGCCTAATTGTCAACAAAACTTAATGTTGTTCTTTGATGATTGGAAACACCTCTGCCTATCCCACAAGACATTATCGGCGTGACTTTGTGCAGGATGGTAACTTAATACTCAACCTACATTCATACTCTTCTACCTCGCCAGGCATCTCTGACCGAGTAAATATGGTCCAGATGAATAAATCTAAGGTGAAGGCCTGAGCTAAGTAGTGTAGATAGTTACCAGGTTACTATCATGGTCTAAAATGATGATAGCGATATTTCACAATCCATGCCAAAATCAAGACTCAATATTAATTAAAAATAACTCTGTATAGTAGTAGACGAAAAGATAATAACTACAGCAATGAAACAAGATATAGATATGTTTGCACATGAAGATTTTTTGCATTATTAACTTTGTTATTTTGACATGTTATCAGAAAAACAAAAATTGATACATGAATGAATAATATTGAAAAAAGGAATGCACTTGCAAAAATATTAAAAAAAAGTTACTCTCCACGGCACTAATTGAACATCCTATACGACGATCAGATGATTTAATTGCATCTGCTAAGAACATTTTTCATATTTATCCTAAAAAAAGATTAAGTATAACATCAAACAAGAGAACGGAGCATCTGATCGAGCGCATAAACAAACATTAGGTAAAGAGCAGCGCTGAACCACGTAACGGAAGCACCGAGCGATCTAAGTGGCGCAGCATTCGTGCGCGCGCGCGGCTCCCAGCGCCGCTCCATTGATAAAGCTCGCAATTTTAGCGCTGCTGCTTGTCAGTTTGGAGCGTGCCGGCGAGCCGAGCACACGTCTCCGTTGTCCCGCGTATCCCGCGGCCGTCCACCGAGTCGAGTGCACGAGTTTCGAAAAGGGCTACTGCGTCTCCGACAGTGACGGTGATCTATCTACGAAACCTGTGGCATGGTAATTTGTGACCTTACAAATGGATATTTATTATAATTTTTTTTTAAGTTCACCGGATCCCACGGCTGCTTGCCGCCCATTGTCTCATAGAGCTAGTAATTGGTATTGTATTACGTAATGTTTAATAACAATAATTTAAAATTACTGGAGAAAATAAATGATTACATTTTTCATAATTTTCCTTGTACTTAAAGTAACGGTTGATCGTTTTGTAGTACACGATAGAGCTTTTTGAGATGTTTGTTGTTATCATTCTAGTTTCAGGACTGTGTGATAATGTCAGA